>CM053594.1:347361399-347403807 GCA_028646575.1 Pseudocheirus occidentalis
TTGAGACTTTCCTTGTTCTGAAGATTGCGTATAATATTGCGAATTGTTGAAACTGTGAACATTGTACTGAATAAAGATTTGTAATGGAATAAACAGTGTTCACTAATACTGTGTAATCCGAATCTTAAAAGCTGTTCACAGTAGCATTCTCTCAGGAATCTAC
This sequence comes from Pseudocheirus occidentalis, assembly GCA_028646575.1. Classification (NCBI taxonomy): domain Eukaryota; kingdom Metazoa; phylum Chordata; class Mammalia; order Diprotodontia; family Pseudocheiridae; genus Pseudocheirus; species Pseudocheirus occidentalis. The sequence continues at coordinate 347,361,563 of CM053594.1, forward strand.
TGCTGATTTGGCTTTACAGCTGTCTACATTAAGCATTAATTAACTGTGAGATGACAATAGCTTCCAATCAGAGAAATAATCACGACACCCAGCAGATCCTGCTTTGCAGAGGCATGACACCTGAGAACATGAGACAGAAGTAACTGGTAAACAGGAAGGGGGGGGGAGAAATGAGAGAAAGTAGAGAAGGAAGAGTAGAAAAAAAGGAAGAAGAGAAAGGGAGGAAAAGGAGATGATGGTGAAGAGGAGAAAGAGGAGAAGCAATGAAACAGGAATAAAGAGGAAGAGGAAGAAGAGTTAAAAAATGGAAGGAGAAAAGAATGGGACACATTTTAAAGGAGTTGAATTCCTAAGGGCTTTTCCCCCCTGGATCAGTATAATAATGTACATATGTCCTTGAATTTTTCAAGGAAGGGGAATAGGAATGAAGGGAGAAAAGGGGAGAGGGATTCCTAGAAGAATTTATCCATGTCCAAAATAATATTGCTGAAATAGACTGAAAACCCCAATTTTCCTTCCTCTATAATGGTTGAAAAACAAAATAAAATTGTTTACTAAGGTATACGGTAGTTGTGGGGTACATCAAAAAAAGTAATTACTCTGAGGAAATTGAGCATTCAATCAATTAATCATGAAGGATTTATTGAATACCTCCTCTATTTATACAAATAATATATATACATATATGTATATATGTATGTGTATATATCATATATATACATATGCATATACATGTACACGTACATACACATACACACATACACATACACATACACATACACATGCACATACACATACACATACACATACATATACATATACATATACATATACATATACATATACATATACATATACATATACATATACATATACATATACATATACATATACATATACATATACATATACATATACATATACATACTTTGGGCATTTTCTGGGTGATTATGTTACAGACGGAAAAGTGAAATCGTCCCTGTCTCCTAGAGGCTTGCCTTCTATTGGAAAAAGAAGCATGTAAAAGGGAGGCACTGGTAGCTATGAAAGTCTTGAAAGATTTCATGTAGAAGGTAAAACTTGAATTTGAGTCTTGAAGGAGACTAGAGATTGATTCTAAGAAGCAAAAGTAAAGAAGGGAACACATTCTAGGCACGAAAAATAGCCCCTGTAAAGGTCTATGTAGATAGGAGACAGGATGCTGCGTCTGAAGCAGGCCAGTTTGGTCGGACCATCACTGCTGTGAAAAGGAGTAAGTTCAGTTAAGAACAGAAAGGTAGGTTGGGGCCAACTGGTGAAGGGCTTTAAGTGATAAACATAATAAAAATATTCTATTTGCTTTTAGAGTTTATAGGGAGCCACTAAAATATATGGAGTAGCATTGGAGTAAGCATATAGCTGTATATGTATGTATATGTATATGTATATGTATGTGTATGTGTATGTGTGTGTATGTGTATGTGCATGTGCATGTGTATGTGAATGTGTATGTGCATGTGCATGTGCATGTGTATGTGAATGTGTATGTGTATATACACATACACACACACACACACATATATATATACAAATATGTGTGTTTGTGTGTATATATTTCTCTACCTAGAATTAGAACACAATCTTTTTTGAGTAATTTTTTAAAATCCTATTTTTTATTTATCCTAAACAGTCTATTTCTGTCTTTTTTCAGAGATGATGCCATTACCAGTAATTACTTTATATTTGCCCGAGAGTCCTTTTCCCACTGCTTGTGAGGTCTCTTCTTTGGTTTATGCTTCCATATGCTATTTGAAGGTTCTGCTTTTTTTTCTATTAATACTCTGACTTTTAGATCTAGTGTCCTCAAAAGCACACTGGATTTGGAATAAGGAGACCTTGGTTCAAGTCACAATTCTGCTGATTGCTACCTCTGTGACCTTGGGAAAGTGACTGAACCACTCTGGACCTTACTTTCTTCATCTGTAAAATGAAAGGGTGGTACTAGCTTAAAGGTGCCATACTCATGGATGCAACCCACAAAACTTCTCGGTGTAGCCTGAACCAGACTAAAAAGCAATTATAAAATATTTAACACAATAAATGAACATACAATAAAACATAGATAACATTAATTTGTGATTTTCTAAGTCAGTATTTGGTCTGCAGAGAACCCTTTTTGTATGAGTTTGAGACACCACTGGGCTAGATGATCCCTAAAGACCCTTCCAGCACTAAATTTAAGGAGTACAAGATCTGTAGTTGAAAAGAACTCCGTTATTACTCAGTCAAGAGAAGTTGCACGTTTCCCAGACATCCGAAAGTCTGCCACGGTAATAATATGAAGGAAATTTTTGGTTTATTCCAAACTGCTATTATTTAATTCTATATAATTTCCCTTTCCTAAGAAGTTACACAATTTCAGTGAAACATTCAGCAGAGATATGGCAACTATTATATAGTCACTACTGATTTGCAAAATGACCAGAAAGAATTATCCCAAGTTTGCCTTTTGGTATCTTTTTAAATGAAGGCAATTAACTTAAGAAGCTCTCCTGTAACAGAGCATGTGTCCACATAATAATGCCCATCTGTGTGCATTTGGCTTCACAACATCTACAAATGCATTATTACACAACAATGTAGGCATTAGAGTACTTTTACTATGACTACAAAATCGTGTTCTATTACTGCAGGTTATTATAATTAAAGTAACTGTATTCATACGGCTGTTTTCACACAATCACTCTCCCATAGATAGTGGTTCTCAATGAATGATAGAACTCAGAAATAATGAAACTCTATCTTTGTTTTTCACATAATTACTTTTTAGCTCCCTGGGTGTGTCTGTCTTTTCTGTCAGTTTCCTTTCAAGGATGATGGGAGCTCAAGAAGAAAAGCATCCTTGAAAAGAGACCAGTGAATTTGAATTTAAGAACACGCAAGCACAATTTGAGAGAAATAACTAAAAATAAGGAGAGCATTTCTTTCTAGTAGATTCCAGTCAAGTCACTTAATTGACGTCTGAAATAATAGGCTGGCTGCTTGAAATTGTCAGTAACAATCTATATAACTCAATAGGGGCTTTGCATTTTAATATAATAGAAGTAGAAACTGAAACTAATAAATCTAGAGACTCTCAGGCAATTAAAAGAATAAATAATGCATGTTATCTGTGTCCTTGACTCTGAATAGAAGGTCAAGGGCCTTGTCTATAGAAAAAGAGTAGAAGCACACAACTGACCATGAAAACAAAAAGCATTCATTGCAACCCCATGTTTAGCTGGCACCTCCTTCCCTACCCCCTCACCTTAGGAAAACAAATACAGTTTTTATTATTCTTAAACTTTATCACTTGTTGAGACCATCTATAATAGCCTTCCAATAATTCCATAAGTTAGATACTTTTTGGTATGGTTGCTGTCTCACTCAAAAAAACTGAAATCACCATAGTCTAACCCAATGGTGAGCCACAGTCTTCCATAGATTCTCTAGATCCAGAGTGAGGCAGGATAGACCTAGACACCCTGAGGTTTCTTCTAAATCATCACCTTCCTTTACCCTCAGGTCATATTTATCTATACGTCCAGCCTGGTTGACAAATTGGGGTATTTTAATTTCAGACACTATCAGGCTTACTCTGCCTTCCACTTATCTCTTAAAAAGATGACCCAGCAGCAGCAAGGACTTGAAACTCTACATAAGGGTTGAGATCTTGAATCAAATTCCCCTTCTAGTGCTTCATCAAAGCATATGGGTGACCACAAGTTCTTAAAGGCAAAGCTACGCATGAGCTCTGGCCAGTCTTACCAAGAAAGAAAACCTCAAAAGTCTGGATCATAAGCGGAGGATCTGGAGTGGCCCGTCATCAGAAAACTGGCCAGTAGCTGATTTATTTTTGGTTATGGCAACTCATGAAACCATATACTAAAGTATGGAGGGAGCATAATCTGCATGAACAAAAAGAGTATTGAGTCTGATGAAATCATGTCCTTCGAAGCTTTAAAATAGGGCTTAAGATGAAAGTATTTATTCAGAAACAAGCTCAGAGGAAACACTTAGAAGACTAGAATTGTATTCTCCCCATAAACACTGACAAATCCTTTTTCATTTAATACAGATAGGTTTCTGGTCCTGCCAGTGTGGTGTTTAGAGATAAAACTGTCTGGCTCCAGCCATACAGAAAGTGATAAACTGTTGTGCAGAAGGGCACTTTTAATCTGTTAACACATCACTATCAGCTTCCTGGATGGTGACACATTTCAAGTTTATTTTTCATTTGATACCCTCTCTTTCCATGTCAATGAAATAATTAAAGTCGCTTTTATACAAATACCACAGGTCCGTGATGGCACAGAGAAAATGGGGCCCCTCTCACACATTTCCCTCAAAACAAAGGAAGCTATGGGGATCTTTCTGTGTCAACACTCCATCCTTTAAGGGAAACACTCCCAGACTGATTCAGACCTGGAATTGTGCTGGATCCCATTTATATAGCAATTTTCTTAGGGAATTTGGGACCTGGAAAGCTTGTCTTTCTGAGCTTCTTCATTGAAAAGCATAATTTGCTCTGCAGCATTTTGCATCCTCTTTCTTAGCAGATTGCCTCCTAATGATGCTATACACATTGTTGGTTTGAATTACTTCATAAGCTAGACAGACAGGAAAAAAGACAGACAAAATATATTTTTCCAGCAGGTGCTTTCAAGCTAATACATTTCCTTCCAGGCTAGATTTTTTTAAAGCATCTTATTAAATCATACCCTAAATGACCCCTACAGCACAGTTTATTTTTCATTAGCAAGGTGAGGAGGCAGAGGGTCAAATAAATCAGAATGAACAAGGCAATAATTGTTCCTCCCTTTATATTACCTCAAATATGGAAGTAATGAAGGAAGCACATGATTAAACTAAGAATTCTTTATTAGTGGCACATTTTGTTTTTATATTTAGAGAGAAAAACATCTCCTTGTTTCTGGAAATCAGCAATGCCTTATTTCTGAATTAACACTATGAATTTTAAACAAGGATTTAATGCTGTACTTATAAAGTAGGTCCAACCAAGGGAGGTGAGCTATAGAGGTATATTTTATGAGTTTAGGAGCATTAAAAGTGTTTGGAAATTCTCTTATAACTTCTATCCATGGACTTTGATCCTTCAGGAAGAGAAGGTCAAAATATCTTGTTTTGTTTTGATTTTTGAATTAGGAGCGTTGTGGGTTTTGTACCAAGGCAAAGATCCTTCATGTTGTAAGGTCTCCAGGGCACACCTTCTACCCATAGTAAAGTTTCTGATACAATTAGTTTACATAAGTTATAGTAGGCCACAAGACTTTTTAGAAGAAATAGGATTTCCATTGTTAAGAAAATTAAATCAATAGTTAACAGAACAACATATAATGATGAAATAGAAAGTGGATTTCAATAAAGCAAATATAAATCTTTTTTAATAGAAAAGACCCAACGTCTAGGTATTTGGCTCACTATTCCATTCAGCACTGTAGTTTTTCCAAACCTTTGGCTTCCCCTCTCCTCACATTGCCTCATACTTCACCGACAAAAGTAAAAGTATTTTTGCCTCATTCACATAACTCAGACATCTTCTGCCACTATTTCCTCCTTTACCTATCACACAAGGAGCTTGCCTCCTAATGATGCTATACACATTGTTGGTTTGAATTACCTCACACTTATAGTGTGAGGTAATAATATATTTATAGAAGTATACCCCTCAACTTACATAAATGATCCTATTCCATCCCATCTTTCCTAGCAAATTCCCCCCTTTATCATCCCACTTTCTCACTCATCTTCAGTTTCTTTCTGTCTACTGACTACTGTCTACTGACTGCTTCCTGACTGCCCTACATGTCTCTACTATTGCAAAAACTCTCCCTTGAGACATCCATCCTTGCTAGCTATGATCCCATTTCTCTTCTCAATTTATTTGGTTAAACTCCTCGAGAAGGGCATCTACAATGAACACTTTTACCTCCTTTCCTCTGAAAAAGATACGAAATTTTTTTTTCATATTTCTGCAGTCTGGCTTCTGAATTCATCATTCAACCCAAACGTCTCTCTCCAAAGTTACCGATTATCTCTTAATTAGTAAATGTTATGGCCTTTTCTCAGTTTTCGTTCTTTTCAATCTCTCTGAAACTTTTGACTCTTGTCAATCTCATGGTTTCTATGACATTACCCTAACTTAGTTCTCCTCCCTGTCAGTAGTAGACTTTCCAGTCTCCTTTGTCAGATCCGGATCATACCCAACAATCTTGGATGTCACTGAGGGCCCTATCATAGGCCATTTTCTCATCTCAATCTGTACCATTTCACTTGGTGATCTCATCAACTCCCATGGATTCAATTACAATCTCTATGCTGATGATTCTCAAATCTACTTATCTAACCCTAACCTCTTCCCTAATATCCAAACTCTCATCTCCAGCTGCCTACTGAACATTTTAAACTCGTGTCCAAAACCGAACTTGTTATTTTTGCTCCATCCTTCTCCATCCCTTTTAAACCCCCTCCCCCCCCCCATTACTGCCAAGGGCACCAACATCTTCCCAATCACCAAGGCCCAGAACCTAGATATCATCCGGGGTTCCTTACTCTCTCACCCACTCTGTATCCAAACTGTCTCCAAGTCTTTATAATTTTACCTTTGTAACATGTCTCATGTATACCACTTTCTCTCCTCTGACATTGTCATAACCCTGGTACAGGGTTCTTTTGGATGACTGTGATAATCTGCTGATTGCTTTCTCTATCTCAGGCCTCTTTCCACTCCAGCCCATCCTTCATTCAGTTGTCAAGCTGATTTTCCTAAAGCAGAGATCTGACCATGTCACTCCCTTATTCAACAGACTCCAGTGGCTGCCTATCCCCTTGAGGATCAAATAAAAAATCCCTTTTTGGGCTTTCCAAATCCTTCACAACCTGCGTCTCCCCCACCTTTCTAGTTTTTTTATACCTTACTCTGTTTCTCTCATTTCAAGATCCACAGAAACTGCCCTTCTGGCTCTTTTGCTATTTCTTGCACAGACACACTCCATCTCTATACACTGTACTTATTCACTGGATGTCTTCCATGCCCAGAATGGCTCTTACCCTCATTCCTACCTCCTGGCTTCCTTCAAGTCCCAGCCAAAGCCTTATATTCTACTACAGGAAGCCAATTCCCCTTTGAGTCTAGCATCTTCCCTTCACTGGCTATTTTAAATTAATTCTGTACATGGTTTCTTTGCATATATGTTTTCCCCTATAAGACTGTCAGTGCCTTGAAAAGAAGGACTTTCTTTTGCCTTTCTCTGTATACCTGGAATTGAGCACAGTACTTCACATGTAGTAGGTGCTTAATAAATGCTTGTTTATCGATTGATCTGAAAGGCTCTAATCAATCGTCAAGTAATAATGATCTAGATATCTAATCCTATCATAAAAATTTAAAAGACAAATTTTTTATTTCCTCAGGTTACCTGAAAATGTTCAGGTGTTAAATATTTTGATCCACATTTTAATCAATCCCTACTTTTATCAGGACAGATTTTCCTTCCAAGCCTTTTTTCTTCCTATTATTTCATATTTGAGTTTTCCCATAGATACTTTGGAGAATCTCAGGGATTCTGGGGTATTCCTGCGTATCTGTTGACTCTCATTGTTTCTACACGATCCACTCACTTCCTTTTCAAATATAACTTTGTTTAAAGTTCTACTGATAGTGACATGAACTGAGATATGGGGAGAGACAGGCCATTCCATGGCCATAGAAGGAAGTATTATGAAAATGGTTCAAATAAAAAGATTGCACATTGGTTGTTAGCTTCCCCAAACACTCCCAAGCACAGAAGACATTGTCCTAATTATTTTCACATCAAAACACTACAATATTCTTCAGAGAAGTATATGGTAATGGTTAAGAGATTAGTCTAACCATTTGTATTGGAAAAAATAAAGCAAATAAAAAGCACATTGCTCAGATAATGCTTCAGGTCACCAAAATCATCCATTAGTACACATATCTTGGACAGCTACTGGAGATGGATAATGGGCTGTCCCTGGGAGAGGGAGATGTGCTAAATTTGCTTTCAGTGAAGCCAAACTTCTTACAACTTCAGGTGCCAAACTCTGTGCAGTCGGTGCAATCTTACTTAATTACAGAAGCACTGTTATTTTAAGGAAATAGTTCAGTGACCTTTGGAATCAAGAATCCCATAACAGGAGTCCAGTTATCGAGCCCAGACAAAAAGGATGCCTAATGATCATTAATGAATCTGTGCTGAAGAGTACTAGAGAAATGATACATAGATTAGAAATAACTAGCTGGCTATTATATTTTCTTTGTGTTTGTGTTTCCAAGACAGACTAGAGATCCCGTCAAAATGTATCAAACCCAGTTATTACATTTACTGATACAAATAGGAATAATACCAGGAGAACAAACCTGAAAGGCACCCAGAGATTTTTAAGTCCTACATAATAAACTGAGGGATTTGGGTTTACATGTAGAATGTTCATCTCATATTCTAGTTGATGGTTGTGATATTGCAAGAGAATGAAGACATGGCAAATCACCAACAAGATATGCAGGTCAGATAGTGTCAAAGGACTGAAAATGGTTTCTTCTTAGATTATGGTTTGAGACACAAAATGATGAGTTTTCCTAGCAAGGGTGAGAAATGTCTCCTAAGGTGAAAATGCTTGGCAGAAAACTCACTGACATGAGTTAAGCTGAAATTTGAGAGGGAAGGAGATGGATGATAAGGAAGATGACAGGTTTCATTTAGAAAGAACAACAGCCTAAGAGGTGTTCAGCTAACTTCTGGAGAAATAATAGGGAAGAAGTTCGGTTGACTTACTCATGACTTCAGAAGAAATGCATATATAAATGCAGTCAGTTCAGCCAATCAAGAAGAATTTATTAAGTTCTTACTCTGTGCTCACACTACACTAATTCTGGGGATATAAAGAAAGCCTAAAAACAATCCCTATTCTCAAGGAGCCAACAGTGCAATGGGGAAGACAACACTCAAACAACCATGGACAATTAAACTATATAAACAAAATAAATTGGAGATAATCAGCAGATAGAAGGCACCTGTATTAAGAGAGATCAGTAATGGTTTCTAGAAGGAAAGACTGTAGCTGGGATCTGAAGGAAGGCAGGGAAGCTTGGAGATAAAGATGAGGAGAATTCCAGGCATGGGAGAACAGCCAGGGTACATGTTTGGGGTTGGGAGATGGAGAATTCTATGCAAGGAAAAGTAAGCAGGCCCATGTTACTGGATTGCAGAGTACAGAGGAACAAAGTGCAAGAAGACTGGAAAGGCCATATCGGGAAGGACTTTAAAAGGCACACAAATTTATATTTGATCCTGGAGGTAATTGAAAAGTATACAGCAAACATGGTTAAGAGGGAACTGAATTCCAAGATGAAGGAGGATGTGTAGTAGATTACTTAGTTTCACTAAAATTGTTTGAGATCTGTTTTTGAATGAGTTTAAGCCTAGTCAAATAATATCCTACAGCACCCTCATCAGTATCAGGATCAAGATTCATAAGATGGGCAGATGTTGTTACAGCTTTCAAATGGGGAACTGGAAGGCATGTTTATCATACTGTAAATGTGGGAAAGCTGAGAGGGATAGATTTTCTATTAAATGACAGAATTCACATCCCTGAGATGTTGACAGGCTGGAACAAGATCAACTCCAGCAAATGGTTTGTACATCCTACATTTATTTTCAAATGTCAACTTCTCAAAGAACTGCTTCGATGCTCTAAGGACCCATGATTTTATGGATGTGGGCATCCCACTGAAGCCACAGACGCTTCCTAGCTGTGTGACCCTGGGTAAGCCAATTAACCAAAATGAGCAGGAGAAGGAAATGGCAAGCCACTCCAGTATCTTTGCCAAGAAAACTCCAAATGGTGTCACAAAGAGTCAGACACCATTGAGATGACTGAACAATGACAACTCTACTGAAGCAGATTGAATCCTCTTTAGACAGCCTCATAAACTTCAGTAGTGGCTGAAGAGAAATCTATACTCTGGTAGTGATGGTGTAGATGAGAAGTGAGTTGTCTGGTTAACCGGGAGGCCAAGAAAAATCCATCACATCATGGCTGATAAAACATCTGACCTCAATGAGTCTTGGTCTCAGAAAGATGATACATAGTTCATAACCAGACCTATGCTTTCAAGCCAGGTAGGATCTATCAGGATTCTTTTTTTATTTTTAAGAAAAGTCTTAGAAAGTCTAGGGTCATTCCAAGATGAGATGAGGCATTAGAGCAAGACTTGGTAGAGGGTACCCTATTATGAGAGGAGGGAAATCTGGAATAATAGCAATTCTTTAGAGAAAAAGACCTGTGTCTAAACTGACTACAAAACTCAATGGGTCATAAAAAATAAATTAAAATAAATAAATAAATAAATAAGTAAACAAGTAAGTAAATGAATGAATGAATGAATACATAAATAAACAAACAAATAAATGAATGAATAAATAAATAAATAAACTCAATGGGTCAACATTGTTACAAAGGTGTTAAAACAACAAGAAGGGAGCTCTTAGGTTGCATCAAGAGAAGTACAGACTCCACTACAATGAAGATAATTATCCTTCTATACTGATAGCGTTGTAGACAGAGTACTGGACTTTGAGTAAGGGAGCCAGCCTTAGACCATGTAAGTCACTCAACTTTTCTGAACCTGAATTTCCTCACCTGTAAAATGGGGATAATATCTGGAGTACCTATTTCACAGGGTTGTTGTGATAATGTAAATTGTTTACCTACATTTCTTGCTCAAGTAAGATAACATATGTAAAATGATTTGCAAACTTTAAAGCATTTTTATAAATGTAATTTATAATTGACTGGAAGGAAAATTTGTACTGACAAAAACAGGGGCTGTTTAAAATATGGATCCAAATATTTAACGCCTGAACATTTTCATTAACCTGAGGAAATCAAAAACATTGTCTTTTAAATTTTCACGATAGGATTAGATATCTAGATCATTATTACTTGACAATTGATTTAGAGCAGCGGTTCTCAACCTTCCTAATGTTGTGACCCTTTAATACAGTTCCTCACATTGTGGTGACCCCCAACCACTGCAAAAATAATTTTATGGTTGGGGGTCACCACAACATGAGAAACTGTATTAAAGGGTTGTGGCATTAGGAAAGTTGATTTAAATCACTGATTTACAGCCTTTCAGGTCAATCAACAAATCAGCATTTATTAAACATTATGTGAGGTACTGTGCTAAGTTCCAGTTATACAGAGAAAGGCAAAAGAAAGTCCCTCCTTTCCTGCACTGCTTAGATCTTATCCGTAGGGACATTAAAGAACATTGTTAAAAGGGACAATGATGAATTGAAGAATATCAGAGAAGGGTGCAACTAGAATGGTGAGAAGTATGCCATGCCATAAGAGTAACAGTGGGAAAAACAACACTGAGTGATAGGAACTCTTAAGAGAAGCTGGAGAGAAATAATAACTATCTTTAGGTATTTGGAAAAATGTTATAGAGGAGAGATTAAATGAATTCCCATCCCAGAATAACAAGTGGACATTTCAGAGAGGAGGATTTCAGTTTAATACAAAGAACAGTCAATCCTTTTCCGACACTGGAATGGAATGTATTCAACTCAAGTTTTATTGAGCACATACCATGTGCAAAGCACAATGTTTTCTGAAGATCTGAGCTCCTTGTAACTGGAAGTATTCAAGTAGAAGTCTAAACATTTGTCAAGCATCGCATAGCTGGGCCAGATGACCTCTAAGGCCCTTTCCTACTGGCAAAGCCTGATTCCTTGATATCCCTTTCCTTTCCCCTCCCTCCTGCCACTATGTGCCACAGAGTCAGCATTCTATTCTAATTGAAAATTGATTAGTATCTCCCTGGACAAGCAGATACAAAATGTTCATCCCATCCAATAATGAATTACTAGTTCTACCAGGGCATCATTTAGCAAATTCTTGTTCTGATGCCCTGAGTGGGAATGTTATGATTCAAAAGAATACATGGCCCATTGTTAGTAGAAGCTATGGTATCTGAAACTTATTGCTAGAAGAAAACAAATCATTATTTTAAAAGCCCAGACACTTCTAGGAAACATATGTGAGTTTAAAAGGGAAAGAAATATATCATTTTCTGGCAACACTTCAATTAAACAGAGCTGATTGCTTAACAAGGTCACAGCAGATCAGTGAGCTGGCCTTAAACACTTCCCTTTTCTCCACATGTCCCATGCTATCTCTCTTCAGTCAAGGCTAGTTAGACAGAAGACGGACTTCCTTCTCTTCCTTGAGAGATTTTCTGGGGAACTTCCATCCAGCTTTCTCTCTCTTTGACATTGTTGACTCTTGGCAAAGACACTTGCCTCAAAATTTCATTTTTTGATTGGTTTCTTCCTGCATTTCATGTGAATAAAAGATGGTGACAGAACTGAATGAAGGACCTGTACTAGCCTTAAAAAGCACCCTTCTCCCTCACCATTTATAATAATAACTATAGTTACTTAAACAGATCCCCTAGGGAGGAGATAAGTCAAATGCCTTCCATATTTTCTCATCTTTGTCTGATTCTTGTCCATGTGATAATAATGACTTACATTTAAAGACATTTCATAATTTCAGTATTTTCTACACTGCAATCCTGTGAGGTAGTGTTATGGGAATCTGAAGATCTTCCCTGCCCCTAGGCCCTTTGATAGGCTTAAGTGACTCTGAGAACCTTCCTTGATTTGAAAACATACTCTGCCCCCTAATAGGCTGAATGTAGTCACATGGAGCCTGTGGCAGCAAGTTTGTTCTTCAGGAATGCCCACGCCTTATTACTTTGTGATTGGGCAGTGGGTCAAGAGGGTTGTGACATTCCCTGGCCCAGGAGAAGGCCATATATACCCTGATGAGAGTTTTTACTTTGGGGCTCACTTTGGGAAAAGTTGTATGATTTGGCCAGATGAGACTCTGGGAAGTAGTTGAGACCCCGGGCTTTGAAAACCCAGATGTTGATGCTTCCCTCTCTGGTAACTAAGTAGTTATGGATGTAATGATCAGACAGCTGGAAGCCCTGTCTGCTGATCTGTTTCTCTGTCTGCTGGTAACTTCTATTTGTATTCTCTGAAGTTCAGGGTGCTGACTTTTCCCCCTGAACTAGGTAAATGGTATGTGTTTGATTGATTAAAGTGACTGTTAACCCATTTTGAGTTGCTTTCCTTTAGAAAAGCAGATCTAAGAACTTGTGCTAGCAGCCATCCTGGATATGCTAGGGTGCTTGCTGCTGTGGAGAGACATCAGGACTGGTAAGATTATGTTCCCTGGAGAGAGTAAAACTCTTAGGAGGCAGGAGGGAACTGGGTTTGACTCCAGGTTCTACTTGTGTGATTCTAGAAATTATTTAAGTGCTCTCAATCTCAGTTTCCTTATTTGGAAACTGGGAATTGTGTTTCCCTGACTCTAGGGTATGGTTATGAACAAAGTTCTTTGTAAACCCGGGCATTTAGGATGGAGCAATAGATAGAAGTGTTGGGCTTGGAGTTCAAATGTAGACTTGGACACTTACTAACTGCACCACCCTGGGCCAAGTGACTTATCCTCTGTTTGCCTCAGTTTCCATATCTGTAAAATGGGGATAGTAAAATCCCCTATCTCCCAGGGGTTGTTGTGAGGATGAACTGAAATAATAATTGTACAGTGCCTGGCAAACAATAAGTGCTATTTAGTTAGCTGTAATTATTATTATGAACTTCAAAGTATTATTAAAATGTCAGTTGTTGTATCAGCTGGGACTCATATTCAGAGTTTCCAATCCCAAGTCTAGTGTTTTGGCATTTATTCCATGCCGACTTTTTTTGTTGGCAGTGGGTGGGTGGGAGGGCACATTCCTAAAGGACCCTGTAATAAGGAAATCCAGGGACGCCAACTGCAGCAGCTACTTTAGTCTGGGACCAAATCATAAGATGTTGCCAGGAGATAGTACCATGAGTGAGGGATGCATCTTCCTTCCAGAATGATTGTTAAATGTGTGTTTATAAGAGGGACTAGCTTTCCAGAGTCATTCTTGGATATAATCAGAAAAACAAAAAGCTTGTACTACAAAAGAATGAAGGCTGCTTACAACATTGGCAACTAGGATTGTCAGGCTGGAGCCACAAATGTCTGAAATTGTGGCTATCTAATTCATGAATTAGGAGGGTTTCCTGGACTGAGACTTTCTGACTCACTAGACTTGTTAGCCATATTTGCAAAAGTAAAGACCCAAGAAGAATAAGTAGGAGAGTGCGGTTGTACTGTGGAACAGACACATCAAATAGAAGGCTAGTGCAGCTCCCTGGTGTAGCCTGCATCAGATTAAAAATGGGAAATGCTTAACAAAATATAGAAAAAAAATTTGTAACAGAACATGGATAATGTTAATATGTGGCTTTCTGAGTCAGTTTGCAGCCTATAGGGATCTTCTGTATGAGATGGCCTCATTTTTATTTGAATTTGACATTGTAGAATTCCTGAAGGGCAAGAATATATAACAGTGGGATGGAACGGAAGCAGCATTTATGAAGTGTCTACCACCGCCGGGCACTGTGCTGATCACTTCGCAATTCTAATGTCTTTTGGTCTTCACGACAAGCCTGGGGGGGAGGAGGGGAAATAAGTCACTATTGCCCCCCCTTTTGTGGTTGAGGAAACTGGGCTAAATGACTTGCCCAGGGTTTATGTAGCTATTGAGTATCTCAGGATGGACTAACTGAGGTCTTCATGACTCCAGGTCCAAGTCCGGAAAGGGAAACAGGAGACAGATTTTGAACGTCTCTAAGTTTAAAAAGGTTTATATTTCATTCTAGAGGTAAGAGGTAAAAGCTAGAATGTGTTGTGCAGGGAGTTCATTCTTTTTTTTTTTTAATTCCGAACTTAAATTTTAAAAAAAATTTCCATAACAGTAAAATAGGAAAAAGATACCCGTAAAACTGCAAATCTCCTATGTACAACTTGCTATTCCTTTTAAATATATAATAAAGTTATTGTGTAACTTTTCTTTTATTTTTTTCCTTCCTCCTCCCTGAGATGGCTACCATTAGACACAAATATGTATGTATATATATATATATATATGTATATGTATGTATGTATGTATCTGTGTGTATGTGTATAGAATCATTCTATGCATTTGTTTACCAGTTCTTTCTCTGGATGCGGATGGCATCTTCCTTTATAGGTATTTTGTGGTTAATTTGGATATTTCTAATAGCCCAAATGACTTAGTCACTCAGAGTTGTTCTTAAAATAATACTGCTGTTACTGTAGACAATGTTCTCTTGGTTTTTCTCTTTTTGCTCTTTTTCATGCAAGTTTCATGCTGGGGTTGGTGGTAATGAAGATCTAATCATCTTCTCAATAAAAGAAGATTGGAAGTTTCTCTTAACTACCACTGCACTCTTTTAAACAGAGAAGTTCATTCTTAAATGTAACTTACAGAAAATGCTGTGGAAGAATTTACCTCCATAAGGACAAATTGAACAAAAGGTCTTTCTTGGTTTCAGGCATGTAGAGATTTCTCCCCGCGCTCACACACTGGAATTCCCTTATTTATTTTTATGTGTTATGTCACACCCAATTATGAAACTATTGAGTTCTACCTACTGCAAAGGATGTAAAGGATGCTAAGCTGATCTCTAGACAAAGAACAAAATTTCATATAAAAATACTACTCTGATCTAGCTCAGTGAGGCTTCTGCCTAGATCAAACCCAATAGCCTGGGACCTCCTCATGCAGCCTATCCATTATCCAGGGATATTATTGGGGCCTCTCCCTCATGTCGGAAATACAAGCTTTCTCTCACATCTTGAATTATTTTTGTTGTTATGTTGCGGCTTTCAGTGGTGTTATGTTCTGGCTCTCACCATGGTGTTCCCTGAGAGACCTAAACTTATTTCCTCCACCATCAACCCTAGCATAGGGTCATAGTCACGGAATCATCACTTTGTTATTAATTTGAAGGGAATTTTAGAGAACACTGAGTCCAAGTCCCTTCATTTTATAGATGAAGAAAATGAGACCCAGAGAAGCTGGATGATTTGCTTCAGGTCAGTCATACGGGCAATAAGTGAGAGAACCAAAGCCTCACCCAAGTTTCCTTTCCACACACCAAGCTACCTCTACACTTGAAGATTTTTATGACTTTGTGGTTTTTCAGTTTTCCTTTAATTAATCTAAGCCCCTTCATCTTACACATGAAGAAACTAAGACCCAGAGAGAGGCACTCAGTGGTTCAGCTTAGACACCAGGAATCTATAAGCTTCACTACAAATAAGAATAGAGATCTTCTCTCTAGACTCCTTGATTCCTTTCTCTACTATCTCCTTGGCATTTTGGCCACCTTCCAGGCACTGTTGGGATGATCGGGACAGATGCTCCCTCAATGCTAAGGCACTGGTGATAGCTTTTAGACATGGATTTCCACAGGGTAGGAGCTTGAAGAAGGAACTGAAAAGTGGGAATGGAAACCTCAGTTAAGATTATGGATTAGGGTGAGGAACAAGGATAAAGTCACCAGGGTATGAAGTAAAGAGGTAAAAATGAGGTCTCATTCTAGTGTAAACTAGCAACACAGCTACCCAACTAACAACTTTGCTAATAAATCACCCACCTGGCCCATCTTTTCATTGCCATGGGTTAAAAGACTTCTTGTTGATCTATATATAAAGAAAGAGTTCAAAGGGAAAAACAAAAGAAAACAAGAGATAGAGAGAATAGAGAGGCTCACAGGAGGGAAAATGGACATTTGACCACAAGCAAAACCAATGCAGCTAAAATTAGAAGAGAAGCAATAAATTTGGGAAAATAGCTTTGTAGCAAAATTCTCCAATAAAAGTCTTAGTTCTATGACAGAGAGGGACCTGATTCAAGTTTAGAAGAAAAGAACCAATCTGCAATTAATAAATGGTCAAAGGCTATGAACAGAAAGTTTTTAAATGAAGGCATTTAGACTATTGTAGCCATATTTTTAAAAAATGTTCTAAACCATTAATAGGGAAATGCCAATTAAAACAACTCTGCCATCAGACTGACAAAGATGTTTAAAAAAAAGATGACAAATATTGAAAGGGCTGTGGAATATCAGGCATATCAATGCATTATCGGTGGAACTGTGAAATAGTATGATCACTCTGGAAAACAATTTTGAACTATATTCAAAAAGCTATTAAACTGTTGTATACCCTTGGACCTAGCAATAATACTACCAAGTCTAGACCCCAAAGAAATCAAAGAGAAGGAAGCAAATAATGGGAATCTGTGGGGATGCCCATCAGTTGGAGAATGGCTGAATAAATTACAATATTACTAAGTGATAGAATGCTATTAAGCTTTAAGAAATTATGAATGGAATAGTTTTGAAAAAAGCTGGGAAGACCTGTATGAAGTGATGAAAAGCGAAGTGAGCAGAACCAATGACCAAACACATTTCCAGAGGACTTTTTATGAAATATGTCACCCATTTCCAGAGGTGATTGGCTCAGAGTGCAGATTCAGGGTTTTTTTTTTCAAGGTGTGGGTAAGGAACATAGACAATGCAAGGATATGTTTGAAATGCGTTTTGTTTTTCTTTTTTATTGGAATGGGAAGAGGAGATGAGGAAGAGAGAATTTGGACCTGAAAATAAAATAGAATTGATTTTAAAATTTCTTCTTTCTATGCTTCCCCACTCCTTACACCCATGCCTTCTAATTTTTACTCTTACCCTAAATAGATAATTGCAAGAGTGGAATATGATGGATTCTTTTTATATAAACAACAGAAGTAAGATTAATCTATATTTCAGATTATCTTTGGCATTTTATCACAGTTTTAGGGACTCAGGTAACAGAACAGAGCTGGACTAGGTGAAGGGATGGGGGAATGATGGCATGGATTGAGTAGGTGGGCACAGGGGGCTGGGGTTGGTGGTAAGGAAGATAGATCTAGTCACCTTCTTAATTAAAGAAGAATTGAAGTCTCTCTTAAGGACCACTCTACTTTTAATCTCCTGAATTACCCTGATCACTAATAAAGAGATATTTATTCTAGGAGGCTGAAGAGGTGGCAATCTAAGCCAAAAGCCAAGGAATTACTTAACATACACTTACAAAGAATGATTGTACTGTTCATGAAATACCAAGAAATGTGTGAATCTATGCCTAGTCAAACCTCTATAGTACAGAGTTTGTACTAAAACAGAAGTTCAAGTTGTTTGTAAGGGCAGCTGTTAACATCTGCTCTGGATGCAAACATAAATGCAGCAATTATTTACATTACCTGCCCATTGCAAATTGTAATTGACACAGCATGTTGAATTAAATAAGTGCAAAAGCGCATAAGGAAGGCAAAGCAAGTAGTAGGTGTTGCTTCACATTTTCCCTCTTCATAGGTGTAACCATGGGGAAAAACCTTCACTGTTTGGATTTAAATTTCCAACAAAAACAAATGCATTCCTTCAACTTTAAGCAACTCAGAGATGTATATTCAGATTTTTTATATTTTTGGCAGCTAGGTGGAGTAGCAGATAGAGTACCAGGCTTGAAGTCAGGAAGACATCTTCCAGAGTTCAAATCTGACTTCAGTCCCTTACTGGTTGTGTGACCCTGGGCAAGTCATTTAACTCTATTTGCCTCAATTTTCTCAACCATCATAATTAGCTGGAGAAGGAAATGGTAAAATTTTTCCAGCATTTTTGATAAGAAAACTCCACAAATGGGATTATGAGAAATTGGACACAACTGAACAACATTTTTTTTCCTTCTCTTACTCAGTTTAGAAGGATGGCAGCCTCTCACCAGCCAACTCTGACGGACAGAGAAGTTTTGACCTGCTCCATCTCTGACCTGGACCTGTTTATTCCTCCTTAGGCAGCCTGGGGACCCTCACTATAAACCCCCTTCTTGGAGTTTCATCATACTGATACTAGACTTGGAGATGTGGAGACATCTGACTGATTTTAGCCCTACTTCACGTGGATCAAAACTCCCAAACTCAAGTGTTCCACCAGTTTGAGTCTTCCCACTATCAAGGACTATAGGAATGAGCCTCCACTTCCAGTTGGGTCTATTTCAAGATATTGACTTCCGAGTTAGTTGGTTTCTTCATGCTTCCTCTACCTATTCTTCCATCTCTGGACCAGAACTTCACTAGGTTCTAAGGCAGGCTTTTAAAGCAGATAAGGAACTTCCTCAGATCTCTGATTAGATTTTTTGTCACCAGTTTTCTCTGCTGTGGAATAGCTGACTAACCCAGAACAGATATTTATTTTGGCTGTCAGTAAATTCAGTTGGAAGCATAGGGTTACTGTATACATACAGGAATTCTGCTCAGGCCATAAATGGTGCCAGCTTTGGTTCTTCCTCCAACTTGACACTGGGTAAATCATTTAACTTTTCAATGTGACCATTTTCCCTATAGGAAAATAATAATATTTACTTCTTGCTCACTAGCCAGTATGTTATGAGGATAAATAAGGAGGGAAGAAGTTGGAAGGGAGTTGGGAAAGATCGTGTATGTGAATGTATGCAGGTATTCATGTGGTATGTAAGGGGTTATTTAACCTCGCAGAATGTTCTGCTATGGGATTTCTGGGAAAGTGGCAGCTTATGATGCCCAGCTTGTTAAAGTTGTTTGCTACCTGCCAAATAAGCCTCGAAAGTCATGCCACAGGCAAGTCTTCATGGTGCAAATAAGGCTCCCTATTTTGAGTCAGCTCTTTCTTTTTAGTAATTTCAGTTAAAAAAAATAGATGAAGAAGAAGGTGTAACTCAATTTCTCTTTGGAAAATCAAATAGTGGCTAGGGGCACATACTGGGGTTTTACCCCCATTTCATAGTCAATGTTCTATATGTATCACCCATATGGAGGATGGATGTAACAGCCAGTTGGGGTGGGGGCAGAAAGCTGGAACATACCCCAGATAGATCATGTTCCTGATTTGCAGAGGTGTTCCTCTTTAGAGTGTGGAAGGTCCATGAGATGCTCTGACACCTTCAGACCTTACAGTGTTGATAGCAACTAGAGCGATATCATCATTTAACAGCATGTCCAAAAACAGTGGTTGCAGGAACAATTGTCCCTTTGAGCAGCACAGCTGCTTTTCCATTGATGTGATGGGAAACGGTTCCTTAACCACAATGCCTATTTTGTTCAAGTGTGGTATTTGTCCTCCTTATTAGTACAGCATTTCCAAAGCTCCTGATTATGAATGTCACAAAAAGCCAGAACTTGAATTGGATAAAATTGTATAAGGGGGAGGGAGTAATAGGGTGATGTTTGAATTATCTCTTCTCCACCATCTGTCTGGAGACTTAATGTATTAGAGCTCTGTGACAACTCAAGCCTACCAGCCCCTGCTATAAACCAGTCTTTTAGTAAATAGGTTTCTTTCTTAGAACTTCAGTGCCCTAACTAACTTTGTTGGTTCAGTGTAGGCCTGGAAACTGAAAGCATAGAATTTTAGACTGTCTAACCCTTGAAGTTTCCTCCATATCTGTATGTTACTGTCAGATTTGAAAACAAATGACCAAAAAGTCACAGAGGTTATGTTAACTCTGTTATCTATGAAAACACCAAAAAGCTGGCCCAGGTTCTCATACCCACAGTTAACTTTAAGAAATAAAAGAAAAAACAAAGAGCTACCAGTGGTCATAAGCAAAAATCTTCCTTTATTCTGTTGGAGGAGGGAAAGAAGACACATGTACCTAGGTCTCTTCTAAGGGGAGACCCCCCTCTAGGGGAGTCAAACCTTGATACACACAGCAGCGGCTGCTCACTGAGATACAGCCGTGGTGATGAGGGGTAACAGAAGCAACGAGACAAGTCTGATCTCTAGCAGGGCTTCATGACCAGAACATGGTTCCTGCAGATGCGTGTCCAAGTTCAGGGACCACCTGGTGCTGGTGGGAAACAATTCTGGGATTTTTCAGCAGCAAAATCCATCTAGAAGGTGAGTGCAAAGGACTGTTGTTATGCCAAGTTCAGGGTACAGTGTGCTTGCTGGGCCTTAGCTCTGGAAAATAAGGTGTCTCCTAAAAGCAAAAAAAGGGGAGTGAAAAGAGAGGGGTGGTCTTGGCCTGGGGATCCTGACAGAGAATCAACTTTTCAGTGCCTTCCTAGAAACACATACAACACAACATAGAGTGTCCCATGCATTCTTGGGCTACATAGCTAGAATCACAATTTCCCTGTCTGCTTGCTATAATGCACAAAATCTTGAATTGAGCAAGTCTGATTTGGGCATATTTTTATCTTTCTTGGAGCTTTGTCCTCCATTACGGCATATGCCCACCTAGGGCTGTGGACTTTAGGTAGGAGACTATAGCATCATAGGGGCTTCCCCAGTAAATGCTTGGAGATACTTTTCAGCCCAAGGCCTCTTCTGCATGAGTGTCTTTTCAGGAGGTTAGCCCTAGAATCTGACTTTTCTTTTTCTCTTGGCAGCAACTGTTACAGTCCTTTCTTCCAATCTAGCATTGTTCTTGCCCAAGAGGACATAGGTTTCCAATTTTTCCCCTACCTTACTGTCTCTGAATAATCAAATTCTTTCTTAGGTCTCCTGATGGTGTTTTTTTTAAGTGCTCATAACTATATAGATAAGAGATTAAACTGAAAAAAAAGGGAAAGAGTAATGGAATTCTACTTATAGCAGAAGTAGTCATAAAAATGTCTGGTAAATAGACCTGGTCTTCAGTGAATATTCCTCCTTACCTTTGTTGCTCTGCCCACCCAAAACTGGTGAGGTTTCATGACGTGTTGTGGGAGAACCATCTCAAAGAATTCAGTCAGACCACCTCTAATCCAAGTACAGACATTTAATGACATTGATGTCTCTCATGAAGCAGGCTAAATTCCAAGAGGAACCAGCAACTGCAGAGAAAGCAAGATGGATTTTTATAGGGTAAAGATGAAATCACATAATCAAAATTTACATAGAATGGGAGGAGTATGATTAATATTAAAAAGGCAGGAGGGGTTTCTTAAGGGATTAGCTAGTGGAGGAGGGGTCGCATCTATGATTCGGTGGTTAAACATTCTAGTCATCCTGCCCTCCAATTGGCTAGCTATTGTGGTCCTGTCTAGCCAAGATGGATAGTTAGGTATTATGGTCCTGTCTTGGGTTAGATGGATGCTGTGATTGTGGTCAAGTACAAGAACACATCTATATCTGTGGGAAGGGGTCTGGGCGTAGTGACTAGTAGAGGCAGTACCTGGGTTCCCATCACATGGACGCGCTCATTGTTTCTGTGGGACCTGAGAATTCAGGGACACACTTGTTGTTCCAGTGAGCAGCGGGGCATATATGAAGAAGTTAGGACATTGGCGGAAGGCGAGGGAAGGGGTTGCCAGGGAGGTTATTCAGTGGGTCTGGGTCTATAATGGAGTTAGAATATTTGGGCTGTGGGCAGCTTTATTAGGATTCTATCACCTTGTCCTCATAACCCTTTGTTGTTGGTGCTCAGTCATGTCCAACTCTTCACGACCCCATTTAGGGTTTTCTTGGCAAAGATACTGGAGCAGTTTGCCATTTCCTTCTCTAGCTCATTTTACAGATGAGAAAATTGAGGCCAACAGGGTTAAGTGACTTTCCCAGGGTCACACAACTAAGAAGTGTCTGAGGCCAGATTTGAACTTGAGAAGATGAGTGTTTCTGACTCCAGACTCAGCACTCTATCCACCTAGCTTGGCCTCATTCAAAACTCAGGGCAAGTGCTCCCTTCTATATGAGGCCTTTCCTAATACCATTCCACCATAGTTGTTGTGTCTCCCCCTACCAGTGACTTTGCATTTACTTTTCATAGATTTTCTATGTCTTCACATGTATACATGTGGCTTTCCCCCTATAGAATATCAGCTCCTTGAACTCAGTGGCTGTTGCTTTCATCTCTGCTTCCCTGGCACCTTGTACGGTGGCACATGGGAGGCATTTAATAAATGCTTCCTGGCTGACTGAATGTCTAAGTGGCAGGAGGCTTTAATCTTTATTAGCTCTCACCATTTACTAAGAAAAATGTTTGTTTCTATTGTTTGTTGTTGATATATTTTTTTCTCCCCTCGGGTCTCCCTTCTCTAAGTGGGATACAGATCAAGTTCTCAAGTTCCTAGCTGAGGTCAATTTCTTCATTGGCAAAGGGTACTAGAATTCTTTACCCATCCTTGCTTGAGGAAAGCATTTCCCTCTCTGGCCCTCAGAGTCCTCCCTCAGGCTCGAAAGGATTCTGAATTAATCTGATAACTTATTTCCTTTGAAGTCACAAAAGGTGTCAGTATTTCTTGGGCCTCTGTAATACTATCTCATTTCTTATTTGCTCCTTTCTTCCAGAGTATTTTGTACTATCTTTTTATGCTAAAGGTTTTGGCATCTAAGATTATTTTTAGGCTTGGGTTCCAATCCAAAAGGAGTAGGGCCAGATGTTGTGATATTCTGGACTCAAATATAAATACTTCCTTTAAAAACCGACTGCTAGATTGCTTTCTTGTCTTGTTTCTAAGTCTGCCTCCTTTCTTTGACTTTAAATGAGAGAAACCTTTAGCATTTTGATTATTTCTAGAACAGAGAGGAACTTCAAACTGATTCAATTCAATTAACATTTATGAAGCCTCTATATTAAGTGCTAGCCACCATTCTGGGCAATAAGGATACTGAAAAGAATAACAACATTGAATACAAATTAAAATAGTACAACCATGCACTATCTTTGCCTCAAGGAGCTTGCATTTTATAATGAACAGCCATGCCCCTCAGTTTACTGAGGACTTCCTTAGGTTGTATCTTTAATGACATCCTTTCAGACAGCCCTCTCGGAGTAATCTCCCAGAATACTGTCATTGCAATGAGATCTTGCAGGGAGGAAAAAAAAGCTTGGGTATAGAATAATGTGGATAATTCCCATCAGTAGTAAGAAAAAGATCATTCTTCTTCTCACCCATGACCTGAACTCCTCCTGAACCCTCTTCTCCATTCCCTCAGTTTTCCTACCTTGCTCCTTCAAAGCTTACCTGTCTGCAACTTCAGCTACACCGTTTCAACTCTTTGATGTCATCAACTAATCCATGCATAGGTGTTCATGCGGGTTAATAATATGTTCTCTCCTCAAGGTAACTTAAAAAGACAATAGCCACACTTGCATTTTTTTGTAAAGCGTGTTTTTTCAAACACACAATTCGTGATTTCATTTTGTCCTTACAGCAACTCAGTGAGGTACCTGAGACATGCCTTGTTATTTTTATTTTACAAGTTCTGCAAATAAATGATAGAATTTTAGTACTAAAAGGAAATTAGAGAGTCAGGATTTGTATCTGTTATGTACTATGAAGTTGATGGAATCCTAAAAAAGCTGCCCCCAGCCCCAGTATTCTAACTTCATTATAGGCCTGGCCCCCCTGAACATCTGGCCCACTGTACCTACCTACTGCCCCCCCATCTATAGCCTAACTTCTTCATATATGTCTGACTCTCACTGAAACAACAACTGTGTCCAGGAACTCTTGGTACCCACAGAAACTGGAGGTGTATCCAAGTGATGGGATCCCAGTCATTACCTCTACCCAGGCACTGCTCCCAGACCCATTCCCACAGAAACAGGTGTGGTTTTAAAGTTTTATTTATTTATTACAGGTGTGTTCTTGTACTCAAGCACAATCACATTATTCATTTAGCCTAATACAGGACCACATATCTATCTTGACCAGACAAGGCCACAATAGCTAGCCAATCAGAGGGCAGCACAACCAATACGTTTAACCACCGAACCATAGATGGGACCCCTCCTCCATTACCTAATCCCTCAACAAACTCCTCCTGTCTTTTTAATACACAAAATTTCTGTTATGTAATTCCACCTTTCCCCTATAAAATTCCATCTTGCTGTCCCTGAAGTTGCTGGTTCCTCTTGGAACTTAGCCCGCTTCATGAGAGGCATTAATCTCAATAAATGCCTATACTTGGATTAGAGATGGTCTGACTGAATTCTTTGAGATTGTTCCACCACAACACATCATGAAACTCCAAATGTTTTTGAATGGGCAGAGCTCCCACTGCAGCAGTTTTGAGTGTCCCTGGGTTTAAACCACAACAAAGCAACATGGTGTATTGGATAGAGCACCAGACTTGAAGTCAGTAAGGACTAGGTTCAAATGCCACTTCCAATGATTATTAGCTGTAGAACAAAGGATAAGTCATTTAATATCTCTGTTCCTCAGCTTCTTCATTTGCAAAATGAGAGTACTGGTGTTCATGGCCTCCCCTTAAGCTCACCTCAGTGAGGGTGAAGAACACTAAGTGTAAGACCCCACTGCCTTAATCCCCTAGGAGGTATGCGGGTGTAGAGCTTGCAGTCCAGCTCCATGGTAACGACAGCTTCTACTTCCTCATCCCACTGATCTGGTTGCAAAGTCTTGTCATTTCTCTTTTTTTTTTCTTTGAAAGCATTTTATGTTTTTTAATTTGATTGTTTTTCTTTTTCAAGTGAGTAAGGATTTTTTTTATTTTAATTGATTTGTTTATTTACTTTTAGTTTACAAGATTCAGTTCCACAGCCCCTTGAGTTTCAGATTTTCTCCCCTTCCTCCTTCTCCCCTCTCCCCCTGCTCCTGGTGGTACACAATCAAATATAGGATTTGCAAATAATTTCACACTGGACATTAGTCTGGTTGTATAGAAGGGTTGTAACCGATGGAATAAACAATGGGAAAGAGGAAACAAAATCAAACATGGAAAAGAAAGGGAGTAAGCAGTTTGTTTCAGTTTCCATTTAAACTCTATTCTTTCTAGATCTTTCTCTGGATGTAGACATCTCCTTCTATCCTTGCGTGGCTGAGAAGAGTACAGTTTATCAAAGATGGTCGCACATACATTGTGTACAAATTTCTCCTGGTTCTGCTCTTCTCACTTAGCATCAGTTTGTATAAGCCTCTCCTGGTAAATATGAAGTCCATCTGCTCCTCATTTCTTATAGCACAATAGTATTCCATTCCATTCATACACCACAACTTGTTTAGCCATTCCCCAATTGATGGGCATCCCCTTAATTTCCAATTTTTTACCATCACAAGTCTTGTAATTTCTACATTGCCAACATCTTTCACATCTGGTCCATTCTCTCCCCTCACAGAGCTGCCAGTCTAGCTCAGGACCTCACTCTCTCTCACCTGGACTACTTCAATTGCATTTTAATGGATCATCCAGATTCCAATCTGTTTCCTCTCCAGTTCATTCAGCAAAGACACCATAGCAATATTCCTAAATCACAAGGTCTGATCTTGTCACTACCTTGCTCAATAATTTCCAGTGGCTCTGCATTACTTTTAGAATCAAATATAAAACTCTTCTATTTGGTATTTAAAGGTCTTCACAACCTAGCTCCAACCTACCTTTCCAGCCATACTTTCCATACCTTATTATCTACCACTCACAGCTAAACCAGCCTATTCACTGTTTCTCACACACAACATTCCATCTTCTCTCTCTATTTGTTGCTCAGTCGTTTCAGTCGTGTCTGACACTTTGTCACTGTGTTTGGGGCTTTCTTGGCAAAGATACTGGAGTGGTTTGCCATTTCCTTCGCCAGTTCATTTTCCAAATGAGAAAACTGAGATCACACAGCTAGTAAGTGTTTGAAGTCAGATTTGAATTTAGAAAGATGAGTTTTCCTAACTTCAGGCCCATCCCTCCATGAACCTAGCTGTCCTTTATGCCTTTGACACAGGCTGTTTCTCATGCCTGGCATGTACTTCCTCCTCACCTCCACAACTTAGAATTCCTAGTTCCCTGAAAAACTCAGCTGAAGTGCCACTTCTTGATCTCCTTAGCTGTTAGAATATCCTCCCCAAAATTATCTTGAATTTATCTTGTACATATTTTAGAAATAACCATAGATGAGTATGTCTTGCCATTCACTCCCACATGTTTATTTTTGACATTTGTATGCCAGCCTGCATCCTATAGTGTTTGGCAGAGTAGACCTTAAAAAGTGCTTGCTGATTGATTGATTGACTGCTTGGATGATTGACAGGATCAAGGGATAACTATTTTGGTAACAAGTGGCATCCATCTTTTCACAGCCTCAGGATTAATACGACCCCCACTTTATTGTAGACAATACATATACAGATACAAGAAAGAAGCTTGTGGGGAACATAAGGCATTTGCAAACTATTTTAAAATCCTATTCTCATACAAAGCAGTACCCATGCCATATGCATAAGAATGGAAGATGAAAAAATCAGATACATCATAGCCCAAGATAGTCTGTGTCCCTACAGCAGACACTCCCTAAAATTGAACTTGGAGCTATGGAAGCACAACACATTTTAGAATATGAGAAAAGTGACACCTTTGCTCTCTGTCCAAATTGAAAATGCAGGTTTCAGAATGTGCGTGGTCATCTGCTCGAAGCTAGTTTAATCATGCACAGCTAGATAAAGCCCCTGTGACCTTTTCGGGGATGAGTGGAGCACTAAGTATATCAAATGAATTGGGACTTTTTCATGTGGCATGACAGATGTTGGACTACGTTTGGCATTTGCAGAAATGCACAAACAATTATAAGGGTGGTTGTTAATTCATGGAAGAATGTAGAGCAGCTTCCTGTTCACCAGACCCTCCCTCTCTGATAAATCTTGTTATTACTCCTGTTACGTTCACACGCTCCCATCAACATTTACCGAAACATAAGAAGGGAGACTGCTCTGGGTAAAGGTCGCCTCTTGCTGAGTGATTGTGTTCTGACACTGTAGACTTGATTTAGTGGTGCTCCAGGTACTACCAACTACCGACTGTCTATTATAAGCAAAGTGAATGATGACAATGACAACAAAGAAAAAAATGTGTAGATGGTAGGCTAACAATGGTGGAAGGGAAAGTGGAGCCAGATTGTGGCGGTCTCTGGACATCAGCAGATGGGCCACAAGAGACCCTGGCAGGGAAGGTAACTCTGGCCTCCTCAATTTGAGCAGCCTCCAGCTTATTCTCTTTCCCTATCATTGTTCATTCTCTTCCTCCCATTTCTTTTTCATTTATTTTCATTCACAAAGTCCTTCTCCCTGCCTCTCTTTTATTTGCTCCCATTAAATCATGATACTTAGTAACTGAAACATAATGTATTATCTGGGACAAAAGCCTAAAACAGCGTTTTTCAAAAACTTCAGTTTGTTCCTATTCTCTGGTTTAGACATAGGAATGTCATGCAAAGGGGTTACAGATATCACAGTGAATTGTAAAGTAATGGTTGTTTTTTCTTTTTCTTTTTGGACTTGATCTATAACTTAATCAAGGAGAAACCCACATGAGGAAACTCCCTACATTAATACAGAAAGACGTCGAATTTTAGAGAATTGCTTCTGGCTGCTGAGAGGTTAACTGGCTTGCCTAGTCACACTATGAAGTATATGTCAGAAGTGAGACTGGAACTCAAGTCTTCCTGACACCCAGCTCTCTATCCACATGTAGTGAAGCTGCCCCCTCACATGTCAAATGACAGTGTCATGAGGGAGGCAGAATGGACATCTCTAGGGTCTCCTCCATCTACAATTTCCCAAGGGACACTTTATTTCTGGCCAGGAGGGCAAGCAGGAGGCTGGGGCAGGCAGCCACCACTCTACTCTCTTTAGAGAGAGGGAGTACTGAACTAGAAGTAAATCTACGAACATCCTTAAATATTATTACTAGTAGGCCTGTGGTTTTAAGGTTCAAGGCAAACTTCTGAATGCTGCTACTTTTTAAAAATTCTCTTTTTTTAATCATGAACTTGAAAGAAATCGGGAAATATGAACATTACAATATAGCAAAGAATGAAAGAAAGAAAGAAAAAAAAAGAGAAGAACGCTTCCATCTGCACCCTGAGTGCATCAGTTCTCCAGCTGGAGGTGAACAGCGTGTTTCATCACGAATCCTTTGGAATCGTGGTGGGTCATGGTATCGATCAGAGTTAGTAAGTCTTTCAGAATTGATAGTATTTACACTATTGCTGTTATTGTATAAACTGTACTCCTGGCTCTGCTGACTTCATCTCACATCAGTTCACATAGGTCTCCTCAAGTTTTTCTGGAACCGTTCCCTTCACCATTTCTTATATCATAATAATATTCCATTACATTCAAATGCCATAACTAGTTCAGCCATTTCCTAGGTAATGGACATCCCAGTTTCTAATTCTTTGCCACCACAAAAAGAACCACTATAAAATTTTTGTATACATGGGTCCTTTTCTATTTTCTTTGATCTTCTTGGGTTATAACAATATTGAATGTATTGTTGGGTCAAAGAATATGTACCCTTTTAGGAACAGTTTCCAATTGCTTTCCAGCATGGTTGCACTAGCTCATAGTTCCCTCAATAGTATATTAGTGTAAGGGGGGCGGAGCCAAGATGGTGGCATAGAAGCAGCAAAGCACCGCAGCTCCCACACAAACACGCTAAAAACTCATAAAATGGGACTCTAAACAGATTTTCAAGATCCAAAACTCTCCAAAAGACAGAAAACACATCTGTTGCTACAGGCAGCTCAGCATGTGGGGCTCTTCACAGCAGTCTGGGAGCTGCGGGCCAGCCCAGCTAGAAACCCCGGCCAGCCAGGCCCCAGGGCATCGCCAAGTCTATAGGAGAGGAGATCTGCTGCACTGGAGGCACAGTTATCACATTTATCAGGCCAGAAGAAAAAAAAGGCTAAGATAAAGGTCAGTGGATTTTGTTAAATTGGGGGGAGAAGAGCAGGTCCGGCCAAACTGCTCCCAGGGCAAGGAAGCAGTGGGAGGTGGCTGTAGCAGCAGGAACAGCTAAGAGCAGCAGCGGCCTCCACTGGGCTGCTTCAGAGCTCTTGGCCTGCAGATAGCAGGGAGGCTGAGGCGATTGATCAGGGCCAGGGGCTCTTGCATTGAGCGGCCTGGATCTGGATCGTGTTCTTGAGTGGTGGTCCTGGGGTGCACTTTCAGTGAGCCAAAGCTGGGGGGCTGCAGCACCCCACTAATAGCTCTGGAGCTGTGAAGGCCCCAGCGATTAGAGACAGAGCTTTACCCCTCCAGGAAGCAGAGTTCCATAGACCTAAAAAACCAAGCAATTAATAGACTGGCCAACATGAGGAAAAGGAAGCAAAGTAAGAACAGCAATAAAACTCTAGAATCCTTTTTTATGGACAAAAAAGATCAAAGCATGGAGTGGGAGGAAAACAACAGAGTCAGAACTCCCTCACCAAATGCTTCCATGACACTGGAAGAATGCCTTGTAGCTATGGATCAACTTAGAAAGGACTTTGAAAACCAAATAAGAGAAGTGGAGGAAAAATTGGAAATAGTATATTAGTGTATCTATTTTTCCATAACCCTCTAGAATGTCATTTTCTGTTGTTTTTTTTTGTCAACATAGTAAAGCTAATGGATGTGAGGTAGTACCTCAGAGTTGTTTTAACTTTCATTTCTCTAATTATTAGTGATTTAGAGTATTTTTTTTCATAAATTCTTTTTTTTTCTTTTTGGATAGGGGAAGGTAGGGCAATAGGGATTGTGACTTGCCCAAGGTCACACAGCTAGTAAGTGTTAAGTGTATGAGGCCTGATTGGAACTTAGATCCTCCTGACTCCAGGACTGGTGCTCTATTCACTGAGCAATTTAGCCATACCCAAGGGCATTTTTTCAAATGGTCCTTTGATAACTTTAATTTTTTTTTCCCTCCGAAAACTGCCTATTGACCATTTATCAATTGGGGAATGGCTCTTATTCTGTGATCACTGTTCCTTAGTGGGGAAAGGAGGACCTTAAACATTATATCAAAGGTTTGACCCTGTTCACCACAAATACCAGTTCAATAATGAATATATAGGGAGTAGTACTGGAAACTACTTATCCAAGTAGATAGCAAAACTGAAAACTGAGAAAGTATACATAAGAGAACACATAGCAGACAACAGAGAGGAAAGAAGTACCATTGAGAACAAGACAACTCAGCGTTAGCAAGACCGAATGCCAGACTCCACCTAACGGGAAATTTCTTGCAGTCTATAGTGTCTGTAGTCACCCAATCTGAAATGGAGTTGGCATCATCCATCTTCTCTCTTGAAACCTGAAGTCAGCAATGCCCCAAGAAAGCTGAAGAGACTCAAAGAGCCTGATGTTCTCTGTTCTGATTTTTTCAGCTCCACTTCTCCTTTTATGCAGAAGTAAGGGATTGCTCTCCACCAATGAAGGGAGAGACCCATACCAATAGGCTTTGGGACTTGGTTTACACATGATTAATAGTTGCCTCTCAAATGTCACTTAAATTAATTAAATAAGGCTAAAGAAGAACTTTATTAGGTGCTTTTTATCCCTCCCTCTGCCTAGTTCTTGTAGTCCTGCATCATTGAATGTGGTAAGCCACCTTAATCTAAGGATTAGCATAAGGATTCAAAACTAGTTCAACATCCATACCAAGAAAGAGGTCTGGTGGAAGGTCTCTAGTAGAATATCATAGTTCTGTCCTTGAGAGAGTAAGTTCAACATTTTTACTGGCGACCTGGATAAAGACTTAGATGGCCTGTTTATAAAGTGTAGAAACCAATACAAAGCTATAAAAAGTAGCTTTAACAAAACAAAATGTGTTAAAAAAGAAAGAAATGGAATACAAAAAGACTTGGATAAGGGGAAATCAATAAGTGGAATCCAATGAAGTGATATCTAGTGTAGATGAATAAAGTCTAGCACAGATTAAAAAAATACAGCCAGGCAAGTACAATATGGGGGAGATTGTACTAAGAAGCAGAAAGATCTAGGGGTTTTACTTCACTACAAACTCAATGAGTCAGCAGGTATGTGGAAGCTAAGAAAAACTAACTTGATCATAGGCTGCATTAATAGAAATAAAATGTTCAACACGACAGAGGTATAAGATCAAAAATAATTCTCTGTTCTGGTCAAGTCATACCTGCTCATTGTTGGGCACCATAATTTTAGGAAGGACTTTGGCAAACTGGAGCTTGCAAGGATGCAAATGGGTTTTGACAGGCTAGAACACTAGGTCAAATCTATTAAGGTTAATTTGATAGGGATAAACGTCAAAGTCTTATACTTGGGTTAAAAAATCAATCTCAAAAATGAGGAAGTCAGAGTTAAATAGCACTTCATCAGAAAAAAAGAGATCTGAGAGTTTTGTTTAATAAAAGAAGACAATTCCATCTTGGGCTTTTTAAAGAAAGAAATAAGGAGTTCAGAGTCTATTGTACTTTGTATCAGAGAGCACATGGAGTATTTAATTCATTTCTGGGTAGCACATTTTAGGAAGGACATCGATCTTCTGGAGGTCATCCAGAGAAGGGTAACCAGGATGATAAATAGAATAAATTAGAGTAACTGGGGATGTCTAACCATGAGAAAAAGAAGACTTAAATGTGACATAATATCTTTAAGGATTTGAAAGATTGCATGTAGAAAAGAGAATAGACTTATTCTGTATGCCCAGAGGGTGGAAATAACAGGAAAGGCAAAATAGAGGATTGAAGAAATAAATTGTTTCTTAATAATTAGAACTATCCTCATCTCTCCCTCCATTCAGTGTCACCTCTCCTGCCATAGACACCTTAGGGCTTCCACATCTTTCCATCTGCTCTACCCCTGGACTTTCATATGTCCTCACTCCTAATTAGATGATTCACTTTATGGGACCAGAGGCTATCTCACATTTTCTATTTGTATCCCTAGCCCTTAGGTTGTGCTTGGCACACAGTAAGTACTTACTGAATTGTTTTCCATTCATTCATTCTTGATGCTTTAAAGCCTTGCATTGCATGCACCTATTTACTTTATGCTCTAACCACACTTGATATGGCTACCCCTTATGTATACTACAAACATAACACTACATGCCCTTTCCTTGGAAGCCTTCTATCGCCTCAACCTTCTCTTGGACTTCCTTCAAAACCAGGCTCAAATGTTACAAAACCCAGGAATTCTTTGCTGAAGTCCTCAGCTAATTTTGACCTTTATTCCCCTGGACCTCATAAAATATTTTGCTTGTACATTTTTCATAAATTTGTCCTATATTACTTTGTGTTAATGATATTCAAGGAGTCTGTCATATTTGCCTAACAAAACACAAGCTTCTTTAGGCAGAGACTCTGTCGTAATCATAATGACAAATGGCATGTATATAATACTTTATAGTTTACAGAGTGGAGAAGGGCAGAGTCAAGACGACAAGAGTGAAGGGAAGCATTATTTTCCTTAGTTCCTCAGTATATGACCTCTAAATCAAGGTAAACAACAACAACAAGAACAACAAAAACAAAACAAAAAACCCAAAACATGCCAGAATGAATTCTGAACAGGAAAGTCAAGGAAAAGTCACAATGAGTAATTTTTACCAGCCCAGGGCAGCTTAGGAAGACAGACAGAGAGGTCTATGGATGCTGGGGCAGGAGCAAACTAGGAGTAATAGTTGCGGTGAGGAGGAGGAACATTCTAGCACCCAGCTGCAAAAATGGAGTATAGACAGAGCACCAATTATAGGTGCAGGAAGCACCAGGGGAGAAAGAGAACCCAGGGGATCCCTGAACTAACACTGGGAGAAAGAATGAGTGCAATATGGCAGCTCTATGTCGATTACTCAGTTCTGGGTCACAGACATAGGGAGGAGAGGAGTGGTTATGAGAGAGCCTGTGTACTAGCTGAGTACAGAGCACAGAACAATTTCCAGAAATTTAGCTGTGTGCTTCTGAGCCCAGAAGCAGAGCAACAACTCAGTTCTAACCTTTAGCCCAGCACATAAAGATGTAGCAGAAAACCAGGGCAGGAGACCAAGACCAAAAGAAAGCCAGCAGCTCAATCCTCTGAACCTGTAGAACCTCCCAGTGGGCTAATAGTGACTATGTCAAGCAGCAGTCTACTGAAACTCCATTGTACATAAACTAACAGACTCAATTTAAAGAGTTCAGACCAGGAGGGCAGTGACCAGATCTTTCTCTAGATCACACCACTTTAGAGGCACTGAAAACTTTCAGGCCCCCAGACTGAGATGTGAAATGACTCGGAGCAAAGCAATCAAAAGTCATGTCACCAAAAATTAGAGAAATACAAATTTTAAAACTCTGAGTTCCACCTCACATTCATCAAATTAGATAAGATAACAACAACAACAAAAAAAAGAAAAAATGACAAATGCTGGAAGGTATGTGGTAATACCAGCACACTTATGAGACTGTTAGGGGAGCAGTGAACTAGTTCAAAGATTCTGGAGAACAGTTTGGAACTATGACCCCAAAGTTGTTACACGGAGCATACACTTTGACCTAGTAATACCCATAAGTACAAAAATAGTTATAGAAGGAATTTTTTGTGGTAGCAAAGAACTGGAAACTGAGGGGATATCTGTCAATTAGGAAATGGATAAACAAGTTATGGCATATGAATGTGATAGAAATATTATTGTGCTATAAGAAACAAAGGAGACAGTTTCAGAAAAAGCTCAGGAAGACCTGTATGAACTGATGCAATGTGAGCAGAACCATGAATACAGCATTTTATCAATATAGTAACAGCAATATTGTAAAGCTGATTGTAAACTAGCTTTGAAAGACATAACTCTGATCAACACAATGACCCACCATAATTCTAAATGACTCATGATGAAACATGTTCTCTATCTACAGAGTGAAGACTAAAGTATATATTCTTCTATTTCTTCCTTTTCTTTTTCTGGAGGTATGGGGGTAAGGGGTGGGGGGGAACAGAGGTTGGGAAGATATATGGCCAATGTGGAAATTTGTGTTGCTTGCCTTCTAAATGGATGGGGGAGAGAGAGGTAGAAGGGAGGTAATTTGGAACTGAAATAAAAAAAAAACTGAATTAGAAAATCAAAGGAAAAGTTTGCAATGTGCTCTCTAGCTTTTCATTTTAAATACAATAGCAATATTACCAATAATAATAACAACATATTTCTTTGCTACTGGAAGTTTTGAAAATTCTGCTCTAAACTCTGTACCTCTCCAGCACC
Source organism: Pseudocheirus occidentalis (assembly GCA_028646575.1). Lineage (NCBI taxonomy): Eukaryota > Metazoa > Chordata > Mammalia > Diprotodontia > Pseudocheiridae > Pseudocheirus > Pseudocheirus occidentalis. The sequence goes on from CM053594.1 coordinate 347,396,527, forward strand.
TGTCATATTAGTATTTAATTAATGTTTACTGAATTATATATTATCCTCATTTTTCTGAGAATAACATTAAATAATCACAAGCTGGAAATACCATGTTCACATTTTAGCTTCTGACATTGGATTTCTCTGTCACATAAGCTATAGTATTATAATAGTAATGGAATTTGAAGATCCACTTGTATTGGCAAGTTAACAGGTACTTAGCACTTAGTTTCAAATTAAGTATTAAGACCCAGAACTTGTGAATTACACAGTGGGATGGACTTTCTGATACAACAGGAAGGGGCTGGAATAAGGAGAAGCTAATATCTTATATTGGGAGAAGCACAAGCTGGAGAGTCAGAACTTCTTGGAGCAAGCATCATGGAGGCTGAGGAAAAGAGGCCCATGCTGTAGAAAGTGATTTTGATTTTGAGAACAGAGCTTATTGTGGCAAAGCTTCTTCTGTGAGTCAGTCAGAGCTTCTGCTGAGACTTTTCTTCTGAGAACTTCTACTTGGAGCTTCTGAGAACCAGGCTGAGGAGCTACCATCAGTGAGAGAGGAGAATCCTTACTTGAGCGAACCTTTCCTGTTGTGAAAGCTTGGGAATATGGGTGTTCACTGTATTAACCATGTGAATCAACTTTGTGGTAATTGTAATGACTTTGACTTTCTGATTTTAGAACTCAGTTTCCCGGTATTTGAACAAGGACTTGAGGTGGACTAGACACAGTGAGCTTCAATATGGAATAGGAACTGCACAGAAAGCTGGCAAGGAACTGGGAGCTCTCTGCCTTAGAACTCAGGTGCAGCATTCGGGCAAGAGCTGGGACCATTGAAGAGGAACCTCAGAAGCTGAGAGTCTGCCTCAAGTCAAGATTAAAAGACTTATTTGTGACCTAGGATTGGATGGCCTTTGTACTTTCCACTACCCCTTAAGAGGATACTTAGTAGTGACTGATAATATTGTAACTTAATTGTATCCCATGGGTAGAGGACTTTGACCTTTGTACTTTGTGTCAATTAAGGAGGCTTACTTAATTGCTTTTGCTGAAAACTATGTGGCCATTTTAGTGATAAGTTGCGAAGTTAATAACATTCTAAATGCCATACTTTGTTTTCTGTGAATGTTTTGCTCTGATTTATTACTGAATAAATAGAGATTTCACTATACTGTGTAATCAGAACCTTGAAAGCTGTTCACAGCAGCAGCCTTCCGGAAAGCTGCTCGCGATTGGCTTTACAAGTATTTATTACTTAATCAATCAATAATTATTTATTAAACACCAATAATTTATTTATTAAACTATGTAGGTATAAAAGTGTAAAGAGTGAGATAATCTCTACTTGCAATGACATTAGAGTCAGGAGATGTGAGTTCAAGAGCAACTCAGACCAAAGTGATCAAAAGTCATAAGTCATTAAAAATGAGAGAAATACAAATTTTAAAACTCTGAGTAGTACCTCACATTCATCATATTAGATAAGATAACAAAAAAAAAGAAAAATGACAAATGCTGGAAGGTACGTGGTAATACCAGCACACTAATGGGACTGTTAGTGGAGCAGTCTAGTCTGCTTACTGGCTGTGTTTACCCAGGGAAGTCACTTAACCTATAATGGAAATAATAGTAGCAGACATTATGTAAATGTATATTCCCTCCCCTTTCCCTCCAAAGCAGGGGGAACGTATAAAAACAAATACATATAAAACCTGTTGTTATTCATCCTTCATTTTCAAAGAAGACCAATGACATCACGTTTGGAGTTGTTTAACTTGTAATTTAAATGAGGCAGAGCTGAATGGAGTCATCAACCTCATTCCCTTTTTTTCATTTTTTTTTTGTTGTTGTTTAATTTTTGGAAGCAATCTTGGTTAAATGACTTACCCGGGGTCACACGAGTAAGTGTGTGAGGTCGGAGATTTGAACTCAGTTGGACCTGTGCTCTCTCCACTGCACCATGTGGCTGCACCCCCTTACTCTCTCTTCCAGGGTCATTGAAGTCCTGTGGCAAGACACAAGTGTGGACTCTTGGAGACGGCCTGAGACGCAGTGGATTGTTTCAGCATCTTCTATTTGTTTACGAGTTCAAAATGCTCCCCAGCACCTTCTTCATCTGCCTTTCTGGCCGTTGGAATGAATTGTTTTAGTCTGCCTATTCAGTGAAGAAAAGTCTCCACTTAGTCATCCCCCTGGCACACCAAGGGGTTTGGAAGCTGTCAGTTACCCCTCAACCTGATTTAGTCCATCTGCTGAGAAGGTTTTACCCAGGCATGGCCGCTGCACACACTATAGCTTCTTGGAGACACATATAAAATTATGTAGAGTATAAAAATAATGTTAATAATTCAGATATGCATACACATATACACAAAGTCATTAAATACAAGGCAATTAGGGGAGGGCACAAGTAAGTGGGGAGTGATGTGGTATAGGGGTGTTGACACGGTTTAAGGGTGCTGGGACCTCCCTCAAATGTCACAGTACAGGGTGGCAGTACCTGGAATGAATTCATGCATTCAAACCATCTTCCATTCAAGTGGAAAGGTTTATTGTGAAGTCAATAAGGCTGACAAAGCTCCTCAGGGAACTTGAAACTTAATGGGAGTGATGCTAAAGCTCATATAGAAAAGGGAGAATGAAAAGAATTCCAATATGCCAATTCAGTGGGGGAGGGATTACGGAGTGGTCAATAAATACAAATAGTCTTCAAGGAAACAGAAAATAAGTAAGAAGTCCAGGTGCTGGGCTACTGAAATGTATGGGAAAACTCAGAGAGTCAACAATAAGTTTTCTATTCCAGGCTCCAGAGAAAGTCCTTGGGCCAGGCACCCTTGTGTCTGTACTGAAAGCCTTTGTCTGAGGAATTACATGGTCAACTCTGTATGTGCTTGTAACAAAGAGAGAATTTTCTCTGGGGCCTACTGGGAGTAGGGGTGTTTCCAGAGAAGCAGTCTTTGCCTTTTGGGATCAAGCTCCCATTAGCCCATCAAGGGGGAATCAGAAAAAGTTTCCCTACAGAAGATAGTGTTTGAGAAGCCTATGAGGTTGAGTTAAGAAGGGGGTGAATTCCAGGAAGCATGGAGATTATTGTAGTGAGAAGACCAAGCATGGGAAAAAAAGTGATGTATGAAGAATCTTCATAGGTTCCCAGAGTGGGCAATACAACCCCCTAGGGGGCGATGGAACGATCAAGAGTGAGGAGTGGGAGGTGGTAGTAGCCTCAAGTACAATTGGGGACTGTTGAATAAAAATAAAGCCATTTGTGTGTTTCATCTATTGTGTGACATAAAGTCACAGTAATTACATCATTTTCCAAATAAACACATAAAATACAAGTTATAACGGATCAGTGGTCAAGTTCACTGACAGGTCTTAAGAAACAAGCCTTGGCAGGCAAGGGTGTAGCACATTGCCAGGAAGTCCAGCATACATCAGAAGGAATACTTATGTGTAATGACTTGTTTGTAATACAATACCATATGGTTACATGACAAAATATTGCATCATCAAAATTTCAATATAGAAAAACTCACAAATTTCTAATAAATTTTAAAATTCATGATGTATCATTTAAAAAATATATTTTTTGAAATGACACGATTTTTTAAAAAAAAAACTGTTAAAGGGTTAAAGAAAGTAGATTTCCGTAAAGGTGCCAAGTTTTTTGGTTTTTTTTTTAAAGGGGGAAGTAGGCCAAAAAGTTTGGGAACCTCTGGTCTAGGTACATAGGCTAAGGCTCTAGGTACTATAGGCAATAGATATGATAGGACTTTAAAATTTAAATAGGAATTTAACAAAACAGTAGTAATTCACTGGAGTTGGTTGAACAGGAGAGTCACATGGTGAGATCTGTATTTAAAGAAAACTACTTTGGTGGTAGTACATGCATAAGAACAGCAAGAGATTATTGTCTCCATGTTCTCATTCTGGCCCCCATTTGTGTGAATTAATACATGTATATTACACATTATAGTAATGATGCTGCCATTTATATAGCATTTTAAAGTTTGTAAAAGTGATTTAAACATATTATCTCATTTCATCCTGACAAAGAAGTAGGTGCTATTGTTACCTCCAGCTTTATAGATGTGGAAAGGAAGGTAAGAGAGGTTAAGTGGTCAGATAGCATCTGTGGCAGAATCTGAACTCAGGTTTTCTGGATTCTAAGTTCTACACTCTTATTTCTTGGGGGGGGGGGGAAGGGAGGGAATGAACCTGTGGCTTTGGGGCCACATGTTCCCGTCTAGGTCCTTGGGTGGGGCTTTTTGACTGAGTTCAAGTTTTATAGAATAAATCCTTTCATTAAGGGGATTTGTTCTGTGAAGTTTGGATTCAGTTAAAGGGCTGCACTTGAGGACCTAGAGGCCCTGGAGTGTAGCCTGGAGGCCACAGACTCCCCACCCCTTAGGATACTACACCTAGCTACCTTTTAATAGTATATAGTGAACTTCCTTCCCAACAATCCTGTGAGACAGGATTGCAAGTATTTTAATACTCATTTTACAAATAAGGAAAGTGATATTCAGAAATTCAGTGAGTGAACTGCCTTTGGGTACAGCACTAGTAAGTGTCTGACCTGGTCCATCTGAATTAGCAGCGGCTTGACAGCCATGCTGTTACTTTATAACCCTTCAGTGACTTTCAGGAATATCTTCAGCTAATGTAGTCTTTTATCTGATTGAAAGGAGAAAACACGTTTTATCATCTAAATTTACTTTGATGGTATATTGTTACCATTTAGTAACTAATCTATTCAAAGACAATTGATTTCTAATTAAGAACAAAGTTGTGTTTTTTTTTTATTTTAAATCCATTTAATTAATTGTCCTAATTTCAAACTTACTAGAGATGCCAGGAAATTGCATTTATTTTATAGTCAATACTGAGATGAAAGTGATGGAAACTCTGGGGAACTGGAAATAGAGACTTCTCTCCTCCATAAAAGGAAGCTATTTTCACTGCATTTTAGTATTGGAAGCTGAACTTATGTTTTCTTTTCACATTGAGATTTTAAACCAGTCCCCAAATCTGCCCTGCGGCAGTTAAATGTGGGTTCCTTTCCTCTTTTCTCCTCTTCTTACTCTTCTTAAACATTTAACCTTATGTTGTTATCCACTGTTCTCCCTACTCACTGATTCCAGCTTTCCTGTTCCCAGGGTCCCAGTGGACCTTAACTCTGAGAGACAGGTACTGTGTAGGCTACTCTTTTCCCTCCCTCCTTCCTTCCTTCCTTCCTTCCTTCCTTCCTCCCTCCCTCCCTCCCTCCTTCCTTCCTTTCTCCCTCCCTCCCTCCTTTCTTTCTTCTTCCCTCCCTCCCTCCTTCCTTCCTTCCTTCTTTCCTTCCTTCCTTCCTTCCTTCCTTCCTCCCTCCCTCCTTTCTTCCTTTCTCCTTCCCTTCCTCCCTCCCTCCTCTCCATCCACATAGGGAATCATACCTTTACTTGCCAAGTGCTCTGCCCAAAGGAATATAAATTTTGAGCCTTGAAACCCAGCAAGATATCTTGGGGTTTTCAGGCTAGATTTCTTTTTTACAGACCATGCCTTAAACCCAAATCACTCTGGCTCTCATTGATTGCCCCAAAGTGGGCTCTAGTCCAAGCTTCACTTAATCTTTGTTTAGATTCTGATGGCTCAGAGTTCCTGAGGGTTGTCCCCTCCCAGACTGATTGTTCTTTGCCTCATTTTTACATAGTCTTAAAGACTGAAGGTCTTTACTTCTGAGTAAGCATGCTGAGACCCTGGAAAGATCTTAGCTCAGAAAGGCTAAGGCCTCTCACTACATCCAGGATTATCTCTAGTCATCCTGATCTACATCTTGCCACTGGACCCAGATGGCTCCAGAGAAGAGAGTGAGGCTGGTAACTTTGCACAGTCCTGCCTACTTATATCCAATTCACGTGGAAATCATGACATCTCCCTCCTGAAGTCAAGGTCCTCTTTGAGAACAAAAGACAAACAGCAATAACAGCAACAAGGACCTAACTGTATGAGCATTCCTGTGTAGTGGGAGCAAGACTGTAAGAACATGACCTTTGGCATATTTCTACATCCAGGCGTTACTATTACTGTTCATACATCAGCAAAACCGTTTTATTATACAATGAATTGTCCATCAGAAAAATTACATAACCATCCAAGTGACCATGGACCACCTTTGGGCACTAAGCTTTCTTTGTTCTCTATAACAGACCTGTACAACTTAGCAGTGGCTTGGGGCCAAAATTAAAATAGGCTAAACTTCTTCAGGCTGCATGCAGATTAGGCTAGAGACAGACTGATGATGGCTGGTTGCTGTGGGTCATGTAACAAACAGGAGAGAGTGCACGTGGGCAACCCTACATTTTTCAAGGGTAGTTCGAAATCCTTTGGCAGCCCACAAGAGACCCAGAGGCTGTATGTTGTGTAGGCCTGCTATATAGCATCTGGCTAGGCTTGGGTGTAGGGAAGAGATCTACCACTGTGCTGCCACTGCCTGGACTGGCCTCATACGTAGGCTCCTCCCAAAACCCTATTTATTACCATGCTGGTGTAGACCTCCTCTTTCTTCAATATCTTGGTATTTTCTCTTTTCAGTAGGACTGTCTAGATGGTTTATGACGCTAACAACTCCTCACACTCTCTTGCTTGTTCTTTTTCCAAGTCATATCTACTAGCCATAGACATTCCCTAAAGCTTTCTCTGGAGCCTTTTATTTTCTCCCTCTACACCAACTCTCTTCGTGATTTCATAGTTTCAATTGTCATTTCTATGCAGATGGTTCCCAGATATATACATCTAGCCCCAAGTCTAGACATCTCAAACTTCATGTCCTATATGAATCTCAAATTCAATACTCCCAAAACAGAATTCATTATCTTTCCCCCTTCTCCTCCCTTCAAAATTCCCTATTATTGTCAAGGACACCACAATCCTCCCAGTCACGAAGGCTGGGAGTGTTATCCTCTTCTCTCTAGCCCTCATTCCACACATCCAATTTATGGTCCAGCCTGATTATTTCTACCTTAACAACATCCCTCAAAGATACTTCCTCTCCATTCCCACAGTACATCCTGGTATAGTCCTTCCTAACCTCATGCCTAGATTATTGCAAATAGCTGTCTGGTAGATGTTCCTGCCTCAAGTCTCTCCCACAATAGTGCATTCAAGTGTAATGCCAATCAACAGTAGATTCCTAAAAGAATGCCACTGTGAACAGCTTTTAAGATTTGGATTACACAGTATTAGTGAACACTGTTTATTCCATTACAAATCAAGATTCAGTACAATATTCACAGTATCAACAATTCACAATATTAT
>CM053594.1:347404307-347523973 GCA_028646575.1 Pseudocheirus occidentalis
TCTCTCTCTCTCTCCCTCTCTCAAGAAAACTCCAACTCACTTCTTCAGTCCAGCAGCCCAGCTCCAAGATGCTGAAACAATCCTGCTGTCTCCAACAGGAAAATTCCAATTCTGTCTTTCTGTCTCTGGAATTCTTGCTTATATACACATACTGGCCTCCTGTCTCATCCAGTGCCGTTCTTCCATGTCAACAGGGGAGTTAAAGCCTTCTCAACAGTGGACAAGGCTCACTCCTTCCATACAGAGCTCACACCTCCCATACTTAGCCCTAAGTTACCAAGTGCTAAATATCTGCTAAACTGATTGCTGTTACAGTTTCTTTGTGGGGGGGGGGGGGAACGGCACCTTGGGAAGGTTTCATTTTCTTTCACCACATGACTATTATGGATATGTTTTACATGACTACACATGTATAATCTATATTGAATTGATTGCTTTCTCAATGACAGGCATGGACAGGAAGCAAGGGAGAGAATTTGAAGCTTAAAGTTTAAAAATGAAGGTTAAAAGTTATTTTCATATGTAAGTGGGGAAAACTAAAATACTAAATATATAAATAGAAATTGTTTTTTTAAAAGTGTTTTCTAATTGTGTTCATATAGTTCTTGGGTATATTTTGGCAGATAGACTCCCAAATATTTTATATTGTTTACAATTATTTTAAGTGGAAATTCTCCTTCTATCTCTTTTTGCTGAACTTTGTTGGTAATATGTAAAAATCCTGATGATTTATGTGGGTTTATTTTGTATCTTGCAATTTTGTAAAGTTATTATTTCATGTAGTTTTTTGGTTGATTCTCTAGGATTCTCTAAGTGTACTATGATATCATCTGCAAAGAGTGACTTTTGTTTACTCATTGCCTATTCTAATTCTTTCATTTTCTTTTTCTTCTGTTATTGCTAAAGCTACTTATCATCTTAATGAAAATTCCACTTATTCCTATGACCTCTAGTGTTTTTAATAGGAATCAGTGAGGTATTTTGTCCAGCGCTTTTTCTACATCTATTGAGATAATCACATGATTTCTCTTAGTTTTTATTGATATGGTCAATTATAGTTCCTGATACCTCTCCTAATTTTGAACCAGTCTTGAAGTCTTCATATATATCCCACTTGGATTTGGAACATTATTCTTTTTATAAATTAGTGTAATCTCTTTCCCAATATTTTATTTAAAAATTTTGCATCAATCTTAATTAAGTTGATTGGTCTGTAATTTTCTTTCTCTGTTTAGGTTCTTCCTGGTTTAAGTATCAGCAGCATATTTGTGCCATGAAAGGAATTTAGCAAAACTCATTCATTGTTTAACTTTCCAAATAGTTTATATAGTATTAGAATTAGTTGTTCTTTAAATATTTGGTATAATTTACTTGTAAATACCCCTGCCCTGGAGATTTTTGCTTAAGGAGTTCTTGAATGGTTTGTTCAATTTCTTTTTCTGAAATGGGGCTACTTAAGTATTTTATTTCCTCTTCTGTTTATCTGGATGATTTATATTTTTGTAAATATTCATCCACTTCACTTAAATTGATTTAGTGACATACAACTGGACAAAATAGCTTATAATTATTGCTTTAACTTCTTCATTGATGGTGAATTAAATTCTTTCATTTTTTATACTAGTAATTTGGTTTTCTTTCTTTTTTAATCAAATTAACCAAAAATGATCTATATTTTTTCAAAGACCAGTTTTTTAGTTTTATTAGTTCAAAAGATTTCCTGCTTTCAATTTTATTAATCTTTCCTTTGACTTTAAGAATTTCTAATTTTGGGGGGATTTTTAAATTGTTATTTTCTAGCTTTTTTACTTGCATATCATTTATCTCTTTTTTTCTCTATTTTATTCATGTAAGCACATTGAAATATAAAATTTCCCTTAAGTATTGCTTTGGCTGCATCCCATATGTTTTGGTATGTTGTCTCATTATTGTCATTCCATTTGAGGAAATATTGATTGTTTCTATTACTTGTTTGATGTAATCATTCTTTAGAATTAGATTTAGTTCACCATTAATTTTCCATCTATCTATCCATGACCCTTTATTACATTTGTTGTATCATGATCTATAAAAGAATCATTTAATATTTCTGACTTTCTGAATTGGATTGTGAGATTTTTATACCCTGATACATGGTCAGTTTTTGTGTAGATGTCATGTACTCAAAAAAAGGTATATTCCTTTCTATGCCCATTCAATTATCTCCAGATGGTCTATCATAGTTAATGTCCTGGACCATCACTAGGCACCCTGACTTTTATCTTGCCACTGGACTTTGATGACTCTGAAAGAAAGAGGGAGGCAGAAGCCTTTTTGGAACTCTGTTTCCCTTAAATCCAATGTATACTCAAGTGAATACATCATACTGTGATGTCATTAGTCCTCTTGGAAAAGAAAAAAGAAATGAACAACTACATAGAGAGTATTTGAGTTAGTCACTTTACAAATATCAAATTTGAGAGTATATTTAATGGTTTTGCCTTTTTATTATTTGTATTATATCTTAATCTGGTGCTGCTTATGAGGTTAGAGTTGTTTTAATGCTTTTTTGTGGTAGAAGTGCCCTTAGAAAATTTAGAGGACCTTGCCACAGAGGGACAATATTTGGTAGGATAAGTACCTGTTTTGTGAAGGCTCAGCTGATCCATCAAGGCAGCAAGGAGACAGTTTGACTTCCTTTCTGAGGGATAAAAGGATCATTGTATGGGGAAGTAATTGTGAAGATATTGATAGAATTCCTACTGCCATTTGAGAATATTTTTGCTACCATCATTATTGGTTGCCATGGCCAATACTCAAATGGAGTGTTTTATTTCAATTTAACCAGAAATTTTACTTAATTTAAAAAGTTTTTATTATCAGTACAGTTGATTCTAGTTTTTTAAAATGAGAACAGGATAATGATGTAAGAGTTCATGATTTGGAATCAAAATGAAAGGACTACAGCTCTTGATGCCATTTTTCATAATGCCTACATTGTAATCATTCCAATAAAAGAACATTTTAAAAAAAATCAAATACCCCCTAATGAAATATATTCCAAGTACTCCTTTTGGTGATCCTTCTGGAATCTGTTGTCATAGTTCATAATTCTGACCATGAGAATGTGGTGTGAAGTAGCACTTTCTTCTCAAAAACTTAAATCTCACATAGCACAGTTAAAGGTCAATCCTACTTGGTTATTCTTTTCAGTACAGATGAAAGGAAAAAATGACCATCATGCTACTATAAGAGCTCTTCTTTTGTTTAGGGATGCAGTGGAGAGAGCACCATGCTAGAAATCAGCAAGTTTCCTATTAAGATGTTATACTGGGGGGCGGCTAGGTGGCACAGTGAATAGAGCACCGGCCCTGGAGTCAGGAGTACCTGAGTTCAAATCCGGCCTCAGACACTTAACACACACACACACACAAAAAAAAAAAAACCTAGCCGTGTGACCTTGGGCAAGTCACTTAACCCCAACTGCCCTCCAAAAAGAAAAAAAAAGATGTTATACTGGATAGTATCTAATCTCCAGTCCAGTCCTAAATCTATTACTTATTGTAATTCTTCAGTGATTTGTATCTCAAAGCAACAATACAATTGTTGGTATCTTTGTTCTGAGTATTATCTCTACAGTAACTAGGTAAGGGAAGGAAAAAATTTGCTAATTACAATGGTAATTCATAAGGTTATGCTTGTCTATAGCTTTTCAATGTATTTATGGTTACAGCTGAATACCAAAAGTTGATACGCTTTTTAAATCAATTTATTTTGCGTAATTAGTTTCTCAAAGCACTATTATGCAAAATGAAGTTGGTTTAGTCAGGCGATTTTTTAATCGCTAAATTTTAGCTGATGATTTTTATCATGCAAATAATCAAATACTAAATTACAGCATCTGATAAGGAAAAAATTGCACAAAGAATATGCCTGTCATCTAAGAGGCACACAGGGAATAAATGAAAAGAGTTTAGTTCAGTTAACAGAAAAAAATGAATCCCAATTGTTTCCTCTTGATAGAAGTGGTGCACTCTGTCCTTGAGTCACCTAACAAAACTGAATTAAGACAGGTTGCATTTACAAAATGTCCCTTGGATTCATACCTGGCACAAAATCCATGATTTGTTTCACAGTTATGAATGTTTTCTGTGCATTGTTTGAAAATGTTATAGATATACCACTGACAAGTTGCCCAGGGATTAGACTCTACAAATTTAGTAGAAAAAAAGTGTGCCACAGTTGAGAAGTAACATAGGAAATGATGCTGTTCTGGGATTTTTTGTTACCTCAAACTAGCCAGACTAGAAAAAAAGGAAATAAAAGAACCTGTCATCTTTTCATAAATATCTATCTGGAGTTTATTAAGAGAGAAATGCTAATTAGCACCATCATTGTTCAGGACAGCTCACAATAATATTCCCCACATTAATCCCTCTTGGATCTTTTTCTTATTGTGTTTAATTTTCATTCCTGTTACCTAATGTCTCACACATCCTCAAAATCCTTACCATTCATATCTGTTACCTATCATTCTATATTTCTTCTCCCTTCTCCTACTAAACTTCTCAAGAAAGATATCTATAACTGATGCTTCCATGTTTTTTTTCCTTCTCACTGTCTTCAAAAATTTAAATACCATAAAAATGAATATTTCCATAGGCATAAAACAAAAGAGTTATATATGAAACTAAATACCCAATTAAAATCACTTGCTTTTTTTTTACAGTTGTATAAACACTCAAAATGTCACTTTCAAAAATGCCTTCTAAACTTTCTTCTGTTCAATTTTTAAAATGGCCTAAAGACCCTCTTTGGGGTGGTGGGTTTGGATGTTAGGGAGGTTTATTATACATACCCAGTTCCATATCGATTAATTAGCCCAGCCCAACCCAAAAATATGAGCTTCATTTTGCGTATTAATGTTCAAGGTTGGTAGTTGTCTTTAAGATCAGTATTCAAATCATGACTGCTCAGTGCCTCTATCACAATTATTAGTCTTTCAAATTTGTTCATTTTTATAATGTTTATATTATAGTAGAAACTATTTTTCTCCCTTCTGACAACTTCAATCTGTATCAAGATATTGAAGTTTTCCTAGGTTTCTCTACTCATTTCTGACAACATAATAGCCTTTCATTACATTTGCATCATACAATTCATTTATCCATTCAACAATTAATGGGTACCCCATCCCTTAATTTCCAGTTATTTCCCACTACAAAAAGAAAATGCTATAAACACATTTGTACATATGGGACCTTTACCTCTTTCTTTGATCTCCTTGGATCTACTCCTAGTAGAGACATGGTTGAATCAAGAGGCATGAACAATTTAGAAATTTGGGGGGTGGGGTGAAATTCCAAGTTATTTTACTGAGTGATCCTACTCTACCATTTCATAGCTCAAATGATACTGCAATCATATAGCAATTTTTGTGTTTTTCAATCATTCATCATATTTCATTTGTCTAATTTATCAGGATAATAAATGTGAGGTAGAATCTTAAACTTACTTTAATTTCCATTGTTCTAATTAGTAGTGACTGGAATATTTTTTCATAAGACTATAAATAACTTCAGTTTCTTCTCTTGAGAATTATTTTTTCATATCCTTATATCATTTCTCAACTATGGAATGTCACTTCTTTTTATACATTTAAATCAGTTCCATATGTATTTTGAAAATCAGATCTTTGTCAAAAATTTTCTGCAAAGATATTTTCCCCAAGTTAACAATTTCCTTCTGGTTTTCTTATGCAAATAATATTTAAAATAACAAAATTATATGGTTATATCAATAAATGAAAAATGTTAATAACACATCAAGCTCATTTTTTGCCAAAATACTAAAAAAACATAAGTATGAATAGTCTTTTTGTTAACAAAATAAATAGCATATATTCAAAGCCAAGAGTAAGCAATATATGAATGTGAAAATTAGAATCCTTTCCAACAAAATAAAGGAAGAAACAAGGATGTCCATTTTTTACTCCTTCTACTTGAGGCCATACTAGGAATAATGTCTGTGATTACATGACATGAAAAATAATTGTAGGAATAAATGTTGTTTAAAAAATAAAATTAGCATTTTATTAAAAAATAAAATGGACAAACCTTTGGTTAATTTGATTTAAAAAGAAAGAAAGAAGAAAACCAAATTGTTACTATCAAAAATGAAAAGGGTGAATTCATTACCAATGAAGAGGAAATTAAAACTACAATTTGGAGCTATTTTGCCCAACTGTATGCCAATAAATTTGAAAATCCTAGTGAAACAGATGAATATTTACAAAAATGTAAGTTGCCCATATTAACAGAAGAAGCAAAATAATTAAATAATCCCATTTCAGAAAAAGAAATTGAATAAATAATTAATGTACTCCCTAGGAAAAATAATCTCCATGGCCAGGTGGATTTACATGTAAATTCTAACAAACATTACAAAATTCCAATACTAGATAGACTATTTGGGGAAACAGTCAAGGAAGAAATCACACAAAATTATTTTTTATGATACAAATATGGTACTGATACCTAGACTATGATGACTGAAACAGGAATAAAATTATAGACTAAATTCCCCAATGAGTATACATGCAAAAAATTTAAATAAAACATTGGCAAAAGGATTTCAGCAACTTATAATGAGAATAATACACTGTGGCTAGGTAAGATTTATGTCAGGAATGCAGGACTGGTTCAGTATTAGGAAAACTATCAGCATAATTGAACATAACAAAAAACTAAGAGAAAACATAAGATTATTATTATAGATGCAGAGAAAGCTTTTGACAAAATACAACACTCATTCCTATTAAAAACACTTGAGAGGATAGGAATAAATGGAGTCTTCCTTAACATGATAAGTAATATCCACATTAAACCACAAGCAGGCAGTATATGTAATGAGGATAAGCTAGGAACATTTCCAGTAAGATTAGGAATGAAACAAGGATGTCCATTATCACCCCTGTTATTAAATTTGGTACTAGAAAAGTTAGTTTTAAGAGAAGAAAAAAAGAAATTGAAGGAATTAGAATAGTGTAATGTAATGAAATTTAAAGAGCCCTTTATACTGGAAAGCTAAGAGGTATTTAGGACCTAGTTCAAATTAAGCCTCTGTTAAAGAAACAAAAGGTATGAACCCTTATTTCTGATATAAGATGAAGTTTCTGATATAAAGGGAAGGGGCAGAACAGGGGGGAGCTAATAGGCATATAAGGAGAAATCCTAGCTGGAATTACAGATCTTCTTGGAGCCAGGATCTGGAGGCTGAGAAAGAGAAGCCCAGGCTGGAGAGAATTACTTTTATTTTGAGATGTTTGATGAAGAGATTTTGATTCTGGGAACCAGCTGGAAATTCTACTGAGTCCAAGGGCCGGTCAAGCTACTGAGGATTTCTGAGGATCAGTAGAGCTGCAGAAAATGGAGGAAGCAAGACTGTGGTGTCAGTATTTTGTCTGTTTGTGGCTTTGTTAAGCCTTGTCTTCCCAAGAACAGAGACCGTGAAGGATTTAAGGTAGACTGGACACTGTGAGCTTCAGTGTAGAAGAGGGACTGAATGGAGAGCTGGACAGGGAGCTGGGAGCTGTCTGCTTTTGAACCCAGGTCACAGTTTGGTGAATCCAGGTAGTAGCTGGGACCATAGAAGGAGATCCAGCGAATTTGAGAGCCTACCTCAGGTCAAGATGAAGAGATCTCTCTGTGGATACTGAGTAGTGACTGATTGAAGTTGTAACTTACTTATGACCTTGAAATTGCCATCTATTTATGACTGAGGGGTGGATGGCCTGTGTATTTTACACTACCTCTTAAGAAAGTGTTGAGTAGGGACTGACATTGTAACTTAGTGTGCCCCATAAGTGGAGAACTTTGACTTTTGTATTTTGTGACCCTTAAGGAGGAAAGCCTCCTTAAAAATTATTGAATGATTAAGTTGATTGAATGATCAACTTACTGACTGATTGACTAAATGATTATACTTTGTTCAAAACTATGTGACCATTATGGTGAAAACTGCGTGGCATTTTAGTGATAACTTGTGAATGCTGTATTTTGATTTTGTGTGATAAGTTGTAACACTGTGAACACTGTACCTTGATTTCTGTGAATGTTTTGCTTTAATTTATTATTGAATAAATAGGGTGTTCACTATACTATGTAACCAGAACCATGGAAAGCTGTTCACAGTAGCATTCTTCTGGAAAGTTGCTTGTTCATGACTTTACAAATGGGCAAAGAAGAAACAAAGCTAACCATCTTTGAAGATGATATAATGATATATTTAAAATATCCTAGAGAATCAAGTGAAAAAAAACCTACTTGAAATAATAAATAACTTTAGCAAACACACACACACACACACACACACACACACACACACTTGATTAACAAAGCCCAACAGCAAAAGATAGGGAAATTCCACTTAAAGTTACAGTAAACGTTATAAAATATTGGGAATCTACCTGCCAAAACAA
This sequence comes from Pseudocheirus occidentalis, assembly GCA_028646575.1. NCBI lineage: Eukaryota > Metazoa > Chordata > Mammalia > Diprotodontia > Pseudocheiridae > Pseudocheirus > Pseudocheirus occidentalis. Next base: position 347,412,766 of record CM053594.1, read on the forward strand.
AATCAGTAACTATACGAACATAATTACAAAACACATTTCATACAAATAAAGTCAAATCTAAATAATTGGGAAAATATCTGTTGCTCATGGCTAGGCCGATCTAATATAATAAAAATGATAATTCAACCTAAGTTAATTTACTTATTCAGTGCCACACCAATCAAACTACAAAAATTACTCCATAAAAATGATTTTAAAATTCATCTGAAAGAACAAAAAGTTCAGAATATCAAGGGAACTAATGAATAGAAATGCAAGGGAAGATGGCCTAGACAGATCATAAATTGTATTATAATTGTATTATAAAGCAGCAATGATAAAACTACTTGGTACTGGCTAAGAAATAGAGTGGTGGGTCAGTGTAATAGGTTAGGTACACAAAACACAGTAGTAAATTACTATTGTAATCTACTGTTTGATAAACTTAAAAACTACAGTTTCTGAGATAAGAACTCACTATTTGACAAAAACTGCTGGAAAAACTGGAAACTAGTATAGCAGAAGCTAGGTGAAGACTAAAATATTATGCCCTATATCAAGATACAGTCAAACTGGGTACATGATTTGATATAAAATTTGATACTATAAGCACACTAAAAGAGCAAGAAATTATTTACCTGTCAAATTTATGGAAAATGGAAGAATTCATGACCAAACAAGAGATAGAGAACATTATGAAATGCAAAATGGATAATTTTGATTACATTAAATTGAAAAGCTTTTGTATAAATAAAGCCAATGCAACCAAGATTAGGAGGGGAGCAGAAAACTGGGGAAATTCTTCACAACCAGTTTCTCTGATAAAGACCTCATTTCTAAAATATATAACTGAGTCAAATTTCTAAGGATAACAAGTCATTCCCCAATTGCTAAATGGTCAAAGTATATGAACAGTAAGTTTTCAAAGCAAGAAATATGAAAAATGCTCTAAATAACTATTGATTATAGAAATCCAAATCAAAACAATTCTAAGGTATCACATCACACCTATCAGATTGGTTAACATAACAAAACAAGAACATTATAAATGCTGGAGAAGATGTGAGGAAACTGGAACACTAATGCATTGTTAGTGGATTTATGAACTGATCCAACAAATCTGGAGAACCATTTGGAATTATACCCAAAGGGCAATAAAATTGTGCATGCCTTTTTACCAGCAATTCTACTTCTAGGTCTGTATCCTAAAGAAAATAATAAAAATGTGAAAAGGACCCATATTATAAAATTATTTATACTAGCTCTTTTTGTGGTGGCAAAGAATTGGATATTGAGGGGATGTCCACTGATGCAGAAATTGCTGAACAAGTTGTGGTATATGAACATAATGAAATACTATTTTGCTGTAAGAAAAGATGAGGAAGAGGACTTCTGAAATACCTGGAAAGACTTAAATGATTTGATGCTGAGTGAAATGAGCAGAACCAGGAGAACATTGTACATAGTAACAACCACATTGTGTGATGACTGACTTTGATAGACTTAGTTCTTCTTAGTAATTCAAGGATCTAAGACAACTCCAAAAGACTCCTGTTGCAAATGCTATCCACAAAGAAAGAACTTTGGAGTCCAAATGCAGATGAAAGCATACCGTTTGCTCTCCTTTTCCTTTTTCACTTTGTTTCTTGTGGTTCTTCCCATTAGTTCTAGTTCTTCTTTACATAATTGTTAATGTGAAAATATATTGAATATGATTGCATAAGTAGAGCCTCTATCAGATTGTATGCCATCTTTGGGATGAGGAATAAGAGGGCAGGGGGAGAAAATCTGAAGCTCCAAATCTTATGGAAGTGAATGTTGAAAAATAAAAATAAATTAATTTTTAAAAAATTAAATTATCACTTTGGCAGGTGATACAATAGTATTTTTTTTGCTTTTCAGAGGGCAATTGGGGTTAAGTGACTTGCCCAAAGTCACATGGCTAGTAACTGTGTCAAGTGTCTGAGGCCAGATTTGAACTCAGGTCCTCCTGACTCCAGGGCAGGTGTTCTATTCTACAATAGTATTCTTAACAAATTCTAGAGTCAACTACAGCAACTGAAACAACTAGAACCAATGAAATTGCAGAATATAAATCTACACAAATAATGAGCATGGAGAAATACATTTTTAGAGTGAGAAAGAGAAATTCCATTTAAAATATACAAATATATAAAATACTTGGGAATCAAAAATAATAAGAGAAATATTAATTGATTTTACCTGGATATAATGCCAAGCACAAGCAGCCTGCCAGAGGATGGCTGCTGTGAACAGCTTTCAATATTCTGATTTCAAATTATAGTGAACACTCTATTCAATAACAAATTAGAGCAAAATGTTCACAGAAAATCAAGGTACAGCTTTCACAATGTTACAACTTATCACAGATAATCAAAATACAGCATTCACAACAACTTATCACAGAAAATATCCACATAGTTTCTACCACAGTGTTCACAAAGTTTTGAACAAAGAACAATCATTTAATAACTCAATCATTCAATCATCCTTAAGGAAATTTGCCTCCTTAAGGGACACAAAGTACAATAGTCAAAGTTCTCCACTCATGGGGCACACTAAGTTAATAATCAATTACTTAATCAGTCATCAATTACTTAGTACAATCATTTATTCAATCAATTGTTCAATCACCCTTCATCATTCACTATTCAATCAACAGAAAATATACAGACCCTCTACCCCTAGGCCACTAGTAAATTACAATTTCTCAGTCAGTACACAGTATCCAAGTAAAGTCTTTTTTCAGCTTGACTCAGGTTGGTCTCTCAGATTCCCTGGATCCCCTTCCATGGTCCCAGATCCTGCCTGGATTCACCAAACTGTCACCTGGGTTCAAAGTCAGACAGCTCTCAGGTCCTTGTCCAGCTCTCTGTGAAGTTCCTGCTCCACATTGGAGTTCACAGTGTCCAGTCCATCTCAAGCTTTCACAGTCTCTGTTTCTGGGAGTACAAGGCTTAACAAAGCCACCAACAGGTTCATTCAAAGTACCAGCATCACAGTCATGCTTCCTCAGTTTTCTGCAGCTCCAGCTGGCCCTCAGAAATCCTCAAGAGCCTCAGCAACTCTTATAGCCCTCAGCTCTAACTGGACGTCGGAAATCCTAAGCACCTCCAGGTGGCCCTCAGACTCAGCAGAAGTTTCAGCTAGTTCCCAGAATCAAAATCAGTCCATCCAGGTTTTCAAAATAAAACTCATTCTCTCTGGTCTGGGGAGAGGGGTGGTTTTAGGAGGAAGAAGGGATGTTTCCCCTTCTGCCTCCTGGCTCTTTTTCAGCCTCCCTGGTGGAAGCAGCTTCTGCCTCCACAGACCTTGCTCCAAGAAGATATGACTCTTTCTCTATGGGTTTTTCCTTATATACAATATTGCCTCCTCACTCCTCAGAACCTTCCTGTTACATTAGCAACAGGAGACAGGAGTTCATAACTTCTGTTTCTTTAACAGAGGCTTAATCTGAACTAGGTGCTAAGTACCTCTTAGAAATACAAAAGGAACTTCCAATCTCACTACTGTTTCACTGGGCCAACCCAACAGAGCAAAAAGGATAATACTACTGAAATTAATTTACTTGTTAGTACATTATCAAACTACCATTTCTTAAACGGCAATATGCTACATTCAAACCTTGTGAGCTTCATATCTTAAAGGGCAATTCCTCTGATGCCTCTCAGAATGTTCATTGGTACCACCACAGAGACGTGTGCTTATGCCACATCCCAGTCCTCAAGCACTGGAGCAACGTTCAGTTTCCTGGTATCTTATCTGTTTCTTCCAGCCCGCACTTGTTCAAGTACCAATAAGTCATTTTTCATTCAGCTGATTCTATCTTGTAACTTACAAAGGCATTTTCAACCCACATTTTAAACATCAGATATTGACTGATCTTTCCCCTGTGTGTCACAGTCCAAATATTTTCTCACTTTGGGAGCAGGAGATTGGTTGTTAAAAGTGCACTCAAAAAAAACTATTCTCACATTTATATTGCTTGTGAATAATTCAATGAATAAATAGGCAATTATTAAGTATCTACAATTTTCCAAGATCTGGAGATAAAAAAAAAGAATTCTCTTTTCTCAAAGGACTCATATTTCGATTGTGGATGCAACATGAATAGAAGAACTCAGGTATAGGCAGGGTAGAAAAGCCCAGATGTCCTATGAATTATCACTCTTATGAGGTCGTACTAACATGGAATACATAGCCACAAGAACAATTTCTGCCCCACCTATGCTAGAGCATTCCAAACTCATATTGGTGTGGTCAACAACAGCCAGAGACACTGTACATTGACCTTGACATTGTAATGTCATTTTGAGTCCTCTTCAAACATAAAAGACAAATAATTACTCAGTGAAGGGCAAGGCCAATCCTTAGGATGGGCTACTATACAGCAAAAACCTCTACAGAGTGAAAAATGCATTCGATTATCGCAGAATTTTCAAAAAAATAAATCAACATATATTTATTCATCACCTATAATGTGTAGAATACTGTGTCTCTAACAATGCCAAGCATGAAGGCCATTTTTTCTAAGATTTAACAGCATGTCTGGGAGATATGATAAACATATATAACTCTGACATGAAGCAATCCATGGTAAGTGTAGAAAGGAGGTACAAAAAATGATCTATGCGAGGTTCATGGTAAAACTTCATAATCATCTGGTTTTTGTTTGTTTTGGGGGGGTGTTTTGGAGGGCAGTTGGGGTTAAGTGACTTGCCCAAGGTCACATGGCTATTTTTTTGTATTAAGTGTCTGAGGCTGGAGTTGAACTCAGATACTCCTGACTCCAGGGCTGGTGCTCTATTCACTGTGTCACCTAGCCGCCCCCATAATCATTTGTTTTAATGGAGGTGATTTGGGAGTGATCTACTGGGGAAGCTGCTTTCAAATTCAGGTAATTAGCCATATTCAGATATTTGAGCAAATTATCCTCATTTCACCCAGTACATTATTAGCATCATTAGCATTAGCATTCTTTCATTTAATGTAAGGTTTGAAAATTTTAAAAGACACAGGTTTTTATTAACCAGGAAAAGTAGTTTGTGTCTTTTAGATAACACATCAGGTTGCATAGATATGACCTAAACACCATCCCTTATGAATATGAAGTGGAATTGATGAATAGATTTAAGGAACTAGATCTGGTAGAAAGAGTGCCTGAAGAACTGAGGACAGAGGTTTGCCATATCGTACAGGGGACAGCATCAGCAACAACAATAAAAACAAAAGCAAAACATTCCAAGGAAAAAGAAGAAGAAAAAAGCAAAATGGTTGTCTCATGCGGCTTTACAAATAGTTTAAGAAGTAAAGGGAAAGATAAAGGAGAAAGGAAAAGTTATACCCATGGAATAGCAAGGAGAGATAAGAAGGTTTTTCTTAAATGAGCAAGGTAAGAACTAGAAGAAAACAACAAAATGAAAAAGAGAAGAGATCTCTTCAGGAAAAGTAGAGGTATGAAGGATAATGTTTCTTGCAAAAAAATGGGCATGATAAAATACAAAAATATCAAAGATTTAACAGAAATAGGAGAGATTAAGAAGGGGTGGCAAGAATACACAGAAGAACTACACAAGAAAGAACTTAACATCACTGGTAACCATGGCAGTGTGGTTACTGATCTAGAGCCAGGCATCCTAGAGAATAAAGCCAAGAGGGTCTTAGAAAGTATTGCTAATAATGATATCAGTGGAGGTGATAAAATTTCAGCTGAGCTACTTAAAACCTAAAACATGATGCTTTTAAATTTCCACACTCAATGTGCTGTCAAATTTGGAAACCTCAGCAGGGGCCACTAGATTGGAACAGATCAATTTTCATCTCTTTCCTAAAGAAGGGAAATGTCAAAGAATTTTCAGATCACCAAAAAATTGTGCCCATTTCATATACCAGCAAGGTTATGCTCAAGATGCTGCAAGCTATGCAAAAAGGAATATGTAAAGTGAGAATTACCAGAAGAGCAGACTGGTTTTCAAAGAGGAAGATTAACTAGAGACCAAATTACCAACATTCCCTGGATTATGGAGGAAGCAAAAAGGTTTCCGGAAAATGTCTACTTCTGCTTCATTAAGTATACTAAAGCCTTTGGCTGTGTGGATCACAACAAAATACGGCACGTCCTTCAAGAGATGGGAGTACCATATCATCTCACTTTTCTCTTTATGAAGCTGTGTGGATCAAGAAGCAACAGGTAGAACCAAATATGGAAAAATTGGTTAAAGACTGGGAAAGGCTATATATCGTCACCTTTTTATTTAACTTATATACAAAGTTAACATGCAATATGCCAGGCTGAATGTATCAAAAGTTGGAATTAAGTTTGCTGAAAGAAGTATTAACAGTCTCCAATATGAAGATAACATCACTAAAGAAGAATTAAGAAGCCTTTTGTTCAGGGTGAAAAAAAGCTGCCTTGAATCTGACCAACAAAAAAAAGAGAACTCTAAAATTTTGTCTAATAGTCCCATCACTTTCTGGCAGATAGAAAATAATTTTATATTAAGATTTTTTATTCTTGTCAGATTTTATATTCTTGGGCTCAAAGATCACTGCAGATTTAGTGACTATAGTCACTGAATCAAAAGATGCTTGCTCTTCAAAAGAAAATCCCTGGAAAATCTGGATAAAATACTATGAAGCAGAGATATCACTTTGTGGACAAAGGTCTGTGGAGTCAAACTATGTTGTCATTTTTCAGTAGTAATGTGTCACCATAAGATTTGAACTATAAGGAAAGCTGAGGGCCTCAGGACTGATGCTTTCAAATTATGGTTCTGGAGAGACTTTTGATAGTCTCTTGGACAGCAATGATATCAAATTAGTCAATACTCAAAGAAATTAACTCATACTAGTCACTGGATGGTAAATCACTGAATTTGAAGTTTAAATATATGGGCCACATAATGAGAAAATGGGACTCATTGGACAAGACACTGAAGTTGGGAAAAATTAAGGTCAAAAGGAGGAGAAGATTGCAGAGGATGAGATGGAGAGATAGTGTCATGGAAGCAATAAACATGAGCTTGATCCATATGTACAAAAATATTTGTGGTGGCAAAAAATTGGAAATTAAGGGGTTGCCCATCAATTGGGCAATGGCTAAACAAGTTGTGTTATATGAATGTAATGGAATACTATTGTGCTATAAGAAATGAGGAGCAGATGGACTTCATATTTACCTGGAGAAGTTTATACAAACTAATGCTAAGTGAGAAGAGCAGAACCAGGAGAAATTTGTACACAATTACAGATACAATGCATGTGTGATGACCAGCTTTGATAAACAGGACTGTTCACAGCAATGAAAGGTTATAAGACAGCTCTAAAAGACTCAGGATGAAAGGAGATATCTATATTCAGAGAAAGATCTAGAAAGAAGAAAGTTTAAATGGAAACTGAAGCAAACTACATGCTCTCTTTCTTTTCCATGTTTGGTTTCATTTCCTCTTTCCCATTGTTCATTCCATAGGTTACAACCCTCCTATACAACCAGACCAATATCCAATGTGAAAGTATTTGCAGATCTTATGTTTGATTGCATGCCGTCATGGCGGGGAGGGGAGAAAATTTGAAACTCAAGGGACTGTGGAACTGTGGAACTGAATCTTGTAAACTAAAAGTAAATAAACAAGTCAATTAAAAAAAAAACATGAGTTTGGACAGACCTCGGGAGGTAGTGGAGAATAGAATGCCCTGAAGTGATATGGTCCAAGGGGTCAACAAGAGTCAGATACAACTGAATGACTGAACAGATGACTCTGAGAATTGGTTTGTAATAATAGCTATTATTTAAATAGCTATCATTGTCATCATTAATTCATTGAATAGAAAGTTGCTAGGACATGACCAAGGACTGTCAATACATGGTAACTGATAATGAGGATGATGAATATTTATTGTGGATCAGTAAAGAGTAATGAATTTGTTTAAACAAAGAAATTCAATAAGAAGCATATTGAGTGTTTCTAATAGTTGGAACTCAGAGAAGCATTAAAAATTTTGTCTCTATATGTTCTTGATGCTTAAAACTTTAAAGAAAATTATTTCTCCAAAGACTCTATATCGACTTCAACTATTGATTAAGAATTAAGTAAAGGAAAATGTTTAAATTAATCTCAAATACATCCTATCAGGGTTTATATTCTTTTGCTTGGTTTGTGACTAGCTTGAAACTTTAAAAGAGGCCAAAATTTTAATTTTCACAAATCGAATTAAAAGGGAGAAGTACAAAGAATAAAACTCCCTGACAACAAGCAAGATATGAGAAAGCAATATTCATAAAACACTGAAGGGAAAAGGAACATTGCTATTTAATTATATCAAAAACATCTTGTAACACTTTATATTAATCGGAGCCCAACATGCTGCAATTTACATAATATATGGTTGTACTATAATTACGTGTACCATGGTTTTCTTTTCTATTTTTTTTCTTTTTTGCAGATTATACACTTACAGTAAGATTCAGAGTGCATGGGCATGGAATAAAAAACTTGATATTAAATGAATCTTCAAGGAACAGCATAGCCCTATAAGGAAATTCCACAGAAATCATCATAACTAAAAGTGGTAAAGAATTTAAGTCCTGTTCCCACTAGGACAGGAGGTTTCTAGGGATAGCTTTCTACTCACATCATAATTTATTCATTTGCAAGGATCACCATGTCACCAAAATCAGATAGTTACTCTGAGCATTAAAAAGGAGACAATGTTATTATGGTCATCAAGAATAAAAAGTGTGAAGTAAAATCTATCATCAGGAAATAAATCTGCCATGGGGGATAGGGGTGGGGGAACAGCCTCTAACTCAATTCATATTTAAATATTCGACATACATTAATCAAGCACTGACTATGTGCTAGGCTGTGATCTTAGTGCTAGAGATATAAAAAGAGACCCAAAAACAAACAAAAAAACCCCAGAACCCAGTTCCCTCCCTCAAGGAGTTTATTTTCTAATGGGGCAGACAACAAGCAAACAAATATGTACAGACAAGCTATATGCAAGATAAGTAAGAAATAAAAGAAGGAAAGAACTAAAAATACGAGGAATTGGGAAAGGCTTCCTGTAGAAGATGGCAATGAAAGATCCCCCATGGAGACAGTCACCTTGATGGTCCATTCCTCATTACAAGATGAGAGTAACTAGAGGTTTAACTCCCACACAGCCAACACATAGGCATCACCAGTCAATCCATCAGGAGGACAACAATGCATTTATTAAATACTTAGTATGTGCCTCAAACTTCTCTCAGACTATGAAGAACGGGGGCAGGGAGGCAGCATGACCTTGCCCTCAATGACCATACATTCTAATAGGGGGGGACACCATTTAAGTAACTATGCATTTATAATAGCAGCTAACATTTGTAGAGCTCTTCTTTTACACCAGGTGCTATGCTGAGTGCTTCATATTTAGGACCTTATCTGATCCTCATCACAACACTGGGAGGTAAATGTTATTATGATCCTCATGTTACAGAAGAGGAAACCAAGGCAAAGAGAAGTTAAGTGAGTTTCCCAGGGCCATACAGCTAGTAAGTGCTTGAGGGCAGATTTTAACTCATATCTTCCAGATTCCAGGCCCATTGAGCCATCTAGATGTCTCTAGGTGCATGCAGTATAAACTGAAGGCAGTCTCAGAAGGAAGGTACTATCTGTTGGCTACTCTTGCAGAAGGAAGGATTTGAGCTGAGTTTTAAAGGAAACCAAGGCTTCTAGGAGGTAGAAAAAGAGTCTCAAGAGAATTATGAGAGATATCCCCAAGTATTTGAAGGGCAGTCTTGTGGAAGAGAAATTAAATTCACTCTGTTTGATCCCAGGCATAACAGGGGATAGTGGGTAGAAATTACAAAGGTACAAGTTTAAGCTTAATGTTGGGGAAATATAATAATATGTATTTTCCTAAACAAGAATGGTTACCTTTAGTGATACTGGATTTATAGTCATTCGTGGGGTATGTTTTGAACGGGTGACCATTGAAGTCCCTTCCAATTCTGAGATTCTAACAAATGATTCTTGAAGTGAGAGCTGTAAAAATGTTTAAGGCGATAGAACCAGGCTTCAAATGATCTGTCTGTTGAACAACTACATCATATTTATCAATAAAAGTAAGAAGGAAAAGAAAAATCAATCCAGGTCAGGCACTCTGGTAAAAGGGTGAAAATGACAAGAGATCATTGATGTCTCTCCCACTCCCCATTACCACCAAGGAATGGTTCATGGATTCTAATTCTTCATATTAAGTATGACAATGGAAAGTCTAGTTAGTTGCAATTGCATGGGCTTACTTTATGAACAATTTAGGATAAAAGAAAATGAAGTTGTATCAACCTTACAAGAGAAAGAAAAAGGTTCATTTGTTAATTTTGTTTCACAGGAAAATCAATTTCTAAATCTTACACATTCAGTTCAAGATCTTGTCACATCCTTATTATGTTGCATTTTTTTAATCAATACTACATGCTCTGTGATTTCATTGGTAGCACATAAAAGATCCAAATAGAAACATCCCATTAGAAGCTAAAGGAGAGAACTTTCCAGCTCCACAAAGGAATCAACAAACAATATGGAGAATGTGGCAAAGAAAAATAAAAAGTAGCAAAGTATATCCCAAAATACTATTTAGACATTCTTTCAAAAGTTACAAATAACTTCATTTTTCTGATTTTCCCCTTTCATTATGTCATCAAATTAAACAATTTAAATAAGCAGTTGAATTTATTATGATGTTTCAAAATGGAAGAAAAAGTACTGGAAGTAAACGTAGCTGACTTGCATATCTAAAATTCCCTAATATTGGAGATAAAAATATCTTAATGTTTCAAATGGAAATGATAGAAATCCTAATTTCACTCAATATAACTTTAGTTTCTAGCAGGAGCTTATTTCTGATTTTCTGATTTACTTTCTCTACCATGAAAACATTTTTAAAATAATGAAACTAAATTGCAACAAGACCTCTTATAGAGAAGCAGTGGCAAGTTTGAAACCAATTTAATCCAACCTCACATTGCATATATTAAATAACCACCCTGTGCAAGGCATCACAGTGACCCTGGGGATATAAAGACAGAATGAAAAAATGTTCATGCTGTCGAGGCACTTACATGACCCTAGGGAGATACAGTAGAAAAACAGATAAGTATATTCTTACTTATTTAATGAAGGAAGATACTTAAAAATAGAGGGCCATGGAAGTCAAGAACAAGTCGATAAGTATTTATTTATTAAGTGCTTACCATGTTCCAGACACTCTGCTAAGTGTTGAGAATACAAAGACAAATAGAAATATAACCCCTGCTCTCAAGGAGCCTATGTCCTAGAGAGGAAAGATGACAACAACAAGTTCAAAAAATCATGTAAGTGTGGAGAGGGGAAAACATTGCACAAGAACATGGTGCAAAAAGTCTAGAGAGTTAGAAATATGCATGGAGAAGAATGAAGACATGCCTGACCTGGGCACTTTCCTTAAAATGGGCTATCAGGGAGGAACTAACCAATCGGAGGAAAGAGTTGCTGGGGTAGAAAGTACTTGCAGATAGAAGATGATGAAAAGAGAATGAATTTGGTCAACTGAAAGTATGATGGTTCCCTCAAAAGAAATATGGAAGACTAAAAGATAAGTGTTATTCTCTAGTTTGAACATATGCATTTTTAGATTTGTATCTGAATTAAGATAAAGGTAACCAACAGACAGTCCTCCTTTTGGGGTTATGGAATTAGAATACAGGAGAAAGAACAGTTCTAGGTTTGTAGTTCTAAATTTGAGTATAAATGATATGTAAAATCATGGGAAATGATGAGATCACCAAGAGACACGGTGAAGAGAAGACCAAGGACAAAGCCTTGAGTATCTCCTGTATTTAGAGGGCAGGATCCTCTCATTTTTACAACGATGATGGGTGATAGTTATGTAAAGTTAACTTTATTGGTTAGAAGGTGTGAGCTTGGGAATGTTCAGCAATTAGCTCTCTGAAACAGGTGTGTGTTTGGGACTGTTTAGAAATGAACTCTCTAGAAAAAAATATACTGGCACACTTTGAAATTTAATCTGCATTATTAATATTTTCTCTATAAGCTTCTTAAGTCTAGATAATCTACAGAAAATGAATTAAACTCTGATTTATACATTTTGTGATTTCTAAATGTTCACATTAAAATTTTAACAATTGACTCTCACAAGCTATTATGAGGAAATTCCAAAATACATCTTGTAAGATAACCAGAGGCAGTCAAATGTCATAAAATTCCTGTGGGGTAGGGGAGCCTCCAATTGAAGAAACTTATTAACAGTGGCAAATTTCAGAGAAGAGTTAAATGGAAAGTGAGAAAAGTTTGTAAGATTTAGCAACTAAGATATTATTCCTAAAGAAAGTAATTTCTACCACGTGGCTGGAGTCAGAAGACAGCCTCAGATAGCTGAGAAATGGCTAAAGGAAAAAGAAGGCATGACACACAAGTGCCCCCCCCAAGAGTTTAGTAGTAATTGGGAAGAATGAGGTAGGACAATGCTTTGCAAGGACAGTAGCGAAGACTTTCTTTTAAGAGATTTTAACATATTTGTATGCATTAGAAAATGATCCACTGGGTCAGGACAGATATAAAAGGTATCAAAGAGACAAATTCAAGAAGATGGAACTGTAAAGTATCTCTCTTCTTTGGGTAAAGTACAAAATGAAATCCTCTTCTGAGAAAACGAAAGAAGATGGATAGGGAAGTACACCAAGAGGGTAGAAAGGTTTTAGTAAGCATTGAAACATAGAATCAATTAGAGAAGACTAAAATTGGGGTCATGTAGCAATATGGATTGGCTGAAATGTAATAAACTTGCCTTGGACTCAAAAGGTGTGACTTCTTCAAGGGTTATCCACTAAAACATACGTGGAAAGCACCTAGTGGTTATTGATGAGGTTTAAAATTAATTAGTAAAATGCTTTAGCCTCTCATGAACGTTTCACATACAGATTCTTTCAGCCAATGTGTTAGCTACCAATCAAACATAGCATCAACAATCAATTTAATAAGCATGTCATTTATGCCTTTATTCAAGTCACTGATAAAGATTTTTAAAGGGTATCTGGACAAGCAGGAATCCCTGAGATACACTAGTAAAGAACCCTTGCCAGAGTGACAATAAACTATTAACAATAATTATTTGAATTCAGATATCCAACAAGCTCTTAATCAGTCTAATTCTATTATTGCCAACTGACTGACATACTTTACTATTAACTATGGACTTCACAGGTATCTAAAATTCATTCTCTTCAACACAGAACTCATTAGCTTTCCTCTTAAACTCTCTTCTTAACTTGCTAACTTTACAATTCTCCATCCTCTCTACAAAAATTACGTGAGATACTTTAAGAAATCTTTTTTGTTGTTTTTTGTTTTTTGCTTTTTGGAAGGCAATTGGGGTTGTGATTTGCCCAAGGTCACACGGCTAGTAAGTGTTAAGTATCTGAGGCTGGATTTGAACTCAGGTCTTCCTGACTTCAGTGCCAGTGCTCTATTTAGTGTGCCACCTAGCCACCCCAACTTTATGAAATCTTTGATAAAATCTAGCTGAACTTGATTTGCAGCATTTTTTCTGATAGATTAGTTTAGTAATTCTTACTTTAAGAAAGGAAATTAGTCTGGACTAGGATAAACTGTTTTTCTTTGCTCTTTTAAAATTATGTCTCTCTTTCTAAAAGTTTATTAACCATCTCTTCCATAAGTTCTAGAAGTTTACCAGGAAGCAAAGTTAGAGTCACTGACCTATAATTTTCAGATTCTATTCTCTTTTTTTCAAAATTATGATATTTATTCTTTTCTAGAAATTTACTACCTCTACCATTCTCCACAACCTTTCAAATATGATTATCAGCTCTACAATCAAATCTGCCAGTTCTTTTAGTAGCTGAAATACAGTTCATTTGGGCCAGATGAGTTGCATTCATCAAGGACAATCAAGTGTCCTCTTAGTAGCAATGTTGACACTAGCTTAGGGTTGGGATCTGACAAGATGTATGTAAAAAAAGGAAAAAATTTAAAAATAAATTTAATAACAGTAAATAGTTGAAATTATTAACTATAAGGTCAATTGCGAAGGCAATAAAGGTAGATTCAGAGAAGAGTTGATGGATGGTGAAAAAAAGAAAATAAAAGGTAATAATAAATAAGTTTGGAAATGAACACAGGAAAATATGGAAGGGCAGAAGGTAATGCATGGGCAGATAAGGAAAATTTCAGAGTTCTGAATCATGGAATGAAGGACTTAAGGTGAGGTCAAGGTTACAGCCATTCATATAAGGATAAGAAAAAGTACAGACTAAAAGGGCAGCTAGATGGTGCAGTGGATAGAGTCCTGGGTCCAGAGACAGGAATACTCTTCTTTGTGAGTTCAAATCCAAATTCAGTCATTCATTAGTTATGTGAACCTGGGCAAGTCACTCGACCTTGTTTGCTTTAGTTCCTTATTTTTAAAATGAGTTGGAGAAGAAAATGGCAAACCACTCCAGCATCTTTGCCAAGAAAACCCCAAATGAAGTCACTAAGAGCCTACATTGAAATGATTCAACAATAGCAGAGAAGTTTAGGGGGTTGCTAACCTATGAAGACAGCAAGTTTGAGAAACACAAACATTTATTTTGAAGTTCCCTTGCACAAAAACAGTAGATTCAGATCCTATCATCCTTCAACTAGGCTACTGAATTCACCTCTTAATTTACCTGTCTAATGTATTCTCTGGTCCCCAATCCATTTTTCATACAGCTGCCAAAATGATAAACTAAGTACAGATCTAACCATGTCACTCCCCAGCTCAAGAAGTTCTAGTGGTTCCATATTGCTTCTAGGATTAAATATAAATACTTCTGTATGGTTAATTTGAAAAAAAAATACTTTAGGAACTAGCTTCAACATATCTTTCCAGGCCTACAATATCTCATTAACCATATACATACATGTACATGTATATGTATGTATGTATGTATGCATGTATTGTATATAGTCATATACATGTTTTCAAACCTCAATGAAATTTAATCTCTTTGAAGGCAAGAAATGTTTCACTTTTTTTTTTCTTTTGCATCCTCTGTGTTTGACACAGTACCTGGCATATAGTAACTGCTTAATGATTGTTGATTAAGGAGCCAAGATGGTGGATTAGGGACAGCCACCCACTTGAGTTCTTCCTAATATTCCTTGAAAAAAATCTTTAAGGTGCAGGGAATAGAGCACTGTCCCTGGAATCAGGAGGACCTAAGTTCAAATCTGGCCTCAGACACTTAACACAAAAACTAGCTGTGTGACCTTGGGCAAGTACCTTAACCCCAATTGCCCTGCCTTCTCCCCTCCAAAAAGCAAAAAAAAAATCTTTAAAATAGTGTGTCAAATTGAGTTTTGGAGGGGTAAAGACAACAAAAGTTTGGGGTAAGAGTTTTCTCCTCCCTAAACAAAAAGCTAAAGAGGTCAACAGAAAAAGTCTCTGACAGGAGGGTAGAGGACTTTCCAGAACCAACACAAATATTGGTAACAAAAGCAGCAGCAGCAGTTTGCAGCCAAGAGGTAGTAAGAGAATGGGACAACTGATCAGAAAGAGTTTATGGGGACGGGGGTGGGGGGAGAGTTTGCTTGCACAGGGAATAGCTGGCACTGATTGGCAAGTCTATTATCCATATGCAGTTCAGTGTTACACTTCTAGAGCAGAAAGGAGTATAGTGATCAGTCACTGGGGAGTAGAGAACCTGGTCACAGTTTCAAAACAAAGAGGAGAATTAGTGCTTGTGTTTACAGGAAACCAAGGGTCCTTCCTGATTGAAGACCAGAGCACAGACCAGGGAATCAATGACTATACCTCTCCCAGGATCACCTTGGAAGCAACAAAATTTGCAGACCCCCAGAATTAGCTCTGAAAATAGCAGCATGAAAAAGCCTGAAGTTTGGGAAAGAGCATCCCTACCCCCAGAAGATCAGAGTACTACTTTCAGATAAAGTCGAAAGTCAAGAAATAGACTGGAGAAATGAGCAAACAATAACAACAAAAACAAGAATTTGACCACAACAGGCTAGTGTGGTGGTAAGAAAAACCAAGACATAAACCTGGAAGAAAATAACAATGGAAAAACACTAGCCAAAAAAAGTCTTAAAGAAAAATGCTAATTGGACCTAAACCCAATAAGAATTCCAGAAATATTTTTAAAAGATATGAGTTGAGGGGTGGCTAGGTGGTGCAGTGAGTAGAGCACTGGCCCTGGAGTCAGGAGGACCTGAGTTCAAATCCGGCCTCAGACACTTAACACAAAAACCAGCCGTGTGACCTTGGGCAAGTCGCTTAACCCCAATTGCCCTCCAAAAAACAAAAAAAACAAACAAACAAACAAAAAGATATGAGTTGAAGAAAAAATAATTAGGAAAAGAAAGGAGAGTTATGACAAAAATATTGAAAGGTAATTAACTTGGTAAATTAGCTTGGTAAAAGAGGCATAAAAAGGGTTGAAGAAAATAACATCTTAAAGAAGAAGAATTGACCAAATGCTAAAAAGAGGCACAAAAATCCATTGAAGAAAATAATTCTGAGAAAAAAAGAAAAATTGACCATTTGGAAAAAATAGCACAAAAATCTCACTTGAACCCACATATACAAAAATATTTATAGCAGCTCTTTTTGTGGTGGCAAAGACTTGGAAACTGAGGATATTTCAATCAATCAGGGAATGGATGAACAAATTGTGGTAAATAAATGTAATGGAATACTATTGTGGTATAAGAAATGATGAGCAGACAGACTTCATAAAAACCTGGAAAGACTTATATGAACTGATGCTGAGTGAAATGAACAGACCCAGTAGAAACTTGTACATAATAACAGCCTCAATGTGTGATGACTGACTTTGATAGACTTAGTTCTTCTCAACAATGCAAGGATCTAAAACAATCCCAAAAGAGTCATGGTGGAAAATGCTATCCACATCCAGAGAAAGAACTTTGGAGTCTGAATGCAGATGGAAGTATACTATTTGCTTTTCTTTGCTTTTATTGTTTTGTTTTGTTTCTTCTTTCTTGTAGTTCCTTCCATTTGTTCTAATTCTTTTTTTTACATGATGACTAATGTGAAAACATGTTTAATATAAAAGTATAAGTAGAGCTTATATCATATTATATGTTGTCTTGAAGAAGGGAAGAATAGAGGTAAAGGAAATTTAAAATTCAAAATCTTATGGAAGTGAATGTTAAAAACTAAAATTGTTTTTTAATCTCACTGAAGAAAATCGTTGCTTAAAAATTAGAATTGGACAAGGGGGAACTACTGACTCCATGAGACATTAAAAACCAAGAAAACAAAGACAAAAGAATAAAAAATAAAATAAAATGTGGAATATATCATCAGAAAAAAAAGAACTGAAAAATAATTTAGAAAAGATAATTTAAGAATTATAGGACTACCTGAAAGCTGTGATAAAATAAAGAACTTAGAAATCATTTTTCATTATAAATTGTCAAGGAAAATTGCCCTTGTATCTTAGCTGTAGACAGCAAAATGAAAGTTAAAAGAATCCACTGATCATCTCCTAAAATATATTGATATGGGAGAAGAAGGGGTAGGGGAGGCAGAAAGGAAGATGGCAGAAAGGAAGCAGTAACTTTTCTAAGCTTATCCAAGAATTCTGTCACTAAATTTTAAAAGTGAATCTTAATGAATTTTAGAGTGATTCAACACATTGGGAGACAGAGTGCGTCAGATTCCCAGCCCAGGAAAGTGCCCACATAGGTTTGGACAGGGAGAGCATGGAACAGACAGAGGCAGGACCACTGCAGATCTGAGAGCAGACTACAGCAGAGTGAGAAGGATCCCCAGCTGAGAAAGACTCACCCCAAGGGTGAGGGGGATTTGCAGTCATCTCACCAAAGGACAAGAATCAATTACAGCTGAGTAAGAGAAAGTTCAAGGCCTGGAGCAGTGACAACAGCTTCTCATGGTACTACTAAACCACAGTTTAAGAATCTTATACCTGAATTGGCAGGAGTCAAGGTGGCTGAATAAATCCTAGCTGCTCTGATATCCCCTCCCTGACCCAGAAAACCCAGAGATAAATGTTCCACCCAGAGGAAAATCCTGAATCTGTAGAAGCAGCCTCAGGCTTATAAGTCACTGAAAAAGGGGAAAGTGAGGTAATACTGAGTCTGAAGTGAAGGGTGGGAGGTGTCCAAACAAGCCTCACCTCTACTAACCAACAGGAGCTGAAGAAGCCCAAGGGGGTGGGTCCAGAAAGGACTAAGAACACAAGCCCAGGTGGGCCTTAGCACCACCAGGGGAATCTGTAGATACAAGTCCTGTTTGTCACCAGCTGCTAAGCCTACTTCAGCTGTAGGACAGAGACACAGAGGTGGAAACCTGAAGTGGCCAGACCACCCCTCCCCAACAGGTTGCTGTGAACATCAGAGTAACTCAGGGGAAACATTGAGAGTCCTGGCCTTGGCCTCAGTCTAGACATTCAGAGGCTACAGCACACAAAGTTAATAACCAAATGCCTACTTCCCAGCCTGAGAAGCACAATACATCTGTACCCCAGAAGCAGATATCCACTCTATAAATTCAGGATGTAGGCAATCACAATGGGCAAGAAGTAAGCTGTGAGATATAGAACAATACAACCCCTCTATACTGAGCAAAAACAACAAAATTCAGAGGATAACATGGACTCTATTCTCACAGTGGGAACCACAGAAGAAAATATGAATGGGTCTCAAGCCCAAAAAGCATTCTTGAAGGAGCTCAAGAAAGATTTTAAAAACCAAATTAGAGAGGTAGGAGATAAATTTTAATCTACAGTGACCAAATTGGAAAAAAAAATTCACTGAAGAAAACAAATTAGTAAAAGTAAGATTGGTTAAATGGGGTGGGAGGTTCAAAGTCTAACTGGACAAAATAAAAATGAAAACTGAACATATGGAAAAGTAGCTTCAAAACTTAATCAAGGAAAATAGTTCACTAAAAATTAGAATCAGTAAAATTGAAGCTCAGGACTATAGGATGCATCAAGAGTCACTCAAACAAAATATAAAGATCGAAAAATTAGAAGAAAGTGTAAAATATCTTACTGGAAAAACAACTGACCTGAAGAACTGATCCAGGAGAGATAACCTAAGAATAATTGATCTACCAGAAGGCCATGATGACAAAAGCAACCTGGACAACAACCTCCAAGAGATGGTCAAAGAAAACTGTCCTGAGGTCCTAAAATCAGAGGATAAACAGCCATCAAAAGAATTCATCAGAACTCTCCTGAAAGAGATCCTGAATTGAAAACTCTAAGAAATATAGTAGCCAAATTCCAGAGCTACAAGGTTGAGGAGAAATATTGCAAGCGGCCAAAAAGAAACAATTCAAATATCGTGGATTTACAGTCAGGATTTCACATGACCTAGCAGCTTCTACATTAAAAGGTCAGAGTGATTGGAATTTGATATTTCATAAAGTATAAGACTGCAACCAAGGATCAACTACCAGGCAAAACTAAGCATAATCTTTCAGGCAAGGAGTTGGTCATTTAATGAAATAAAAGACTTCCAGACTTCCTGATGAAAAAGCCAGAACTCAATGGAAAATTCAGTCTCCACTTACACGACTCAAGAAAGACATAAAAAGGTAAACAAGAAAACCACACATTCGCACACACACACACACACACACACACATGCATGTACACATGCACACATACACACACATGCACATAACTTGGGACTCCATAAAAGCAAACTGTTTACATCCCTACATGAGAAGATGATACATGTCAATATTTACATTTGTATAATTATCACAGCATTTAAAAGGAATGTACACAGGTGGAGGGTGTATAAATGAATTAATCTGAAGATTAAAAAAAACCTTATTAAGGGGCACAAGGGTATTGTAGTGGGAGAAAAGGAAAAGATGAGGCAGAAAAAGGTAAATTATGCCACACAAAGAGGCATAAGAACATTCTAAAGAGCAGGAGAAGGAAGGATGGAAATGAGCATCATATGAACTTTATTCTCATTGGTTCTGGTCCAAAGAGGGATCAATATAAACAGTTAAGTTTAGTATTCTAATGCTGAAGAGGATGAGGAAAAATTGGAACACTAATGCATTGTTGGTGGAGTTTTTAACTGATCTGACTGTTCTGGAGAGCAATCTGGAACTATTCCCAAAGGGCTATAAATAATTTCATACCCTTTGACCCAGCAATACCACTTCTAAGGTTGCATCCCTAAGAGATCATAGAAGTGGGAGGAAGATCATATGTACAAAAATATTTATAGCATCCTTTTATGTGATCACAAGTAATTGGAAATTAAGGGGATGTCCATAAATTGGGGAATGGCTAAACAAGTTGTGGTATATAAGTGTAATGGAATACCATTTTGCTATAAGAAATGAGGAGTAAAAGGACTTCATCTTTACATGGAGAGGCTTATATGAACTGATGCTGAGTGAGAAAAGCAGAACCAGGAGAAATTTGTACAAAATTATAGACAGAATGTATGTGTGATGACCAACTTTGATAGACTAGACTCTTCTTGGCAAAGCACAGTTATAAGACAACTTCAAAAGACTTATGATGAAGAGAAATGTCTACTTTCAGAGAAAGAACTAGAAAGAACAGTGTTTGAATGCACATTGAAGCAAAGTACCTGCTCTCATTCCTTTTCTTGTTGGGTTTTGTTTCCTCTTTCCCATTGTTCATTCCATCCATTATAATCCTTCCTTATAACCTTACTAATGTCTAATGTGAAAGTATTTGCAGATCCTATACTTGATTGCATGCCACCATTGGGGGGGGGGTGGGGCTTGAGGGAAGAAGGGGTTGGAGAAAATTTGATCCTCAAGGGATTGTGGAACTGAACCTTGTAAATTAAAATTTGTATCAACAAGCACATCAACACACCCGGGATAGCTGTGAGCACAGGCTCCCAGATCCACCCCTGCAAAAGGACAGCAGCTCAAAATGTGCCAACAGTCCTGCCCCAATCAATCAACCATATATCATCTACCCAGCTCAGGGGAAAAAGTCAACACCCTGAACTTCAGGGAACACAAACAGAATACAAACAGAAGTTACAAGAAGTTAAATGCAGACAAAGAAACAGATCAGCAGACAGGCTTCCAGCCATCTGACCATTACATCCATACCTAGTTAGTTACCAGAGAGGGAAGCACCACCATCTGGGTTTTCAAAGCCAGAGAGGCTCAATGGCTACCACAGTCTTATCTGGCCAAATCACACAACTCTTCCCAAAGTAAGCCCCAAAGCAAAAATTCACATCAGGATATATACAGCCTTCTCCTGGAACAGAGAATGTCACAACCCTCTTGACCCACTTCCCAATCACAAAGTAATAAGGTGTAGGTAATTCTGGAAAACAAACCTCCCTCCGCAGGCTCCATGTAAACCACATTCAGCCTATTAGAGGGAAGAGTATATTTTCAAATCAGGGAAGGGTCTCAGAGTCACTTAAGCTGATCAAAGGGCCTAGGGGCAGGGAAGATCTTCAGATTCCCATAACAAAAGCAAACAAACAGATTAATAAAGACAATTTTTTAATATATTGATATGTAAACTCCCAGGAATATTATTGCCCAATTCCAGAACTCCCCAGTAAAAGAGAAAATATTTCAAGGAGTCAGAAAGAAACAATTCAAATATCATTAAGCCACAGTGAAGATCACATAAGATTTAGTATCTTCCTCCCTAAAGGAGAAAAGGGCTTGAAATGTAGTGTTCTGGAAGACAAAGGAGTTAGGATTACTAAAAATAATAACCTATCCAACAAAGTTGAATTTAATCCTTCAGAGGAAAAAAAATGGATATCTAATTAAATAGAGGACTTTCTGGTATTCCTGATGAAAAGACCAAAACTGAATAGAAAATCTGATATTCAAACTCAAGACTCAAAAGAAGCATAAAAAAAGTAAACACAAAAGAGTAATTTGGGACTCAATGACATTAAATGGTTTATATTCCTATAAGGGAAGATGATAGATGTAACTCTTAAGAACTTAATCAAGGTGATTAAAAGGATAGAGGGCAAGAGTATGAGTCAATTATGTTAGCATAAGCTTTTAAAAATGAAGGGGTAAGAAAGTTGGGTGTACTGGAAAAAAGGGATAGGGAGAGGTACCATGGGGTAAATTTTCTCACAGAAAAGAGGCATTCAAGGAAGAACTCAAAATGGTGGAGAAAAATGGAAGGGAGGTGTTGGCAAACAATGCTTGAAACCAATTCAAATAGGGACTAATGCGTATGTGTAAGCAGAATCAGGAGAATCATTTATACAATGGCAATATTTTAAAGACAAGCAATATTGAAAGAATTAGAAACTCTAATTATCTCTTGCTATATTTAATAATGTTTTTATTCTTTACCCTCTATGACTTTTAGAAATATTATGAACCACATTTCCTGACTGGATACTCTCTCCTTTGGTTTTTCATAATACTGCTCTCAACTGCTTCTCCTTCTGACAACTTAGTCAATTTTTCCAAATCATCTTTTTCATCCTACTCTAAATAAGTGAGTGCTTGCTACTCTATAAATGATCTCTTCAACTCAATTTCACCTCCACACCAATGATTCTGATGTCTATATATACAACCAGATTCACATTTGAATGCCATTCTCACAGCAGCTATTAACTGTTGCACAACCTAACTCTATGCCCCTTAGGCAACTCAAATTCAGCATGATCAAAACAGAACTTAGCTTCTTTCCCCAGAGCTGTCCCTTCTTAACTTTCTTTTATTACATTTGAGGGTACTACCATTATTCTAGTCACCTAGATTTGTAATCTTAGAGTCATAAAAATTCTTCCTTCTGCCTCACCTCTCACATCCAATTAGTTGCCACTATTGTCACATTCATTCCCAAAATACATCTCACATTTATCACTGTGTCTTTTATCACAGAGCTGCAACTCTAATGCAGGTTTTCATGACATCTTGGCAGTACTATTCCAACAGTTTCCTTCACTTTCCAATCCAGTTTCTGCATAGCCACTCAAGAGGATGTTCTTTTTTGTGTTGGGTTTTTCTTTTGAGAGTAAGGACTATTTCATTGTTATTTTCATTTATCTTTGATTAGCATGGTGTCCTGGTGCAAAGTAAACTTCTAGCAAATGTATATTTAATACAATTGGTACATTGAGCAAAAGCCTTAACTATGACTCTGAAACATCATGTACAATAGTAAGAGTATATTTTTCTACTTTCCTTCTAGCAAACTTCAATCTTCTATCCCTTTATTGTTCTATGTATCACCAAAGCCATATTCAGAAAAAAGCATACCATGATTTCAACTTAACTACATAATGTTTGATCCGTACCTGGATCTCATACACTATTTCTATAGTTCAGTCTGGTACATAAAAGTTGACAGTTTTCATTGTGCTACTGAGTTGCTATTGAAATTTTTATCAATCATCTAACCATATGATGGTTCACCTCCCATTGTACAATATGCATGAACATGTTTCCTAAGTGAATTCTGGTTTTTCGAAGGTTCATAAAAACATCTAGAAAACTCTATGAAATATTCTCATAGGCATCCTGGAGGTACTAATGAAGATGATTTATAATAAATCAAAAAAGGAACCCATGCCATCTCAGATTGCTGAAATCATAATCTAATTGACTTCTCATATAACAAATTATGCCATAAAAATATACACACATAATTTCACATATGCCATATGCACATACTTGAAGTACATTGAGTTTTAAGGCAATTTAAAATATGGTTAAATACTGAAAAATGTTGCCTTAAAACAAAAATGCAGTTGTAAGTGTTAATAGTTTACTCCTTCAGAATTATATTTCTCTCCTCTGGCATTTTCATGGGATTTGGCTGGTCTGAAAGGTGTGCTTAGTCAGGGAGTAAATAACTCCCTACTTCCATCACACCAATCTTATGAGCACTTCTTCTTTCCTTCAGTGCCCAGAGAATCAATATATTTAAGTTCTGACCTACAGGTCCTTACACACTCTGTACTATCTTTGAAAATATCTCTTTTCAGCTCTTTCCTACAACTTCATTTTGAAGACCGCTGATTTTTCTTCCCCTGGTCATAATGAAATCTTACTCAGTATTATTGTAAGATGGATTCTTGTACAAATACTATAGGGGGTGAGCGTAATTAAATGGGTAAATGTGGTCTACTGTTCAAAATAATTCACATTAGGTTCAATTCAAAATTTTTTAAAATTGTTTTGAAATCGCTTAAATCCTTTATAAGGATACATTGATACATTCTACTTTCTTTTGCAGTTACGAGTTTACATTCTAAGTAATGGAGAGAGAGAGAGACAGAGACAGAGACAGAGAGAGACAGACAGAGAGAGACAGAGACAGAGACAGAGAAACAGAGAGAGAGAGAAATGTGATGTACATATGCATACATACATATATAAGAACAAATAGTCTATTGTATTCAAAATCAAGTTATAATTGATTCACACAATTAAGTATAAAGCAAAGAAGAAGACTGAGACTTCATAATTCAACAAACACTTAATAAATGCTAAAGGTGCACTAGGAATAGTGTTAAGTGTTGGGGAAATGTCCCTACTCAGATGGATTTGTAATCTAATTAATATAACATCTCTTTCCAGTGATGCAGATAGCAATGCATCTAAGACATTTTATGCTATATGGCTCTTACTCATGCCTCCCAAATCTAACATAGAATGACAAACTTTTTAACATTCTGTGATCTGTCCTTAATTTCTTTTATCATTGTGAAGATAAAAATGGATCATGCAGGCTGTCCACTGATCACTCCTCGGTTCTCACCACGTGACCAAACCTCTTTGTTGTCTGTACATACATCTCTCTCGTGATACCTTTTTATACAGTTTCTCATGGGTATTGTTTCACTTTTCATTCTACTCAAGAAAGTATCTCCATGGTCCTTTGGGTCATGTTAACTTTGATTTTTTTCAGACTATAATATTCCACAGCCCTTAACCATACAGTATCGCTTGAAGACCATTGGCATTCTTCATCATTGGTTTGAGGTTATATTTTTGTGTTTTCCTATGAATATGTTTAAACTAAACTCATGTATATTATTTAAGGGGTTCTATAATGTTCTTAATCTTAATGCAATAATACAATATCCTCCACAAACAGGAACAATTTTTTTAAAATACTCATTCTTAATGATTTGTTTTTCCATTTGTACATTGCCCCAAGCATCTCCTATGACAGTGCCAAACCCTTTTGACAAGCATAAACATCTCTGCTTTATACTTTGCCAGATATTAGTGATAAGAAGGTAATCTTTAAAAAAGTCTCCCATTTTTAAAGGAATCTTGTATGAGTTTGTCATATATATTTTGCTAAATATCCACCTTATTAGAGAAAAGTGTTTTTTCCTAACATAAAGATATGAATTTGTAAAGGCAATGAGTAATAAACACAGTGGGATCTTGTATACTCTAGGGTTATTTTTTTTGTCAATTATGTGATTGTGAAACTGTGGTCTACTATATAATATTGTTTCCAAAAATCTACCTATTTTATTCAAATATCTTTGTCAAGGATGCATTCAATGTGTGTAGATAATTTTTATGAAAAATTTTATTGATGTAAGTAGTCATACGGATTTGTAGTTATTAACACTTTCTTGATTATTTTGGGGTGATCGTAATGTCAATTTTTTCCATTATGCTTGCATCCTCTCTTCTTTCAGATATTTTAAGACTTGATTCTTTAACATCCTCAAAGCTGTATGACTTTCTCCCCACCCCATCTTTACTGATATTTTTACTTATGTATAAAACACTTCAGGAAATGTGATGTTAGAATCTAAATACTATGGCTACCCTGTAACAGATGGAGAAAGGAATTTGTTAAAGAAATCTTGACATATAGTTTCTATTTCTTATTTTTTTATTCTTGTTTCATCAATAAATGCACGCAGGGTATTTTTAGATTGTTTATCAAGGTTTCTACTTTTCTCTATGTTCCATTTTGTTGTTCTATGATGTGATACTACTGAGAATCTCTTAACATTTTTCTTCATAATATTTTACAAACAAACTTATATCCTAAACCAGGGATGCCCTTAACTGACATATCTTTTTATTTCAATTTGTGTTTGATGGATAATGTAATTTACTGTCACATTTGTTCTCCTGTCTCTTATTTAATTAGAGGAGTAATCTAGGACAAACCAAACTTCTATTAAATTATAACAAAATATCTAAACATTGAACATCAAAGGGAATGTTTAGTAGAAACTGAACAGGTATCTAATCATTAGTATAGACATTTTATGTCAGTTATCAACAAGTAGAAATTAGAAGAACTGAAAACATAATGGTGTTCCTTTTGTTATTGTGATGATAATCTCAATCTTTAGATCTGGTCATGGAAATTTTCAGTTAGGAACAGTTATTTTATAATAATATAAAACGTTTCCATTAAAAAAAATTGTCCAAACACCATTAAGGATTTCAATTCATTTCATTTACAGATTGTAATATTTATTCACATTTACAAAATTGATCATCCCTTTTAAAAATAAGCCAGTTTTCATACATGATCTAGCACAACAAAAAAAATGTGATCATAAAGTAATTATATTTGCTTAGACTGTTTAGGAAAACATGCCTCATTATCTTAGTCACACCTCACAGGTCAAAGAATACCTATGTAATCTCTTTTATGTTCACTTTTTGAAATGTCCTAATAAAGTAGTTTTGGTTATAGAAAGTTTACTTGAATTTCATCTCTAATGGCCTATTAAAATAAAGAATAATGGTTTTAGCTGATCCATGGAAAATTTTATTGCTTCATAAACACATAAATATTTTTAAAGCCAAAACAAAGGAAAGAACTGCTTCCACAAGATCACTGCTGAAAAAGATGGTTAGAAGCAGACTTTTGTGGAAAACCGTAATTTTCTAAATATGTTTCTTTCAATAAGTACTTTGATGCACACATCTCTTGGGTAATACGCTTACTTTTAATGAAGTATAAATCAGGTTAAAATTACAGTAAATCAAGTTTCTGTAGATGAATTATTCTCTAGCTTTAGAAATGCTAATATGAGCACCTGCTTCATTTTATCAAGATCATTTGAGTTAATGTGCAGATGTTATTCTATCGCTATATACTTCTTGGGAAATGGCTCTGATCAGATGTTTGTCACTTTGACATTGGGGAAAACACGCCACCTGTTTATTAAAACAGAGAGTACAAAACAATATTTTATTTCAAAGGAGCAACCAGTGAATTTATTAAGAAGTCCAGATGTAAACTAATATTCCTTTTCTTTCCTGTTAATACCTCTTACTAAGTCTTAAAGATAAGGCAGCTGGCATTTTTTAAGTTTAAGAAAAATCTAGCACCAAAAGTATAAGTTAAAAATGGTAAGATGTTAAAGAGGTTAGGGCTATATTATTGCTTAATGAACAACTTACTGAAAAGGATTTAATATGGGGGAAATATCTATCTAAATTTCATTAAATTGACAGTCATTTTCCCCATGGTGCCCATGCTGTATTAAGAAAAACGATGTATTAAGGAAGAAAAAATAAGTTCCAACTTTAGGGAAAGCTGACTATGTGACTTAAAAACTATTATACATAATGAGATACACTTATTAAGGAATTTGCGCACGTTACTATTTTCTTCCTCGTATTTGTGTTACAGAAGGTCTTTCACAAAAGAACTTCATGTGCCATATAAGTAAACAATAATTGACAATTGAGTTTATGATTTACAAATGAACACAATCTGTGTAGACTAAGGTCAGTTCACAATCCCTTACCATACAGAAGACATTCTCTTAGCAAATGTTAAGTACAATCTAGGGTTTTGTTTTGTTGTGTTTTAGGGACTGGTTATTCTTTTAGAGAAAAGAACATGCCCAGTAAAATATACATTTATGAAGAACAAGGATAGTTTTGTCTTGGTGGTCATATCCTGAGACCTAACACACAGTAATAAATTTTCAATGGAAAATTTATCAATCATCCACAATGTGCAAGGCTCTATGTTTTCCTTCATAAATGCTTACATGGGAAGTCCTTCACGGATGCATAGAAGATTATAGTTTCATAGTATCCTTTAAATGAGAGACAATTTTAACATTCTTTTGAGTAATAATTGCATGTAGTCTGCCTTGACAAGGAGGACTACCTCTTCATCTGAGACCGTAATGAATGTGTAGATATCAAAAAGCTGTCTGAGTGATATGATATGAGGAGGAAGGAAAAGGAAGAATATCTTGACTGGTCTCATTTTTTAGGTAAATCTGAGGTCCTCAGATGAGAATGTAGGAGAAAAAATGCTGTGCACAGCTTGAAGAGTAATGAAAGAGCTTGTAAAACCTGAAAGGAATGATTTATAACTAGGTATATATACATGTATATATTTTATAGCAATAATAATAATTCATTTACATTACTCAGATTTAGGAAGGATAGTATTTGCTGTTAATTGTAAGAAACAAAGTATATGTTTATATACTTAGCAAGTCAAGATGTGGAAATAAAGCAACCAGAACATTTCAGGAGTTAAGTTTTTGTTCCTGTCCCTCCCTGGAATGAAATACTGAAGACTTCTTTTAAAATAAAGAGATACTAATTTAACTGAAAAGAAGTCTTGGATGCAAAGCTTAGAAAAAGGCACTAAAAGTATCCTTTAAATAAAATATTTCCGAGGCAGTCCCCCTACAATGTCTGAATCATCCACAATTAGTCACAATACAATGCAGTACCTAATCACTGCCCAGTACTGACAATAGGTACTGCCAGATTTTGGAAGAGTTGGAATGGCAAACTTGAGAAAATGCATAGTGTGCTCAAGAGACTGCCAGACTCAAGAGGAGCAGTCTTGCATCCATTAATTTATCATATTAGGTTAGGGTTTTTTGTTTGCTTTTGTGGAGGCATTTTTTAAATTTCATTTGTTTTCCAGTTATAGAAATGAAACAGTGAAAGGAGAGACTTAAGGAAATAGCACAGTGGGCATACATGTTTTGGTAAGAGAGCCTGAAAGGACCCATAGCATGGTAATAACAACCAGGGAGAGAGGTAAGACATGTGCTGAAAAGATCTACTGAGCAAGAACTGGGGAGAAGACATTGAGACAAGAGGGAGAGGAGAAGAGCCATTTGTCTTCACAGTTTAATTGAACCCTGATCCCAGAGACAGGTGGGATATTGTTAATAGAACAGGTACCAGAATGGTGACCAGCTGTTAAATTCAAATACAAGCATACAGAATAGGAATTCTTAAATGATTCCAATGCGGTGGGTCTTCAGTGACATTACTAAAAAAGCAGCAGGTAATCCAAGCAGGGAAAACTGATAATAGCTTGACCTTCTCCATAGTACTATAGCCAACACAATAATCTACTTGCAAAAACAAGTGGAAAGTTACTTACTGTATAAATTCCTCTGTCCCAAATATGTATTTAGCTCAGAATTGTTTTATTTTATTTCCCAGACCAAACTCTGCTAGCATTTCATGCAGAATAACTGACTTTCGTTCCTATTCTCTATGGCTTTTAGACAATTTGCCTTTTTAATGGTTAGATTTGAAAATCAGCAGTATATAACAAATAAAGGTCAGATCTGGCATTATCAATGTTAAAGATACATATTTTTTCCAATATTGTACTTTACCACTAATTTCAAAATAATAAAAAACATGGTACATATGTATGATAATTAAGGGGCACCTTAATTGTTAATTTAAAATGGTATTTAACACCTTTCATAGTATTGTAAAAAAACATGGCTTATTAAGCAATTTATTATATGTGAGGTGTATGAGGTATAGAAGGAATACTAGCACCTCTTGTTTGAGGACTTGTTGAGCCCTTTTCAAGAATGTTCATCCACCTTTGGTGTCCACCTGTCACTCAATTCTCACATGTGGCTCCAAGAATCTATAGCATATGAAGTGGTCACACCCTGATAAAAATCAACTTGGCAAATGAGCTAAACCATGCTGATAGTAATCTAGAAGCCTTAAACCTTTAGAAGAATGTCTACTCTAAGCAAGTGAAGATTTTCCAAAGCAGAAGAGAATGAGAAGAATTTGTTCCAATGGCCAATTATGTGGTTGAAGGAGGTGCTGCAGAATGCTCAAAACTTTGTTAGATACTGCAGATGTGATGCCAAGGTTATCCACTGAATCCTGGGGCATCTCCAATAGGCTTAATTTTTTTATTGCCACTAAGTATTTAATGACTCTGGGAAAGAGAGGGGGGGGGCTGATGACCTAATGCAACTCTGCCTCACTTAAATCCAATTCACACAGAGTCAAGACATCACCCTGTGAAGTCATCAATCTTTGAAAATGAAGAACAAAAAACAACTATATATGCATGTGTGTATGTGTGTGTGTGTGTGTGTGTGTGTGTGTATATATATTTATATACACACACACATATGTCTGTGTGGGTGAGTAGGTGGGTGGGTGGGTGGACGGGTGGGTGGTGTGGGTGTGGGTGGGTTGATGTATATGTGAGTATATGTATATATTCACACATATAAACACACGTACTACATGTGAACATGTGTGTATATATGTGTGTGTACATATATGCATGTATTGTATTTATGCCTTGGAAATTTCTCCCACTTCCTCAAATTAAATTCATCTGTTCAAAAAAGAAAATAGCCAGGTACAAACAAGTTAAGAGTAAGGATTCACCCAAGTAATTTGTGTCTCAACATCTTATTTACTGAGCTGTTAGATAATTTGAGTTGATCTTAAGAAAAAGTTACCATGGCCTTGATCTACTAATTCTATTTCACCAAATTTCTACTATGTGAGACTTAGATTGTGTTTTACATATTCTCCAGGGTTTTGTTGTTGTTTGTTTGTTTGTTTTGAATAGATCTGTGATTTCATCTACATATGACCT
Source organism: Pseudocheirus occidentalis (assembly GCA_028646575.1). NCBI lineage: Eukaryota > Metazoa > Chordata > Mammalia > Diprotodontia > Pseudocheiridae > Pseudocheirus > Pseudocheirus occidentalis. Next base: position 347,443,673 of record CM053594.1, read on the forward strand.
CTTATCTCTCAGGAAGGAACTTCTTCTACCATTGGAGATGGACATCTCCTCTATAACTTCTGATCTCACAGAGTTACCCAGGACCATGAGAGATTAATGGCCTTGCAAAGGATCACAGTCTGTTTAACTTTACTATTTTGTGTCCCAGTTAGATTTTAATCTGACTTGGGTGTCACTAGGGAATCCGAGGGATATTTGACACTTCTGGTCTAGATGATCCCAATACTCGTGTAGACACCTTTTCCAAACTTCCTTCAGACTTTGAGAGTCTATTTTCCAGATTCCCCAGCTTTTAACATTACTTTCCAATATATCTAAATGAGTCACATCTTTCCATCATTTTCCCCACAAATTACTTTTCACACACTTTTCCCCATTTCCTTATGGCAAGCAAAGAAGCAAAGAATTAGTTAACACCTTGTTTCAATTGGTTAGTTGGCACCTTGTTTCATTTCTTGCCTATTACTGTATCAAGTCTTTGTTGAGAAGCAGAAATTATGAACCCTACAACTTGTGAACCCTAGAACTTGTGAACTCCTGTTGCTGATGCAACAGGAAGGGGAGGAGATGATGATCATATACAAGAAGAGGTCCAGGCCAGAGAGAGCAGGACTGAAAACTGAACAGAGAAGAACTGAGAAGAGAATTCTTGTGGTGGCAGAGTCAAGGAGAAAACCTGTGGTATCCCAGCACTCTATGTTTCTCTGTTATGTCTGTGTTGATGTTTGTTTGTGATGCTTTGTACAGAAGCCCTGGGACCTTACTGGAAACCCTGAAAGAGAATTTTCTGGTTGTCTCTTTATAGAAGTCCTGAAAGAGGGTTTTGGAAGTCCTGGGACTTTACTGATTATTTACATTGACTTCTCAGACCTTATTTGTGTGTCTGTTTTGATTTCTAAGCTGGCTATTTGTGTTGACCTCTTGGACCTTATTTGTGGGCCTCTATTGGTTTCACAGACAGACAGTGAATTGATGATGGTGCCAGCAATATGTATGAATGTTGTTTTGGCTCTGTTAAGGTTTGTCTTCCCAGATACAGGAATTGTGAAGGACTTGAGGTGCACTGGACACTCTGAGCTCCAATATGGAACAGGAACTGGGCAAGGAACTGGACAAGGAACTGGATGAGGAACTGGACAAGGAGCTGAGAAATGCCTGCCTTTGAATCCAGGTGATAGTTGGGTATATTTGGGCAGGAGCTGGGACCATGAAAGAAGAACCATGGAAGCTGAGAACCAGCCTCAAGTCAAGATTAAAGAAGACTTTATTTGGATACTGTGTATTCATTGAGAAGATCATGATTTACTAGGCATGTAGAACTTTGACCTTTGTACTTTGGGGCCCTTAAGTAGGCTTGCTCCTTAAGGATTATTGAGCTAACAGGTTACTGAATGATATCTTTTGTTTAAAATTATATCAGCACTTTGGTGAAAACTATGTGGTCACTTTAGCGATAACTTGTTATGCTATGATATTGTGAATCCTATACTTATGTTTGTGTCAACATTTTTACTTTAATATACTGCTGAATAAATAGAGAGTTCACTATACTATATAATCAGAACCTTTGAAGCTGTTCACAGGAGCAGTCCTCTGGAAAGATGCTTGAGCTTGGCTTTATACTTTACTATATGCCTTGATAGCAAGGGGGCACATATAAAATTCTAGGGAAAGGAACTCAAAATTATTGCATATCACTAAAGAAAGAAAGAAAGAAAGAAAGAAAGAAAGAAAGGAAGGAAGGAAGGAAGGGAGAAAGAAAGAAAGAAAGAAAGAAAGAAAGAAAGAAAGAAAGAAAGAAAGAAAGAAAGAAAGAAAGAAAGAAAGAAAGAAAGAGGAAGGGAGGGAGGGAGGAAGGGAGGAAGGAAGGAAGGAAGGAAAGGAGGGAGGGAGGGAGGGAGAAAAAGAAAAGAAAACAAGGAGCAGTTTAAAACGGGTGAAAAATACTACAAATGTGAAAAGGTAGGATGTTTGGAGTAACTCTTCCTTGACTAACCCCACCTCATCAATTTCCATTATGGCCTATTCAGGTTTTATATCTTTTGCTTCATCCAGTTACACTTTGCACTTATAAGCCTATTTTCCTATTTTTAGATTTTTTTAACCTTCATATTTTCCCTTTATATTGAAATCTGAGGCAAACTATTTTGTTAGGGGATTTTGTAAAATCTGTAAGGGCAGAAATTATTATTCTAAAAACTATTTCTCCAAACCTACATGCACATACACACATAAACACACATACATGCGCAAACATAAACACACATAACAAAGAATAGATTCTTAATAAATGCTTAAATGGATGAAGTGAATGAAAATGCAAAATAAAGTATTGACTGATATCAAAAGGCATGAAGAGTCAAACACATATATGAAGGTAAGATGAAGCAATGTGAGTCAATAGAAAACGCTATTCGTTTGTACTCAGAGAGAGTGAATATGAGTCCTGGCATTAACACATACTAACATTTACAATTCAAATAAGAAAACTTAAAATCACAATTTAATTTTGCCAAATCACTTAACCACTATGGGCCTCAGTTTCCTAATTTGTAAAATTGGGGGATTGGAATTTTAAGTTCACTACCAGCTTCAAATCTGCAATCTTCTGAGTTTGTCATTGAAAAAAAATAGAAAAGGATGTCTGAAAGTAGAAAGAAGTACAAACTCTGATGAAAAGTGCTGGGAATATATAAGTACTTTTCTTTCTCTTACATAACAGGCTTAAAAATTTAACACAAAGAAAAAATGGTAGCAGGGGGAAATAAGTTCTTCCCACACATACAATGCTTTTGGCAACCAAATTAACCTGCCAGCTGCTTTGTAGGTGTTTCTCAGGAGATAATTGAGGGAGTGATGTGTTTGCCCTGCTATTTCACATGCTACGAAAAACTTCGTTTTTGTAAATACTGAAAGTTCGTATCCATTTTGGCTCTCATCTCTAATTCTACACAATTTTCTACAGTTTCATAAATGATATAGATATAGAAGAGAGGGAGAGGAAATTTGCACTTTACTGAATCTCTGTGTTCTTGTGTATAAATGCACAGAACTGTAAGTGTGTATTGTGTTTAAGAGAAAACACAAGAATAAGATTGCACATGAAGCAGCCTCCATGTGGCTGCCTCAGAAGCTCGTAGCCTGCAGATTGCAGGGGAGCCAAGCAATCATTCAGGGGCTGTAGAGACAGCCTCCTAATACCTCTGGCAGATTGAAAAAAAACCAATTTGGAACAGGGCTTTCCCCTCTGAAAGCAGAGTTCTTCCAAGCCCAAAAATGAAGTAACTGACTGGCAACATGAGCAGGCAAAGGAAGCAAAGAAAGCTCAGCAATCCAACTTCAGATTCCTTTTTGGGGGATGAAAAGGATCAAAGGATGGAATGAGAAGAAAACAACACAGTCAGAACTCCCACACTAAAAGCTTCCAAGAAAAATATAGACAAGCCATAGAGGAACTTAAGAAGGATTTTGAAAACCAAATAAGAGAAGTGGAGAAAAAATTGGGGAGAAAAATGAGAATGATGCAAGAAAAACATGATAAGAGAGTCAACAACATGACTGAAGAAAACAACACCTTAAAAATAGACTAATTCAAATGGCCCAAAAAGCCAATGAGGAGAAGAATGCCTTAAAAAGTCGAATTCGCCAGATGGAAAAATAATCTCAAAAGCTATCTGAAGATAATAATTCCTTCAGAGTCAGAGTTGAGCAAATGGAAGCAAATGACTTTATAAGAAATCAAGATACTATAAAACAGATACAAACATATGAAAAAATAGAAGGCAATGTGAAATATCTCATTGAAAAAACCACTGACCTGGAAAATAAATTAGGAGGGACAATTTAAAACTTATTGGACTACCTGAAAGCCATGATAAAAAAAAAGAACCTAGAAAGCATCCTTCAAGAAATTCTCAAGGAAAATTGCCCAGATATATTAGAACCAGTAGGCAAAATAGAACTTGAAAGAACTCACTAATCACCTCTTGGAAAAGATCCCCAAAAGAAAACTCCTAGGAACATTATAGCCAGGTTCCAGAGTTCCCAGATAAAGGAAATAATATTACAAGGTGCCAAGAAGAAACAATCTGAATACTTTGGAAACACAATCAGAATAACCCAGGATCTAGCAGCTTCTACATAAAGAGATTGAAAGGCCTGGAATATGATATTCTGGAGATCAAGGGAGGTAGGATTGAAACCAAGAATCACCTAGCCAGCAAAACTGAATTTAATGTTCCAGGGGAAAATATGTTCATTCAATGAGGTGAAGGACTTTCAAGCATTCTTGAGGAAAAAACCAGAACTGAATACAAAATTTGACATTCAAACACAGGAAGAATGAGAAAGTAAACATGGAAAAGAACTCATAAGGAACTTATCAAAGTTGAACTATTTACATGCCAATATAGAAAAATGAGAATTGTAACTTATGAAATTTTTCTCATTATGAGGATAGGTGAAGAGACAAGGGGAGGGCAGGATAGGAAGGGGGGGAATATCCTCAGTGTTATACAATATTCCATTGTGCAGATGTTCTGTGTAACTACACATGTACAGCCTATATTGATTGCTTGTCTTTCCAGTGGGGGTGGGTGACAAGGGAGGAAGAGGAAGAATCTAGAATTTAAAGTTCTAAAATTATATGTCTATATGTGTGTGTGTGTGCATTTAGTTATTATTATTATTATTATTATTATTATTATTTGCATGCAACTGGCAAATAAGATATAGACGCACTGGGATAAGGAAATCCATCTTGCTTTACCAGAAAGTCAGAGGGGTAATGGGGGAGGATGTAGGAGAGAGCAGATTGGGGGAGAGGTTATACAGCGCAATCATTATTTGTGGGGTGCAGGTAGGGGAAAGACTGGGAGAAAATTTGTAACTCAAAATCTTGTGGAAATCAATGATGTAAAACTAAAAATGAAAAGAAAAAGTTAATTAAAAAAAGAAATCTGTCTTGCCCTACTAGAGGGGTGATATACATAAGATATCTCATAAGATATAAGGATATAAGAGGGAACAGACTGGGGAATGGGGTATTCAGTAGGCTAGCTATTTGGGGTGGAGGGTATTGAAAAGATGGGTAGAAAAAGTTGTAACTCAAAATCTTGTAGAAGTAAATATTGAAAACCAAGAATAAATTAATTAATTGAAATGTAAAGAAAAAAGTGCACAGCTTAAAATAAAGGTATCATGTCTCATAACAAGAACCATGACCAACAAAAAAGTCATCCTATTGATACCAAAACAACACAAAGACCTCCTTTGAGTAGAATAGCTACTGTGCCAGACTTAGGGTGCAGATAAGAGTCACCCAAAATGAGCCAGCATACATGAGTTTGAACAAAGATTTATTAGAGTATCCAATTCAGTCAATATAATGTGATAGTTGCTAATATAAAAGGTATAAAAATAAATGCAAATACAACATTGAAATAGTCTTTTTCTCAGGGCATTTGTTATTTTCTTTGTCTTACATGTTCAAAGATAAGTAAATATCAATTTAAAGAAGTTGAGAATAATAACTGAGAATTGTAACAAAAGAATTCCTGGAAGAAATGGTTTCTGAATTGAGCTTTGTAAAGGTGTGTGTGTGTGTGTGTAGTCTTCTCCAGCTAGACTCTAAGTTCTCCCAAGACAGTTTCACTTTTGTCTGTGCATCCCTAGTTGTTTGTACAATATGGCACAGAATAGATGAGTAGCAAATGTTTGTTGGTTGTTAAATATCTCCCACTGAATGTGTTGGATATACACAATATTCACTCTTACTGTAACTAAGCTAAATCATGTGAAACAATAAAAATCCTTAGATGCAATCTACTAAAATTAAGGAAAAACAAAGTATCACTTAAGAGCTATGCATTTTAAAAATAAGAATTACAAAATTAATTTGGTCAGAATGCATTTGTAACCAAAAGCCTTGACATTTAGGGAATAAAAAGGCCATAAATCACAACTGCAAATTTTTCTAAATGTCCCAAGTCATTATTTTAGAAAAAAATGAGAGAGCTGATATTTTCCATTATTTGTCACAGCAAAATACTATGGTAAATACACATCACTAGGTTAACACAGTCTGTAAACTACTAATTAGGATGATGTTATCAAGTAATTAAATTTTAATCCATCTCATTCTTTCCCTTTGCTTCTACCAATGTTTGACTCTCATTAGATATTATTTTCATCCCTTTCATCAGAGGTAACTCTTCCCTGGCTCATAAGTTTTGGAGGGGAGCATTTTCCTTGTTTCCTACTTCTACTTCCAGAATGTTCCTTTTTCACCATCTCTTAGTGACCTTTGCCCTTTTGAGATCTATGGAATACATGTACACATACCTCCCAGTTATATTCCCATACCTTTTGTGTTGGTATCATCTCATAGGCTCTAACTCACTCTCCTAAATTTCTCAGTAAATTTAGTTCAGCTGCATCTCAGTGTTATTCTCTTTCCCATTCCCTGACATCACCCTTTCCATATACTTCAACCACTCTCTCATACTTAACTTACTTTTCACTTTTACTGTGAATTCTGATGCCATAAGTCATGCCAATTCTCCCAGTTCATTTTCATTTGCCACCTTCCCCATTCTTGACAAAATGATTTTCTGCTTTAGGATTTCCCTAGCTGCAAAAGCCTTGCACCAGTTCTTTGTCTTGGTTCCTATTAGCTACAACAGAAGAATTATCCCTACTCTCCACAATTCTTAAAGCTACCTCTCAGATCATATAACCCCTTGACTTGCTGAATTGTACTTCACCAAAACATCCTCTACTACATACATCTTCAACATCTCTGGCTTAGCCTGTCTATTTCTCCCTTGTTTCTTTCTCTGTTCCTCTGACGAATCCTTTCCTCTTCTCTTCCTTTTCCTTTTCCTTTCTCTCTCTCTCTCTCTCTCTCTATCTCTCTCTCTCTCTCTCTCTCTCTCTCTGTCTCTCTGTCTCTCTCTCTCTCTCTCTCTTTCTCTAAGTCTCTCTCCCTCCCTGTCTCTCTTTCTCTTCCTCCCTTTCTCTCTCAGTGAAATGGGTATTGAATATATCATTCTTATGTGATTTCATTAACATTTGTGCAATGTCAAAAGAATGTGAGGAAGGATGCTCTCCTTTGTCTCTATTTCCCTGTCTCTGTGTCTCTGTCTCTTTCTCTCTCTGTCTCTCTAAAACTTGCTATCAAATTCATCGCAAATATTTTTTTAGGTTTCACTAAAAAAAACTCTATCCTCTTAATTACTAATTTCTATTACTATATTTTTAGTTTGCATTCTTTCTTTATTTTTTTGAATTCTATGAAACATGTTTCAGTGGATGTGAGGACAGAGCTAGAGTAGTGAAAAGCAGAAATGGTATTCTCCATGATCTTAATCATGTAGCTATTTACTTTTTTCTTATTAATTAATTTATTTTTAGTTTTCAACATTAATTTCCATAAGACTTTGAGTTTCAAATTTTCTGCCCATCTCTCCCCTTCCCCATCAAAATACCTTCATGTGAGATAAGCTATCCCATTCTACCTCTCTCTTTGTCCTCTCTGATTACATTCATCTCTTACCCCTTAATTTTATTCTTTAGATATCATATTTTTAGATTTATTTATATTTATTCTTTAGATATCATCCCTTTGTCCCTGTGCCATCTGTATGCATGTGTATGCATGTATGCATTATTCCATAATAAAGCAAGGCAAACATTCACAACAAATCACAATATAATATTCACAACATTACATCTAATCACAAAAAATCACAATATAGTGTTCACAACAGTTTAACATTAAAATGGCCACATAGTTTTCAGCAAAGTGGACACAGTATTAAGAACAAAGAACAATCGAATAATCATCTGATATCCCTAAGGAGGTTTGCCTCCTCACTCAGTCATTCAGTCATCATACAATACAATAATCAATCTTCCACTCATGGGGCAATTATGGACTAATTTAATCTGTCACTTATCTAGCAATCAGTCACTAAGGATCATTAATCACTGAATACAATCATTAGAAAATTACATAAACCCCTTAGTGTCTGGTATAATTAAATTTCATCAAGAATTCAATGTCCAAGCCTTTTCTTCATCTTGACTTGTGGTGGTCTCTAAGACTCCCTGGATTCCCTTCCATGGTCCCAGTTCCTACCTGAATCCACCAAACAGTCAGGATTCAGAGGCAGATAACTCCCAGGTCCTTGTCCAGTCTTCTGGGCAGTTCCTGCTACACATTGAAGTTCACAGGGTCCAGCACGTCTCAAAACCTTCACCACTTCTGTCGCCAGAAACTCAAGGATCAACCAAGTCACAAACAAAGTCTTATCCTGGTCATGCTCCTTCAGTCCTCCAGCATTTTGGCTAGCCTTAGGACCTAAAAGAAACCTCAGACTTCCAGGTGGCCTTCTTGGCAGCAACTTTAACCTTCATCAGATTCTGGTCTCATAAAAAACTTCAACTCAGTTCTCAGTCCAGTAGCAGCCCAGCTCCCAGATGCTGGGACAATTCTGCATCCTCCACCAGGAGTAAAAATTCTTTATTCTGACTGTCTGTTCCTGGGACTCTTCTTATGTACATGCAAATACATTGGCTTCCTGTCTCAGCCAACCCCTTCCAGTTATGTGAGCAACAGGAGACAGAGTTCACACCTTCTGTTTCTTTCAAAGAGGTACTTAGCCCTTAGTTACTAAGGGCTAAGTACCTGCTTACTTGACTTAACCAAAAAAAAAAGTCTTCAAATTTAAATTAATTACCATTACATATGCATATATGCATATGTGTATACATACATATATTTCCTCCAATTACACTAATAATGAGAAAGGTCTGATGAGTTACAAATATCATCTTTCTTTTCTTGCTTCTTTTATGTGAAATAACTTACCTCATTCTACCTCTCCTTTCTCCCTCTCCCAGTACACTCTTCTCTCATCCCTTAATTGTGTTCTTTAGATAGTATCCCGTCTTATTCAACTCACACTATGACCTCTGTCTGTCTATCTATCATCTATCTATCTATCTATCTATCTATCTATCTATCTATCTATCTACCTATCTATCTGTCTGTCTGTCTATCTATCTAGATATAGATATATAGATATAGATATATAGATATAGATGTATAGATATATAGATCTAGATATATATCTAGATAGGTAGATAGATAGATAGATAGATAGATAGATAGATAGATAGATAGATGTGTGTGTGTATGTTTCATCCAGTTATTCTAATACTGAGAAAGGTCTCATGAGTTACAAATATATTTCTATGTAGGAATGTAAACAGTGCAACTTTAATAGGTCCCTTATGATTTTTCTTTCGTTTACTTTTTCAGGCTTCTCTTGATTCTTGTACTTGAAAGTTAAATTTTCTATTCTGCTCTGATATTTTCATCAAGAACACTTGAAAGTCTTCTATTTCATTGAATATCCATATTTTTCCATGAAGGACTCAGTACTGCTGGATAGGTGATCCTTGGTTTTAATCGTTTTCTTTGACTTCAAAGAGAATTTGACCTCAATGCTCCAATATATTGTAATCCTGATAGGAATAAAATACTATATAAATTTGGGGATGCAAATAAAGGAATGCCATAGTCGCCAGAGAATTAAAATTGAAGACCACCAAAGAGATACATGGTTGGCATGAGTAGAATGCAAATCATTTCCAAACAAAAGTTGCACAAGAGATGCAGTGTAAAGAATATCATCAAAAATATGTACAACTGCAGAATGAATGCTGGTCATGCTTCAGAAGTAAAGGATAACCAATATATTGTTTATGTGAGGCTCCATTGACATTTATTCAGTATCAAAAAATATGAAACACATCAGGTGAACCTGTTGTAGAATTTGTCAGAGGATATAGGCAAGGCTCAGACTAGATAAGAAAAAAAATTTTAATTGGCATTAATTGGGTTTTAATTGGCATTATTGATGGGAGTACCTCCATCAGAGAAAGCTCAGAATAATTAAAATATATCCTTTGACTTCTATTGAGTGCTCTCCATTGGAAAGCCTTACCAAATGTTTATGGAGGAAAGAAATGTTTTTGAATCAAGCTTTTTCATACTTGGTATAGTAGATAAAATTTCTGCAATAATGTACCATCTTGTCCATATTAATGCTATCCAGTAAAAGAAAACTATGAAATCTCCATTTCATAATGCCTACAACTCATTTTCACTCAATAATTTTGTGAGACATATAGTTAGTAAATGGCAAAACCAGGAAGGGTACATAAAGCACCCATCTACATATTCAGCTGACCTAACTATCCCTTTCTAAAGCATAACACTATTTGAACACATTCACAATCACTCTTTTTCCAATACATTTCCTAGAAGTCCTACTGCCACATATATTCCATACAACCTGTTAGGATTTAAAAGCTATGTTTATTTCATTGAATTTTATTCCTGTGTTTCTGAATCACTTGCATGCAACTCATCAAACTTGTTTCCCAAGGGTTTGGGGGGAGAGGGGTGTGAAATGTGTCTTCATATTCATTTTTAACTTTCTTTGCTAAAATTGAGAACTGCATTAGCATTTTGCTGAGGATAAACAAATTTCAAATCCCTATAGGTTTGAGTGAAATTTAAAACTCTAGGGAGAAATACAAGATCAGAACTGACTCAAAGTTAGAGGGAAATTACTTGGGAAACCAAATATCCATAATGTAACTTATGGTCCTAAGGGCATTGAAGAAAATTTCTTATAAAGCACTTAGGGATCAGTTTGCAAGATATTTCAAAGAAATTAAGCTATCTAAAGAACAGAAAAGATTGCCAATATTAGACAACCAAGAGGATTTTAACAACTACCAACCTATTTGTCTACTTTCTCATCTTTATAAAATCTCTGTGAGAATGGTTACATATCATCAATGATATTCCTCATTCAATATATGTGTGTACATTATATATTTATATTTAGAATATATATATATATGTATATATATATATATATATTCTAAAGGGTTTTATTTTAAAGCCATCCTATGTGAATTACATTGCACTTGCTGGGAATACAGCATTCAACTATGCAGACCCTCTAGCAGTTTGTTTTTAAGACAAGCTCAACTAAAACTCTTAATATGCCTCAAAGCAAGATAATTCACTACTTCAAATAATTTTAATAGCTAGCATTTATATAACACTTTAAAGTTTGTAAAGTACTTTATAAATAAATCATTTGATCCTTACAACCACCTGGAAGATGGGTGCTATTATTATCCCCATTTTATATACAAGGAACTAAAGTAGACAGAGGATAAGTGATTTTCCCATTGTGATGTAGTTAAATAAGTTTTTCAGGTCAATTTTGAATTCAGGTCTTCCTGTGACTACTTACAACACTTTACTAGCTAGATTGTCTCCTAACTGCCTAATTTTGCATACACACAATTTATAATTATAACTCAATTTATAACTCAAAATTTCTGAAATGTGTTGCCTTTCTGTTTGTAGCTTTCCAAAAAAGAGGAAAAAATTAAATATTCAATAATTTGACATGACCTGTCCTCCTCCAGATAAATGCACAGAGCATCAAACATTAAATTTCTCCAGTAATCTCTGACAGCTGCTGCTCTGAAACAAGCATCTGTACCCTCTAACAAGGAGGTCCTTATACCACAGGAAGGTTGGTGCACATTTCTGGCCTAGACTGTAAAAGGTACTCTGTTTCTTATCTTCAATTTCCAGCCACTTTGATGTTGCAATTCAAATATTCTCTCTCAAAACCTGTTTTTCCCTAACAAAATGCAAAATATTACATTAGGTTTGTCATATGTAATCTTCAAATATAAAATGTGCAAACAAGATTCCCAGTTCTGTTAAGTTTTTCTCTTTAGAAACCCCACAGATCTACATTTTGAGGCTTACACTGCTATACATTCCTTTTAAGTTATTTTTAATGTTATGGATTAACATGCCATAATTAAGATGGGAACCAGTATTCATTTTCTTTCATGTCAGACCTATAAATTATTGTTTATATCATAAAATTCCTAACTCTTAAATAGTGTGAAACTTGAGAAGCTTCAGACATTTGGGGATTCCTATTCCATTCAGAATACATCTCTTGGAAGAACTTAATTCTCACATTCTCTCCTCAAGATTTAGGTGAAGTGTAAGACATTGAAGTCTTCACCAATCACTGCCAGGGGAGCTAATTTAAGATCAGTCCTGACAACAATTCATTCCTTACCAATTCATCTCCTGTCGTTCATATAATGCATTCTTTTAGGATATAGTATTATACTGTTTGTCCTTTTTCTTCCTAACAAATCCATAATCTTGAATGGAGTCTTACCTGTGACTCCTGAATTTAAGATAGTGCAGCATTATACTCCTAAGTGTTCTGAACCTTCTTTACTTAACTTTAACACATACAATTTATCTTATTAATATTAGATATTATGACAGAAATGCCACTATGCTCACACTATGTGAAGAATTATTTTGAGTACTCTGCTGAGAGAATACAGGTGCAGAATGCTTGTTAATTCATGCTATACATTTATTTGCTTGGCATATACAAGCAGTAAGAAACCTTGGTATGTAAATGTTGCTATAATAGACTGGTTCTCTCCTGGTAGTTAATGTGCTCACTGTATGTTGAGGGGGAAAAAAAAGTTGGAAAAAAATGAAAGAAGTAAAAACAAATAATAAACTAATGTTTATATCAAATTACCCTTCTTTATTTTCTATAAGCCTAAATTAGAGTGGCTTTGTAATAAATGTGTAGAGCAGTTATTTTTACATCCTTCACTATGAATTTTGAATGTATTATGGCAATATTTCCAGTAATGAAATGGTAAGAGAAAATAAATATCTTATTTATAACTTTAAAGAAGAGAGAAGCTTCTTTCTTTGATACTGACACTGAAATGGGACTCCATCTCCCACAAACTATGTATATACCTAAGCAAGAAAATTTGGGAAATTTACTTAGCACATTCATGTCCATAAAAACAGGACTGCTATTTTTTTTCCTTTCATAGAAATTAAACTTGGAATATCAGCAGATCCTACAAATAATTACTGAAGAGGAGTAGACTATCTGGTTTGATGGTAGAGGGCAAGAAGGAAGGGTAGAATGAATGAAAGGGTGAAAATGATGCTGCATTTTAACATGGGGTAGAGAAATTTCAAAATAAATTTTTGAATCTACAAAAAACTTCAAGGCCAACATAATAGAATAGAGTATTTGTGGGCACGGTTTCATCATACAAGACCAAACTCACTGTTAATACATGGAATGTTGCATCAAAATGGAGCTATACTCTTCTATATTATATCTATAACTTTCATCTCTAATCTACCAGGGCCATACAACTCTTCTGCCAAATATCCTTCAGTCTGCAATATAAAAGAGACAGAGAGAGTTCAGGACCAGTCTTCATTTATTTTTTCCTGTGGAATGAATAAAAGAGACATCTTCATTCTATCAGTTAATTCTGTCTCTACATGTAACAATTTAACCATCAATTAGTAAACCAATAAAATGAGCTAATTCAATCACATTTGTTCTTGGTTGTGTAACTTCTTGACCTTTACTGTGGTCAAAAAAATGAGGCATAGCTACAAATCCCACTCAGGAGCTTTTCTGGACAGTGATTACCAAACATAATTTCATTATCTCCTCCTAGGACTTTGGGACAGCTTTATACAACACAGTTAATGGAGAACTTGAGTGGAGAATTCATTTTATATTGGATCTCTGAATCAAAGTTGTTTCTATCCTCTCCCAGATTATTATTATTATTTTTACTAAGCCAATCCACTTAATAATAACTTAAGCTGTTTTACACTGGTCTTTTTTCCCTACCGATGTCTTATTATCACAGATTTCTTATAGCATGGATCTTATTTATCCCACTGGACAGATGGAAAAAAAAATAAAGTTTACAAATTTCTTTGAAACTCTTGAACCACAGGGATCTCAGAAATAAATTAGTTTGACCCTTAGCTTCAAATCAGAATTACAACAAACCTAAATTGATTATTATGAGACATGCAATAGAATACTGAAATATTTATGATTAATAATAATTCTCAAAATATGTAATTATGATCTTCTTATGATATTTCTAAGAAGTATATAATTAAAAAGAAATTGAATCTCAGAAAGAAAGTATTCAGATTTTAAAACCATGAATCTGTTCTATTTGTAAGAAGAACAAAGATTCACATGTTCTAAAGCTGTGTATTCCATGTTGCTAAAAATACTCAGAGCTCTGTGGTTTATTCATTCAGCAAGGTATTGTGTTTAAATGTATATAAATTCGTATAATGTTGAATAGTAGGGAAAACACTAGGAAAGTATATCTTATGTTTACTTTTGATTTACTTTTAAGTAAAATTATTACAAGGGTTAATTTTTTTTAATTTTATTGAATGAAATAACTTTTTTTTTCAAAATTCAGCAATATCTTTCAGGAAAATGTATCCAGTGATAAACTCCAAAGGGATTACAGTGTAAATAAATTTCAAAGGAGACAAATTCATAGCCATATTTTAAATTTATTCATCTAAATCCATATTCTGTGAATGTGAAATCATAAATTCAAATTTTCTTGCCATCAGTCCTGGAGCAACCTGTTCATTTGACTGACTTAGTAGATTTAGTTAATTTACTTTGATTAAATTAAATTATATTAAAAGGAAATTGTTTTCTATTTTGCTGAATTGAAGTCCTTTGACCCTCTATAATCAAATTGAATTACTTCCTTGGAAAGAAAAAGACACTTTTTAATGCCAGAAATCTATCTGCTGTCAGCCCTACAGTAGAGCATGTATTACCATTGCTCATGTGTTTCTGCTAAAGGTAGTATATGTCTGATTCTACCTACAAGTACTTTTAAAGAAGAGTTATAGTCATGGGTCCCTTCAACAGATGTTAAAAATTTTACTTTACTGTACATATTTATATGCATTGAAATTTACCACTTATGGGCATCTATTTACCATAAAATTACCTGAAAATATACATATTATTTTCAAATGTTCTTTAGGTGCCTGAAATTTAAAATGTATAGATATTGGTCTAAATTTAAAACCTCTTTCTCTTTTTGAAAACCAAATGAATTGCAGGCACATAATCTTCTTTTATATAGCCCAGAAAAACATTTCATCAACTCTGCCATCATGCTAAAAAATCAAATTCCCATTTGGCCTAGAGAAGCTGAGACACAGGCTACACCCATATGATAAAAAGGAAGTAGCAGACCACCCAAGTAGATAAGCATTCATCAGAGGAGACCTCATTTTACTATGTCATACTCATACCTCTATATTGATTGTAGGCGCCATTTTCCTAATAAAAACAAGAGGAGCGGCTGTCGCTTTCTTTTATTAGCTAGAATCAATGCACCAAAGAAAGGTTTATGACTTTCTTAGTAAAATGTCATACTGTGGGTTCTTGTTAGGAGTTTATCATAAAACATATTAGTGTCTTCAAGTGGAAACTCTGCTTGTTTCTGCGTTACAAGATTTTAGCCAGATCATTGGTTCATTTAGGGAGATTAGGAAACAACAACCTAGCATTTCCCTTCCTAAGCCCAACACAAGTACATTCATCTCAACCAAAATGACTGTGGGGAAGCCTTCCAGAGAAGCCCAGAATGTAATATTCAGTGATGATGTTTATTCTGTTTGTCTACAATATGTAAAATAACCAAACAGTGGAGAAAGCTCTTAACTCAGCATCAGAATCTTATTTTTGAGCCCTGAACTTGACACTTCCCAGAGTCTTTTCAACATTTGTATGTGAAATGGTGATAATATTTCTACTATAGCCCTAAAACAAAAACCTATCTTTTTAGTGGTGGTATTTAGTGTCTAACTCATTGTGTACTCATTTTGAATTTCCTTGGCAAATATATTGGAGTGGTTTTCTGTTTCCTTCTCTAGCTCATTTTGAAGATGAGGAAACTGAAGCAAATTAGTTAAATGACTTGCCCAGGGTTACACAAGTAAGAGTTTGAAGCCATATTTGAACTCAGATCTTGCTGGCTCCAGGCCCAGTTCTCTATCTACAGTGGTATTTAGCTGCCTCATCATTTTAATACCAATATTCTATGAGTATTACTATATGACGGTGAGGTACAGAAAGCTACAATCATGGAAGAATCAGAGACCCATATTACTCAGAGAGCCAAGAAAGATGTATGGTATGTGTGAGTAGGCTAGAGTACATCACATATAAAGAGTTACAAAAACAGGTGTATAACCTGAAAACAAACTGAGAAAAAGTGGTAAATGATGTACAGATATTCTTTTCTATATCAAGAGACAGTAAGAAAGACCCCCACCATGTTGGGTATTCCTCAGTCCCTTCTACCTTTCTGTAAGTTTAAGAGTGTGTGCCAAATCCCACCAGATGAGCAGGCATGGGTAAGTTATGATCCCCATTGGTGGAGGGTGTATCCATTAATGAGATCACAGATTGACTTAAGTACCTGCTTTATAATCTTGTCGTGAGGCAGAATATGAATGTGTGAAACAGTGCTGGGTGCAGAGTCAGGAGAAGCTTACAACTGAATGTCATTTCTAACATCTGCTCATTTGTGATCATGAGCAAAGCACTTAACTTCGCTGCCCCTCCATTTTCTCCCCTTTAAATAGAGACAATAAAACTTGTATTATCAACCTCAACAGGGCTGCTACAAGGAAATCATTTTAGAAACCTAAAGTTTATCTAGAAATTTGAATTATTCTCATAAGCCTTCAATTGCCATATGTATAAAGTAGTTATAATTTCCTACTTTTCCATCATTTGTCATTTTTCCGCATGGACCTCTCTTCTTTCACCAAACTAGCAGCAAAAACAAAAACAAGAACACGGATGTACCCCTACACATTTCCTGGTGGTATCATGATGCTCACCTGGACTGCTAAGTGCAAATGACAGCAAAAGGTACCTGGAAAAGAAATATCTCCCAAAACGGTGATGAAATGAGGTATTTCATGTAAAGAACATTAAATAAAAACCTTGGACGTTGCAATTCCATTCCTATTTTCACACTGAGTTTATTGTGTGTTATTTGAGCCTCAAGTCTGTGTTTCATAGGAAATTACAATGCACCCTGAGAGTTTTCCAAGTAATACCAAGAAATTGCAGTGCTGTTTATCAATGGAGATTGAATATTTTACTCCAGGGGGAAAAAAGTCTAAGAACAAAAAATAACCAACTTTACTAGGGTTCTCCATGTGAAATACTGCCAGTAGCTCTAAGTATTTCTTTGCACTCCAGGGCATATAATACATTGACTGGGTTGATAGAGAGTATCTAAATATCCAAAGGCCATTTCTATGGGCACGCTATTCTCCAGGAAATCTCACGGTTTCTCAATGATTCTGTTGTCTTTTTGAGGGATGCCTGCTGGAAGACCAAAACATATTCTTCCTGCTACAACTTCAAATGCTATTTTTCAGGCAAAGTGCAGATATGTGACATGATGTAAAATCAATGGCTACAAAAGCAAAAGGGATGAGAGCATGAAATTAGTCTCTGGAATTCATGTTCGATTCTCCTTCTTTAAGAGAAGATCTCTCTATTATTGTAAACCTACGCTGAGTTCTAACTAATGGAGGAAAAGAAAAAAAGAGCTTAAGTCTAAACTTAGTTTTGGTCACAACTTGATTGACTAATAAAAGGCATTGCTGAGCTTTGATAGAAATCTCATTAGGCTGTCTCTTGATAGGAAAAATGGAGATTATACAAAGAGGGACAAGTGACTGTTGGGAATGGAGAATGGGGGTAGGGAGCAGAAGCACCAAATAGACTTGGAAAAGCAAATGCGAACAGGCAATATGACTGTAAAAAAGTAAATAAATAAGCATGTGTTAAGCATTTATTCTGGCCATGCCCATTTGGGAATGCCAATAAGGGAGTGAGACAGGATCTGCTCTCAAGGATCTTTCATTTTAATGGAGAAACCAACACATAAAGAGGAGTGGAGACCAAGGAAGGGAATTTTGTTGGGGAAAGTTTCAAAGGTCTGGAGCTGATCCATAGAGGAAGCAACCAACAATCCCCTTATTAGAAGTAACAGTAGTATTGATCTGATTACTGAAGTCAGCAAGAAAGCAGAATTTAAGAGAGGTTTTGCAGCAGGGTAGATGCACAGGAAATAAAACACAGCATGGTCTGGAGTTCTCAGGATCATCTTGTAATCATGGTAGATTAGCCTCTGGATGAGATCTCCTGAGTTTAACTAGATTAATTTACCCAAGGAATAGAAGCATGCTTTTTGGAGATCAGGTCTGGATGGTGCAAGTTCAGGTAGGCAGAAGTCAGGGAGTGGTTTGGCGTTGTTGAGATGGCCCAAACAGAAAGTTGGATGGAGTGTGAAATATGAGCTGGCCAGGAGTCATTTGGAAAAAGAATTTGAGGAAGCAATGAAACTAATCAGACCCTGCATAACTGGAGGAAGCTAAGTGGTGCTGGCATTAGGAAGATCTGACTTTAAATCCTACCCCAGACACTCAGTAGCTGTGTGAATCTGGGCAACTTACTAAACTTCTCTTTGCCTCATTTTCTCATCTATAAGATGAGGATAATAATAGCACCTTTGTCCCAGGATTTTTGAGATGACAAAAATTGAGATATTTGTAAAGAGGTTTGCAAAGTAATATAATGAATGGGGAAACTTTTCAAATAAGGAATAAGAATCCTATCCACCAATTTTGAGAGCACTGAGGAGGTTGGGCAATTAACAAAGTCTTATACTTCCAAGTCAGAGTTATAAAATGTGAATCCCTGGATGAGGCCATGAGGAAAACTGGTATTTTAAATCCATTTCCAAGTGAAATTTACTCCTCATCAACTACCATTCCCTAAACATCTATTTGTTGCTGTAAATACAATAGCCATAGTCATAAACCCCAAAGTGTTGAACAGTGACTTCCTACACAGTAATTCCATATAAATGTTTTGTCCTAATGTATCCATGGTCAAGGACTCAATATAAAATCTGGACGAGGAACAGAAAGTCTAATTCTCTGGTGTCCACATAATACTAAGGGCATTCTAGAAAAGCTGCTAATAGAATAAATCCTTCATTTTCATCATGTCTAGGGAGGCATATACTTAATATTACTAAATCAGTTCAAAGAACAGAGTTAGAGAGAAAAATGGGAATGGAACAAACGGATGTTCCCATTCACTTCCATATATAACCAGAGCTAAAGAAAAACATTTTCCTTTTGCTCAGAAAGTAAAAAATAAAATTTATCTCAATGGTATATATGAATGTGTTCCTTGCATCTAGGGAGTACCACCTGAAGCCTTCAGAATTTTTCAGCTGTGAACTATTTAGATTTAGAAGCCTTAAGAGAGCAATGTGCTTGCTTTTGCATGTGTTATTTTAATGTAAACATGGCTTCCTGAGTCTCAATTTTGTTATACCATTTTCTCTATCCACCATCTCCCTCGTTTGCCAGTCACGGTACTTCATATATAAAAATCTACACTGGAGGGAATTCAACAAAATCCAATTTCAGGGGTATATGATTCTTTAGAAAGTAGTGGTGCTTAATTAGACATATTTATATAAGCCAGGGGATGGACGTTACATCTTTTTCTGGAAATATGCCTGCTTTACACCACTTCTTTTTAGTACAACTTCTGGGGTCCTTCATCATCTTCCATGTTTCTTTAAGAAATACACTGAGCACATTATTTCTTAATCATCCCATTCTGTTCCCTCCAAAGTGGTATTCATATCAAATGACCTGCAAGGAAGTGAATCTGTAGCAATTTCATGAACTGGCATTTCTTCCCCATACACAGTACATCTTCTATAAAGTCCTTCCTAAACATGACTCCCAACAAGGATAGCATTCTCTACATGTGTTAGGTCAACATGAAACTGGGGGGGGGGGGGAGAAGAAAGCTTAGTTTCTATAAGCAGCATACAATTTTACTAAATCAATGTTTCTTTTAGCATAATCTACCCTTTGGGGCTTATACAAATAAAATATATTAGATTTGGTTTATTTGAATGATATGCCTTATAAAACTTTGGAATATCATGTCAGTCTATAAACAGCATACAATGAAGTGAATGCAACATACTAACATCACTTCTGCCTTCTTTTAATTGTTTTCAGAAGTTGTCTTAGAATCCAGTTTTAAGAAAAGTCCAAAAGAATTACCAAAAGCTTATGGAATCACCTTTTATAAAGTTATATTAAATTACTCCAAATTATCTGGTTAATAATAGAAAATAGATATAAACAAACAAGTAGATGAGACAAAGAGATGGGGGGAAGGGAGGGAGAGACAGAGACAGAGAGAGAGACAGAGACAGAGAGAATTTTTTGTGTGTTTGCTATGTGCCAGGCATTGTGCTAAGCACTGAAAGTACAAAAAAAAAGTCCCTAGTCTCAAGGAATTTTTATTCCAATAAAGGAAAACAAAACATAAAAAGGAAAAGCAAAGAGAGGAATGGTGGAAATGGAGGAAGAGCTCCCTAGAGGGGGTAAGGCAAAAAATATGGAGACAGAGCAGGCTAGAATTTAAGCTCAAAGTGAAGTAAGAAATGTGGCCAAGCTCTCTCAGGCTTTGACAGTTTCAGTCAGGGACACACCAATCAGACAGCAGGTCATTTGAGTGGAGGTCATCCTTGGGGATTAAAGCAGCCAGTGTGGAGCAAACTAGAGAGTGAAATGTGGAAAGATGCCCAACTATAACATTATGGTTTGTCAAATGGCTTATCCAATCATATCTTTTGCTACCCCAAGAATGTTGTAAATTGGAGTTAATATCTAAACTGCCATGCACAGATTCAAACTGTCAGCTATTAACACTTTGTCTTTCTCTATCTCCCTCCTCTCTCTCTCTCTCTCTCTCTCTCTCTCTCTCTCTCTCTCCTTCTCTCTCTCTCCCCCCTCTCTCCTCCCCTCTCTCTCACTGTCTTTTTTTTTTACAAAAGCAAGATAAGAATAAACTCTACATAATCTAAAATTCCCATCCATTATAAAAAAGCAAGTTCTTAAACACTGTCAGTGCAACAGAAATGTACGATGAATTCACAACAACAACAAAAAAGATCTGGTTTACTTCACTTTTATTTTTATTTTTTACCAATAAATGTATCTAGTAAATAAAATTTTCAGCTAAAATTGAACATTTTAACTAGTGAAAGGCTAACTCAATTGCCAATTAAGAATTCCTCACTTATTTTTAGGGGCAGCTAGGAGGCCCAGTAAATAAGAGATCTGGGCCTGGAGTCAGTAAGATCTAAGTTAAAAATCCAGCCTCAGTCCCTTAATCCTGTATGCATCTATTTTCCCATCTGTGAAATCTGTGAAATGAACTGGAGAGGAAATAACAAATGGAACTCTAGTATCTTTGCCAAGAACTCCCCCCAAAAGGGTCACAAAGAATTGGACATGACTGAAAATGACTAGATAACAAGTAGTCATTTTAAATTTACATTTAAAATTTTTTCTGATTATATGTAAAAACAATTTTTAAAACTAATTTTAAAAAATGTTTATTTCCAAATTCTCTTCCACCCTCCCCTGACCCCTCATTAAGAAGGCAAGCAATTTTGTGTAGATGATACCTGTGTAGTCATACAAAATATATTTCCATATTAGTCATATTGTTAAAAAAAACACAGACCCCCCCCAAATACAAAACACCACTAAAAAATTGCACTTTTTCATTATCAGTTTAAATAAACTTTATCTAATAATGTCTTAACTTATTTCCACCAAGAAAAAATGAATTAACTCAATGGTTTTCATAAAATCAGAAAATATTTCAGAGATCATTAACAAATAAACAGTGAGTTATGAAGACAGATAATAGATAGATAGATAGATAGATAGATAGATAGATAGATAGATAGATGACAGATAGAGAGAGAAGTAGATACGTAGATAGATAGACAGAGAGACAGACAGGTAGATAGATAGATAGATAGATAGATAGATAGATAGATAGATAGATAGATAGATAGATAGATGGAAAGATAGAGAGAGAGGTATTTACGTAGATAGATAGACAGAGAGACAGACAGGTAGATAGAGAGAGAGAGAGAGAGAGAGAGAGAGAGGTATATACGCAGACAGACAGACAGACAGACAGACAGATAGATAGATAGATAGATAGATAGATAGATAGATAGATAGATAGATAGGTAGGTAGGTAGATAGAAGATAGATGGATGATAGATAGATAGATAGATAGATAGATAGATAGATAGATAGATAGATAAATAGATAAATAGAAAGATAGAGAGATAGGTATATACGTAGACAGACAGACAGACAGATAGAGAGATAGATAGATAGATAGATAGATAGATAGATAGATAGATAGATAGATAGATAGATAGATACATAGATACATAGATACATAGATACATAGATACATAGATACATAGATACATAGATACATAGATACATAGATACATAGATAGAAAGACAGACAGACAGACAGGAGATCCAGGTCTTTAGCTAGACTTCAAAGTTAATTAGTGGATTCCTGCTGCATTCCAGGAAGAAATAACTTCATGTTATGATTTCAAAGGAACCCAAGGAAATATCCTCTGCAAACATCTGACATTCTTTTAAGGAGAAGAAAAGCCTGTCATTGAGGGGGGGAAATGTGAGTTGTGCCTTTATTAGATAGGCCACTTTCAGCACAGAGTCTTTCTTGATCTGTCTCCCACCACCTGCTAACACCCTCTTCCCTCACATTACTTTGTATTCATCCAGCATGTATTCTGTATGCATTTGTCATGTACAAGATGTCTCCTGGACACAAGGCCATTCCCTTGAAGGCGGGGATTACTTCCGTTTTGCTTTTGTAGTCCCAGTCCGTCAGTTGGTCAACAAGAGTCTCTAATATCTAACACAGAACTTGGCCCACAGTAAGTAGGTGCTTATTTGTCAATGGATTGGTCATAAATTTCATGAGAGAACTCATTATTTTTTCATCATCTTTGTTACTTTCCCAGTGTATTATACCCAATGATCTATACCCAGTACATGCATAGAAAAGGTTTACCCATTTATTTATTAGATACTTATTCAAAGTTAATAATGGAAATAGCTTTGAAAAACATGACACTTGCTCACCAAGATGATGCAGATACCAAATCCTTCTCTGAAAGGAATGAGACCAGAGAGAAAACATCACACCAGAAGAAAAGAGCAGCAGAGCTAACAGTCAGGCATAGTTGAAAAGACTAGGGAGAGAAACAGAGAGCAGTGAAGAAAAATAGATTTTAGAATTTTGCCAGTCACTATCCTTTTACCCGTATTATCCATAGGATCTTTCCCTTCCCAGCATCTGAAGTTTGCTTCTCCCAGGGGAAAAAGAAAACATTCACATATGTATTTATTTCCCAGCATTATTTGTGCCCCTCTGGTCCTCATATGAAGGAGATACAGACCTCCCTACTTGGGTCCAATTCTTTAAAGCCCTTGGAACTAGATGAGGGAAAGAGATGTTTCTGTTGCAACTAG
Source organism: Pseudocheirus occidentalis (assembly GCA_028646575.1). NCBI lineage: Eukaryota > Metazoa > Chordata > Mammalia > Diprotodontia > Pseudocheiridae > Pseudocheirus > Pseudocheirus occidentalis. The sequence goes on from CM053594.1 coordinate 347,467,152, forward strand.
ACACAAAATACAGGAAAAGTAGAAGACTGTACTAAGTTTTACAAAATTGAAAAAGTTCGTTTTTCTTGGAGGATTCTTTTCCCTAAACCATTTGAACTGGGTTAATTCATAGTATTAATGCATTCCTCAGTTTCACTTCCATAGAACTCTTCCCTCAGGATTGCTTTACCCCACCTGCCCCAAAATCATCCTAGATGAAAGTTAACTACTACCTACTCTGACATGAAAGGAGGGGGTTCACTCAACACCTACCCTGGTAAATGGGCAAGAGCAGGATCTGGTACCAATTTAGGGAAGGGAAGGGGCCTCTAAGCAATCGGAGAGGGGAGTTAGGTCAGTTTCTCTAGAAACAGATAGAGAGGCTGACATTCAGTAGGGTCTCTCCCAAGGTTCAAAAGATAGACTGTTACACCCAATTCCTCCCACTACCACCCCCAGGTTATATTATCAACTGGTTGGAATATAGCTGCAGAGTGGACAAAATTAGTGACATATCCACATGGCAATTTCACTTGAACATCTCCTTTGGTTCCAATTTCCCCCAACCATGTCCCAATCCAACCCAGTCAGCATTTACCTAGTCATAGCTCTAGCCACACCAAAGAAGCATCTATTGTACTACCATTGGCAAGAACAAAATCGTAATGTAAAAGAATTTTATTGCCCATTTTCAATTTCCTCCTTCTCTTATTGTCACATTTATTCACTCTAACAATGTAAAAGTTCATTTTTCTAAGTAGTCTTTTGGAATTCAGAGTTTATGCCTCCTCTTTTTCCACAAATTGGTTTTACATAACTCTTTTTCATAAAAGTATTACTGTTACAGATGGACTCCTTCCGTCCCTCTAAAAATTAGTGATGTTTTTCCATCACTTTGCTTACTGCTAAATCTGACTAAATTCTAGCAATATTATTTTAAAAAATAAAATTAAAGTTGAAAGTCTATGAAGTAAGGAGCAGGGGCCAAATTGTAAGATCTTCAGTGTTTCAAAAGGCTTTCTAGTTAATTTAAGGAACATTCTGATGCATCAGTAGTTGAGCCTCCGATATTTCCTACAAAGTACCATTTCTAAAGTGTAATTGCATAAAGCATTGATAAAACAGTAATGGAAGACTTTAGATTACTCACCAAGGGAAATCTAATATGAAATAAACAGTATTAAATTGTAAATTGTGGGATTGCATTGTATCACACTAGACACCAGTGCCCTCTTCAGTCAGATGTATTCCACTGATTATTCTTGGGACTTGTTATAAAACTGTTCTTAAAAACTTTATAAAAATCACATTTCATTTACTCTACTTGGTTCAACTATGCTTTTAGTAAAAAGTTGAGTCCAAAGTCAAGATTATTAGTTTGCTTTAGTGATGGAATTTATCATGAGTGGCATGAAACGGGAGAACTGGGTTGAGCTGAGTACAGGCATAGTTCCCAGTAGCATGGTATGAGTATTTAGCTGTCCCTCTTGACTCAAAAAGGTAGACCCATAGAAAAAAAACCCACACACGCCCATACATGCATACATACATGAATATATCATCATAAAATATATACATATATACATATATTAAATATGTACATATGTATATATACATATTTATATAGACATATAAATAGCATTTCAACTGGTGAAATGATTACCACCAATCTCTTCAGAGCCATTAAAATTTTAATGAACACTTAGCTTTAAAAAAATTTTTTTAATTATATGTCACGTTAAGTATACAAAAAAGTATAGCTATTCCCATTGTCATTTATGCAATTTACATTGCAGGAAAGGACGTTATGCTATATATTTACAAATTTTCTCCATTTAGGAACAATCTTTCAGAACATGAGGAGCAAATTAAAAGGAAAATGCTGACTGATTATGAGATGAGGGAATCCTAAGTAGGTTGTAAAATACCCAAAAAGAAAGAAGAAAAAAATGTGAAGATTCAAGAAAACTTCCTGTGGCAAACATCATTGCAGCCCTATTGAAGGATATACAAATTGAAATAGATATGTGCTGAAATGACTTGCCTCCCAAAATGAAAAATAAGCATATGGCAATCACCACAAATAAATATGCAAATAAAGTAGCAACTATTTAAGAGAATCATATCTAATTTCAATTTCCATGTTTTTTGTGAAATTCATTTGCAACTGTTTCAATCTAAACACTTAGATGATAAACCCTGGTCCAACAATAAAGTCCTTTTCTACTGCCATTGCAATGTTGCTGATTATGTAAAGATATTTGAAGACTGAACCAGTCAAAAAATCTTGAATAAGAATTTTGGAATTCCCTATGTGTCACAAAATTTTACCCAAGAAGAATCAACACTTATTTATTCCTTTGAAGGTACTGTGTGAGTAAAAAAACAAAACAAAACCAGCAGTTCAGAATCTCATGCTTTGAATTCAAACTGTCTCAGAAAATAAGCTTTCTAAACCTCCTTTAAAATCTCCAAAGAAGGGTAGTGATGGAACCACTTCCCAACTTCTTTCACGACTTCTACAGTCAAGAGATTATTCATACTGGGTAGGTTATACCCATATCACTTGCAGGCAGAGTCTCATAAAGGGCACAATGACTACAAAAGGAGACTTCCTATGTTGAGATATGGCCTCACATTCTCTCCAGATTTATTTATTTAGATGTAGTCCCAGTTTTCCAAGAAGAAAGCTCCTTAGTCTCTTCCCAATGGAGACTGTTCTGTGGCAGTTGTTCTGTGAATGTACCAGACACTCATTGCATAGCTGTAGAGAATTTCCTGGGAAATAAATGGAAAGTTTAAATGACTTACCCCAGATGAAAAATGACAAATGAAGGAACACAAATCCAAATTCTGAGGCCAGATCTTTTCTAATTGTACCAACTGCCTCTTAAGTTTACAAAATGCATATACAGATCAACATTTTTCTCCATTTGTCTACTTACCTCTCTTCCAGAAACATTTACTCTCTTCCTCTTCACCTTTCAGTATCAAACAATATTATCATCTTCTGTTCCATATTAATTCTATCAATTCGGTAAATATTCCCATTCCTATTTTTTATTGCTAGAGATATAACCATAATAGATTTCAAAAAGAGAGAGAAAATCACCATATTTGTCTAAGAAAATGCCACAAGGGACTCGGGACTAAACGAAAAAAGGTTCAAATACACTGAAGAACTGACAGTCTTCTGGTTTAATAGAGAACTAGGTACTGGCAAAGACATTAAAGGCCTTAAAGTTAATAGGTATATATAAATGTTATCCATTAAAGCTTGAGATTCTGGTAAACTGCCAAGTGAATAGAAAGGGAATTATTCTGTCGTATTAGTCCCATTTGACATAAAGTCCATAAATTAATTGTCACAAAACAAGCTCCACTTCTACTCCTTATTATTTAAAAGTCATCTTTCTTACAGTCACTACAAACAGAACAATAATACTGTCAGAATAATCCAAGGTCCTTTTTCTTCCTCATCATATACATTATGAGGCAGCTAAGTAATGCAGTATATAGAGTTCTGAGCTTGGATGTAGGAGACCTGAGTTCATATCCTTCATCAGACCCCTACTAGTTGTGTGACCATAAGAAATCACCTAACCTTTCTCAGTGTTGGTTTCCTCATCTGTAAAATGAGAGTGTTGGATTTAATGGCTTCTATGATTCCATACATCTATAAATCTATGATCTTATCCAGAGGCCACATGAGTAGGTTTCTGAATCATAATTGTAACAGTATTACTATGGGGCATTGCTTAATGTCTGCATCTCCAATATTTGAGAGTCCCAGGTGGATGAAATATAGAATATGCTTATGCCAACCAGACTTAGAGTGAAAGAACCATTATTCCCATTTCTTTCTTCATCTTTTATTTCTTTAAGATATTCCTATTCACTGAATCACCCCTCCCTTGGCAAATGTGGGCAGTTTTGCTTAGACTAGAAGTCATTCATTAAAGGAAATCCCTCAAAGGAAAACATTTCCTCAGTGTCGAGTTTGATGAATTGTCACATTTCACATCATTTAATTTTCAGAATTAATAGTTAGGAAACCTTAGTCCCCAAAACTATTTGGTGACTATGATGACTGTATCTATATATCTATATCTAGATAGATAGATAGATAGACAGACAGACACACAGACACACAGACAGACAGATAGATAGATACATACATACATACATAGATGGATGGATAGATAATTACCCATTGTAAAAATGGAAGAAATTTTGATGATGGCTTATTATTCTAAGAAAGAAATCAGTCATCTCTCTAAAAAAGGCCATGCTATACAGTAATAACAGTTAGAAACTTGATCTCATGGAAAATCTCAGAGCTGAAGGTTAATCTCAGAAGAGACTTATATTTAGGTCTTGGATGAGAACTGGGAATTTGCACCGACATGATTAGAAGAACAATCTGGAGGAAAATAATTATTGTTGTTTTTTTTTTAATTTTTCCTAAACTGATAAATAATCCCTGAGAGATAGAAGCCCTTTAGAAATGAGCTACAGAAGCAGACCTACAAAAGCTCTACAGATCCCAGGCTTAGGAGTTCTGCTTTTGTTGAGAGAACATAATACTACTACCTTGCAGCCCAGATAAAGGAACAGACCTGGAAAAGATCTGTAATTCCAAGGCTTAGGATTTTTACTTTTTTTTTTTTGGAGGGCAGTTGGGGTTAAGTGACTTGCCCAAGGTCACACGGCTAGTTTTTGTGTTAAGTGTCTGAGGCCGGATTTGAACTCAGGTACTCCTGACTCCAGGGCCAGTGCTCTATTCACTGCGCCACCTAGCCACCCCCAGGATTTTTACTTTTGCTGAAAATCTTCTTGCTGAAAAAACAAAAGGCTACCACAGTAGCACAGGAAAAAAAGACAAAACAGAAAAATGACCTAAGTGTAGCAGGAGATATCTCCCCTCCCCCTTGACTGACTTATGTGTAGACCTTTCCTGAGAGAAACAAGGAACACAAATGCCTTGGATCCAGAATCCTGAGTTGTTCTAGATACTCCTGTTGCCGACACATGTGCCCCTCTGCTGTTCTCTACACATGGGAACAATCCTATGATGGTCCATAGATCTATCTAATCAAATATCAAAAGGTGAAGCCAGAAAGCCAGTATGGAACCATATCAGAATATCATGTACAACTATAAAAAACTACCCCCGGTTGCATTTCAATGTAAAAGGTAACTGACAGTAATCACAAGTGCCTTCATTTCCTTCCAATTGTTTAATCAATATCTTTGGCTTGATCAGAAGGTGAAGAGTTCTTCACAGAACTTGCATTCAAGACAGGCACCCAGGCCAGCCATCTCTTCATTTCTCCACATACTGTACTCCTCAGGACTTTTCTATCACGCTCTCATCCCTGGTATCTTTTCACCTCACCTCTGCTTTTCATCTTCCTTTTATGTGTTATCTCCTCTATTGGAATGTAAAATCTCTCAAGGCAGGGATTGTATTTCTTTCTGCTTGTTTTTATATTCCCAGAACTTTAGGAAAGTGTCTTGTTCATAGTAAGTATTTAATAAAATGTTGTTGACTATTGACCAACTGATTGACTGCCTTCATCTCTCAGTGACCAAAGGCAACAAAAACTGCAAGTTGAAGAGTAGTTGTTTACCAGCATTGTTAGGAAATATTTCCTCATTGTGAGCTACCTACATCAATAAAATCATAGATCCAGGTCAAGAAAAAGAGGGATATTCATAAATGTATTGCCTCCATTGAAGGGTTATTACGATGGCACAATCCCATGAACATTCAATCACTATTGAAAGGTGAGCTAATAATATTGTCCTGAATTTCTGGGATAAAAGATTAAAATTTCTCTAAGTCATGCCTTACAAAAGAAATAGCTAATATAGTTTTCCTTGAGATTTTTACCCATCTAGAGAATTTAATTGCATATTTTCTATATAGAATGCAGTTTCATAATTCTTCTATATAGTATCATCTTGTAAATGTTGTTACATGCACATATTCCTGCTAATGCATGCTGGACTTTCTGACAACATGTGACATGCTCTCTTCCCAACACTTGCATGTTAAGACCTATTGGCAGACCCGACCACTGATCAGTTATAACTGATTTTGTGTGTTTTTTATTTTATTTTATATATTCTATATATATATATAAAGCATTTCTTGAACTAAGTCAAGGAGAAATAAAGGAGAAGCCATTTTTCCTACAGACTTGAAGTGAGATATTATTCTACACTGACTCTCTCTATAGGATTGTATCCTCTTTCTCTTTTTCTTACAAAAATATCATAATTCAGAGGTTCCCAAAGTGCGTGATAATGCTCCTTGGGGGGGGGGGTAATGGAATGATCTAGGGAGTGGTAGTTAGCCTTGAGTGCAATTGGGGCCATTGAATAAAAATAAGGTGGCAATGGAAGCATAAGGAAAGAAGAGAAGACAAGACAATTTTGAAAAACTATATATGTTTTATCTGTTGTGTAACAGAGTTAAAGTCATAGTGATTGCATTATTTTCCAAATAAATGCACAAAATGCACATTATGGCTGATCAGTGGTCAATTCTGCCAATAGGTCTTAACAAGCCAGTGTTGGCAGGCAAGCATGACACATATTGTTGGGAAGTCCAGCATGCATTGGCAGCAATATGTCACGTAACAATTTGTTTACATGATGATACTATACTGTTAAATTACACAATATTGCATCATAAAATTTTCAATACAGGAAATTAAAAAACACAAAATTACAATAAATTATTAAATTTATAACGTGTCATTTTAAAAAATCATATCTTTTAACATTTGTTTTAACATTGTTTTAACATTTTTGCATTCCAATTTATTTCTCTTTACCACTCCCCTTTGTGCACAATAAAAGGCAAACAATTTGATGTAGGTTATGCATGTGCAGTCATGCAAAATATATTTCCATATCAATCAATGTTGTGAAATAAAATAGAGACCAAATAAATAGTCCAGTGCTATTAAGTAACACAAGCTTCTCCCTGAAATAAAGATTCCCCCTTATTTAAAAAAATAAAAGTATCTTGGTTCTGTATTCATACTCCATCATTTCTTTCTCTGGAGGATCACTGCATTACTGAGAACAGCTAAGTCATTCACAATTGATCATCAAATACTATTGCTATTACTCTGTACAGTGTCCTCCTGGTTCTGCTCACTTCATTTTGTATCAGTTCATGTAAGTCTCTGAATACAAAGATTGATTGTTTCCAGGGTTCTCATTTTCTTTTTTTTTCACATGGATGATGAAGGTGAGATAGGGTAAAAAATAAATTCTTGGCAAAAATTAATTCTCAACAATTAAAAATACAATTTAGATTTTAAAAAATCTTAATAATATTGCTTATCTGTGCAGGTAATAAATAAATGCCATTTTTAATGCTATATGTATGCAAGTTCTTGAGAGAGGGTTAAATCTAAGTCTGGTAAAATTAGCCTGGAAAGCTAATTGCTTGGAATTTATTCTGACATTAATTTCCATTAATAAAGGCAAAGTTATTATGAAAACAAGCAAAAAAACAAGCAAACCAAAGAAAAACTAAGATAAAACATTAATTATATCCTAGAGAAGTAGATGGAAAGAACTAACTATGGTAACATAACCCAGGATATCTCACACCATTGTAAGGGCAAGGCAACAAAAAAAGAAAGTATTCTGAGTATAAAATATCACCTTCAAATAAAATAACCTATTTTTCTTTTAAATGAAAAGAGTTGTTTTCCTGCCATCTTGCCCTGAGGAGTATACTTTGGGTTATTTAGGAAATGTTTTTCCACTCCATTATAAAGTGTCAGACTTGAAAGAGAATTTAAAGATGCCAAAACATTGCTTATCTACTTTGTACCTGCAGAACCCAGGTGAAAGAGGACCTATTATTTCCTAAGACAATGCATTCTACTTTTATGCAGCTCTAATTGTTGAGAAGTTTTGGAAATAACATAGGCTACTGGTAGAGGGAAAAGATCATGAGCCAAGTCAATGCTATAGCTGAGGACAAAACCAAGCCAAGGATAGTTGGATTGTATCACTATTAAATAATTGCTGGGGCATGATCTAATAGAGAATTTTAAACAAGAGTAGACCAAGGATATTTGTTATTATCATGGAGTCTAGTACAGAGTTCAAATAGAGAGTCCCTATAGAAGATGAGAATCCCTGATGTTCCTTTTGTAGGTGACATTGTGCTGATTGTACCAAGCGCTAACACTTGAGAACTTCATAAAGATCTGCAATAACTCAAATATGTGACCTAAACCAAGTGGATAAAGAATATCTATGATCGGGGCAGCTAGGTGGCACAGTGAATAGAGCACCGGCCCTGGAGTCAAGAGTACCTGAGTTCAAATCCGGCCTCAGACACTTAACACAAAAACTAGCCATGTGACCTTGGGCAAGTCACTTAACCCCAACTGCCCTCCAAAAAGAAAGAAAAAAGAAAAAAAAAAGAATATCTATGATCCAGACTGATATACAGATCAACAGCAAGACATTTATATTTAGACAGGTGCTGCAATTTGGTGCAGAGCTAAAAAATAAGAAAGCTCAATAGATTCCTATAGAAGTATTTCAGTGCTATTAAGTAACACAAGCTTCTCCCTGAAATAAAGATTCCCCCTTATTTAAAAAAAATTGTTATTAAGTTGTTTTTCAGTCATATCTAGACCCATTTGGAATTTTCTTTGCAGAGATACTGGACTGTTTTGCCATTTCCTTCTCCAGGTCATTTTACAGATGATGAAACTGAGAAAAACAAGGTTAAGTGACTTCTCCAGGATGAACTAGCATCCTCCACATTGGGAATCCAACTGGATTCCATGTCCCCAGTTCCTAGAGTCTAATTCACTTGTCTTTGGGATCTCTGGGAATTCTGTATGATGACTATATTGAAATCACCCCATTTATCTTGCTACATTTAACTAGCCTCAGACTCCAATTTTTCACATCTCATCCATCCATCCACCCATCCATTCTCTCAGATCATCTGCCTGCCAAATTGAATATTTGTGGTCCCCACAACCACTTGCTCCCTGACACACACACTCTCACTTTCCAATTCTTGCACTAGTCACAATAATCAAACCAGTATTTTTGAAAAAGTTTCTAGAAGAGTATGTCAATATACTGTCCTATGGATCATCTCCACATCTTTATGTTACTAAAATTCCCAACCATTGCCACCACTTCCCTATATATGCCACCTCTCCCACTAGAATGTAATTTCTTTGAGTGAAAATGTTACTTTTCTTAATTGCAACAATATCACTTAAAATAGTGTTATGGCTCACAAAAAGTGCTTAAAATCCCTTCTCTTTCATTTATTTTATATCCTTCTAGTGATGCTGCTTGGTTATGAGTAGTGGGATACAATGTTGTGAGAATTAAAATTCAAAGTCAACCCAAGGGATATGAAGGGATTTGTGGTAGATGTAGTCAGGCAGCAACACATTAGAGATGAAGAATTGTGTTGAAGGAATTATGTAAATGATATCATCAGAACAAAGTAGGAATGAGAGAAAAAGATAGGCTAGTGATTTAGTAAATGTAAAGGTCAATTATTGTGTAACCTATGTTATCTACAAGAATCTATGTGATTTCAGATGAATTAGGAAAAGAAATAAGAATTTTTTTCCAGAGCCTACTATATGCTAAGCATTATGCTAAGTTATTACAAGTGTGATAAATTATAGATGTATGATTATCCATCAGGATTCAAAAAGCCAGGAAGATAATCAAGTCTACTCTATGTGTGTCTGTATTTCTCTTGTCCAACCAATGTCCACCCAATGGCTTCAAAATTGTTAAGAGATTTGAGACCCTTTAATACTTGCTTTATAGTTTTTATTTTTTCTTTATAGTTTTTAGATTGCCCCAAAGTCTATCAGCTAGCATTTATTAAGCACCTATTACATGCAAAGCTCTGTGCTAAGTACTGGGAATACAAAAAAGAGCAAAAGATAGTCTCTGTTCTCAAGGGGCTCATAGTCTAATGGAAGAGACTACAGACAAATAATTATGTTCAAAGAAAATATAGAGAGGAAGAATTGGGGGTAATCTCAGAGGGAGGGAATTGAGGTAAAAAAATGGAAGAATGTCTTCTTCCAGGTGAGATTTTGGTTAGGACTTGAAGGAAGGCAGGAGGCAAAGAAAAGGAAGAAGCATTTTCTAAGTATGGGGGACAGTGAGTGGAAACGTCTGGTGTGGAGATGAAGTTTGTTATTCAAGAAATAAATAACAAAGAGGCCAATGTAATTAGTAATTTTAAAATTTTCAATGTGAACATTTATACTTTAGTAAACCTCTAAACTATGAATCAGGGATTGCTTTATTGTTTTGTTCATTGTTTAGAAAATGTTAATAATGTAGATAAAATAAAACATGCATCCTGCACACCTTTTCTTTTTAGATAGTCAGCTGTTAGATTTGCCAACATAACCCTGCCTTGTGAAAGAAGGTGGGATTTTCCAGGCTGGGGGAACAAAAGTAAGATAGGCATTGAAGAGAAATGGTAGTTGTCCTTCCATGATACTTTATGGAGTTGAGATCACTTGGGAGTCTTTATATGAGCAAAAGGAAGGACAATAATTCCTGAATGATTTGGGGCCTTTAATGGTTCTTGGAGCCAAATGAAGAAATGAAAAAAGTGATTTATACATTTTATTATGCAATGTTACTATAGCAGATTTCTTTTTCATAGTAAAAACTACCATAGTAATGAGACTATCTCCCAGCAAGGCAGTTATTAAAGACAAATGACCATTAGGAAGTAGATATAAAATAGGGAAGAACGATCCCTATCTCTTTAAATGAGCCTTATAGGAATACAATCCAGAAAATAATAACCAAGAGATTCATTTGACCAAGAGTCTTGACATGCCCTATATGTGAAAGTTACATACCTATTTCCTCAGATTCAATGGTCTTTTTTATTCACTTCTCTCCATAGGACTTTCTTCTCCCTCCTAAGTTTCTCACATGTTAGAATTACTCTCTACTTCTCCTTTTTGTTTTGAAACACAGTTCCCAGTCTGTCAAATCCTTTTCCCTGGGAAGCTCAGGAAAGATGCTTCTCCAGTCTCTTCACCATATGCTTAATAGTCAACCTGTATATTGTGCTTACTTTATTGATACTCAACACCAGCAGAAACACAAACGTAGTACAGTCTCTGCACACCAAAGTCCCCTTATCCAATATAGTTGTTGGAAGTAAGGTGGTCAGTTTTCTTCTGTGTTTACTGGGATCTTAATTAGCTCATTCATGTGGATAATTGCCTGTTTGCAATGCCAATTCAACATGAGCTCATTCTCCAAGAACTTCTTAGTGAAGCTTTAATAACAAAACCTACTTTCTTGCCTTTTCTTGTGAGAGAATGAGAGATTGCTCATTTGTCTTCAATATGTAATTACCAGATGCCTTCCAAAGTTCTAATGCAATCGCAAGTTGCTCTTGGCCATTGTCCATGAGAATTCTTAAGTATAAATCCAACTTCTAACCACCTATGCCTTTTATTTTTGGAGTTGTTTTCCTCAGGACCTCAGACAGTTCCAAGAACATGGTAGATGCAAGAAATGTTTGTAGATTGATTTATTGATTGATTGAAGGAATGATTAATTATTCACTCTCCTCCTGATCACACTGTTTGGTCACTTCTTTTCTTTTGTATTGTTGGTTGCCTAGAAATCCACGCTTCCATTCTTTCTTTTTGACTTTTGACATTGATCATTTCACTAACACTTTCTCCAAAAGGATGAGTCACAACCTGATTTGGAAAAAAAAATTTAGCTTTGGATTAACAGACATAGAGATCTTTAAGTTAAGATGTTTAACTTATTTCTCTTATATCTGTTATCCATTAGTTTGATAATTGAGTGTTGGTGGTAAATAGATTTTGTTTGTGAGTTTATACCCTTTGTTTTCTTTTAATCAACCTTCTTTATCACCAGCCTAAGGGTTCAATTACTTTTGGTACATAACTATTTATAAGGTGAGACTATATTTAAGAATGCCACAATAATATATGGAGCTTTTACATATACATAATAAAACTAGATACATGAATGTCATGTCCAGCAAAAAGGGCACTCCTCAGTAAAAGGGTTAGTACTTTTAATAACTGATGAGGATGTCTTTTCAGGTATAACTTAGAAAAGAATTTATCACATGAGGCAATCTCATTGAGTATGCAATGTGCACAACCTCATTAAGCCCTTAGTGTGGAGACATAACTTTCAAACAGGGTCAAAGGGGTGAAAAAGGTAACAGAAAAAGATGTTTAACTGGAAATAGTCTACTTACTTTACTTTATTAATAGTGATAATAAAACAACCACACTAGAAAGGGATGATTTTTTGGAATTCATCAGGGAATAGGAAAAAAAACCTTATCTAAAAGGATGGCACTTAGGAATCATGTTATGCTATAATTAGGCACTACCAGTTACTGAAAAGCTTTATTAATTGAACTTATTAAGTAGTTACTCTGTGTCAGGGATTATGCTACATTCTGGAAATGAATAGAAATGAAATAGAAAGACAATTCCTGTTCTCAAGTAGTTTATATTCTAATGGGGAAAGACAACATACAAAAGAGAGGGGAAAGAAAAGAAAAGGAAGGTTGTGGGCATAGCCCTTATGGAAACTAAGTGGCACACTGGATGGAATGCTGTCCTTGGAGTCAGGAAAACCCAAGTTTAAGTCCAGCTTTAGCATTTTCTAGTTGTGTGACCCTTATTAAGTCCCTTGCCTTATATCTGCCCTATTATTCTCATATATAAAATGGAAATAATAATATCAAATACCTCCCAAGATTATTATGATGATCATATGATATAATACTCAAAAAGTGCCTTGCAAACCTTCAAGTACTATGCAAATACTAATGATGATGGTGATGGGTGGTGATGAGTGGTGATAGTGGGTGATTGATTGGTGACTGATTTATTGATTGGGTTGTGATGGTGGGTGGTGGATAATGATTGATGGATGGATGGATGGATGGAGGATGGATGGATGGATAGATGGAGGATGGATGGAGGATGGATGGATGGAGGATGGATGGAGGATGGATAGAGGATGGAGATGATGATGATAATGGAGATGACGATGATGACGATGACAGAGTTTGTTGCAGAGGAGGAAAAGGAGAGAAGGTGGCTGCCCTTGGCACTTCTTAAAAATTGACTTTCCTGGAGAAAATTGTCAGCTGGAGGAGGAGGTTATGGGGCAGAGGTATGTTAAAGGAATGGTGATCAAAATGGTCCACTATTATGAACTATCTTGTAGTATTAGTTTCCCTAGATTTTAACTGCACTCTGTTATATCTGACATAGATTTGTTAATTACCCCAAAGGGGGGAAGAGGGAGAGAGGGAGAGAAGGACAGAGAGAAAGAGACAGAGAGAGAGAGAGAGAGAGAGAGAGAGAGAGAGAGAGAGAGAGAGAGAGAGAGATGTAATGGTAATGTAAACTTGAAGATCTTCCCTGCCTCTTAATAAGCCTAAGAGAATTTGAAGACCTTCCCTGCTTTGAAAATAAACTCTTTCCCCTAATAGGCTGAATGTAATCACATGGAGTGTGTAGTGGGAGGAGTTTGCTGAAGGGTGGAGCAGAACCAATAGGAAGGTGGGAGTCAGAGCAAGCTAGATGGTTGGGAGGAAAGGATGCTCCTGAGAGAGATAGACTTATGAGTAAATATTGGTCTTGTGTTGGTTTGTGGGAAGGCTAAATTATGGTGTGGCTCTTTGTTACATTGTGGTGCATTAACTTCTATGTTGCTATAATGGATTCAGTTTCCTGGTGATACAATAGGGTTTTCTGGTGTCTGGATAAATGTTTTGTTTCTGTTTGATATATGGAGAATCTGTTATATTTTGTGATCAAGCACCATGTAGGTATATTTATAATGACAATGGGTGCTGTGAATATTTCATAGGCACTACAGGAGATAGATAGAATTTTTGCAACGTAATAAAATGATATGCATATATGTATATGTGCATACATCATATATGTGTATATAGATATAGATATAGATAGATATATATATTACATATGAATGCTTCTTCTTCGTCCTTCATTTTCTAAAAGGACTAATGACATTCTGGGGTGATGTCTTGATGTGCTTAAATAGAATTTAAGTGAGACAGAGTTACACATGGTTGTCAGCTCTCACTCTCTTCCAGGGTCGTTGAAGTCCAGTGGCAAGACAAGAGTCAGGATAACTGATGATGGCCTGGAATGCAGTGGGTGGATGACCTTGGAGTCTTTGATGTCTGATCAAGCTCTAAGTGCTCCACAGTGCCTGCTTCAGCAGCTTCATGGTCATTGGAATAAACTGTCCTCATCCACCCATTCAAGAGAGGAAACCTTTACATGCTTGGGGTAGACATTCCCCTAACTCACTGATGGGTTTGCAGATATAAATATATGTGTGTGTAGATATATTACTTAAAGTCAGGAAAAATACTTTATTCAAAGATTCCTGTTTAGAGAATGAATTTCTCCAAGAAGATGGCAATATTTACTAAATTTAATTCAGCAGTCAAGCTTCTGCTGTGTGTCAGATGTTGTGCTAGTCACAGGTGATTCAAACATAAAAATGTAATAAATAGTCCTTTTCCTTTGGGGAGGAGACATTCTACTGTGGAAAAGAAACAGGTGTGCAGATTAATATATACAATTTCCATACAACTTAAATAATTTACAGAGGCATGTCACTGGCAACTTGGTAATCAGGAAAAGTGTCTTGTAGGAGGTAACATTTGAATTGCATCTTAAAGAGAGCTAGAAATTCCAAAAGGAAGAGTCAAACAAGGAGGGAGTTTTAGGCACGTCTGTTTGTTACAAGTATTAATTCTTTTATGTAACACTGATAAAACAGATTATGGGAATTTTAAAGATGATCCAGTGAAATTTTGAGTCCTTGATTTCTCATATTTCATGATTCACATGCAAATGATTTATTTTTGTGTTTTGGATCTGTAGTAAACTGTAGACTGATCCCCTGTTTGAAAAATCCTATCAGAATCTGGAATATCTATAAAAATTTCAAGCACATTTTTGCCTGTTCTTGAGTTTTTGAGAGGCAGCGCAGAGTCACGGATAGATATCTGATTTCAGAACTATAAAGACATGGGTTCATGTCCCACATCTGGAATGATAGTTGTGTAACCCTGTGCAAGCAATTTAGCCTCAGTGCCCTGGGCATAGCTTTAAGACTGTAAATTACAGAGGTGGTGCCAAACAGAAGGAGTAAAAGGACTTTCCCAACCCAGAGAGTTCTCTATATCATTGAAATAATAGTTCTATTCTCTATCCCTATAGTGAATTTGAGTTTACTCTAGGGATTTATCTCTTTCTTTATGTCTTAGAATCAATTGGCTATGCCTGTGTATCAAGTAGTGTTCATTTAAACAGCCTTCTCATCATCAATGAGAGAATTAGTTATTAAGTTGTTAATAGTAATGTGCATAGTTAATGACTGTATCTTAGGCATGTATTATATGAATTAAAACCATCCTCTAGGAATCCTATACCCCCAAAATTCATCACCACACGACCAGCCTATTAGTGATGAATGTCTCCATATTTCATTTATCTTGGGGAAGCAGAAATCATCTATTCAAAGGACCATATTCAAAGACCTTTCATGATGGAAGAAACTGCTAGATCTTAAGGTCTAATAGCAAAACCCCTGAAGATGGAGGGTCATCATTTTGACATATACACATACTTTCCTAGCAGAGACCCTTGATTTGAGAATGATGTACTTTCATTTCCAAAAATGTATTGAGATCAACTTTGAATAATAAAAATGTGAATACATGCAATCACTTCAGCATATTCATTATTTGCACTCATTAGGCCACAAATACATTTCATCTCTTTCTTAATGAAAACATATAAATAATTTGACAAGACACTGTGGTACATTATCATACTATAATAAAACACGTTGGTGACTGGTTCTTTATAGACTCATTCTTTCTTTAATAAAGACAATACTGACCACTTCCTCTTAAGCTACAAGTAAAAAAAAAATCTGTATACACAGATCTTTGATTCCAAAAAAAAACGAGCTAATTAATATCATATCCAAGGTTTTATTATAAGGCATTAAGTACATTAGGGATGGAGATCAGATCCTTTTGCTACTCCTGGTCCATTGAGTATATATAATTCAAATGAATTCTATATAAAATAAAATCAGTATCTTTATTAGATAAATTAGAAAGAATCCTATTTTATTGTGTTTTTGTTTACAGAATAACTAATCCAGTGGGTTTTTCTAGAATGAGGTGTCAAATTTCAAAAAGAACACATTTTACTTACAGTTAAAGAAGTGAAAGTTACCTGCCCCATATTTCTAAATTGTTTACAATTTGCTTTTCATTAACTATTTTCTTTAAGTGTTCTTTTTTCTAGGATAAATAATTAATATTTATAGTTTACATATAGAGCAAGCATGAACCCAGTATGCCAGAGCATCTTCTCCAAGTATTCCCAATAGGCTTTCCTCTTCCCTCTACATAAGGGTCAAAGGCAACAGTCATATGATATAACAGTGCATTTGAACTACTACACAACTATGGTTGACAGTAATAAGCAATGATAATATTGGCCATAGTAATGACAATATGCATTCCACCCTCCAAAGTACCAAGCACTTCAGGGGCGGTGAAAGCAGAAAAGACAATCTTAAACACGAAGAGTACATAGACAAAGAAACTTTGGGTCATATTAACGATTGACATTAGCAGAGCCTGCACCTGGACCCAATTGCAATTAACTATTCTACATTTAATTTGGGGGGTTCCACTCTTATTTTTCTATTCTCTGTGTCCCCCCTTCCATGTTAGAAAATCTTACTCTATCCAGGGTCCTTCTGGGACCTTTTCTTCCACATTTTTTTTCTTGGACCCAATATCTGATATATGTTCTCTGTAACTCCTTTATCAGACTTTGTTCTCTCACTCCTGCTTATCTTCAGTACAAAAGATCTTTGAAAGATCTGGCTTTCCCTTGATCAACCAATATTGTTATTTTTTCCCAATCTATTTTGGTTCTGATCTTAACAAGTTAAAAAGCAGGGAAGGTGATGGTATGAGGTAAAGGTATATAGAATCCAAACATCCTTTTGAAAATCCCACTTCTTTGATTTTGAAAACTGGATCGAAGACCTTCCAAAATTATTAAATTTAAGTTTCCATCCTTGATACAAATGTTCAGCTTTATCTAAGTTGTAATGTGGATATATCACTATTCGGTTCTCAATCTGGTAATTATAAATTACCAAATGATATAAATATGTGATTGGATTGATCTATCACTTGAATAAATTCTATATTTAATGCTAATAATATAATTGACTGGACATCAAGACACTGTTGAAATATGAATTTTGACATTGACTCATGATTTATCACCAACTTCTGACAAACAAATGGTAGTGGTCTTGCCATTTTATTTATTTCTCATAATCATGAGCAAAAGGTACTTTTAGACATTTTTCTATGCCTATAATTTTTCTTAATAACATACTTATGAGTAGTGTTCTCCAAAAGTTTAAAGGAAAAAATATTTTTTCCCAGGCTTTTCTCGTGCTTTTACTTATTTCAAGGGCCAATCACAGGTGAAAGTTTGAAGTTCTGAAAGTTTCCCCCAATGTCCCCAGACTCCCATTTCTGTACTTGTTTTGCTTTCCTCTTCTTACTAGCCTTTTCCCATTGCAATTGCCCAGTGAAATCATTTAACATCAATGAAAATGGAAATCATTTGTGGGGGAGGAAAATGAGAAGGATTAGTCCACATTGCTGTACCTAGGCATTTATACTTTAAACTTTTCATCCCTTGCATGATGTAATTAAAAACGTATGTTCCTTAAAGACATTTGAACTATGGTTCTAAATTAGTGGAAATATTCTCTGGGGTCAGAAGAAGGGGTTTCCTTTTTCCTCAGATCATAACAACTACTTACATGAATATTGAAAGCAAACCTGACACTCCCCACAGGATCATTTTCCAAGAATAATTTACATTAAAGCATGTTCTTCATACAACCCTGTAGTCAGGTTGTACAAATATTGTCACCCCATTTTACAAATGGAGAAATAGGGAGCCAGGGTAGCTCAGTGGCTTATCCAATTTCACACAGCTTGTTGATATCAGAACCAGCACACAGATTCTGGTCATCTGACATAAATTCCATACTTCATTCTAATATACCAGTGTGATTTATATTATGTTACCACTCTGTAGATGTCCCCTTGATTCTCTGGGAGTGTGTATAGAAGATGAGGGGACAAGGTAGAGAGAAGAGGGCATATTATTAAGCCTGTGGCTGGCCTGCTGGCAATTATTTGAGGGCTAATTCCAATATGTACAGTAGTCAGAGAAACACTGACTTCTTCTAGACACTTTCTCTAGGACCTGAATCCCATTCTGCCTGCCCATATATTTATTCAAACAATTGACTGCCCTTCCTTTTCCTACATGAGCTATGGTTATCCCTATTTCTCTCTCCTTTCACTCCCCTGTGTTCCTCTTCCCTCATTTTTCTTTCTTCCCCTGCACAGGCCCTTCTCCATTCCTTTGTCCTAGAAGATGCTTAAAATCCACATGCTGTTTTCACAGCCCCTAAACCAACCCCCCCTCCTGACTTGGTCATACTCCATCCTCAGGGTGGCCATATGCCTCATTCTCCATCTACAGCCACAGGTTTAGAGGGCTCCCAGTCCCCAGAATAGGTAACAGGAGAAAGTTCTATTTTGCTAAAGGATTACAGTAAAAGAACAAAGGCAACTTAACCTTGTTCTAGGGAAATAAATGATTCAGCCTACTGAGGAATCCATTTTTCTCTGCTTCACTGCCATTGTAAAGGTACCTAAGTTTGAATGCATTCAAAGAAATTCAGATGAATATGGAGAGAGAGGAATGAGAGGAAGACTGCGTAGTGCTTTTGCAGGCTGAAAGACTGAAACTACTGATTAAATTAAGGTCTAGTATTTATCTATGTTCTTCAACTGCTGTTTAGTCATTCCAGTTCTGTCTCACTCTTTGTGATCCCTTTTGGGGGCTTCTTGGCAGAGATACTAGAGTGATTTGCCATTACCTTCTCCATCTGATTTTACAGCTGAGGAAACTGAGGCAAACAGGGTTAAGTGATTTGCCCAGGATTACATAGTCATAAGTGTCTAAGATCTGATTTGAATTTGGGTCTTCCTGGCTCTAAGCCTAGCACTGTATCCATTGTAGCATCTAGCTGCCCTGAATTTCATTAAGGAATCCCATTATTACAGAGTTAACTATATAGAGTTGTGAATACCTTGGAATGATAAGTTGATTAAGGGTGTATTTTAAGCAAAGTTCAATAAAGTACAATTAATAAAGGCCTGAACTTTAAAGAGTAAATAATTCCTAACAGTACCTGAGGGTTAGGGAGAATGTAAGGATTTCAATTAAACTTACAGTTTATGTATGGGTCAAGTATGATACAATTGCTATAAAAGTTGGCAAAATCTTAGGCAGCATTTACAGCAATTTATGTAACTGTTTTTTAAGAGTGTAGAGTGAGTTTGATTTCAGTTCAGCAAGACTAGGTAAAGTTTTCTGCAGTTGATTATGTCCTATACTGTTTTGTCCTTCATTCTCAAAGAGGACCAATGACACCAGGAAGGTGAAGCCTTGACTAGCAAGTGAATTGGATTTAATTGAGGCAAGACTGTGCCATTACCAGACTCACTCTCACTTCCAGAGCCATCTTGATCCACTGGCAAGATATAGATAAGGATGACTGGAGATGGCCCTGGATGCAGTGGAAAACATTAGTCTTTTTAAGCTAAGGTCTTTCCCAGGTTTCAGTTTCTGAGGAAACACCTATTCAGTGATGGTGGTTTTTAGGAAGGCCAAGGAATGCCTCATCATGGGAGAAGGAATTTAACTCTAAAGCATCAGAGAAAACAGAAGTCACATGACACTGGGCCCATAGAGACTCTAGAGAACCATGGAAATACAACAAGAAGAGTGTAAATTTTCAATTGACCTTGAGAAGGAAAGCAGAGAAATAGATGTGAATAGAGGTGTTGGAGACCATAGCTAAGCAAAACTAAAACAGACTGGGGTGGCAGACAGTGACTCAGATTAGAAATAACAAACTGCTGATGAGAGAGTTTGTTCCATACTGTAATAAAGGAGAAAACTTGCTTCTGTAATGAATCAGTGAAGGTTCAGTCCTAGGAACATGTGGATGTTTGTTTAAACCTGCTTTCAGACATTTTATTCTCTACTTTGAAGCATGTGCAGACATTCTATGATTGTTTTCTATACACCTACTGTATGATAAAAAGGAGCTTTTTGATTGACTAAGCTGGAACTAAATCCAAATACAAAATAGCCCAATGATTCCATTTCAATTTTTTTTTCATGGTAGCAATGAAGCAGTTATGGATCCAAAGTCTTCCAGTAGGAGGAGAGATAATTCCAATGGTCTACTCTCTCAATCAGAGGCAACATGAGTTTTTCTTCTCTTAATGATTGTTCTTTCCTGTTTTGCAAACTCTGAGAGGTCCAGGAGCCATATGAGAGGTTGTCAGAAGTTGATTCTGGTGAGGTGCCAATCATCCTTGACCCAACAAAGCTGTGAATTTACATTTTAGTCAAGACACCAAGTCCAGTAGATAAGGTATTAACTCCATCTATCAACTGTACTTCAGTTGGAAATAAACATGGTGAAGAAAATGCTTTGTAACAACTACTTTTAAGCTTAAGCCTTCTTTCCCAGGTACTAAGATGGGAAGGGGATGGTGTTCTTGTGCTCATAGTGTTAAAAGAAGTGTTTGCATTTCTATTGTTACTATATCTTCTCAGTATAACAATTTATGCCAATAGGTTAAATGATACCGTGGTACTAATCAATGATTCAGTCATATAGGAAAGATGCTAATAGCACCTGGTGATAGATTTTGGGCAGAAGACATTTGAAATAAGGGTTCAAACCACTAGAGAAGATACCCTTTTGACCCTCAGGAGTACACCTGAGGGGAGGTAAAGAACTACTCAGACCACTGGAGACTTAACTTACCAGCAGGAGTAGGAGCTGGGTTATGAACCCCTAGCCTATAACCACCACATTTAGAATGGTTACTAGCTCTTTGTCAAGGGGTATTAAAAAAAATACCTCCTCTGTCATGGGCCTTGATTACAAAAGCAGAGAAAATCTCTCCAAAGTTCCCTGTTTTACCACGAGTTTCTCTCCATATATGGTCCAAATGCAAAGCTAGACACTCTCTTTCATGAAGTTTCACCCTTATATTACAATCCCTGACAACTTCTGTCATAATAAAAGTTCACATAAAAGCCAAAAACAGAACAGGTCTCCTTCACTCACAGTAAAGTGGGAATGGTTTCTCCAAGGATGCTGTTTCTTTTTCTTGAGGCATGTGAGCAATATGTCTCCTACTCAAATAAACACTTACAAAATCCCAAATATTTAGAGTTGAAAGGAATATCAGTAACCTTGTAGTCCAGAACATAGACAAAAAGGAATCCCTACTACTCTAATGTCAATCACGAGGAGCTCTCCTAACAACTGCTGCTGTGAATAAGTTTAAGGTTCTGATAGAATAGTATACCAAATTCTCTATTTATTCAGCAATAAACTAAAGCAAGACATTCACAGCAATGTAACATAACAGCTTATTTTTAAGGTACATAGTCTTAAAACATATTATTCAGTAAGTCACAGTTTTATCAATCAATATAAAGTATGAAGTCTCATCCTTAAGTAGACTGGCTTCCAATCATCCTTATCATCCAATCATCCAATCATCCTTATCATCCAATCATCCTAATCATCCTTAAGGAATAATCATCCTTAAGGCAATTATCCTTAAGGGGTAATGGAAAGTACAAAAGCTGTCCACCCCTAGTGGTCATAATCTCATCAGTCAGCACTAAGTACCCAAGTAAAGATCCTTTCATCTTAACTCAGGTTGACTTCAAAATGCCATGGCTCTTTTTCCAAGCTCCCAGCTCTTGCCTGGATTTACAAGAAGGCAGCTCACAGCTCATGGTGACTATTCCACTCTAAGACCTTCCCAGTTTCTGTTTCTGTGAAGACAAAGTTTAACAAAGACACAACAATATTTACAGACATTAAGTTTAGCGGTTACAACAGTATTCACACACATTGCCAGCACTATTTCACTTTCTGTCTGACAAAGTAACAAACCAACAGACAACGCTTCTGTCTGAGAAATCAAACACAAATCAGCAATAAAATCCCAGGACTTCTGTAAATAGCAGTAAAATCCTTCTTCAGGGATTCTTTCCTAAAACAACAGACAAGGCTTTTGTCTGACAGACCAACAGACAGAGAGCTACAGAGTGTTGAAATCACAAGCAATCTTGCTCTCCACTCTGCTTTGCCCCAGTTTATGCTCAGGCTTTTATCTGCTCTGGTCCTCCCTGTTCCACTCTTTCAGTAAGTTCCTCCCACAGAGGGCTTCATGTGATGATATTAGGCCTGTTAAGGGCAGAGAAGATCTCCAAACTCCCTTAGGTCTAGTAAGGGCAACACATTGATACTGTTTCCAATAAAGACTTGATGTAATCACACGCAGGGCTCAAAGGCACTTGAATAGCTGAAACAAGCAGCAAAGTACCACTTTTCTAGGCATTACAACTACCACAAAGTCAACAACAACAAAGCCAACACAAAGCCTATTGTCTTTGCTAACAGGTTTACAATGAGAGGAAACCTACCACCTCCTGAGCCAGGAAATTCCACTTTGTATAGTTTGTTAGGAATTTGTCATTACATCAAACTTAATTTCCCTCTTCACAGTTTCCACCTATTTCTCTCAATTCAGTTCTTGGGGATGATTCCCAATAGCTCTAATTCTCATAGGATGACAAAACGCCACAATTTCTCCATAACTGTATTACAACAATCCTCAGATCACAGGCTCACAGATCTTGAACTAGAAGGGACCTCAGAGACCACCTATTGCCACTTTTACAGATGAAGAAACTAAAGTTCTTCTGTGGGAATCTGGCAGGGTTAACCAAACTATCCAAAGCTGTTTATCATCAAGTCAAGGGCAAAAAGGAGGAAAGAAAGAAGGAAATAACATAACCCTCTATATTTTGTCACAATGAGTCAAAAAGGTAAAGAAATAGTCATAGCTATAACAGGCAGATCCAACGATCCATTTGTATACATATGTCTAATGCCTCTTGTAATACTTTTTGTAAATTTTGGATTGTGATTGTCTAATCACTGGACAATTACGATGGAATGATTTTCAGAGAAATTTAGCAATACTCATATACCATTTTGATAGCTCACGTATTAAGAAATTAAAGCTTTAACTTTTTTGACCTTCTATAAACTAATTTTGACATCAATCAATACATTTGAATAAGGAGAAGATTAAAACAACCCTTGTTTTTTTTTATCCTTGTATTTTTCCCAAAGTCATAACCTCTGGGTTATCAAAAACACAAGCAAGCAAACAAAAATAAATCTTCTTTGCTCTAAAATGAAAGATAATATTAATGATATGATGCAAGACCAAAGCAATTGTCTTTCTATTCAGGCAATTACATGATGATCAAAATTAAGATTCAAATATGAGGTCAACTTTCACTGACTTTCAATTCAATTTCAATAACTTCATTGGCATTGCAAAGTATGAAAGTAGTGCCAAAGCCAATATACTAGGACTCTATGTCTAGGCAACAGCTTTCTCAGTGATAATGGTGTTTTATGCCATCTGTCCATTTCCCATTAGAGTTCACTTTTGATTCAATGACCAGATGTCACACATTGTGGGGCAATTTCTTTAGTTTCTTCTTCTGCCTCAAAATCAATTTGGTTCTTTTAATAGTGTTTATTATTATTTTCTAAGAGTTTCTTTTTTTTTTACATATCATATAGCAGGATTTAAAGTCATTTGTTATCTCATTTGCAAAGGAAATTTTCAGAATATCTTTTTTGCTGCCTAACTTCAAGCAATGCTTGGCTTCACTATCTGATTCATTTTTCTGAGGTTTTGATGTTAAGTATTTGTACCTTAAGGGTAAAGATGCAACCTATGTTTCCAGTACTTCTAAAATCTAGCACCTCCTGGTTTTACATTGAAATTTGTTAAGAAAGAAATTCTTTGTTGGATAGCAAATTAATATTCCATCTGCTTTCTCTGTGGTCTGTTGTTTTCAGATATTTGCTGAGAACTAAAAATAATCCAAAAAGGACCAAAGTGGGAATAGGGTTTAAGTCTCACTTCAGATACGCTGAGCTTTGTGATCTTGGCCAAGCCCTTCTCAGAGCCCCAGCAACTCTCAAAGACAATAAATTTGCATAAGAGTTGCCAATCTGCTTTGTTAAAGGAACTTTCCTTACAAAGAGTTCTCTCCACTGATAAAACAAAATAGAACAATAAGAACAATGACACCTACTTATCCTTAAATATGGTTTCACATCCCTATCCTTCCTTCCCCCCAAATTGCCCTCTTTATTTTCACATAATGAAATGGAAATATCACTTTTGAAGAAATGAGATTGGATATTGTCTTCCTTCAGGTTTTATTGATAGCTATAATATGTAGAAGA
Organism: Pseudocheirus occidentalis; assembly: GCA_028646575.1. NCBI lineage: Eukaryota > Metazoa > Chordata > Mammalia > Diprotodontia > Pseudocheiridae > Pseudocheirus > Pseudocheirus occidentalis. The sequence goes on from CM053594.1 coordinate 347,491,755, forward strand.
ATATGTTAGGACTGTCAGTGCTGGTCTTAATAATGGTTCTTGGATATTATCATGCTCAAGACCTGGGATTGGTGCCATTTTAAGAGGGGCATGTGTGTAGCCAACTGTACTTATATTCTAGTTTTGGCAATGGACAATTAGTTTGCAACTTTTTGGAGGAGTTCCTATATATGCCTTGATGTAGTAGTACTAGATGTTTTGAAGGATTCAATCCAACATGGCATAAGATTCCAGATTTCATTCTGATATTTCAAATATTCAGTGATTGGAAATGGCAGTACTCTGGCAATGGGGAATAACTGTTATATCTGAAATGATAGAATCAGGATGGAATCTGAGACAGCTTTCTAAGTATATCAGAGTATAAGTCTCAAAACATAGCACTCTAAATAATGAAGGATGGTTGAAGGTTTTCAAGAACACAGGATCTACTTGGGTCAGTTTGAGGACTTCTACTCTAGTGTTGGTTGATTTAGCAAAAACGCAGGCCATTCTCAATTCAAATAATACCTGGAGGGACAAATGATTCCTCAAAATGATGGGATTTTAAGTCCTGGTAATTCTGTTCTTTACTTATGTCTGAATTAGGGCATGGTAGAATTGCCCTAACTACTAATTAAAGCAGTCTGAGCACATTAAATTGATTTCTATCACCAAAAAAACAGTGGACAATCCATCCAAAGTACATTTTGCTTTGATTAGGTGTCCCTAGTACCTGAATCCCCAGGGCAGCTAATAAAGCATGACAAAGAACTAAGGATCTTGTTCAGAAAATTGTTGTTCATCCTTTGTTCTTGAAAAGGCATCAAGGAGGTGATGCCATGACCTGCAAGTGAAGTGCATTTAAATGAAAGAGGAATGTGAAAAGGCATCAGCCTCACTTTCTCCACCACAGCCAGCTGGGTCCAGTGGAAAGACATAGATTAGGATGACTAGACAATTATGGAGGGCAAGAATAAATGTGAGGTTACTTGCGCTATTTGTTTTATCCAGTACCAACTAACATCTGTATTCACACAAAGTGCAAGTTGATCTTAATCCTTAGGTAGAAGAAGAAGGAGGTAAAGAAACATAACTCTGTTCTTCAGGATATCTTGGAGAAAGGAGTGTTCCTTGAAAGAATAGAATAAGCAAAAAGAAAAAAAAAGAAATTTAAAAGGGAGAGGAAAATTCTAACCAGTATCATGATCTTGGAAGATGTAGAAGTGAGATACAATGAATAATGTGGAAGATCTATTGTTTAAAGCCAACTAGGGGTAAAAAAAAAATACACACATACATATCAGAGCACTTTAAAAACAACGGATGTATATATATATATATATATATATATATATATATATATATATGTATGGAGCAGCTAGGTGGTCCAATGAATAGAACACCACCCTGGAGTCAGGAGGACCTGAGTCCAAATCTGGCCTCAGACACAACACAAAAACTAGCTGTGTGACCATAGGGAAGTCACTTAACCCTAATTGCCCTACCTTTCCCTTCCAAAAAGCAAATAAATAAATAAATAATGGATATAAATTAAAAAAGGATATTTAAAAAGAAAAATTAATCTACTAAGGTCAAACAAGAGAAACTGCTACTCTGGACCTGATTTTCTCAAACAAGGAAGACCTGTTTTGCAAACTAGGATCACTGATAATCTTTGTGGCCAGGCACCTATTCCATTAAAAATTTCAGGGTAGAGAACATAAAAGAAATGGATTTAGAGTGAGAGAATCCAGAATCAGGTCCCATCACTGTGCTTATTATCTGTATGACTTTAATCAGGTAAAATGTCTTGGTCTCAGTTTCTTGATCTGTAAAATAAGGAGAGTTTGCAGTCTCTATGATTCCATCAATTTCAAAATCTGTGATTCTATAAAAATGCTAACAAGAATTTGGAAGACCATAATTTTTAAGGTTCAGAAAATAAAGAGGTGAAATCCAAAGGTCAGATATTCTGCAGAAGTCAGTCCATAAAATTCCTTTAAGAACAAAGGTCTACAGGCTAGAGAAGAAGAGGTTTCTAGGATACTTTACTGTTCTTAGGAGAAAGAAAAAAAGGGGAATTGCTAAAAGAAACCAATGTCCACAAGAAACACATTAACCAACTATGACTTTAAAGACATGCAAAAAAGTTGAATTGAAAAGGAAATCATGGTCCTAAATAGGATCTTAATGAAGTCAAGCTATTCCATAAATTACAATGAAAGCCTAAAGATATTTTTTAAACTTTGTCAGAGGCAAAGTAACATCAAAGAAGAAAAAGAGGTGCTGCTTAAGGTGAATGGGATAACAAAATGATCAACAGGAACACTCCATCAGAAACTTACCTCCAAATCAACATTAGTGTAGTACTCAACTAATATGTTCAGCTTTTTCTACCAAGAATAATGATTGATCATTGCACTGAAAAAAAAACAAAAATGGTTGACAATTGAATGAAAACAATTCCCCTTGGGGAAGGAAAACACCCTTGAGCCAGAAAGATCTGACAGATATGACTGTTGAATAGCTATAGTCTTGGAAAGATCTTAGAGAATGGGTCAGATGATGCAAGACTAAAGAGGGGTAAATTTTGCAGTCTTCCATAAAAAAAGGGGAAAGCAGTCTGCAAAACAAAGGTGACCAAGTGTGACCTCAATTCCTGGAAAAATTTTATACACACGCAACATAAACATACACATGTGTATATATGTGCATGTATGCATATATAATATCTACATATACATACGTGTGTTTCACATACATGTATGAATATATGTATATGGACTAGTATGTATTTTGCAAGGTAAGTCGCAAACTATAAAACAAGTATAGTTTCATCAAGAACATACCATGCCAGACTAACTTCATTTCCTTTTCTGACACTCATTAGTGTAGATCAGAATGTAATTTCCTTAGATTTCAGCAAAAATTTAAGTCTGAAATTCTATCCTTAAAAATAAGATGCAGGAGAAGCTAGGTGGTATAGTGAATACAACAGTGGTCCTGGAATCAGGAGGACCTGAGCTTAAATTTGGCCTCAGACACTTGAAACTTACTGGTTGCATGACCTTAGGCAAGTCACTTATCCCCAATTGCTTTGCCTTCCCCCTACATCAAAAAAATATAGGATGTAGCTAAATAACAATGTAGTCGTGTATATTTGAAATTAGTTTAATATTTGATGCAAAAGAGAAGTCACGAATGTTGATTTGGAGTTAAGTATCTGATGGAGTATTCTTGTCATCTATCCTTGGCTTTATGCTCTTCAGTATTTTTTTTAAATAAGTTGAATATAGAGTAGAGCCAAGATGGCAGAGTTCAAGCAGGGACTCATTTAAACTCTCCCCCAAAACCATCCAAATGCCTGTAGAAAATAACTCTGAACAAGTTCTAGAGCAACAGAGCCCAAGGGAAGACAGAGTAGAGCACATTTTCAGCCCAGGACAATTTGGATAGTTGATGGGAAAGGTCTGTTGCACTGGGTTGGTAGAGGAGCTCAGTCCAGCATGGGCTATGCCAGTGCAGACCAGGCCCAAGCAAACCCAAAGCAGACATCAGGGGACAGAATCATTGATAGCTGAGGTAGTTTCCAGACTTCTCAACTCATGGAGGCCAAAAACAAATTGGAACGTCAGTGGGAAAGGTTTGTCCAACCTCGGTGAGAGAGGAGCATAGACCAGCTATAATCACAGAATAGCTCTGGGGTAGTAATGGAGGCAACTGCTGCTTCCAGAGCTCTAGGCCCACAGACAGTAAGGGGATCAAACAAGCAATCAGAAGATTACAGGGATCTCTTTGCTGGCACTGAGGCAGAATTTTGTTGACTTGCCTGTACTTCAATCTGGGTCATAGTCCTGGGTGAAGTCCTGGGGTTAGGAGAACCATTACATTGCAGACCTTGTAGCAGCAGTGGAGAGGGAACCCTCCTCACAGTTCCAGGGCAGAAAAGAGTGCTTGTGAAAACTCACAAAATCGTGCACAGGCCGGAAGAGTACTTAACATTTCTCCTTACATCATACCACCTTGGAAGAAATGAAAATTCACAGGTCTCTAGAAGCATTTCTGAAAATAGCTGCACAAATCCCCTGAAGCTTGGGACAGTACACCCTCCATACTGCAAGTGCAGCCCTACCTTAACAAAGGGTTAAAAGATCAAGCAGTTGTCTGGGAAAATGAGCAAACAACAGAAGAAAAAAAAAACTCAGACTAAAAAACCTTACTTTGGTGACAAGGAAGATCAAAGCATACACTCAGAAGAGGACAAGGTCAAAGCTCCTGCATCCAAAGCCTCCAAGGAAAGTACGACTTGGTCTCAGGTCATGGAAGGGATCAAAAAGGATTTTGAAAACCAAGTAAGAGAAATAGAGAAAAAATTGGGAAGAGAATTGAGAGTGATGCAAGAAAATCATGGGAAAAAAAGTCAACAGCTTGCTAACGGAAACCCAGATAAATGTTAATGAAAATAATACCTTAAAACCAGACTAGATCAAATGACAAAAGAGGCCCAAAAAGCCAATGAGGAGAAGAATGCCTTAAAAGCAGAATTGGACAAATGGAAAAGGAAGTCCAAAAGTTCATTGAAGAAAATAATTACTTAAAAATTAGAATGGTGCAAATGGAAGCTAAAGACTTATGAGAAAGCAAGAAATTATAAAACAAAACCAGAAGAATGAAGAAAAAAAATGAAGACAATGGAAAAACAACTCACCTGAAAAATAGATCTAGGAGAGACCATTTAAAAATTGTTGGGCTACCTGAAAGCCATGGTAGAAAAAAAAAACCTAGTTGGCATCTTTCAAGAAATTATGAAATAAAACTGCTCTCATATTCTAGAACCATAGGTTAAAATAGAAATTGAAAAAAACTACCAATCACCTCCTGAAAGAAATCCCAAAACAAAAACTCCGAGGAATATTATAACCAAAATCCAGAGTTAACAATAAAGGAGAAAATATTGCAAGTATCCAGAAAGAAACAATTCAAGTATTATGGAAACACGATCAGGATAACACAATATTTAGTAGCTTCTACCTTAATGGATCAGAGGGCTCAGAATATGATATTCTAGAGTTTAAAGGAGCTAGGATTAAAACCAAGAGCCACCTACCCAGCAAAACTGAGTGTAAGTGATGAGGGGGAAAGGTTGATATTCAATGAAATGGAGGAATTTAATGCATTCTTGAAAAGCAGAGCTAAATAGAAAAATTGATTTTCAAATACAAGAATCAAGAGAAGAATGAAAAGGTAAACAGGAAAGAGAAATCATGAGGGATTTATTAAAGTTGAACTGTTTAAATTCCTACATGGAAATATGATATTTGTAACTCATGAAGACCTTTCTCAGTTTTAGTGTAGTTGGAGGGAATATATACATAGATAGATGGCATAGTGTGAGTTGAATATGAAGGGATGCTATCAAAGAATAAAATTAAGGGGTGAGAGAAGAATGTACTGGGAGAAGGAGAAAGGGAAAGATAGAGTGGAGTAAATTATCTCACATAAAAGAGGCAAGAAATGTTTTTAAAGTGGTATGAAAGACTGGGGAGGTGAGAGGAAATGAGTGAACCTCACTCTCATCAGATTCGACTTAAGGATTGAATAACATACATACTCAATTGGGTATGGAAATCTATCTTACCCTACAGGAAACTACTGGGAAAGAGGATACAAGAGGGAAGGTAATGGAGGGAAGAGCAGATAAATCAGAGGCAAGCACTTTTGAGGTGGGATAGGGTCAAGGGAGAGAATGGAATAAAAAGAGGGGACAAGATAGGATGGAGGGAAATATAGTTAGTCTTTCACTACATGACTATTATAGAAGTGTTTTGCATGACTACACATGTACAATCTATACCAAATTGCTTGACCTCTCAATGAGGGTGGGTGGGAAGGGAGGCAAAGAGAGAATTTAGAACTCAAAGTTTTAAAAAATGAATAACAATATTTGTTTTTACATGCAGCTGGTAAATAAGATACACAGGCAATGATGTATAGAAATCTATCTTAACCTACAGGAAAGTAGAGGGGGAGGGAGATAGAAGAAGTGGGGAGTGGTAATGGAGGGGAAGGCAGATTGGGAAAGGGATAATCAGAATGCAAGCCATCTTGAGGTTAGGGGGAGATGGGGAAAAAATTTGGAATTCAAAATCTTGTGAAAGTGAATGTGGAAAACAAAAATAAACAAATTGAAAAGTAAAAAAAAATAGACTTCCTTAGGAAGTAAGAGAAACTAAAACAAAAATAGTAACTTGAATATAACCATAGAATGCATGTTTGTCAGACTTAAAAATAACAAGAATCTGGAAAGTAGAACTAATAATATGGATGAAAATCATGATTAAAAAAGACATTGTCTTTTCCAAAACCAATCCCTCTTTGAAATATCCCTGTTGCTATGCAGTACACCATATTCCTCATAGTCTTACAGGTTTGAAAGTTCAAAATCCTCTTTAACAACTCAGTCTCGGTCACCACACAAAGTCAATCACTAGCGAGACCCTTTTTATTTATTTCTTTTTTTTCTGTTTTTCTTTTTGGAGGGGTTTGTAATGATATTGGGATTTGAAGGTCTTCCATGCACCTTGAACTTGCTGACATAGCAGGAAAGGATGGAGCAAGAGAAAGCTGGAACCAAACTAGCATCTGCCAGCGACTGGAAGCAGCAGCTGTGGTTGCGGCACGAACTCCTTTTTCTTTGAGCCAGCCAGAATCTCTGCTACGAACTCCTGCTGACGACTGCCAGGGACAAGAAGATCTTTGCCTGAGGTAGCCTGTCCTGTTTTGAAGGCTTGAGAATGTTGGTGTTTTTAACTACATTAACTACATGTGCCAACTTCATAACTACTGTGTTGACTTTGACTTTCTGGTTTGGGGACTCAGTTTTCTGGTATTTGAATAAATGCTCTAGTTATATTTCCCATGTAGAGAGCCTGTTAAATTTTGTGATTAATAACCATATCAGCATACTTATAGCTACTAGGCATTGTGAATACTGCATTGTTGATACAGGGGAAAGGCAGGGCAATTGGGGTTAAGTGACTTGCCCAAGGTCACAGGGCTAGTCAGTGTTAAGTGTTTGAGGTCAGATTTTAACTCAGGTCTTCCTGACTTCAGGGCCGGTGCTCCATTCACTGCACCACCTAATCACCCCTCTTTTTCATTTCTATCTCCCCAAAGCTTCTTGTTGAGATCCTTTTTTCCTCCACACATATTTTATCCACCCTAATTCAGATCTGCTTTACCTTCTACCTGGAATATTACAATAGGTTTCTATGTGTTTTCTGTGACTCAAGTCAAGGCAGTCTCCATTCAATTGCCAATATGATTTTCCTAAAGCACAAGTCTGATAATGTCACATCTCCTCACCTCAATAAACTTCAAGCATTCTCTATTACCTTTAAGATAAAATATAAAGTCCTCTGGCATTTAAAACTCTTCATAACTACTTCTCTTCCTACTTTTACAATCCTTTTACCCATTACTTTCCTGCAGGCACTCTACCAATTCCAGGCATTCTGGCTTGCTTGTAGTTCTTCAGGTATGAATGTCCCTGCTCCTGCAACACCTGAAAAGCCCTCTTTACCTACCTCTGCCAGATTCAGTTTTATTTCTTTATCTTCTCCATGAAGTCCATTGTGATTCCCCACTTCCCCTTGCCTCCACCAGCTGCTAGTGCTCTCCCTCCCCAAATTTTTTTCATTATTTTTTATTCTGCACATAAGATCATAGCTTTAGAGTTGGAAGGGAATTTAGAGGTCAAGTTCAACCCTCTCTTTTTAGAGATAAGGAAAATTAAATGCAGAAAGGTGAACTGATTTGCTCAGGTCACACAGATAATAAGGGTCTGAGGAGAGATTTCAGGGATTAGGTTAGGACCATGTAGAGTTTGAAGGGTTATTAAAGGCCAATCCATTGATTACAAATGAGAAACTGTGTACTAGAAATTACTTGACTTGCCCAGAGTCAGAGAGCTAGCTGAAGCAGGATGTGAATTCACATCTTGCTGGCTCCAAGTCCAGCAGTCTCTCACACTGCCTGTATTAAAATGTCTCCAACTAGAGTGCAAGTTCCTGAGGGCAGGAACTGATTTGCTTTGGTCTTTGTTTCCCTAGCATTTAACATACTGTGTACTTAAGAAGTTGATTGATTGAAAAAAAATATTGAACTAACTTGAATCAAATGAAATTTTATAGGCCTGAATGTAAAGTTCCACATTTGGGTTAAAAAAAATCAGTCAACCATAATGTTGAAGTTTGGGGTTTAGGAGTGCTCTGGACCCCAAAATACCAATCCACTAGGTTCTGCTGAATGAATTAGACTCAAGTCTTCTCTCAGCCAAAGTAAAATGAAGTTTATTAAAGATTCACCATAATGGGTAGACTCTTAAGGGGCCTAAGTATTTGTGATGGAGGCCAGAATAATCTGACAAAGACTGAGTCTCAACTAAATTGAGTCTCAGCCCCTTTATGGAGGCAAGATGGATCTTATATAGAGAAAGACTGTGGGATGGATCTAGAGAAGGGATTTGGGGAGGGTCTTGATGAAGAATCTAATGGGACTGAGGTGAGACTCCAGGAGTGGGAATAAGGGTGGAAAATAGCTGAAGGCTACCTGGAGATGACAGACAAAGGAGGGCTAGATTAGTTTAAAGGTAACATATTTGGGTGTAGATATTTTGATAGGATCAAGAGTGAGAAGTAGCTGGACAATGGAGGGCTAGGCTAGGTTAAGAGTAACAGAGATTTGGCTAGGGATAATGAAAGGCTTATGGGCTCAGAAGAGTACAAGGGGGTTCCCAGAGTCTGTACCCCATCATTAAGAATAATTGGGGAAGGACAAGCTCATAAAAACAGAGATTCATTTGAAAATATCTAGGATGTTAGTTAACTCAAGAATCAATGTGCATCTAGTAGTATAAAAGCCTACCCTACCCCCCCCCCCAAAAAAAAAATCTAATGGGATTCTCAGAGGCATTGAGAGTCACAGTGATGAGGTAGAAAGGAGAGCTTGAGGCAGATGAGGCAAACAAGATGCAGGTTGTGACAAGCCAGAAAGTGCTTGTAGATCACAGTCGAGCCTCAAGAAGACTATGCATTGAGGCCTCCCCCCCACATTGGGCTGCTGTATCCATTCACAAAGCATTGCCAACTACCTGACATTACAGATATTCCGAGTCAGCACTCCCCCTTCCTCTCCTGTTCCCCATCCTGTTTTCTTAACCTGTAGTAGCTCCCTGCTCCCCCTATCATGTTAAACTGTATTGCGTGCTGTTGCATCGTCCTTCATTTTTGAAGAGGACCTTGGCATCAGGGAAATGATGACATGACTTGCAGTTGACTTTAATTTGACTGACGGAGGGTTGTGCAAGGTCACCAGCCTCACTTTCTCCTCCAGAGCCATCTGAACCATAAACTATATATAAATCAGACACATAAACTGGCTCAGTGTTCTGGTTCCCCTGGGGAGTTGAGCCTGCTGGAGCTCTGTCTTCCACAGAAAGCCCCCACTGGGTGCTCTGGCCTCCCATAAGAAACAGAGCCCACTGGGCATGTCACCCCCAATAAATGCCTTTATTAACTTGGAAATTATTTTGAGTCAATTCTTTGAGGATAGATATAATGACCCATTCACAGAGAAGATAATAATTCTGCTTCACTCTGCTCTGATCAGAACCTATGTCATTTCTGATTGCCACATTTTAGGAAGGTCATTAAGAAAACTGAAAGACATCTAAAAGAAAATCAAGTTGGTGAGAGATTGAAATTCAAGGCTCCATTAAAAGTCCTAAAGGATCCTTAATCTTAACATGAGAAGACTTAGAGAGGACATCAGTGTCTTCAATAATTTAATGGAGTGATAGGTAGAAGGATTTAATTGGATGTATTTTATTCCAGATGGAAAATGTAGGCTACTTGGTGATTGCATATATACAGATTATAAGGCTGATGTAAGTAAAAATGTCATGAAATTAGAACTGCACAAAAATGGAATGGATTGTCTAGAGAGGGAGCAGATTCCACTAACTGGAGGGTTTTAAGGGAACAAGCATTGATTAGGCACCTATTATATGGAATTCTCTGTGCTGTGCTTTTCATTTGCTCTTCATAACAACTTTGTTAGGTAGTGCTCTTATTATTCTCTTTTTACAATTGAAGAAATTGAGGCAAAAAGAGACCAAGAAACTTGTTCAGGCTCACATAGATAGTAAATATCTGAGGCCAGGTTTAAGTTCAGATCGCCCTGACACTAGGCCTAGGATTCTATTGAAAAGCTGAGTGACGTTTTGCCAACAATGTTGTGAAGGAGCTACTTGGTCAAGTCCTGCTTGGACTTGAGGGCCTCTGAGGTCCCTACTTTTCTCTTGAAATTCTGTTTTTCCGTAAAATAGAAGATTCAAGATAATCTTTAGTACAAAAGGCTTTTGTCTACTCTGATTATGTTTAGATTTGGGGGAGAGATTTCTGATTATATGATATTTATAACTACATAAATTCCAGCAAAGACAGAATGCCTGTTCACTGAATGGAATGTAAAGTAGGTGTATTTGGTTTTTTGTGATTTTCTGTTCTCTAGTTTACACCTTCTCCTTCCTTTCATTTCTTCTCCCTACTCTCCTACTCCTTCAGCAGCTCTGGCAATGCCCAGTAGTATTCTGGTAATGTCCTCTAGAATGCCCTCTAAGAAGATCCTCTCTCTCAGAGTTCAGTGCTGAGATCTTCTCCTGACCCTCAGTCTCCAATTAAACTTATCTTTCTTACATTCCACTCCTTTGGCTAGCAGATAAATTAATTCAAGCCAAGGTGCTAATGGCTGATAGTGCTTTAATATATTACCCTCTCTCACATAAATATTTGCATTTTAACAAGGGCCTTTAACCCAACAAAATGACTGTAGTGGGTGGGCCTGACTCAGGCTAATCCCCCTGTGATTTAAGTACCATATTGTAATAAAAAGATATACTTGTAGGTCATTCTGCAGTTAACAGAAAGAGACTTACTTAGCCAGCACAAACAGGCTACTCAGTAAAGATACTGCAGCACTTTATCTGGTAGGCATGTATCTCCTTTCTCCACCTGTCTCTGCCAGTACCCTGTAAATTCATCCAGAATCCATCCAGCAAGGCAATGTGTGTTTATGTCTGCAGCCTTAGGATATCTGTCAACTTTGAGGAGCTCAAATCCACATGGCTGAACTTTTCAATGCTTACAAATGACTAAGAAGCTACTTCAAGAATGAGGACTCAATGGAAATTTGGCTTAACCAGGGGTGGAAAACCTGTGGCCTGGAGGCCACATTTGGTCTTCTAGGTCCTATCAAAGGGTTTCACTTGAGGACCTAGAGGGTGAGATCTACATCTGTGGCCTCAAGGCCACAGGTTCTCCACCCCTGTAAGCTTCCTTGATTCTAATCTACATAGTGCTGGAGAGGGGGAAAGGAGGCTGGTAAGTATTGATCCAATCACAGTGTCTATGACAAATTTTAGATATTTAGGTCCAATTTAGGAGATATTTGGAGTCTATGACCTACTACATAATCTAGTAAGATTAACTCTGATCTGATTGTCATTGACCATTGATTTGGGAAGGATTATTTAGATGTACTCTCCTTGAAGTTGTGATTAATTGTTTTGCCAATACTAGATTATCTGCAGAAATTTTTTTTTAAAAAGTTGAAATTTATATTCCACAACTGTGTAAGATATTGTTTTATATTCCTAGAATCCAAAACTAACGATAATCACTTTTTCTGTTTCATTTTGCATTTCACCTGATTATCATAAAATGAGTTAAGATTTCTTTAAGGAATTCAATGGGGAAAGGATAGAAAGGAGATGAAGTAATTTATAAGAAAGAAACCAAAAAAAGGAAGGACAGCTACCACAAATTGACATTTTTGCTACTCTGATAAAATTTCCAACTTAAGGCTTATTTATTCATTTATTTTTCATTCATTATTTCATTATTCATTATTTTTCATTCATTCATCCAATTCTTTTTGGAGACTAAGTCTCCCTGTCTTGCCCAGGCTGAAAGAACCACAGCCACTTATAGACCAAATCCCAAATAGATCAGTACAAAAGATTTAAATTGTTCGGTTTTTGCACATGAGGCAGGTTGCCACTCCTTAGGCAGCCTGATGACCTTCTTCCACTTTGGGGATGGACTTAGTGCAACAGCTGCTATACATGATTGCCTTTAGCCCTTCTAGGACTCAGAACTATGGAACTCAAGGTATCCCTTCAGCCTCCTTGGTGGCAAAGATTATAAACGTTATCACCATACTGGTCAATGAACTTGAAGGTTTAAAAAAAGGCAAAGTATTAAGATTAAGTAGTTGTCCATGTTGAATACAAAATGACAGACCAAAACCAAAAATGTTTTATACTCAAAATTGGTATTTAGGAATAAAATACATTTCAGCATAAATAAATTAGAGAAAATACAACAACAATAATACTAATGTATTTTTTTATAGATCTGGGCTTCTTCCCTGTAATCACTGTCTCTGTCAACTCATCTCAAAGCTTAGCAGACGGTCTTAGAGACAATACTATACTAAAAATACAGGAACTTAGATTTACAGAGGGCTGTCACAATTCTGTGATATTTTTGACATAAACAATACAAGCATTACTGTGTTGTCTAAGGCGAAGGCTCAGAGAAGTGATTTTTATAGGGCCACATAGCTCAGTGCTCCCACAAATCAGATCGACACCAGGTTTCTTGACCTTTCCTTTGTGTAATGATCCATCCTACTTAGTCAAATTCCTCCTCCTCCTCCTCCCTTTCCTTCTTCTCCTCCTCCTCATCCTCCTTCTTCCTTCTCCTCCTTCTCTTCCTCCTCCTCCTCTTCCTCCATTTCTTTCTCCTCTTCCTCCTTCCTTTTCCTCTTCCTCTGCCTCCTCCCTGGATTCTTTATTTTGCATCGCTAAAATTCCACCTACAAAAATGAAAACTTAAAAAACTTCGGGTCTTTTATTAAAAATCCTTTCAAGTGATCATTGTCAATTAAATATGCATCATGCTAAATAAACTGTAGCTATAACTAGGAAGAGACAATTGGAACTTTTCCTGACAGTGTAAAAAAAGCAAACAAAAATATATAGAGCACAGAAATTCAACACATATATTTCTTCACCAGAATAGGAGCTGAAGTGAGAATATGTTCAGATGCTGACTGAGGAGCATGAAAAAAATTGATTTGGGCTCCAGGTAGTTATGATGATAGCAGACTATACATACATTTAAATATATAAGTATATACATATATGTATGTATGAACGTATGTATATGTGTGTGTATCTATTCCCCTCCGTATCTCCCATAATGAAGTCACCAGCCCCAGCCATCTCTCTGTCTCTCTTTCTGTCTCTGTATGTGTGTGTGTGTGTGTGTGTGTAGCGAGAGAGAGATATATAGACATAGACATAAACATCATAGACATAGACATAGACATAGATATATAGATTGCTGTCCTTCATTCTTGAAAAGGACCAAAATGGCTTCACTATGCTAAAGTCAAGTTTCAGTGTGTCTGTGGCTAATCAGACCAATATGAGCTCAGAACGCTCTAACACAGGTTGGGAACAAATAGTCCATGTGAAAATTTGTGGTGAATTCTCCAAATTTGTGCATCCTACGTGTCCTTTGAGTTGTTTCAATTTTGCTTTGCTCAAAGAACACAGCATCTTCTCTAGCGTGAGCACACAGTGCTGAGCAGTCCTGTGCCATTGTCTCCCATGTCACACAATCAGTTCCAAAGTTTTTGAGAGAGACCTTGAAAGTATCCTTGAATCACTTCTGACCACCATGGGAACTCTTGCCCTGTGTGAGTTCTTCAATGAAAGTCTTTTTGGTAAACATACATTTTGCATTCGAAGAATATGACCAGCCCATCAGAGCTGTGATCTCTGAAGAAGTTTGAATGCTTGGCAGTTTAGTTCAAGTAAGGACCTCAGTGTCTGGTACCTCATCCTGCCAGGTGATCTTCAGAATCTTCCTAAGACAATTCAAATGGAAGCAATTAATTTTCCTGGTATGGTTCTGGTAGACTGTCCAGGTTTCACAGGCATACAACAATGAGGTCAGCACAATGGCTCTGTAGACCTTCAGTTTATTAATCAGTCTAATACCTCTTCTCTCCCATACTTTACTTCAGAGCCTCCCAAACACTGAGCTACTTTTGGGAATGCATGGGTCAACCTCATTATCAACGGGTACATTCCTGGAAAGTACTCTACCAAAGTAAATTAACTTATCCACGGTATTCAAAACTTCTCCATTTGGTATAACCAATGGGTTCATATATGGATGGTGCAGTGGTGCGGCTAATGGAGCACCTGTATTTTCTTGGCCTTAATTGTTAGACCAAAATTAGCACAAGCAGCGGAGAATTGATCCATACTTTCTTGCATCTCAGCTTCAGAAGTTGCATTGAGTGCAAAATCATCTGCAAATAGAAAATCATGCACCAATACTCCCTCTGCTTTGGTCTTGACTGGTAGCTTTTATAAATTGAAGAATTTACCCTGATGCTGTGTTTGTTCTCATTGAAAGCATTAGACAACATGATTGAAAACATCATGTTAAAAAACATGGAAGCAGCATACAGCCTTGTTTCACTCTGGAAAGGCATGAGAGCATTGTTCATACATACACACATATCTCTATATGTATATCCCTATCTCTATGAACATATGTTCATACATACATACATACATACACACATGTGTATATGTGTGTGTGTATACAGAGAAAGAGAGAGAGACAGAGAGAGAGAGAGAGAGAGAGAAAGAGAGAGACAGACAGAGACAGAGACAGAGACAGAGAGAGAAAGAGAGAGAGAGAGAAAGAGAGTAAACAGAGTCAGGACCTCAGCAGATATCTAGCCTAACCATCTGACCTGTATACCAAAGGAATCCCAACATGACCATGCTCATTCAGTTTTTGCTTGAAGACTTCCAAGGAAGGGGAATCCACTACTTCCCAAGGCAAGCCATTCTACCTTTGAATAGCTATAACTGTTACAAAGTTTTTGTTGCTTTGTTGCTTTATTTGTTTCCCCTGAAATCTTGTCTCAATTACCTTCTTTTCAACTTCCACTTAGAATTCTTGATCATTCCCTCTGGGCTTAAACCAAAGGAGTCTAATCCTTCCCTTGCAAGACAGTCTTTAAATACTTAAGAATACCTTTTTCCCCCAAGCTCTTTCCCCCAAGCTATGCTTACTCCTTTTTTTTCCCCAATTAATTATTAAATGTCATACTCAAGCCCCTCCATGATCCTGGTTGCTTTCCTCTGTAAACTCTCCATCCCTTCTTAAACCTTGGTGCCCAACACTAAAAACAATACTTCTGTTTCAGTTGGATGAAGGCAGAGTACATTGAGAACAAGCACACCTTATTCCTAATACAGCTGAAGATCACATTAACTTTTTGTTGGCTACCCACAATACACTACAGCTTCATATTGAGCTTTCTTTCCTTCAATAACCCCCTCTCCCTCACAAAAAGTAGGACTTTCTGATTTCTTGGGATAGTCTGACTGTATTGGAGTTTAGAAACTCCGGTTTAGGTCTGTTCCTGCATCTGAAGAGTTGTTTATTTTTTTTTATAACAGAATACAAAAAAGTAGATACGAGGATTCTATATAAAATCACAAATCTCCAATTCAAACTATTAGTCTTTTAATATAAATGTACATATGGACACACACACATATGTAAAATTCTATACACTAGTTTAAAAACTTCCCAGCTTGTCCACCCTTCATTCTGAACTTCTCTTCTGTGCTCTAAAAAGAAATGCTACAGTGCCCCTCCATTTTTGTGTCACTTTTGATAATTGCCTATCCTCACCATCAAAAATTTTTAGAAAGATAGGAATTTAAAAAAAAACCTTGGAACAAATTAAGTCAAGCAAAACAAAATATCTTTCTTCATTTTTGCACATGAACAGAATTTTGAACAGCACTAGATTTTTAAGGTTCAGTATCTAGGATTTTCTAATGATTTTTTATTCTGTAAGAATTCAAGAGTGTGAGATCTGCCCTAGTCATTATATAGGACATAGGAGACAGGAGACAAACAATGGAAACCTAATCGGAACAGACAGGGAAAAGGCAAGCCAGGCTGGAGCAGGCAGAGGAAGCAAATTCAGGTTTTGTTCATTTTTTTTTTCAGACATAGTCAGTCATAGCTCTAACTAGGGCAAGGAAACTAGTGCTTTGCCCCAGGCCATCAAAATTTAGAGGGCACTGACAGCACATGCACCTCTTTCACAGTGTAGCAACAACCAAACATAGCCTCTAGTTTTATATATGTCCAAGTGTATTTTTTTTAAATTTTCTTCCAATCCTTTCTCAGCCAAGTAATATAAGGTCAATTCAGTAGTAGTTTATAGTTTATGATTCAGTAATATACAAAGAGAGTTTCACTATGTTTCAAATGTTTGTCCCAGATAGATACATACAGTATCTATAAGCAGAGTAACACAAGCCAAAACAATTATTTTAGGTTAAAAAAAAAAAAGACTATTACTACACAATAATAAGAGCAAACAGCCTTTTGCATAGTTTTGTATAAGTATATTAAAATACATAAAAACCCAATCATTTGAACTTCTTTATGAAGTAGTTACTAGATTTAAGGGGGAAAAATGTGATATTTACAGCATTGATGGTGACTAAATATGCTGGCGTAGTGGTTAGTCACAAAATGTAACAAGCTCTCCACATGGAGGACAGAGCCAAAGCATTTATTCAAAGAACAGAAAGCTGAGTCCCAAAATCAGAAAGTCAAAGTCATTACCATAGCCACAAAGTTGGTACACATAGTCAATGCAGTGAACACCCACATTCCCAAGCCTTCAAAACAAAACATGCTCCCTCAGGCAAAGATTCTCCTCTCCTCACTCACAGTAGCTGCTCAACCTCCATACTGCTCACTTCCAGCAGTTCCAGCTCCCAGCAGTTCGCAGCAGAAGTTCTGGCAGTTCTCTCTCTCTCAGAAATTCTGGCTCTCTAGCTTGGGCATTTCCTTATATGTGATATTAACTCCTCCCTGTTTTGCCCCTTCCTGTTACATCAGCAAATTCATCCCACTGTGGAATTTACAAATTCTGGATTAATACTTGACACAATCATGAACTTGAAACAAGGTGCCAAGTACCTGTTTGCTTGCCAATACAAGGGGCATGGAAGATCTTCAAATCCCATTAACATTTTATTCAGTCATTTTAGTCATGTCCAACTCTTTGTGATCCCAATTTTTTAGGATTTTCTTGGAAAAGACCAGTATCCAGGTACTGGAGGGGTCTGTCATTTGCTTCTCCAGTTCAGTTTACAGATGAGGAGCCAAGGCAAACAGGAATAAGAGACTTGCCCAGAGTCACACAGCTAGTAAAATGTCTGTGGTTGAATTTGAACTCAGAAAGATGATTATTCCTAATTCCAATCCTAGTGCTCTACCTACTCTACCACAGAGCTTCTTGTATATTTTAGATTACAAGGCAATACTTTTTTACTGTCTTTGAGTAACAAGAAGTGATCAATCATATTTTTACACTAAGAACAGAAAATTTTGTTAATTATTTATATTTTTACACATCTAGCAAATATTAGAGAACCAAGATAAAGGAAATCAGCATGTATTGGAAGTGATGGGATAAACTCATACTATTGAATTTCAATGTCTCCCTGGATTCTGCTTTTCTGAAATTAAAATTGTGTAACTTGGAAGCAAGAGTAGTAAAGAGATTACAGCATAAGGCTCTGATTACACCTAGTGAACCCTATGGAAAAAGCTTTAATACAAGTACATAACTTTTGCTATAACTGGTTATAATGAAAGACTATCAAAATATTTCAGTGTAAAATATAATATTAAGCCCCTACTCTATGGAGTGGACTGGGCTAGAAATGGACGATATAAAAGTAAAGAATATCCTAACCTCCCACTTCCCCTCCCCCCTTTCTACCTCCTCACCTCCTCATTAAGCACCTGCAATTTGTCAAGCACTGTGCTAAGTGCTGGGGATACAAAGAAAGCCAAAAGACAGCTCCTGCTCCCAAAAACCCTTCAATTTAATTAGGACAACATTTTTTTTAATGTACAAATTATACTTGTGTGTGTTGTTGATCAGTTATTTCAGTCGTGTGTCTGACTCTTGGTGACCCCTTTGGGGGTTTTCTTGGCAAATATAGTGAAATGGTTTGCCATTTCCTCCTTTAGCTCATTTTACAGATGAGGAAATGCAGTAAATTGCCAAGGTCACATAGCTAGTAAGTATGTGAAGCCACATTTGAACTCAGATCTTTCTGACTCCACACAGCACTCTGTCCACTGTTTCATGTATATGTGTGTATATCTATCTATCTATCTATCTATCTATCTATCTATTGATTGATAGATCGATAGACATAGATATACATGTATATGCATATGCATCTGTATCTCTATAAGTATATGTATACGTATGCATGTGTACATATGTATATATGTGTGTATATATACCTACATGTATACATATATAATTGGAGATATTCAGCAGAAAGAAAACAACATTAAGAGCTACCAGGGAAATGCTTATTTTAAAAGGCATGATTTTCAAAAGAAGCCAAGAAACTTGAGGAGGGAGAGATTTCCGGGCATGGACAACAGACAGAAAATATATACAGAGTCAGGAGATGGAGTGTCTTATTTAAGGAACATAAAGTATACAAGTGTCACTGGGTTCCAAAGTATGTGAGTAAAGTATGAGAATATCTGAGAGGTGAAAGGGGGTTGGGGCAGTGATTGAGGGTTTTGAATTGCAAAGGATTTTATGTTTGATGCAGGAGGGAGTCACTCAAGTTTATTGAATACAGAGGTCTTGATCATTTTGATAGTTGGGTCAATGATGGACTAGAGAGACTTGAAATAGTAAAACCAACCATCAAGCTCTTGAAATAGTTCCTGTGTGAGGTGATAAATTACCTATACCACAGTGATGGTAGTAGGAAGTAAGTGACTCAGTGGACCTGGAATCAGAAAGACTCGGGTCCAAATGTTACCTCAGATGTTTTCTAGCTAAGTAACCCTGGGAAAGTCATTTAACCTCTATTTACCTTAATCCACTAAAGAAGGAAAGAGCAAACCACTCCAGTACCTTTGCCAAGAAAATTCCGTGGTTAGTATGGTTCATTGGGGTCATGAAGAGTCAGATGCAACTGAACAACAACAAAAGTGATGGTAGTATAAAAGGAGAAGCGTTGTAAACAAAAGATAATGCAAAAGTAAGATTAACAGGTCTCACCAGATTGGTTATTGTCTGGGGGATGGGAGCAGTGAGAGAGAATAAAGCTTGTGAATCTTGGTAATTAGGAGGACCGTAGTGCTCTTAACATTAATAGGGAAATTTCGAATGGAAGCTGGTTTGAGTGAAACATATTTAGTTTTGTTTGGGGCATATTGAATTTAAGATATCAATAGGACAACTAATTCAAGATGTCCACTAGTCACCTAGATGTGTTAGAAGAAAGGTCTGGATTGGATAAGTAGACCATTAGTGGATATAGCCTGGATGAAAATCAAGAAAAATGAGACAGAGAGAGCAATTAGACAAATAGGACAGTACCAGGACAGAGCACTGTTATGAAAAGCTAGAGAGAAAGGAGTATCAAGGGAAGGAGGGTGATCAGCATTGTCGAAGACTGCAAAGAGGTCAAGTAGGATGAGAAGTGAGAAAAGGCCATTAGTCTTAGTGATTAAGATACTACTGCTGGATTTAGAGAGTAAGGTTTCAGTTGAACGATGAGATCTAAATTCAGATTATAAAGAGTTAAAAAGAGTGTGAGAGGAAAGGAAGTGGAGGCACCAAATACACAAGGGTTTTCCAAGGAATTTACGCATAAGTGAAATGAAGAATATGAAATGGAGAGATTGTGGAGGTTTTTGAGCATGGAGAAAACATGAGTATGGTTGTATGAAGTAGGAAAGCACTCCATACACATGAACATATTGAAGATAAATGAGAGTGGGGATGACAGGGGGCTGGCAATCTGCTGCAGAAGATAGGAGGAAATGAGATCATTTTTGCAAGTAGAAAGTTTTGCCTTGAAAAGAATGGTAGAAGGTTTCTGAGTAATGTGAAATGAAAGAAGGATCTCTTGGCAAATGGCTTTAATTTTGAAAGTGAACTATGAGGGAGGGTTCTCATCTGAGAGGATTTGAGTTCAGGAGCCATAGAAGGTTTAAGGCAGCGGTTCTCAAACTGTGGGTTATGTTCAGTTTGTAACAATAAAAATACATCCTGTATATCAGATAGATTCATAACAGTAGGAAAATTACAGTTATGAAGTAGCAATGAAAATAATTTTATGGTTGGGGGTCACCACAACATGAGGAACTGTATTAAAGGGTCATGGCATTAGGAAGGTTGATAACCATTGGTTTAAGGGGGAATGAAAAAGTTTAGAAAAGCCACTATGATGGGTGGGATAATGAGTCAATTATGAAGGTGTAAAAGGAATACCTTGCCATAATAGTGGCCAAGTTGATGATATATAACATACATTCCAATATATTTTTTGGATTTTCTCCAGTCTTTTGGCAATATGTGAGAAGTGATGGCTGTGGATGGTGAGAATGATCCAAAGCTAAGGATGAAATCCTCCACAGGATAAGGAAGCAAGGGACTCAAGACAACAGGACATTGTAACATTGAACTGACTTACCAAGAGGTCAAGATGAAGAAGGAAAGAGAACATAAACAGTGTAAAATGTGATGGCCTAAAAAAGAACTGAGAAGTCAAGAAACAGTAAGTCACAGTGAGGTTGAAAAAAAGGGTTTGGAATTTCAAGATGGAGGAAAAAGTGAAACCAGAACATATTGTCCACCTGATAAGTGAATTTCAAAGTTGCTGAACATATAAGTGATGCATTTGTGAGTGATTTATGAGTGAGGCAAAATCAAGGATATGACCATATTTGTGTAGCTGAGGTAGGGTAAAGGAATAGATCACAGGAAATGGATAAGCTGAGAAATTTGGAGGTTGCAATGAAGATGTATCAATTCACATGTTAAAGTTCCCTAGTGTAAGGGCAAGAGTTTGGGAGAAGGGATAGCCTGTGAGCCAGACACTAAACTCTTTGAGGAATAAAGGGCAGTATCCTGAAGGTCTGTAGAAAATAGCTAGTAGAATTTTGATTGGGTAGCAGATATGGACTGGGTGAATCTCAGAACAGGAAAAGTTCATAAGTAATAGTGGTAGAAGAAGAACCTGGATATGGCAATGAAGAGCAAAGGTATTACCCAATCCAACCAATAAGTTCAGAGAAATGAGTGAGAAGCTAGTGGAAAGGGTGTTTAGGGAGGCTCTGTAACCAAGAGGGAGTCAGGTCCCAATATGATCCACAAGATGGAAGAAGTGAAAAGGAAAAAAGTTTTAAGATGAAACCATATTTGTTACCTATAAAGCCAGCATTCCAGAGAGCACAGGGAAATGGATGGGTAACTTCAAAGTGGTACATTGTTGGGGATGAGGGCAGGCTGAGAGTGGGAATAAGAAAATAGAGGGACAGATAATAATGAGGCTTAAAAAATGGCTGTGATATAGAAGTATAGAAAATGGGAGGGTATGAGTTTGCTAATCATTTAGGAATGAATTCTATTAGGTTATAAATGTCATTAGAGGTTTGACCTCAAGGTAAAGTCCTCCTCAAAGGCTATTCAGGTGAAAAAGGACCAGTGACGGTTGAGGGTGATAAGGGGAGAGCCAATGGAATGGTGCTTCTCTCCTTCGCCTGCAGGTAGGAAGAGGTCAGGCAAATACACTGATCCTCAATAGAATCGTGTGTCTCCCCTTCTCCCGTAGACAAAAGGAGACCAATGGCTCCACATTGTTTGCTTCATAGTTTGCTTCCTATTTTGTTTAAATAAATAACTCATAAAAGGCATTTGATGCTCAGAGATTTTTTTTAAAAACTTCCCAAGAATGTCTAATTATTTTAAACTTAAAGCATTTTTCTAGTATGAGAAACATATTTATTTATATAATATATATGCATATATGTAAATATGTGCATTTGAATATGTCTAAAATTCCATTGGCAATGTTCATATAATTTCTCTTTTAAAGGGAGAACTCACAAGTAGAACTAGTCATATATCATAAAATTCAACTACCATTTTAAATGGGGATACAAAAGAGAAGCAATGATTCATATAATCCATTTCTAATTTATTTTGGCTTATTTGTGTTAATTCTGAATAGTATCCCTTCTGTTTTCCTTGTCATTCAGTTCTTCCTTTGCTTCATTTTTTTTTTCTTTCTCTACAGATGAATGAAAAAAAAATTAGCCTTTAGTTGTGGCACTTTGTGAACCAAGAGAGCTTGCCTTGGTTTACTTGAAAATTGTTACACTGAGCTGACAGAAGTCCACATTTGAGTTTTAAGGGGTGAAAACATGCAGAGTACATAAAGCAAAGCCATGCTCCTGATGGGAAGTTCTTTTCATTGGACGCCAGCCTTAGCATCTGAGCAGGCAAAGGAAAGGAAGAGAATAAACATTTATTGTCTATGATTTACCAGATGCCATCATAAGCATTTTACAAACTTTTCTCCTTTGATCCCCACAACAACCTTGTGAGGTAAGTGCTATTATTATCCTAATTTTATAGTTAAGAGAACTGAGGCAGACAGAGGTTAAGCGACTTCCCCAGCTAACAAATACCTCAGACTGGATTTGAATTCAGGAGCTGAATATATAACATAACCACTTTTTTATTGGATTGGTAACTTCAAGAGAAGCCATGAAGAACTGTGTAAAAAAAAGAGCTAATAAATGTTGAGAATTTAGGACAGAATTACTTCTTAAAGTAGGTTCATTTCTTAAAATGAGGTTCAGAAGGTAGAAGCAGTCATATTAACAACTTAACTCTCTATTTAAATTGAATGCCTCCCAACGCATATACCTTGTCTCCTTCTACCTCTAAATAGAAGGGAGACACTTGAAATATTGTATAATCTATGACTTCAATGTTATTAATTTATTACAGATAATAAAGTTCATTGTGGATCTTCTCGGCTGGCAGTGATGTTGAAAATTTGGAGCACAGCCATCAAGGGGAGAGATCTATTTGTTCCCAGCTCAATAATTTCATAGGATCTTAGATTGCTACTCAAAGATACCTTAGAGGCCATCAAAGCTCCCATTTTACAGATGAAAAAACAGAGAGTCACTCAGGAAGTAATGCATAGAGTCACACAGCAGGCAAGTGTCTGAGGCAGGTTTCATGTCTTTCAGTCTTTCTGACTCCAAGTCCAGTATCCTAGTAATTATATTATGTTGCCCCTCCTTCCCCACCTTGCTGAGGTTCCAACTAATAGAATCCCACAAACTACAGAAAAAAGCCAGATTTGTGGTGCTTCCAGTAGCATTAAAAACTAGATACTTCTTTCAACAGACGTTGGTTAAGGATTTATTATACATAAGGCACTGTCCTAGGAACTGAGAAAACCAAAATGAAAAATAAAAGGCCCTCAAGAAACTCACAGTCTGAAGAAGGATGTGATATAACATGCAAACAGATAAATATAATTCAAGCTGGAAGGGGAAGTGAGAAATCGAGATGAAGCACCATGATATTGTTTTTTACTTTGTTTTAAGGAAAAGGTTGAGCTCATTAAAAGCAGTGTGCAAATGTAATGCACTCTACTCTCCTGTGTGAGTTCACTTTTAGGTCCAATTCATTGTTCATATGCATTTCTATTTAAGCTAAAGTATATCTATCCAAGGGTACTTGTATTCTTACATTGATTCCATGTGGTTGCAAATCATAGATTACAGTAATCTCTGAAGAATTTAAATTTCAGGACACTCAAAGGGCAATGAAGACATATGTGGCGGTCATAAACGGTAATTCATTCAAGGAGCAGCCTATGTGATCCATTGGCAACCATGGAATGCCAAGAGATTTTAAATAATAGATGTCATACAGAGAGCCTCTGGAACCAAGTAAGAACTTGACAGACCCCTAACTGATCCAATATTTACACTGGTATGCCCCAGGAGAACCCAACCCCTGCAAATCATGGACATCCATTGAATTCCCAGAAATAATGCCACATCCTAAGCATGTCCCCCTTCCCATATGAGATTCTAAGGATTAGAATTCTAGATCATTCAACCTTTTGTGTTTTAAACAGAACAAGTCCCTGTCTCAGATAGAAAGCAATAGCTTTTGATGTCAGAATACTTTTCAGTAGCATAAAGAACAATACCAAACACAAGGTAGTACTATATCAGACCTCATTCTGCTTCAGGTCAGTGCTGAAGTTACCTGGCCTTGCCTCACTTTTCTAGCATTCTAGGGTCCAGATCCTCATCAGAGCTCTCTGGTCATACTAATTCTGATCATAGACTGGGGAGGCTGGTTTTGAATCTCATCCTGATTCATTTTCTACCCTCCCATCCCCAAACACACACACACACACACACACACACACACACACACACACAAACACTTCTTAAACTACTTAGATGTATACCTAAATGGTGTGTGTATATACGTATATACACATATATACAAATATATGTGTGTGAAAATGCACACTACTGAATGTATATATGTACGTGTATCATATATATGTGTGTGTGTATGTTTTCTTTACTTGGCTTAAAAAACAGTTTGGTTAACTTTTGAGCCTCACATTTGCAGGACCAGATAACAGAGGGAGCAAAGTAACTCATTTTCATAACCAGCCATACTAAAAAGCAAAGGCACAGCACAGCATCTCACCAAACTTACATCATCAATATTGCTAACTTTGGCTTAGTCCCTGAAGTAAAAATCTTCATTAAATTATTAACAAAAATACTTAACAAGCCAATGTATTTTTCACCTGTGATCATTATGTATATACATATGCATATGTGTGTGTACACAAACACATGCTGTGTATCTGGCATAGCATGAGAAAGACCTGGGCTCAAGATCCCATATCAGGCACACACTGTTCAGATGCTTCTCAAAGCTCTAGGACTAACTCTCAAACTATAAAATGCAGAGAACATGCCAACTTCTGGTGGAGTTATGAACTGATCCAAACATTCTGGAGAGCAATTTGAAACCATATCCAAAGGGCTATAAAATTAGGCATGCTCCTTGATCCAGTGATACCAGTACTAGCTCTGTATCTCAAAAAGATCTTTTTTTAAAAAAAGGGAAAAGGATCTATTTGTACAAAAATATTTATACCAACTCATTTCATGGTGGCTAAGATTTGGAAACTGAGAGGATGTCCAATTAATGACTGAACAAGTTGTAATATATAATTGTAAAGAAACACTATTGTCTGATAAGAAATGATGATCAGAATTATTTCAGAAAAACCTGGACTTATGTGACCTGATGAAAAGTGAAGCGAGCAGAACCAAGATAATATTGTACACAGTAACAGCAACTACGATGACTGAACTGTTCTCAATAATACAATGATCCAAGATAACTACAAAGGACCCATGATGAAAATTTCTATCCATTTCCAGAGAAAGACTTGATTGAGTCTGAGTGCAGATGAAAGGATACTGCTTTTCATTTTATTTTTTAATGGGGAATTGTTTGATCTGTGGCTTTTTTTGTCCACAACATGACTAATATGAAAATAGTTTGCATGATTGCACGTATATAACATATAGCCAGTTGCTTACTGTCTTAGCAAGGGAGATAATATGGAATTTTTTAATGAATGTTAAATTTTTTACATGCAGTTTTGGATAAAACAAACTTTCCTATGTGGGAGAAAGGAAGGAAGGAAGGAAGGAAGGAAGGAAGGAAGGAAGGAAGGAAGGAAGGAAGGAAGGAAGGAAGGAAGGAAGGAACAAAGAAAGAGTCACATTGCATTGGTAGAAGTTGCCCCAACAGTGAGTTTTCTATACAACTGATATCTTACATCAAGCCCCATCCATTTGCTACAGAGTTAGGGGATATGGCCTAAGTGATTCTAAAAGGCTATTGCAATTAGACCTATTTGTCAACTTTCCCAGTCTCTTCCAGGATCTCCTCTCTGAAATTGACTTTCTTTAGTTCCTAGGCTGACTGCGATGTCAGGTCAAAGAGAACTGGGAGAGGGCTCCCTTGGACATTACTATGACAAAACCCTGAAAAGCTTTTGCAACTGAGTCTGTTCTGTACCTTTCTCATATTTTTTTTCTGGTTTCCTATTTCCTCTCTTGCAGTACTAATTAGCAGCAACCCCATTCACTTTTCTGTGTTTCTGTCTTCTTCACTTTGTTCCACACTCATCTTCACTCTCCCCCTTTTCTTCCTCTGGAGGCTCAGATTTGAACCTTGTTTTATTCATATGCCTTAACACTGGAAGCTGGTCTACCCCCACACTTCCAAAAGATTAACTCCTACAGTCTGTGCCTTAAGATGCTGCTTGCATGAGAATTAGGAGGAGACAGCTGAGGCAACTGAGACCTAAGAGATAGATAGGGGAGGGAGCAGAACCAGGAATCCAGGGGTTAGTGAGTTGATCTTCTATTCTTGTTTCTGTCAGAATGAGCTTGAAGAAGTCCTTTCCATTTTCATCACTGTGCTCCATTTGAGTACATTTTGCTAATCATTATCTGGCACCGTAGGTAGAATTCCCCATAAGTTACTTGTCATTCCACTATTGCCCTTGGATTCTGAAAATGTTGTCTTGAAATCTATTTATATTCTCTTGAGTGCATTTTCATTTATTTTACAGTTGGCTAACAAATGCCTCTTTTATTTTCCAAAACAATTTTCCATTATTACAGCCAAAAAGGGTAACATGTTGATATATTTCTTGACATAATTCACCAAAACACCAAGTTCCTCAAACTTCAAAAATTCTATAATTTAAAAAGTCTCTCTGCCAAAAGTCTAATTTGTATGTATAATCAATCACAGAAATATATCATGCTTTGATTTTTGAACTAAGCTCTCATTAAAATCAATGGAAATGTTACACAAAAAATCTTTACCTTAAATTACTTTGAAGTAATAAAATCATTTGTGTTGATGTCTACAGACAGGTAGTATTAGATAACCTTTTATTTAGGAAAATAGCCTGCCAAATTTTATTTAATGAGATGAATCCACCCCTAACCCTTCTTATATCTTTACTTTAGTGTAGGTGTAATTCAGAGGATCTGCGGCTTGCTCAAAGAATCGTATTCATTGCCTGTGTATGATGAATTCAATTTACTCTGGTATAATATAAAGAAGAACCCTGGAGGTATCTTTGATTCTGAAAGTTTCATTGAGCTGTTTGTCATTCTGACTCATACCTGAGCAGATGTTCAATTTGGCAGTAGGAACACTGAAATGGTGTGTTGCTAATGGCCTATTACAAGACTTTAAAGTGTCAAGATGGTCATCAATGCTATCAGTTGAGACCCATTCTTTTTTGAATGAGGACTGTTACCATTCTCTGACAATGAAATTCCTGTTGAACAGAATTTTGTTTCCCATTGGGTACTTGACTACTTCCTTTCAAGAAGGGAATTGCAACCTTACATATTAATTTAGAGATTTCAAATACCTCCTCAAATCATTGACATATTTCTTATTCTTCTGGGCACAGTTTCTCTTCAGAAAGAGCAATTCTCAATTACTCCCAATAAGTATAACTATGGTCCGTGGTGACTACAGGCAGCTAATCAATTTAACTCCATGAGTGGCATTTTGTGCTACATTTGTCATGGAGGGGAAAAAAATCAAAGCTAAAATGATCTTTGGCACTGAAAATATCAAATGTGCCAAATTACTTCCCTAAATACTAGGAGGAGGGGATTAGAGGTTAAACATCATGCCTCACATTATGCTAATGAAAATATCCAGGATATGCCTTTCCCAGAGCAAAATGCTATTTTAACGGCTGTGTTCAATGTCATTTTGGTTAATGTGACATCTGAGCAAGCATTCCTCCTGGAGCTCTAATCTGTATTCAAGGACAGAGATCAAAATAGCAATCACCTCTACCACACAAGGGGCTGACTGTCCACAGAGCCCAGTGTGAGAATAGTCATCATTCAACGGAGTGCCATGCTATTTTGTTAATGAGTTCCATTGCCCATTCTCTGCTAATTTTTTTTTCCCTCATCAGATATCTAGCTATTTCCTCCCAGTAGGGAACTATGGGTGTATATGTGGATTTCAATTCAATACAGTTAAAGACACCGAGTTAGGACCTGGGGATACAGAGAAGAAAATAAACATAAACATAAACAAATCAGCAGACTGGAACAGAATATAGCATTTACACAGTTGAGTAAATACAAGATCAACTGAACAAAAAGCAAGTGCTAAAAATTTTAATAAAAATTCTCATTACAGAAGGTGCATGAACTAAGTTTTGAAGGAAGGTGAAGATTTGAAGACAGAGAAGAGGACATGCATTCCAGGCAATGGGAGATAACCTGTTTGTGTGTATTTACACCAAACTAAGTCATAGATTTGCTACTGAGAGTAATGCTAAAGGAGGCTTCTGCTCCCAAAAGGTGGTATAGATAATGTGATCCAAAAATAATATAAATGATGCATACCCAAGAGCATGTTTATGCCATAGAATATAAAGGGCATATTCAGGGCAGTATTCATTAATATTTAACAACCAGCTCTAGAAATAGGTGGGGTGAGAAATATACAAGGACACGTGAAAGGAAGGAAGGAAGGAAGGAAGTGAAGGAAGGAAGGAAGGTAGGAAGGAAGGTAAGAAGGAAGGAAGGAAGGAAGGAAGGAAGGAAGGAAGGAAGGAAGGAAGGAAGGAAGGAAGGGAGGGAGGGAGGAAGGAAGGAAGGAAAGAAGGGAGACAGGGAGGCAGGGAGGGAGGGAAAAACAGTATACTTCAGTGTGCATTCAGAAAATATCAGTTCTTTCTCTAGAAGGAGATAGCATGTTTCATCATGAGTCTTTTGGGATTGTCTTGGATCATTGCATTGCTTAGAAAAGCAAAGGCATTCCCAGTTCTTTGTTGTACAATATTGCTGTTGCTATGTACATTTTCCTTCTGCTCACTTCACTCTGCAAGACTTTATGCAAGATTTTCCAGGTTTTCCTCAAACCATCTTACTTATCATCTCTTATGGCACACACAGTAACATTCCATGGCAAATCTATACCACTGTTTGCTCAGCCATTTCCCAACTGATGGGAGTTCCCTCAATATGCAAATCTTAACCCCCACACAAAGAGCTGCTATAAATGTTTTTGCATAAGTAGGTCCTCCCTCCCTGTAATGCCAAGCAAAGGCAACTTCCAAGGTTCGGATTACCTGCGGAGCAAACCCCATTTATTCAGTGACAGATTAAGGCAAACATTCACAAAACTGAGAAAATCAAAATACAGTTTAATCCATTCCTTTAGCAAGTAAATTCTCAATTCAATCCAGGTACTACTCCACCCCTAGACAGTAACTCATTCCTTTAGTCAGTCAAAGTCTCTTCTCAAATAGAGATTAGTTTCCAATCATAAACAAAGTACATTCATTTGGTCAACCACAGTATAATATCAACCAAGCATTTTCTGTAAAAGGGCAGGAGAACGCAAAAAGCCATCTACCCTTAAGCCACAACAAAGTTAAGATATCCCAGCATTGAAAACCCAAGGAAAGGGGTGGCTAGGTGGCACAGTGAATAGACCATTGGCCCTGGAGTCAGGAGTACCTGAGTTCAAATCCAGCCTCAGACACTTAACACAAAAAACTAGCCATGTGACCTTGGGCAAGTCACTTAACCCCAACTGCCCTCCAAAAAACAACAACAACAACCAAAAAAAAAAAAAAAAGAAAACCCAAGGAGAGGTCCTGTCTTCATTTTGACCTTAGGCAAGTGCTCACCAGTCCTGGTTCCTGGAGAGGCAAAGCCTAACCAAGCTACAACACACATAGCCAGTGTCCACATCAAGTCACTCTCTATAGAATGGTCCCAGAATCCCTGAAAACATGAGCAAGGCCCTCTTCCAGGATTTCTGTAAACATACAACAGGAAAATCCTCCTTAAGGGCTTCTGAACCAACAGCAAGTTTCTAGGACCTCTACAACAGCAGCACTGTCCTTTACCAGCAGGTGAATCTGGCTAAACAACATCAAAACAGACAGACAAAATGCCGGCATCACAACCATGCCTCCTCAGTTCTTGGTAGCTCTGGGTGGCAGTTCTCAAAAGTCCTTGGCAGCAACAACTGGCCCTCAGCAGTCCACATCACTGCTCTCCAAAAAGTCCCTCCTGCCTTCTCTGCTTGGGCCTTCTCTCCAAATTCATGGCTTCTCCCAGTTCAGCCCTCTTTCTTCATGTCAACAAGTCCCACAAGTGGGATTCACAAGCTCTGGGTTTTAATGCTCAACCCATAAACCAAGCCAACAAAGATGGATCTCCAAATTCCATTACCATTACACTCATTTTTTAAAAATCTCTTTGGGATATAGACTTATATATATATATATATATATATATATATATATATATATATATAAGATATAGTAGTATTGCTGGATCAAAGGATATGCACAATTGCATAGCTCTTTGGACATCATTCCATTGATCTCCAGAATGGTTGAATCATTCACAACTCCACCAACAGTGCATTAGTGTCCAAGTTTTCCCACATCCTTTGAAGATTTATCATTTTCCTTTTTTTTTCCCCATACAACTATAGATAACTTTGATTTCTTTCTCTGGAAATTTCCTGTTCATATCATTTAACCAATTATCAACTGGAAAATAACTTGTATTCTTACAAATTTGACTCAGTTCTCTATATATTTGAGAAATGAGGCTGTTAATCAGAGATTTTTGCTGCAAAAATTTTCCCCAGTTTTCTATTTTCCTTTTAATTTTCTTTGCATTAGTTTTGTTTGCGCAAAAACTTTTTAATTTTATAGAGTCAAAATTATATACTTTAAATTTTATAATATTCTCTTTATCTTGTTTGACTTTAAATTCTTCCTTTATCCATAGATCTCACAGGTAAACTGTTCTATGCTCTCCTAATTTGCTTTTGATATCACCTTTTATGTCTAAGTCATGAGCCCATTTTAATCTTATCTTGGTATACGGTGTAAAATGTTGATCTATGCTTAGTTTCGCCAGTACTATTTTTCAATTTTCCCAGCAGTTTTGTCAAATGGCGACTTCTTATCCCAAAAGCTTGAGTCTTTTGGTTTATCAAACACTAGATTACCATGATCGCTAGCTACTGTGTCTTGTGTACTTTATCTCCTCCACTGATAGCACCACTCCTTTTTTTAGCCATTACCAGATTCTTTTGATAATTACTTATGGTTTGAAATCTTGGGTTAGGCAATTTTCCTTAACATTTTTTTTCATTGATTCCTTAGACCGTTTCCTTGACCATTTTTTTCTTCCAGATGAATTTTGTTATTACTTTTTCTAGCTCTATAAATATTTTTTGTTAGTTTGATTGGTATGGCAGTGAATAAATGGATTAATTTAGGTAGAATTGTCATTTTGATTATGTTAGCTCCACCTATCCATGAGTTAGTGGTATGAAATGGGTGTGTAGCTGCTGGACTGGGATCTTGATGCCCTGCACAGACTGCTGGCTTGTCTCCTGGGATGGGAGCTTGCAGGAGGACAGGACTTCACTGGTAGATTGCCTCCAGTCTTGGAGCCTTGCTGCAGGCTCCCTGCTGTGAGGGCTGCTCTCAGACCTCATTCTTTTCTTATCCCAACAAGACAGACATTTGCTGATGATCGGGTAGCTATCCCTTTCCTCCAGTTTGTGGTGGTGTTTAAGTTGTTGGAAGAGGAATTTAGAAGGGCTCCTGGGAATTTTTCCCCCACTCTCCCATCTTCACAGAAGGGTACATTTTCAAGTTTAACCTGATTTATTATTAAGTTTAACCTGATAAGTTTAACTGTGGTATTTTCCACATTTTTTAAGTCTAGACAATTAACAAAACAACAAACAAAACCCTGATTTATAGCATTTACCCATTTGGGGTATATAAATGCTAACACCTACATCTGGCTTCTGTATAACACAGGCATATATCTATCTAAATTTTAAAAAGGAACTATAATCCATGAAAATAAATAGGGTAGAAATAAAAAGTGGTGTCACCGTTTGTAATGGTAATCAATTTGTTGGATATTTAGGGCTAAGTGGATAGGATACTTAGGGGTAAGTAGATCAGGTACTTAGGGCTAAGTAGCACCTAGTAACTTAGGGCTAAGTATAGAACTCTGTCCATTGGTGAAAAGATGTGA
>CM053594.1:347524473-347540891 GCA_028646575.1 Pseudocheirus occidentalis
AGACAGATAGATAGATAGGTAGGTAGATAGATAGACAGATAGATAGGTAGGTAGATAGACAGATAGATAGGTAGGTAGATAGATAGATAGATAGATAGATAGATAGATAGATAGATAGATAGATAGATAGATAGACAGATAGATAGGTAGGTAGATAGATAGACAGATAGATAAATAGGTAGGTAGATAGACAGATAGATAGATAGGTAGGTAGATAGATAGACAGATAGATAGGTAAGTAGATAGATAGATAGATAGATAGATAGATAGATAGATAGATAGATAGATAGATAAACAGACAGACAGGTAGATAGATAGATAGATAGATAGATAGATAGATAGATAGATAGATAGATAGATAGATAGATAGATTATCCCCATTAGAGTTTTTGAGAGCATGGAATCTCATTTTTTTCTATTTGTTTCCCCAATACTTGGTATGCAGCAAGCACTGAAAAAAAAAGATTTTAATGCATTATTTTTTTCTGTCACTCACATTTTGCTTTTCTGTTTTCAATTAAATTTAATTTTGAAAATTTTATTTTATTTCAGACTCATTACAATTGAAAAAAGAAAAGAAAATCCTTGTAACAAATATGCATAGTTAAGCAAAACAATTTTTTTCATTGACCATGTTCAAAAAAATTTATCTTATTCTGTACCATAAGTCTCTGTACCTGTCAAGAACTGGGTACAATGTTTCATTATTGATCCTATGGAGTCATAGTTGTTCATTGTATTGATTAGAGTTCTTAAGTCTTTCAAAGTCCATTTTTACACTATTGCCATTATATATATATATATATATATACATACACACACACATATATATGGATATGTGTGAATCTCTCTCCATACATACATGCATGCATACATACATACATATGTATGTATATGTATATATATATTTCTCTTTACTATGTCCGTTTTACTCTCCATTAATTCACACAAGTCTTCCCAAGTTTCTCTGAACTATCTCTTCCATAATTTGTATGGCACAGTTGTATTATTATATATTGATATAATAACAAAATTATTCACCCATTCTCCAACTAGGACCCTGTTTGTTCCTAGTTATTTGCTATAACAAAAGAGGTAATAAAAATATTTGATGCAAATGGAAACTTTTCTACTTTTTTTATCTCTGTGGGCTCTACATCTAGTAGTGTTATGACTTGGACCATCATGTGTGCAGTTTAATGAACTTTGGGGAAGAGTCCTAAATTGCTTTCCAGAGTGGCTCCAATTCACAGCTCCATGAAAAGTACATTAATGCACCTGTTTTCCTGCAGCCACTGGAATATTTATTGTTTTCCTTTTCTGTCAACTATTTTTTAAATTTATGAATATTAATGAATGTGGTTAAACTCACTTATAACAAGGATGATAACATAATCTAACAATATATTGTTTAAAGGAGACACACATGTCATAGACTCACATGGAATTAAATGTCAAGAGTCTCAAGGATCTTTCTTTTTTAAGTAATCAGGAAAAGGGGAAAGAAAAAGGCACAACAAAATTTCAAACCATATTGCATATCAATATTCCTCCAAACTATTTGGTGCCAGATAAAAAGATAGAAAAAATTGATTGGTATAGCAAATTGAGTCCTGCAGATTCAGAAGAAATTTAACCTAGCAACACAGCATTCAGTAAACTCAAGGATTTCAGTGATTAGAGCAGGGAGAAATTACACCAAAAAAAAAACAGGGAAAACTGCAAAGAAGTCTGTCAAAAACTGGGTTTACTTGAACAATTTATACCAGTCATACCAAAGTAAACTTAAAATGGATACATTAAATTGATTTTTTTAAGGCATAGTCTAAACAAATAAGAATAATAGGGAAGGAGATAACTTTCATAGTAGGAGAGATAGTAGAGGATAGAAGGTCTTATCATGCTATAGTCCATGGCATCACAAACACTGAGATACAACTGAATGACACAACTGAATGAACAACAGCAAGATAACTTTCACACCTTCTGTACAATTGACTATTTTAATTGCATAAAGTTGAGAAGTATTTATAAAACAGCATCATTTCTAGCAGAGTAAAAGGGATAGGGATGCAAAAAAAGAAAAAATGTCAATGAAACACTTTTAAAAATTTACTAAAGGAAGCAAAATTTCAGAAGTGCATAAAGACAAGCAGTGTAGTACCACTATATGAAATTTAACGCAATCTTTTAAAAAGCAACAATTTCTACATGATAGGGATTCCCATGATTCCTTATAAAATTATTCTTTATATATTTTTATGTGGAAGTATTTCTGTTTATCAACATTTATTGAATTCATAATAAAAAGATTTGGGAGAAAAATCATACTTTGATAGGAATACTGTCAAAAACCAGAAACAAATAGTGAAAAATATGATGAAAAACATGGCTAAGAAGAAAGGAATGGGAGAAGCCAAAATCTTATGAACTGCAAAGAAACAGAAGCAGCTAGACATTTTAAGGCTCAAATAACATCATGAAAATTGAAACTTATAATATTTTAACTGACGGAACGAACTTATGGATGTGAGTCATTTCTGAGTCAGTTGTCCATGTACGTTTGGACAGCCAATAAAGCAAAATCAAAATGAATTTGACTAGAACTAAAATGTGAAAAATGAGTGAGGTATAATAAAATATCTCCAACCTGACTAAATTAAATGTCATTAATAAGAAGAATGAAAATTAGATGGAAGAAAGACATCAGCATGAAAAATTATTTTGTAGAAAGTTTAACTAAGTTAATGAAAATAAAAAGTAGGGGAGAAAAAGCCTAGAAACTACCTCAGCCATCTAGAACAACTGATCTCCTTGCCAGGCTGAGGGACATAGTACCCAAGGACAAAATTGGTTTAAAAGAAAGCTCATTTTTAAAATCTTATGAGGAATTATGAGGGAAAATTATTCACCATATCACCACAAAAAAAAACCAATAAACATAGGAAGGAAAAAATAAGTTAGTGATAGCTTGGCAAAAGACAATTAGACAAAAATTATCTTGAGAAAACTTAAGGATGAAACTTGAAGAAAACAAAGAGATGCAAAATTGAAAAGATCATCAAGGACAGGGGAGTCACCACAACAGGACTCTAGCATTACAATTCATGAAAGTCTTTCCAAAAGAAATGGAAATGGTGTTGAATAAAACCAAGATGGCAAAGTTGCTGGATCCTATCTAATACATACAGAGGAGATCCATTCTGGAAGTGGCACTATTTTGAAAATCTTGAGTGATCAGTTCTTAAACTATATGGGGGGAAAAGAAACTTGGAAAATATAAAGCTTGGAAAAAAATCTCAGATCTTATTACAAAATAAAGGTAACTGGGAGAGTATCAAATAACTATAGAAAAATATTCCTACTTCTTCATGTACACAAAATTTTATGAGAATAATCTTCCCATGATTAAAGGCATCCTTGAGAAGATATTGGAAGAGAGTGCAAGAACTGTTCCATGATCAAAAAAACTGGATTAATCACACACTCCAAACTCCAAAATCCCACTGTGTTTATTTTTTACTGACAATAAAAAACTGTTTAGAAAGAGCCAAAAGATGTTTTAAAAGCTCTCTGATAATGAGATGTCTTCCACACAAAAGAAAAAAATCACACAAGATTACTTGAAAGATGTAGCAACAGAGATGACTTTTTCAATAAGTGTCTGATTATTAACATGAGTAAAGTGTCAGAGAGATGTCAAAAACAATGCTGGCTGGAAAGCACAGAGTCCACATAAATGAGAGATTACCTAAAGATGGTGAGATCTTTCTGACACTTATTTGAGAATAATAGTATGTTGGTTACACAAAAACCAAAATATTTCAGAGCTTGGTCTATCTAGTAATGGGAGTGTGGGGGGAGGAAGGAATGGCTAAAATATATTTATTTTTCAGACTACAATATGCAGTAAGATCAACGACCTATATAGCTGCTAATTAGCACATGTATCTGGGACAGAAAATGAAAACTGGATAAGGAACAGAACCAAGAATGAATAGGAGTAGGAAAGCATCCTAGATTACCTATCCAAAACTACACAGTTCTTTTATAAACCTTAGGCTCCTTTGAAGAAAGACCTATCTTTTCAAAACCAGCCTTCTTTCAGGATATTAGATCACTGTTTATTAAGCAATTCTACAGCCTCCAAAAAAAGAGACATTGGAGCTTGATCAAAGGGCAATGGAGAGGCACATGGTTGTATAAAGTGGGTTGCAACACACTACAAATGAGAAATTACCCTGAAGTGATATAAGAGACATCATTAGAGAAAAGTATGAACAAAGGAAATGGTACCCTAATCATACAGAAAGAACAAGTGACAACTGATCGTCAGTGTCTCATCTTCCCCAATGATAGACATGAAAAGAGAAGAGATCACAGAAAAGAATATTGAGAATATATACATATTCACCTGCAGTAAATTTGTGGGGTGACATGAGTGAGAATTTCAGAGGATAGGCAGATGTGTAGGAATTGGATCTGTGTCCCTGGAGGGAATACCCAAATTGATGAGCTCTAGAAAGACTGGAACATTGGAGTGCTGGAGCAATACATTATGCAGATGATCCTCCACTCAAGGAGTATTCCAATGTCTCACCATGGTATGTTTTTCAAAGACTATTCCAATTGAACCCAAGTTCTGGCACATTCTACCAGGCTGGAAAAGCATCTGGGCAGAGGCCAAGGAATAAATTGTCTTTATCTGTAGATTAGACTGGTTGACATCAGAAAAATTCATCACCGATTTGGTAGTAACTCGAAGACAGATAGATAGACAGAGGATATAGTTGTAGTAAAATTGCAATACATTAATAAGTGAAGTATGCAAGGGCATGGTTTACATACCCTTAAAATTAATATGCATTATTTTAGGTAATTTATGCCTCACACATATTCCAATACCCTGAAAATAAAACTAAACACTTTGAGCTCTTGGGATTAAAATGGACTATTTTTATTACACATACACACACATGCAAATATATTAAGTACTAACATAATAAACTCTCCTCAGGGTTAATGGAAATAATGAGATTCAAATTCTTTCCTTAAGGAGATTATAATTTAGTTAACAGAGGTATGAAAAGTAAACAGGTGAACATAATACAAAAAAATTATAAATCAATCAATCAACAAGCATTTACTAAACGCATATTTTGTTATACGTATTGTACTAGAAACATTGACACATTCATTATATGTGAGCCAAATTAGAAAGTAAATATAAACAGATACATAAAATATTTTAAAGTCATAATTTGCCAATATTCCATTAAAAGTATTATTAAATTGCTATACATAGCTTATTGTCTTATTATCTCTAATTAGTCATGTGATAACCACCAATGCTAAAATAATGATTATATCCACACACTATCTAAACTACACTTCCTATTAGGTAAAATTGCATCAACTAAAAAAAAATCAGTAGAGAACTATTGTTACATAAATATATTTCTTTGTTCTAAATACAAAGGATTATTGATATTTTTAATGTAAGTAATAAAATGCAAGAGATTTTGGTCCTTGTATATTAGTCCCAGGAACTTGGATTTTGGCATCTCCATCAGAATTTTAATCATGACTTTTCCAGGAAACTTGAATTCATTTTTGCTATCTCATCCTTGTCTCCATTTTTCTTCTTGTACTTTTTTCATTTAAATAGTTCTGGCATAAATTCTAGGCAAAGAAAGTCAATTGTAATGTTTATTATTGATGTTACATTAACAGACTCCAGTGCTAGCAAAGTGAACCATAAATACTATGACATAAAATACAAATGATCTTAAAGGGGTTTTTTGTTTGTTTGTTTGTTTTCTTTTTTTAAGTAAATCATAAATAACAGCTTTAAAATTGTGTGAAGTTCAAATAAAACATCATTCTAATAAATTAACAAACAAGACCCATTAGACTTATAAAAATGCAAAACACTATGTGCTTAAAATGAAGTTAATAAAACCAGCTGGGGAGATTTTTTATTAACAAGCTGTGCAAATGACTAACATTGCTGTTAGTGAGAAGCTGACAAAAAAATCTGTATGTATGTGTTGGAGGGAAGAAGCCAAGAGAAAGAAGAAGCCAAGAAAGAATAAGTGAACAATTTGCCTTGACAATTATTATGCAAAGAACACTCAATGGAATCAAGAGAAATGGAATCTAATTTTATTCTGCTAAGTGATCTAGAGCAATCCAAACCACCCCATTGCCTCTTTGCCCCAATCCACAATAATAAATTTCCTGCCCAGGGATATTTAATTCTAAACTTAAACTTCCCAGAATTCTGTTCTTCTCTTCCTTTATCTGATTAATGGGACCCTCCAAATTAATAGGGAACCAGCTCTATAAATCCCCACAAGTAAGAAAATCTATGAATATTCTATTGTACCTATAGTACATGAAGAAATAGTTTGAATTAAAGACCACACTATAAGGTACTTAATTATTTAAAGAGATTAATAGCTATCAACTACTATTGCTGCAGCTAAAATGCACTTTGGAATATTGGCTTTTTCCAGCATTGCCTCCAAAGGTTGTCTACACAACGCAAATACTCAGCGAACTATAATATGTCCAAAACTATGGAATTGTGGAGGCCCCCTTTATTTACAGTTTCTGATAGAAATGTCTATTTCTAATGTCTATTTGAAAATGTCACATTTCCCCAGGAATTTCATGATTTAACTTACTCTGGACTGAAAATCCTTAAAAATGTGTGATTTTCATTATTTTAAATTGATTAATTCCATAGCTTGTAAATTACACAAATTTAAAATTCCATTTAAAAAAAACTAAGTTTGTTAAAAATAAAATGTAACTATATTATTATGATTCATCTGTATATTCCATTCAAGCATGTTCATTCAACAAATATTAATTGACCATAGGTACTATGTTAGGCACTATTGAGGAAACAAAGATAGAGTCTCCAGTTCCAAGAGCATACAGATTGTTTTGGGGCTGCTTGATATGAGAATTTATTTTGATTAACTATGAAAATTTTCTACAAGAATTTCATTTTACATTGCCTCCCCATCCCCAATGGGGAGTTGAAAGGAAATGGAAAAGAGAAAATAAATGTGTTAATTAAAAAAAATAAATTTTGAAAAGTGCTTTCATTATATAATAGCACTTTAGACTTGGTGAAAACAAACTGATCTTCAAAGAGTTATGGTTCTACAGTTTAGGTTTAGGGGTGCTTGGACCCCAAAATAGAAACAAGCAATTCCTGACCAAATGGATTCAACTGAAGCCTTCTTTCAGCTAAAGAAAAACATTTATTAAAGATCCACCATATTGGGTAGATGCTTAAGAAATCTGAACATTTCTAATGCTTGTACTGACAAGCAGCCAAAATGAATCTGAGAACCTTCATGAAAAAGATGGATCTTCTATACAGAATAACTGAGGGAGGGATCTAGGGGTGGCCAAGTAGTCTTCGGTTTCTAGAGGAGGAGTCTAAGGAGGATCTTGATGGGCGTGGCCAGTAGACTGAGGGGACTAGAGGTCAGAGGGCAGGAACCAAGAAAGGATTAAGGGTGGGAAGCAGCCAAAGGTCATCTGGAGATCACAGACAATGGAGAGCTAGGTTAGGTTAGGGGTAACATAATTGGGCACAGAGATAATGAAGGGCTTATAGCCTCAAGCAAATGCCAGATCAAGTGGAAAGATTCAAGAAGAGTTCAAGGGGGGTCCCAGAGCCTGTACCCCACTACTGTTGCTTTGGGTTTTTTTAACCTCCAAAGAAATAAAGGTCTATTTGCCTCATTACCATTCCTGTATGTTATTTTCCCATAATCGTCCACCAAAGTCGAATCCAATACCCATTGTGAAATGGAAGTAACTCTGAGTTCTTGAAGGCCATGTCAGAAGAATCCAAATTCTAATAGGTGCTACCCAACTGAAAAGGTTTCAGATACAAACTCAGTGACACATCAGCCAATCTAAATTTAGAGTACTTTGTTACCAGGGGCTTAGGAACCAAGTGATAAATATTTTAACCCCAACAACTCACCAAGACCATGTTCTAAGATATGGAAATGTTGTCATGTGCTCCAGAAAAGGAAGGACCCTCAGATGAAAGCACATAGAGCAGCTAAAATGAACTATCCCTTTATAACATTCTATAACCCAAAAAGGCCCCAAACTATTTCAATTGTCTATATTTA
This sequence comes from Pseudocheirus occidentalis, assembly GCA_028646575.1. NCBI lineage: Eukaryota > Metazoa > Chordata > Mammalia > Diprotodontia > Pseudocheiridae > Pseudocheirus > Pseudocheirus occidentalis. The sequence continues at coordinate 347,532,642 of CM053594.1, forward strand.
TTTACTTGCGAAGAGGAAATGTTCAAATGTTCAAATTTCATTCCTAATATATAATGGCTTTATGACCCTGTGGAAGTCACTTAACCGCTCAGTGTTCTCAAGTAACTCAAATATTATACAGCCTAATGAGAGCAATTAATGAATCCCATGAAGTGGTCTCATTATTCTAATCTCCACTGAACACATATGTATATAGATGTAAGGTTTGGAATTCCCCTGGCTGAAGAACTGCACCTTTCCAAGCACTGAGATAGTCTCAGCTCCCCAGTCACAGGAGTTAATTTGCTACTGAAGAAAGAGTCTGGGAGATTTAGGCTGATTATAGATAATAGCTTAATGATCATAATGGGTTCCTTACATTAGGGGCCAGTCTGGGGAGGTCACCAGATGAAACAGTCTCAATAATGGATGGATCTCTCCATAGAGACCCCAGAAAAGCTCAGTGATAATTACAGGAAACAGACAAAGGGAGGAGGATCTATAGGTATACATCACCGCTGATTGGTGGATGTTTTTGGTTTTCTGCTTAGTAATGAGCTCATTCCTCAGCTTATACATTAGGCCAATGTTTGGGGGCAAATATATAATCACGAATTGTGCACTGGTCACAAACACGTCACTGTGTTCATGTTATGAGTGCTACGGGACATAGTTATATCTCTGGGTCTGTATTATGATTTTAACAGGTCACCATGTCCAGGCTTCCATCTTTCACAAAGTTTAAGTTATGGCTTTCACTTCTTACCCTGTTTTATGGCTTTTCCCCAAGAGGAACACCACAATTGGTATGTGCATGTGTACGTGTGTATATGTTGTTGTTGTCTTCCAGCTTGTTTTACAGATGAGGAAAGTGAGGCAAACAGGGTCAAACAGCTAATATTGAGGCTAGATTTGAGCTCAGGTCTTCCTGATTCAAGGGCAAGCACTTTATCTACTGTACTATCTAGCTGCCCTGTGTGTATGTTTGTTTATGTATGTGTATAATTAGTTCCTACCCAATTGAATAATATGACCACTTCACAAGATTCATTCCAATTGGGACCTAGCTATAAATTATAGTTGTCAATCTGCACTGGAGGAGATATTTATTCACTAGATCCTCCCTATATCCATTAAATTGCAGTTTGGTCAAATATAATATTTGTTGACCACTAATATCCATTTTTCTTTTAAAAATGATGAAGAATCACATACCTGTGATTTTTACTTGTCTTCAATTAAGTAATTTCAGCTTAAGAAACATTTGTTAAGCATAAACACCTCTAATGATATGTTGCCTTCTTTAAAGAGGCTAAAATAAATGGATATGTCAAGATATGGAGAGTCCTTTGTTAAAAAAAACAAAAAGCAATTATCTCAGGAATGACAAGTGGACTGCAATTAACTAAACCAAATATTTGAACATCAGAGTATTACATGGGAATATTGCAATCCTAGGCCTCCCACTGAAATCAAGTCAATTCAGTTTTGTATTGGCATTTTTCAGTTCTCCAAAACTGATAAAAATCCCCTCTTCTATGTACATGACAAAAATGAGGCTTGTGACTTCTGAAACTTTTCTTGTTTGCTTTGTGTTATATGGATTATGAATAACCATGAAAATCTAACTCCTTGGTGAGAACATAAACATAAAGTCTATGAGATGAAGACCTTCATGACACCAGCATAGTTACTAGTAATAGTTCACATCAACAAAGCGTGCTAAGATTTGTGAACCAAAAAAAATAATAAAAATAAAGATTTGCAAACCAATTTGTATGCATTTCCTTATTTGATTCTCACCCTAAACCTATGAGGAAATCACTATTATTTTCCCCATTTTACAATTAAGGAAACTGAAGCTCAGAGATGTTAAATGTCTTATACAGAGGAGCCCAGCAAGAAAGGGTCTGATAACACTGCCTTACTCAAAGTCCAGTTACAGGGCAGGAAGGGGAAAGAGGAAAGAAGGGAGGAAGGAAGAGCGGGAGGGGGAGAGGAAAGAAGGGAGGAAGGGAGAGAGACTGAGAGGAAAAGAGAAGGAAGGAAGGAAGGAAAGTAGGAAGGAAGGAAGGAAGGAAGGAAGGAAGGAAGGAAGGAAGGAAGGAAGGAAGAAGGAAGGAAGGAAGGAAAGAAAGTAGAATTTGAGGTCCTCTGTTGAGAAAGAACAGAAGGACGTGGCATAGGTGGTCTGACAAGGGAGTAAAAGGTTGTAATTCTTTTTTTTTCCTTTTATTCATCTCTGGATTCCCATTTATTCTTTCACTTTGTTTCAGCCAGGATTTCTCCAGGGCAATTCCTTAGTTTTTCTATACTACAGGAAACTTGAGAACAGACAATCAGAAATTAGTGAAAAACATGAAGCTCAGAGAAGCAGAGCTGTATTTTCCTACAGTGCTCCCTTGTCTCCAGAAATAAAAGTTACAGCACAAGTCTATATAACTTAAATCTACTGAGAAGGCTACTATCCTCTTGATAAGAATAACATTGTAAGGAGTTCAGTAGCTCAATAACTGTAATTTCATTGGTATGGGTACTTCCTCTATAACCAGATCATATCTCATCTCTGACTCAGTCAATTTGTAGAGGGTCACTGTGCCTGAAAAATCCATTTCCTTACAGCTAAGCTGTAGATGAGCCTCTCAGAGCTAAGCCAAGAATGCTAGGACAGGAACAGGATTTGACACTAGATTTGACACTAGGAGTCTACCCAACACATCTCCATATTGACAGAACCCACCTCATGCTCCACTACTATAACTTTCCAGAATTTAGGGCCATCTCTATTCCACAATGAGTTATCACAGTAGTGTTACAGTGCAAGATAATAATTACCTTGGTCATTATTTGAATCAAATTGTCTCATCAATGTATCAGTCACTCAACACACATTTACCAAGCACCTACTATGTCCCAGGCACTGTGCTGAGTACCAAAGCTAAAGAGAGGCCCTGGACAAAAGAGAGTCCCTGGTCTCAAGGATCTCACAATTTAATGTAGTGGGTAAATGTGAGCTGATAAAATTGATGGGAAACTAGAAGGAAAAGTAACCACTAGATTCTATAATTCATAATACAGAAAGGCAATAAATCCATAAGTATCTGTTTATCGCTTAATCACGTTATTTGCAAGGCATTGTTCTAAGTGGGGATAGGGCTGGGGTTGGATACAAAAACAATATTAAAACAATCTCTCAGAGCTTAGATTTTAAATGCAGGGATTCTTAACCTCTTAAGTATCATGGACCCTTTTAAAAAATCTGGTTAGGTAAGAGCCTTCCTCAGAATAGTATTTTAAATTCATAAAATAAAATACATAGGATTACAAAAGAGCTGGATTTTATTAAGGTAGGGAGGTAGAAAGGGGGAGACAGAGACAGAGACAAAAATAGAATGACAGGGAGAGACAGAGGGAGAAAGAAAAAGCGAGGCAGAGACCGAGAAGAACATGGTCCCTTGCCAGGTCCTGCTGTCGATTCTGTCACCCAAATGTCTTTGGAATATATTTCACCCTCTTCATTTCCACTGTCACCATCATAGTCCCAGGCTTCATTGTCTTTCATCTGGACTGCTGCAGTCACCTCCTAACTGAAGGCCTTGCTTCTAGGCTTATTCTTTTTCTAATATACCACTACGAGTTTCAGTTTCCTAAAGCACAGCCCTGAGTACTGTCACATCCTTGCTCAAAAGCTCCAAGGTACCTAGTTCAAATTCTTTACATGATATGCATGGTCCTTGCTAGTTAGCAAATGACTGAGATACTTTGGATTGCACACCCCAAAGGCCTGATCCATGTAATTTACAATTTAATTTAGATCTTACATTACCTGTTCTGATTTTTTTTTAAATTGTCTATTCTGATTTTTTAAAAACATACCATGATTCTCTCTTAGGTTCCCATCATGAAGAGACAACCTAGAACACACCTCTTTAGTTCTGTTTCCTGAATTCAGTTTCCTTAAACCTTCTCTATATAAATAAAAGCTGAAAACAAAGAAACCAAAGGTGTCCAAGTCCTTGGGTTGGATTTCCAGTTCAAATTATGTTTCAGTCACCCACTTCTTTTAAGCATTCTTGTTACCTTTTTTTTGTTTCCAAGAATAGTCCTTGTAAATATCATAAATTGTTCTCATTGTTATCAGAAAGACACTATTCAAATGTATCTGCGGCTTGCAAGTTACATTTAAATATCTTACTTTGCAAGCACTTCTGTAATTAATTATTCTCCTGATAGCCCAATTAATTTTCATGAAGTTGGAAAAATGAGACTTCTTTTTCAACAAAGAGTTTATAAGACTGTGTGTTCATTTTACTTGTGGCTTGAATAGACCATGTTATATGGTTGGTGACTCAGAACATGATTTGCACACATGATTCCCTCAAACACCTTGCCCTCAATCTGGAAAAAATAAATAGTGAAGGCTCCTAAAGCTAATGACAGAGGGGTAATAGTGCTGCCTAAAGATTTTTAGAAGGAAAAAAAAAACTTTGAGATTTCTATGGCCTGAATTCTCAAAACCATGCATTCCTTTGCACGAACTTTGAGGTTTTAAGTTGAAACTAATGCACATGCACACACTTGTGATGAAGAACACACAATCTTGCAAATCAATGGCAAGATGCTTCTGAATACTGATACATTTACCATTGGACTCAGAAATATCTATGGGGGACAAAATGAAAGAAACACTCAATTGTGGTGTATGAACAACTAATAAAGATACCTTCTGCAGCATTTTCTTTCCAGGTCTCCTGTCAAAATCATTGGGACACCTATTCATTTTTAACTTTACAGTCATAATAATCCTAGGAGCTGTTACAAAAATCTTTTTGTTCATTCCAGTTCCTCCATGAGAAATTTCTACTGGTAGGTATAAAAATGAGGCACAACACTAATTCATAGCACTCTGAATCCAACAAGACCTCAATCATGGGCCTGCAACAACACTTTTTTTTTCAATTTTTGTTCATTTTTAATTTTCATATAAAAAAGAGCAAAAGACTGTTTCCCTGTATGTAGTAGAACATAAAGAGGATTCAGTATAAAACCACGAATTTCCATCTCATACTTTTTACTTTAAAAAACATGCTACATAATAAATACTCTTTTTTTAAAGCTACTCTGCTTTTCTCTGCTTCCTTCTAAATTTTCTTTTTTTCTCTGCTCTGTACTTTTTTCTCCCTCCCTTCCCAACCCCATGTTAGAGAAGGCTACTATTAGATAAGTATATTATATGTAAAACCATACTATCCACATTTCATTTATCGGTTCTTTCTCTGGATGTGGATAGCATCTTCTTGCTGTTGATTTGAGTATTTATAGTACTCAAAATTACTTTGTCATTCAAAGTTGTTCTTAGAACAATATTGCTATTATTGTGTACAAAATTCTCTAGATTCTACTCATTTCACTCTTTATTATTTCATGCCTATCTTTCCACGATTTTCCATGTTACGCATATGGTGTAAAAACACCATATCATCACTTCTGATAGTACAGTAATATTCCAGCACAATCATATACCATAACTTCTTTAGCCATTTGTAATGGTAATCAATTTGTTTGATATACATAGGGTTAAGTAGATCCTAGTAACTTAGGGCTAAGTATGGAACTCTGTCCATTGGTGAAAAGGTGTGAATTCCCTTGGTGAAAAGGTGTGAATTCCCCTGTTGACATGGAAAAATGCCATTGGCTGAGACACTCCCCTGTGGGCTTGGGAGAAGGCCAGTGTTTATAAGGAATAATTTTTACAGGGACAGACAGATTTTGGATTTGGCTCCTCAGTGGTTGACTGAAGACATGAACAGGATGGGACTTTGTTTGTTGGTGGCCTGGCTGATCCTTGAGTTCCAGGCAAGAGAAGTCCTGAAGGGTTTAAGGTGTGCTGAACCTTGTGAACTTCAGTGTGTGCCGGGAATTGCCTTGAGGACTGGACAAGGACCTGGGAGCTGTTCATCCCTGAGGACTGGACAAGAACCTCTAAGCTTTCAGCTCCTGAATCTAGGTGATTGTCTGGCAGATTCAGGAGGGAGCTGGGACCAGGGAAGGGGATCCAGGGAATCAGAGAGACCACCTAGAGCCAAAGTGAAGAAAAGGCTTCCCCTTGGGCAAAACTGATGTTTGTTAGAAATCAAGGGGTGGAAGAATTGTGTGGTTATCTAGGAACTTTGGAAACTAAAGTTGATAGTTGCCCCAGGAGTGGAAGATCAGTGTATTGTGAATTGTTGATTGAATCAACTCCCTCTTAGGGAGGCTGGGTCATTCCTTTTGTTAATCGATTGACTGAATCCCTCTTAGGGAAACTAGGTCATTCCTTTGTTAACTGATTGACTGAATCTTAAAATGTGAAGCTGATTTCTCCCTTATGGAAACCAGTTGATTCTTCTCTTGTTCCTTGTTCCTTTCTGTAATAAGATATAATATTGAGACTTTCCTTGTTCTGAAGATGGTATATAATATTGTGAACTGTTGAAACTGTGAACATTGTACTGAATCTGATTTTGTAATGGAATAAACAGAGTGTTCACTAATACTGAATCTTAAAAGCTCTTCACAGAAGCATTCTCTCAGAAATCTACTGCTGATTGGATTTATACCATTTCTCAGCTAATAGATATCCCTTTAATTTCCAGTTCTTTGCCACCACATAAAGATCTGCTGTATATATTGTAGAACATAGAAGTTATTTTCCTTTTTCCATAATCCTTAAACGACAAATAAAATGGTGGTATTGGTAGGTCAAAGGAAATTGACAGTTTTACAATTTTTGAGCATAATTCCAGATTGCCCTCCAAAATGGTATAACTACAAGGACCCTAGCAAACTCAGGATGACTGCTAGTAGAGGTTCTTTGACTTGCTTTTCTTTTAAAGGAAAGCAACTTTAAAGGGGTCAATAATCTTACTTTAATCGCATGTAAACACACACACACACACATAATTCACTTAATTCAGGGGTAAAGGTAAGTACCCTGAACTTCAGAGAAAATACAAAACAGAAATTACAAGAAGAAAAAATAGAGACAGAGAAAATAGCACAGATCAACAGTCAGGGCTTCTAGCTGTCTGACTAAAGCAATACATACTTGTGAGTTACCAGACAGAGAAGCACTGACATCTGGGTTTTCAAAGCCAGTCGGCTCCTTAATGGTTACCCAGAGTCTCATTTAGACAAATCCTACACAGGAACACAATTCCCATGAGTGAGCCAAAAAAAAAACCAACAAAAAATAAACTTACCTAAGACCATATATAACCTTCTTCAGAGTCAGAGGGCACCAAAATCCTCATAATCCACTGTCTAATTACAAAGTAACAAAAGGTGTGGACCTTCCTGAAAAATTAAGCCTCTACTAATCAAACTTCTCTGGTCCAGCTCCACCTGAGGCCTATTAAGAGGCTGGGAAGATCTTCAACTGCCATTAACATTACAAATGGTTCAATCAGTTCACAACTTCACCAAGAATGAATTAGTGTCGAGGGGCGGAGCCAAGATGGCAGCATAGAAGCAGCAAAGCACCACAGCTCCCACACAAACACGCTAAAAAACTAATAAAATGGGACGCTAAACAGATTTTCAAGCTCCAAAAACTCTCCAAAAGACAGCAGGAACATCTGTTGCTACAGGCAGCGCAGCAGTCTGGGACCCGCAGCTGAAACCCCGCTGGTTCAGGCCCTGGGGCATCGGGGCAGGGAGCCAAGTCTACAGGAGAGCAGATCTGCTGCACTGGAGGCACAGTTACCACATCTATCAGGCCAGAAGAAAAAAACACTAAGAGAAAGGTCAGTGGATTTTGCTAACTCGGGAGGAGAAGAGCAGGTCCGGCCAAACTGCTCCCAGGGCCGGGAAGCAGTGGGAGGCGGCTGTAGCAGCAGGAACGTCTGAGAGCCTCACGGCCTGCCTGGGCTGCTAAAGAGCCCTCGGACTGCAGATAGCAGGGGGGCTGACACAATCCATCCAGGCCAAGGGCTCTTGCATTGAGTGGCCTGGATCTGGATCGTGGTCTTGAGTGGTGGTCCTGGGGTGCGCTTTCAGTGAGCCAAGGCTGGGAGGTGGGGCTGCAGCATCCCACTAAGAGCTTCGGCAGCTGTGAGGGCCCCAGCGATTTGGGACAGAGCTTTCCCCCTCCAGGAAGCAGAGTTCCACAGAGATAAAAAACCAAGCAATTAATAGACTGGCCAACATGAGAAAAAGGAAGCAGGCTAGGAACAGCAGTAAAACTCTAGAATCCTTTTTTATGGACAAAAAAGACCAAAGTATGGAGCAGGA
>CM053594.1:347541391-347559122 GCA_028646575.1 Pseudocheirus occidentalis
TGTTACAACTTTACTTTCATTTACTCTCATTGAATTTGGCTTAAACTCTAAACTGAGTATCTTGCCACATAGGAGAATAGCGGGGAGGGGAATGAGAGGGGGGGTGAGGGAAGGAAGGGTGGGGTGGGGGGAGGGGCATGGGAAGCATACATCTCAGTAAAGGGACAGGTACAGGGTAGAGAACAAAACAAGGGGGGGGGCAGGATAGGAGGGAGGGACATACAATTAGCTTCTCACAATTTGCCCATCGTGGAGATGTCCTTTGTAATTACATAGGTAGAACCTGCATTGAATTGCCGCTCCGCCCAGTGGGAGTGTGTGACAGGGGAGGAATTGCAAGAATCTAGTATTTAAAGCTATACAATCAAATGCAACTGGGAAATAATACATACAGGGACAGGGGCAAGGAGCCCCTCCCTGCCCTGCTAGAAAGCTAGAGGGGTGTTGGAGGAGGGCATAAAAGGGAACAGATTGTGGGAGGGGCCTTACAGTGGGACCAGTGTTCTGGGCTGGGGGGTAGGGGCAAAAAGGGGAGAAAATCTGTAACTCAAAACCTTGTGGAAATGAATGATGTAACCAAGAAAATAAATTAAAATTAAAACTGAAAAAAAAGAATGCATTAGTGTCCCAAACTTTTCCACATCTCCAATATTTGTCACTTTCCCATTCCATCATTTTAGCCAATCTGACAAGTATAAGATGATATCTCAAAGTTGCTTTAATTTGCATTTCTCTAATCAATAGTGATTTAATAGCATTTTTCATATGACTATGTATAATTTTTATTTCTTCATCAAAACATTACTTGTTCATATCCTTTGACCCTTTATCAATTGGAGAGTGACTTATATTCTTACAAATTTGAAAAGTTCTTTATATATTTGAGATGTGAGAATTTAATCTGAGAAACTGATATAAAAATGTTCTTGGCCAACTTGGTTATATTTGTACAAAAACTTTTGTTTAATCTAATTAATATTATCCTTTTTATACCTCACAGTGTTCTATAACATTTGTTTATTCACAATTTATTCTTCTATCCATAAGTCTTATAGGTAATATGTGTCATGTTTTCCCTATTTTCTTATTATATCTCCCTTTATCTCAAGTATACATTTTTACCTTATAATCGGTATAAGATATTGTTCTTATGATACATAATAAATAAATACATAAATAAGATTTATCTTATTCTGCCACCTCCCCAGAAGCTTCTTGGCTGCAACAACTTTCAAGTGAAAATGAAAAAGCTGAATCAAAATGATATGTTACAATGATGCACCCTTCATGATGATGATCCCAGACCAAAGCCCTGGCGCATGTCTATAAAAACACCAAATGCCATTCTATCCTATCATACTGATTGAAAGGGAGAAAGAAAAAAGACAAACGTAAAACTAGCACATGAGGAAAATGTTTTTTAAAAATAATAAGAAGAAGGAAGCTTATGAAAACAGGGCACCTAACCCAGACTGACTTCTTGGCTGCCTTATTTCCTAGATGCTCATTTGCATATGACCAACAGGAGAACTTTGGAGTTGATAAGTTGTAAATCCTGAACCCCAGAAATGCTCTGCATTCATTAGACAAATATATAGCGATTACTGTTACAAAAGAAATAAGGAAAATTCGTTGTCATGGAACTGCTGATTTGTGCATCAATCCTGGGAAACAATTCAAAAGAAGGAAAGAAAAGCTATAAAATTATTCATAACCTTTGAGCCTGCATTTATATATGATAGGAAATTATTGACAGAGAAAAAACTTTACTTGAAAAAAACATTTAAAATAACGTTATTTGTAATAGTTATGATTAAGGAGAAGTTGAACAAATTGTGGTACATGAATAAAAAATATATTATTATACAGTTAGAAATGATGAATACAAGTACAAAGAAATACATACAAAATTGTCTGTCAGTAAGAATTTATGAAGCACCTACCGTGGGCCAGGTGCTGTGCTAACTACTGAGAAGAATAGTAATATATAATACATACTAATAGCTAGAATTTTTGTAGTGCTTGAATGTCTGCAAAGCACTTTACAGATATTATGGTATTTTATTCTTACAAAGTCCTTGAAAGGTAGAAGATATTATTATCTTCATTTTATAGCTGGGGAAAAATTGGGAAATGTGAGGATTGGTGTGAAAATTGTGGCATATGAATATAATGGAATATTCTTTTGTCATAAAGAAAGAGGAACATGAAGAGTTGGGAATTACTGGAAAAGACTTGTATGAACTAATATAAAATGAAAAGGGCAGAAGTCATAGAATCCAAAAATGTGATAAATACAATATTGTTAAGGAAAATAACTTTAAAAGACTTAAAAAGTCTGATTAATGCATTGACAATCATTTCAGAAAACTGATCATTATAAAGCATGTTTCCTTTTAACAGAAAGCCGGTGGACTATATAAGGTAGAAAGTGAGATGTTTTCAGACATGGCCAACACATTACTTTGTTTATCATGTTACATTTATTATTATTATTATTATTATTATTGTGTACACTACAGACATATTATAGGCTGTTATTGAGTCATTTCAGTCATGTCTGACTCTTCATGACCTCATTTGGGGTTTTCTTGGCAAAGGCACTGGAATGGTTTGCCGTTTTCTTCTCCAGCTCATTTTACAGAAGAGTAAACTGAGGCAAACAAGATTAAGTGACTTGCCCAGGTTCACACAGCTAATGAGTGTCTGGGGCCAGATTTGTACTCAGGTGTTCCTGACTCTAAGCCAGTGGCTTTATCTACTGCACAACCAGGATGATGATGATGATCATAATCATCATCATCATCACCATCATCATCATCATTTTAAACAGGGAAGATTTCTATTGCTGTAGGGTTAAGTTAGTAGGAAGAGGTGAAGGAAGGAAGGAAAGAAGGAAGGAAGGAAGGAAAAATGAGGAGAGCGAGGAATGGAAGGAGAGAAGAAGGGAGGGAGGAATGGGAAAAATACAGAATGTATCAATGTATAGCCACATATGAACTATCTCTGAAATACAAATGACTAATTAGCAGCCTTTTAAATTGTTTTATATCCTAATGAAGTTTAACTACCAGCCTCTCAGCAGATTGCAACCACAGTACTAAGTCAGTTATATTATATGCTAATTGTTCCATGAATTCCTCCTGTGATTCTCTTAAACTTAATATTTCTTTTTGTGAATGGAAATAAACTACCTGTCCTACACTCCATTTATGTTTGTACCTTGAGAATGACTTTAAGCATTTTCTCCTTTTGGAGGTAAAGTTTAGACTTGTGAATCCTAACTTTTACTGTAATCAGGATCATTCCTGGGAGAGGTTATTTTGTAAGTGAGCCTATAAGAGCAAGAATAGGGGTCCTAATCCCCCTAGTTAGAGTCCATGCTTCCTCAACACTGAACCTAACACATAGCTTAATTTCTAAGAACAAAATGGTGCAGGACTCTAAGTCTTGTGTGTCCCAGCCATTCTGTACCTCTGCCAGAGGATGAAGTGGGAGAGGGGGTTAGGGGAAAAGGGAAGAGAGAGTACTGGAGATGGGAACTACTTGGGAGACTACAATCCAAGTAAGAAATAAAGAAATATCCTAATTTAGGATGATGGCAATGGTATTAGAAAAGGAGAGGCCTGACTTTTTTTTAAGATAATTGAGAGAGAAAAACACCAAATGATTGGGGAAAAAATCCAAGATAATATCACTAAGCAAAAAAGTAGATTAAGAAGATAGCAGTAATCAATGATTTATATGCCCATTTCTTTTACTTCTACAAAATCTTCAAAAAAATTCACACATTTTAAGGGCATCCTTAATGAAGATGTGAAAAGGAAAAAGACAGACATCTCTTACTTCTATATCTTTGCAAAGGCTGTCTTGTGCTTTGAGTACAATACTTTCTTACCTTCAATTTTTATATGTCCTAACTTGTTTAAAGAATCATTCTTTGGTCCTCTTCCTATACAGGGGATTTCCTGTTTCTTCTTTATACACATCAGTAATATCTTATCTGTGCATGTGTTATTTTTCTTTTATATAAAATGAGCTTCTTCAGAACAAATACTAATTTGGTTTGATTTTTTATTCGTCGTTGCCTGGCACAGTATTTTGCACATAGTTAGGGTCCTTAATAAATTCTCATTGAAAGAATAAATCAATTATTTGAGAATTACCAAAAAAGTAGAACTAAGATACATTAAAAGATTGGAGATTAGGCAGTGAAAGAGGCAAATGTTTCCATGATAAACAAAAAGGTTTAAATGTGAATGACTTAATAACTGGCACTTCTAATAAAGATAGGAAAGTTGGAAAAATGAATTGTTTTATGTCATCACTTTAACTATCTTGTGCTATGATAACAGAGGGAACAACCAAGAACCAAATGAAAAATAGGAGTAGTCCAATGAGTGGTAATATACAGTTTGGTTCTCATTGCTACAGAGACTTATATTCAAATTATTGAAAGGCTGAGATGTGCTACATGGATAGAGAAATATTTGAAAGATAAAGATGGAGACACAAATATATAATGATGCTATAATATAAAAATATACTCTATATTATTATATATTCATATGTACACGTCATAGACACTCTTGTATATGTATATTTAGATAATATTTTATGCAATTTATTTATATACACATACATATATAAATCAAGATCAAAGTACTTAAATATGGACGTAGTCTAAAATGAGGTGGTTATTGTTTAGTGCAATGTGAAGCAAAAAAGGTTTTTGCTTTTAGTGCTACATAGAGATAAGCTTCATGTGTGGAAAAGCATGAAATCTTAAGGCTCAATTGACATTTGTAAATATCAGCTTGTAACTGGTGCACAGTACCATCTGTTTACAATTCTGTTCTATCAGAGGCATCTAATACTCATTGTTTCCAGAACGGCATCTTTTAGGAATTACTATTATATGACTCACTGAGAAGACTAAAAAATGTCTTTAATAAATTCACAGGGTTATATTCATATATATATAAAAGACTTCTCTCTATTTGGGCTTCTTTTCCTGCTCTTTTCTTATGTATATATATATTTCCTTTAGTACAGTGTCAATTGAGCACATCCTTATTTAGTATCTTTCTCTTTCCCCTTAGAGAACATGGAAGATAGCATATGTTTGTTTACATGAACCAATTGGTTGTTTAAAATATACTCTGTGGTACAATCAAAAGCATCCTGACTCTGGTATCGGATAATCTGGGTTCATATATTATCTCTGAAGCTTATGCTGTGACTTTTCTGGACTTGTTTCCTCACTGGTAAAATGAGTGGTCTAGTTGAATTCTGAGGTACCTTTTATAGTATTATAGCTTCATAGAGGCATAATTCTATGATCCCTTGCTTTGCCTTTAGTCTCTTTTATTTACTATATTTCCCTGACATCAGGGAGATGATTCACAGGAAAAAGATGCTGATAGAATTTTTTATTCATCCTATCAAGTTCTTCAACTTTCTCCCATTTCATCCAGAGTCAAAAGGAGGAATTCAGTAAGATAAGATTTTATTTGTACTCCATGAGGGCATCTTATTGGTTTCCAATCTTCCTTCCAATCACCTGTCCTTATTAGGTTTCTATGAAAGAGATAAGAGAGCATATTCAGTGACCAAAACCAAATGGGATAGTATAGAGATTGCAACCAGCATTGTCCTGAATATATGGCATCACTAGAACAAGACGACAAAAACTAATGTAGTGGGAGAGGCCTTGATACTGGAACAGAGTCTCAAACACCAGGAGAGAAGATCCACAATTGTCAAAACTTTTAACTATTGTGAATTCCATTGGATTAGTGGGTTGGGGTGGGTGGATGTGAGGAGTAGTACTGATTTCCCCAATCACACCTACTTTCCTTTGTTTCTTATCCTTTGATCCTGAATCAAGGTACTCTTCACTTATTCCTCTCTCAGAGCTATTGAGGCATATAGTTAGAAGCCTCCCCCCCCATCTTACTTTGATTATGAGATTATTGCTGTGAGACATATGTAGTACAGGAATAACCATATAAAGGTCACTATAGATGGATCCTTTGACACAATGGTTCAATGTCACAAACAAATTTGTCTTTCTGACTTCACTTTGTTGATGAGCAACTCAAACTATTTGCTTGTTGGTTAGTTAATAAAGTGACAAATGATCTTCCTGCAGGTTTAAAAGAAGGCTAAAGTAGAGCTTTACAACTCAAGAACCTCAGTTAATATGATACGCCATGCGTCTAGTTGTAATTTTACTCATTCAAGTAGTAATCAGCCATCTGACCCTTTTGGAGCTGGAAGAGGATTAGTCATGTACTTCAATAGGAATGAGGCTAAATTCAATTAATTTTCATGACTATCTTGCGGGTGAGATTTCCCCAGTTTTACAAGGTGAAGGCTTTCCTTCTACTTTCTTGCGTTTCATCTGCAATGATGTTTTTGTAAAACTATTATAATGAAATGATTTATTTCCCAAATTAAATTCACATGAAATGTTTGAGAAGATGAGTCTCGTGTAGATTTAAAAAAGAGAGTAAGGCTTATTAGGTACACCTGAACCATTAAATTTAATCGTTTACTCATTACTTGTGGAAGTCTTAAACAGATGTTCATTACTATTTTTACCATTCACTCAAATCCTATACTTTTTCTAAATCCCCCATTTGCCTCTGTCCCCATGATACCAATGATTCAGATGAAAAATGACATCAAACATCATACAGCTGTTTTGTAAATATGAGATCTAAGAGTAGCACAATCAGCTCTAGCCAATATCTGGAACAGGTGAACAGATTGAACGCATCCACAAAAGAGCTCTATTAGTAAGACTGACCGTTGCTTTGTTTTCAAAGAAAAGAACTGGCTTAATCAAACATAAGGTCCAAATGTGTTTGAATTTTATATGAGATCACTGAATGTAAGTACTAGACCGAAACCCAGAGGCCATCTAGTCCAAATCATCTCTGAGCTAGAATGCATTCTATAATATCAATGGTATGTGGTCATCAAACCTCTGATTGAGAAACACCAATGAAAGGAAACATATTATATCCCTAGCTAACTCATTCTACTTTGGGACAATACTAAGGCAAATGAGTTACTAGTTTTCAAAAAAGGAAGCATGACATAGCCTTCAAACAATAGGCCAGTGAATTTGACTTTGATATTTGGGACAATTCTAAGGAGACAGTTCACAAAAACCTAGAAAGGGAATTGATGATTACAAAAAGACAATATGGCTTCATCATGAACAAATCATGTCATATGACCTCATTTCCCCTTTTGACAATAATGTTAAACTAACTGATGAGGATAATGCTGTGGATAGTGGTCACCTACATGTTGGCAAGACATTGGGTAAAATAAATGCCACCAGCATTTAGCACAGCACCTTGCCAGTAGGTGCTTAATAAATGCTTTTGGGCTAATTATCCTTGTGGAGAAAGGGAGATGTAGATTAGACAATAATACAATCAGGTGGATTCAAAAGCAGTTGGATGGTCAGACTTAAAAAATAGTTGTAAATAGTCGAATGTCAGTATGACAAACTGGGAAATACGCAGAATGAGACAAATGGGAAGCAGAAGTTTCTTGTCTCTATGTCAAAAGAGGTCCATTTGAAGGAACAGGTCATATATATCTGGGAGAAGAGAAGATTCAGAAGGAAGATGATAGTTTTTTTTTCCAATGAGATATTTCACATTTTCTTCTATTTTTTATTCTTTTGATTTTGTTTTATTTATTCTTAATGTCTCATAGAGTCATTAGCTTCCATTTGTCAAATTATAACTTTTAAGAAATTATTTTCTTCAGTTAGTTTTTATACCTTCTTTTCCATTGGGTCAATTTTACTTTTTGAGGAGTTTTGTTTTGTTTTTGTATTTTTTCAGTGAATTTTTGTTTACCTTTTCTTAGTGCTTCTTTTGCCAAACTTCGACTTTTTTTCATAATCCCCTTGCATCACTCTCATTTCTTTTTTTCTTTTTCTTTTTTGGAGGGGGAAGGGCAGGGTGATTGGGGTTAAGTGACTTGCCCATGGTCAGAGGACTAGTAAGTATTAAGTGCTTGAGGCTGGATTTGAACTCAAGTCTTCCTGACTCCAGGGCAAGTGCTCTATTTACTGCACCACCTAACCGCCCTTTCACTCTCATTCTTTTCCCAATTTTTCTTCTACCTCTCTTATTAGATGTTTTTTGGAGAGGAGGAAGGCAAGGCAATTGGGGTTAAGTGACTTACCAAAGGTCACACAGCTAGTAAGTGTGCCAAGACCAGATTTGAACTCAGGTCCTCCTGACTCCAGGGTTGGTGCTCTATTCACTGTGCCACCTTGATACCCCTCTTATTAGATTTTTAAAACTTTTTTTTGAGATCTCCTAGGAGTTCTTATTAGGACTGAGACCAATTCATGTTTTTCTTTGAAGTTTCACATACAGGCATGTTGACACTGTCATCTTCTTCTGAGTTTGTGTTTTGATCTTTCCTTGTCACCATAGTCACCTTCTATGGTCAGATTCTTGTTTTGTTTTATTTTGTTTTTGCTCATTTTTCCGTCCTGTTTCATGACTTTTAAAGTTGAGCTCTGCTGGTGGGGTAGAAAAATCATTGTCTCAAACTTCTTGTGTTAAGGATTGTAGGCCCTGGCTGCTCACCTGCTATGCCAAGCCTAGAAAGATCTGACAATTCACCTACTGCTACCCAGGGGCACATGGGGTCCTAGGTCCTCTCATGCTGCTGATCCAAGGCTAAGGATGCCTCAGTTGCTGACCTGTGCTAAGTCTTGAGACCTCCTGCTGGCTGGCTGGGACAGGGTCTGTTTCTGACTTGTCTGGACATTGCCTACTCTGCACTGTGGTCCCCTTTAACCTGAGTGAAATAGGTCTTTCCTGACAACTTTCTAAGTTGTCATCTTTTTACTGGTTTTGTCGCTCCAGAATTCATTTTGAGGAATTATTTTTTTCTGGTTATTTTTTGAGGAGGATTTGGAAGATTTCAGGCATTCCTGCCTTATTTTTCCATCTTTGCTCCCAGAAATCTCCTAGAAACTGTACTTTTAATAAGACTTAGCAAAAGGATTATGCTTTGTTAAGACTATATACACTGATTTTTGAGTTTAGAAAATATGGGCACTATAGTTTTTGTCCTTCTATATAATTCATCCTAATATGTTTAAGAATGCTTTCTCCCAACAAGTCATTATATGAGAAATTATGTTCGCAAAAAGGTTGTGGGTAGAAGAGAGAATGGTATCTGGCTGACAAAATGTGATAGGATGTAGCTTTGCTTTTGCATCTTCATTAGTTCTAAAGCAAATTAGTAATGTACAAAAATTTGGCTAAATAACAACACAGCAGCTGGGAAAGTAAAGTGACTCCAAAGCACATGTTATTTTGAATAAACAAGTGACAAAAATCTAACACATTTTTTACTTCATAATATCTAATAAATGAACACGTGGAAAATTTTGAGCAAAACAGATTAATCAGTCTGCTCCGTATTTCCACAAAATGTTCAAATTCAATCAATACCTTTTTTTTAAGGCATAGAAAACAGACATACCAGAAGGGGATTTTTAGTAAGGCAATTTATCATTTAATTTATTTGAACTTTTCTCCAAAATTTATATCTAAAATGCCTAACCTTGTTAGAAAAAAATAAATGTGCTTTAAACAAACATTTACTCACTAGGCTTAATATTTTTGTTTGTCATCCACACAAATGATTATTTTTAAAAAGCTGAACCCTTCCTGAAAAGTCTTGGTCACCCCTCCAAAACTGGTTAATGTGACAAATTAAGTATGTAAAACTCCCAAACAATCAAAGATAACTGAATAATTGTTCAATAAATTCCAAAACACAAATGACTGTAAAAGAACCCACTATTTGACACCCACCAACCCCGCCCCCCAAAAAAACCCTGAAAAACAGTCTGGAAAAAACGAGAGTTAGACCAACAGCTCACACCAAATAATACAAAAGTTCCAAATGGATACTTGACTTAAATATGAAAGTTCATGTAATAAGCAAATCAGAAGCAAATGAAATGAGATACATTTGCAACTCTGGGTGGATAGGGATTTCTTAAGCAAACAAGGAACTAGCAAGAGTATAAAAACAAAAATGAACAATTTTGATTAGATAATATTAAAAAGATTTGCAAAGACAAAATTAATAAAATTAAAAATAAGAACAAAACAGTTTACTGGGGGCAATAACGTGCATTTCTCTGACTTAAAAAAAAAAACAAGCACCATCCAGGATATACAGAATAGCAATATGATACAAATAGTAAGTAGCAAGAGTCATTCCTTAATAAATCAACCATCAAAAGATATAAATGATTTTTTTTTGCTTTTTGGAGGGGGGAAGGCATGACATTTAGGGTTATGTGACTTGCCCAAGGTCATATGGCTAGTAAGCATCTGCTACGCTGATCTGAGACCAGAGTTCAGGAGAAAGACTAGAGCTAGATAAATGGACCTGGAATTCAATCAGCATAAAGATAATAATAGAATCCATGGAAGACGGTGAGATCACCAAGTAAGAGAGAAGAGAGAAGAAGGCCCAGGAGAGAGCCTTGGGATACAACAGTTAGTAGTTATGTCATGGAATAAGAGAATGAAAAGAAATTATCAGACAAGTAGGAGGAGAATCAAGACATAATAGAAACCCAAAGAAAAAATGATTAAGAAAAAGTTCACCAATACTGTCTAATGCTGTACAGAAAGACTGTGAAGAATGAAGATTAATAAAAAGAAGCCATTAGATTTACCATTAAGAGATTATTGGCAACTTTGGAGAAAGCAGTATGAGATTGGAAGAGAGATTGCAGTGGGTTAAAAGAGAATGAAAGGAAAGGACATGGAAGTGCTGTAACAACAAATATAGCTGCAAGAGTGAAATAACTGCTTGTGGCTTTGTTGAGCCTTGTCTTCCCAGGAACAGAGCCTGTGAAGGATTTGAGATAGACTGGATACTGTGAGCTCCAGTGTGGAGCAGGAACTGCACAGAGAGCTGGTTAAGGATCTAGGAGCTGTCTGCTTTTGAACCCAGGTGACAATTTGGTGAATCCAGTTAGTATCTGGGACCATGGAAGGGAATCCAGGGAATTTGAGAACCACCCCCCCAAGTCAAGCTGAAAGAAGACTTTACTTGGATACTGTGTACTAACTGAAGAACTGTAAATTTACTAATTATGTAAGGGTGAAAAGTCTGTGTATTTTCTGATGATTGAATAGTGAATGATGAAGGATGATTGAATGATTGAGTTGACTGAATGATTGATTGACTGACTAAATGATTGTACTTAGTGACTGATGACTGAGTAAGTGACTGAGTTAACTTAGTGTGCCCCATGAGTGGATAACTTTGACTATTGTACTTGTTGATTGGATTAAGGATTTTGTGACTGACTAAATTAATGTACTTTGTTCAAAACTTTGTGACCATTTTGGTGGAAATAACGTGGCCATTTTCTGTGATAAGTTGTTGTAAATGCTATATTTTGATTTTCTGTGATACAATGTAACACTGTGAATACTCTACTTTGATTTACTGTGAATGTTTTGCTCTGATTTGTTATTGAATGGAGCGTTCACTATACTACGTAATCAGAACCTTAAAAGCTGTTCACAGTAGCATTCTTCTGGAAAGGTGCTCATACTTGACTTTACAATAGCTTTTGCAAAGTGTTTAGATAAAAAGGAAAAGGGAGTTACAGGACAATAACTAACAGGGATGATAGGCTCTGACAAGGATTTTCTAAGGATGAGGGAGATGTAGATGTGTTTATAACCAATAGGAAAGGTACCAGTACAAAGAGAAATATTTAATATTGGAGAAAGGCAATGATGATAGAAGCCACCTGTTGGAAAAGACAGAAGATTGGATCAAAGATATGTAGGGGTTTCTCATTGGCTTTCAATAGGAGAGTCTCATCCCTAGAGAAAGGAATAAAGAATAAGAGAATAAGTGATGATGTCAGAAGAGTATGAAATTTGGAGGAAAGAAGAGGGAGTTTTGGAGTTTTCAGCATATAGCTTCAAGTTTAAAAGGAAAGGCTAAGTTAAGGTCTTTATTGAAGAAGATCAGGATAGGGAGTGGTCTGGGAGACTTGTAGAATGAATATGAAAGAACAAACAAAAATATGAATAACTGAAAAAGTATTTATTAGGCACTTAACTGTTTGGAATATCTCCTATGGCAAATGAGATAGGGAATTAATTAGAAGTACTAGGATTTGAATTACTGTAACAAGAACTCAGGAAAAATTTGTGAGCATAAATTGAAACAGACCAAGCAGGCACCATTCTGTGATTTCTTCCAATTCTGTTTAGTACCACATTAGGCAAAGGAAGTGGATAGTGAGAGTAATGCAGGATCAGTATTCAGCAAAGCATGATCAGCAGCAATAGCACAAAGAAACAAGGGATTCAAAAGTAACGAATAATGTGGAATTGAACTGGTTCACCAAGAGGTCAATATAAAGAAGGGAGAAAATAAGGATGATGACTGAAATTGGAGGAGTAAGTGTAAGGAGTAAGTGAAATTGGAGGAGTAAGTGCTGATTGGCTTTACAGTAAGACATGTCCAAAGAAAAAAGGAAAAGAAGGCAAGATAAATGATTATAATCAGATCATGAAAATTTGGAGCTCTGAAACATAGAAATCAAACATTTATAGGCGAAGGCAAGATTAAGCATATACCATGACTGCAGCAGAACTGAAATGGAGGAATAGGTCATAGGAAATGTGTAAACTGAGAACTAGAAAGTTAAGGTACTTGAAAGAACATCAAGATATATATTGAAGTTCTCTGGTATATACTTATATACTAAGCATATCCCCAAAGAGGTCACAGATAGAAAGAAGTAGCTATATGTGCAGTAATATTGATAGTAACACTTGTAGAGTCATTCCACTCCTTTGTGGAATGACTCTACAAGCCATAGTATGTGAATCTAAGAGAATATAGTTGAACTGTACAAATGACAAAAATGACAGATTTAGAGAAAACTGGGATAATTTGTACCATATGAATTGATGTAGAATCAGGAGAATCAGAACAAGTGATACAATATTACAGTGATGCAAAAGAAAACAACTTTGAAAGACTTAAAAACTCTGATTAATGCAATGACTAATCCCAAAGACTCCAGAAGACTGATGATGGACCATACATATCTGACCTCTGAGCAGAGGGATGAAGGAATAGAGAAATCAAGAATGAGATATGCATTTTCAGACACAAGCAATGAATGAATTTATTTTGCTAAAACTATGAATTCTTTTATTCTTAGTGGGAAAGTTGTTGAAGGAGTTGGAGGGTAATGATAGTGATTAAAAGAAGAAAAGAAAGAAAAAATTCATCAGTGATATATTTTAAAACACAGAAAAGAGCAGAATTCTGTTCAGGAGGAGACATAGATAAACAAGGCTATGCTTCCATTATGTCGAATGCATTATATATTTTTAAAAATGAAACTGTATTTATAAAGATTCATAGTTTTAAAGGAAAGGAGAGATGGAGAAAGGAAGGGAGGAAGGAAAGGAGGGAAAAAGAATAGAGGGAGGGAGTGAGGAAGGAAAGAAGGAAGAAAGGAGAAAAGGCATTTATGCTTTGTATGATGCACTAAATCAAGTACTAAGGATAAAAATATAATAAAACAAAACAGTCCCTACCCTCAAACTTGCATTTGAATAGAGAAAAACACATAACTGGAGTGGTAGCTAGTGAGGAATGTTTTGAAAAAGAAAGTCTGAAAGCATGGTGATTGGAGTTATGGGGAAACTGATTGATAGATCCTTTCCAAAAATGGTAATACTGATATGATTAATCTTCTAGGATGGACCCTTGAGTTTTATAAGGAGGTGAAAACTGGAATGTACAGAATGGCATGGAGATGTGTGGGAAATGGCATGGTGGCTCTCAGTCTGGCCAAGGTAAGTTGATAAATGTACTCATCAGAATCCTAGAGCTCCAGGAGAGACAGCATGAGTTCTGGATCAGAGGGAAAAGTTGAGAAAAGGTAACCTGGCATGGAGATATTCTTTGTATAAGGAAATGTTCATGGTTGTTAAATTCATAATAAAAAAGAATTTATTAAAACTGCATATGTATATACATCTATACATGGGAAAGTTTAAACATTGACATCAAAGAAGGAAAACATCAAAAACCTTTCGTTGTCATATTTTAATATAATCTTTTCAAAACAGAATGGTAAGAAGAAGTGTGATGTAGAATGCAGAAAATGAAATCACAAGTATGGTTAAAAATGCATTAAAGACATATTATGCATATATAACATAGGCATTATTCCTCAGTATTAAAATAAATGTTCCCTCACTCAACCGGCAATTTACACAGTAACTGTGGGTTACATAACCAATACGTTTCAGAACAGGCATTTGAACCCAGGTCCTCCTGACTCCAAGCTCAGCATTATCTCTTGATTTTGCAGCATTGTCTTTGTACATTTAAAATAGCAACATAATTTTACTTTTCCTTCTGTTTTTCTTTTTTCCAATGTAAGTATGATATACTTTTAAACTATAGGAGTTTTAGTTTGTCAACAGATTTATATGTTTACTTTAGCAATAAAGAAAAAATCTGTTGTGTGGGGTCCATGAAAATATATTATTTACAATAATCTCAAGCATTAAAGAAGAGACATTTCAAAGGTGTCTAAAGAAAATAATTGGATATGATGTTTCCAGTGCATAACAGAGTGCTGAATGAATTGTAGGCATATGGGGCAAAACTTTTATTTGAAAAAACAACAAAAGACATTTAGATCAAACTGCATTATTGTAATCAAATATATCATTACAATGTTAAATGATTGCCTAATGCATCATGTAAGGCAATGCTAACTTTGATGAGATGCATTATGACAAACAGAGTGGCAGTGCATGGGTAACTTCAACTATACTACTCTCATTGAAAATCAAAGGCGAAATATACCACTTAGGATAGGAAATAAAACAAATAAATGCAAGTGTCATTACCTTGTCATTCCCTATATAGCTATACTTACTTCATATCCATCCTTCTAAGTATTTTAAGTGTTAATTTGAATAAAGATATGGAACATGTTGAAAAAGGCAATATGGTATTTTGCCTTAGTTTAATTCTAAGACAATCCCACATGGACAGATCTTAGATCTAAAAGCAACCCCAAGGGATCATCTTGCCCAGTCACCTGCCTTCAGGCGAGGAAGGTTATAACTGATTTAAAGGCTTCTGTAACTAAGAGACTGGGGCACCTCTCTCTCTCCACTAACAATCCCCCCTGCTTTGGACCTGCACCAGTGATGACTGGGCCTGAGTTCTGGGGGAAGTTAGCCTTTAATGAAAGGTATCAGTCTTTTTTCTCATACTCTTTGGTTCTTTACAACTCATCATAGATTCCTAGGGGGTGCTTCTTAAAGTTTATATTTGACTTATATGTAAGCTCTGCTCAAAAGGGGGGAATTAAAATCTGCCTTAGCAATCTTTATTTTCTATATCTATTCTTTTGACAATTGAGCCCTGACTATGTGCAAAACATTTTTCTAGATGTTGCAAGTTTTAAAATGTGGTATAATACTTATTCTCTTGAATGGTAAATAACATATATATCTTAAAACTATAATTTATACATCTTAAAACTGTTACTGGAAGGGAGACAAGATGGTGGCATAGAAGCAGCAAGGATCAGCAGCTCCTGCACAGCCACCTTGAATGCACATAAAATAACAAATTTTAATGTTCCAAAATCCACAAAACTACAGAAACCATGCCTCCCACTGAAGGCAGTTAGGCAGGAGGGACCCATCTCAACAGGTTTGGAGCCAAGGCCAGCCCAGCCTGAAAACTGCGGCCTGACCCCAGGGCAGTGGGGAGAAGCCGCAGCCACAGCCAGAGCCATTCTATCTCTAAAGGCTAAAAAGTGAATCTGAATGAATTCAAAGGCGACAGAACCCACTGAGAGACTGAGCAAGGCGGATTCCCATCCCAGGAAAGTGCCTACTTGGTTTGGGGTAAGAAGAATGCTGAGCACAAGGAAGCCCCCCCAGCATGGAGCAGAGAGCAGAGAAGAGTGGACCGAGATAAAAAGCTCCAGCCAGGCATCCAGCAGACTCACCCAGCCTGAGAGGTTTGCAGCCATCTCACCAGAGGACAGAGGATCATCAAACCGGGTAGGAAAATCTTGGGGCCCACAGCAGGGGCAGCAGCTTCTGTGGGGGCAATCTGGATGTTTAAACTTATACACCCATACTGCCAGAAGCCACAATGGAGGAATAAAGTTTAGTGGCTCTTCTAAATCCCTCCCAGACCAAGAAAAGTCTGGAATTAAATGTTCTAATCAGAGTAAAATCTTGAATCAGGGGAAGTGGCCCCAGCCTTGGGCATGGCTGAGGAGGGTGGGGAGAAGACAGTACAGAGTCTAAGCCCAGTAGGATGGAGCCAGCAAGCCCTACCAAAAAAAGGCCAATTTAGCACCACCTGCCCAATCAGCAAACAACAGCTCTGCCTCAGGCCTTCAGCTGTAGCCAGCTCTGAACCTACTTGAACCATAGCTCAGGGACACAAGCTCTAAAACCTGAAGGAGCTGGACCACAGACCCCAACAAGTTACTCTGTAAGCCTCAGGGTAACTCAGGGGAATCACTGAGAGTCTTGGTATTGGCCTCAGGCTACATACTCAGAGCTTACAGCTACCAAGCCCCTACTTCCCAACCTGAGAAGCTTAATACTCTGGCACCCCAGACTTGGATATCCACTCCAAATTCCAGGACATAGGCACTCACAGTGGGGAAGAAGGAAACTGCAAAGGCTAGGACTATCAAATCTTTTTATAGTGAGCAATAACAAACAAATTCAGATGGCAACAGGGACTCTGTATCCACACTTGAGACCACAGAAGGGAATGCAAATTGGTCTCAAGTCCAGAGACCCTTCTTGGAGGATCTCAAAAGATATTTTAAAAATGAAATTAGAGAAGTAGGAGATAAATTCAAATCTACAGTGTCCAAACTGGAAAAAAATCTCACTGAAGAAATCAAATCTTTGAAAAACAAAATTGGAGAACTAGAACAGGAGGTCCAAAATCTAACCAGAGAAAATGCCTCCTAAAAATGAAAAATGAAAATAAGGATAAAAAACTCTAAAAACTAGCTGAGAAAAATAACTCACTAAAAATTAGATCAGACAAATTGAAGCTAAGGACTCTATGATGCAACAAGAGTCAGTCAAACAAAACATAAAGATTGAAAAATTGGAAGAAAGTGCAAAATATCTCACTCGAAAAACAACGGACCTGGAAAACAGGTCCTAGAAAAATAACCTAAGAATTATTGGCCTACCAGAAAATCATGATGAAAAAACCAGCCTGGACAGCATCTTCCAAGAGATTGATAAAGAGAACTGTCCTGAGGTCCTAGAATCAGAGGGAAAAATGGTTATTGAAAGAATCCACTGAGCTCCTCCTGAAAGAGATCCAAAATTGAAAACTCCAAGACATACTGTAGCCAAACCCCAGAGCTACAAAGTCAAGGAGAAAATATTGAATGCAGCCAAAAAGAAGCAATTCAAATATTGTGGAAGTGCAGTCAGGATTACAAAGGATTTGGCAGCTGCTACATTAAAAGATCTGAGGGAATGGAATGCCATTTTTCGTAAAGCAAAAGAGCTAGGACTGAAACCAAGGATCAACTACCCAGCAAGACTGACCATATTCTTTCAGGCAAAGAGATGGTCATTTAATGAAA
>CM053594.1:347559622-347580088 GCA_028646575.1 Pseudocheirus occidentalis
ATCTATCTATCTATCTATCTATCTATCTATCTATCTACCTGTCTGTCTGTCTGTCTGTCTGTCTGTCTGTCTGTCTGTCTGTCTGTCTATCTATCTATCTATCTATCTATCTATCTATCTATCTACCTATCTATCTACCTACCTACCTACCTGTCCATCTGTCTGCCTATCTGTCTGTCTGTCTGTCTGCCTACAAACCTATCTATGCCTATATATAATATATACATAGATATGTCACGAGCTCACTTTTAGTGTGATGCAAAGGTCTACATGCACATGTGTTCATGGTAAAACTATTCTAGTTACTCAGTCTCTAGTGTCATCTTTATCTCCTCACTCTCTTTCTTCTCTAATATTCAATCAATCCCTCAAATTGAACCTGCCAATTCAATCTCACTATGTTTCTCTCCTTCTTACATTCTTTTCCATTTCCTGCTAATATGCCCGTAGTTCAGTTCCTCATCATCTCCTGCCTTTTTTCTTGTCACTCAACTCACCTCTCACCTGCAAAGTCCATTAAGAGCTATGGCTAGGAATTTTATTGGCCAGGGAAAGAAAAAGAAAATGCAAGTAAAGCCATCAGCTTGGGCGCTCTCAGAATAACTTTGCAAATCATGAAGTGAGAATTAAAAAATTACGACAAATTGAGTGATGAGGAGTGACCCTAGGATTCACTGACCTGTAGGGAAAGAGGGATTATGTCAACAACCCTTAAATTTTAAGCAATACAGAGAGCCTGTGATGCTATCATTTGGCGGAGCAGGCCCTGAAACTGCTGCTCTGGAGGCTACTGCCTGAGATGGAGAATGGTGAGACTGGTCCAACCCACATGGGATTCAGTTACCAAGGGGCAAAGGAAGAGTTTCAATAGCATCCTAGTTTATCTAAATTATTTTTGCTAAATTAATATGAGGTGCTCATTTGCTTCTATACTACCAAAGAATGTAAGTGCTATCAGTACTCTCTAATCATGGGTATCCTGGGGGCAAAAATCTCAGTGCTCCACCCTACTTATGTTTCTGAGTCCAATTCATCCTAAAAAACACTTCTGGTGATTCTCCCTTACTCAAATTCAGAGATTCTTCCCTACTTGAAATTCCACTACCTCCAGATCCTTTTGTCAGACCTTCTAAACCATGTTCTTCATTAGCATCTCAAACGCCTATGAGATACAGATACCAGGCAGAAAGTAAACCATGATAAGAAAGGACAAGAAAGCAAATAAGAAGGTGTGTATTCAGGAAAGGCCATGCTTGCATGTAAAAACAAATACCAGGACTGAGCCATTAAACATAAGAGTGCTTGAGGTAACAACCAAGGAAGTAGAGCCAAGACATCTCTTGTTGGATTAAAATGTCAGATTATTAAAAATAATAGTAGAAATGCTTCTTGCACTGGTGACTAGAATGTTAGCCTCTTATTTCTGTAAATTTGAAAAAATCTATTAACTCAAGCTATATAATCGCACAGGCAGAAAGCTAGAGAATGGTGAAGTGACTTGGGGATGATTCTGTACCTACTAAGTTTGGGGATCTGAATATTTACTGACTTACATGAGACTTTCTTCCAAGCTCTAGTCTCACTGATTTCATCAACTGCCTTCTGTATATCTTGAACTAGTTATCTTATAGGCATCTAAACTCAATATTTCTAAAACAGAATTCAATAATATTTTTCTCAAAATCTTCTCTTTCTCAAATGTCCCTGTTGTTATCTAAGAGTACCACAATCCTCCCAGTCACAGCCTCAGGTCATCTCTGCATACATATCTCATATGTTCCCTTGTCTCCAGTCACACAGCTGTTCACAGACCCTCATTACCTCATGTCTGGACTATCATTGTAACCTTTTGTTTGATCTTTTACCTCAAATCTTTCCTCACTCAAATCCAAAGTAATTTTCATAAAGTTTAGGTCTGACTATTATCCCTTTACTCAATAAATTCCAGTGACTCCCTAGTAACTCAAGAATCAAATGTAAAATCCCCTCTGACTCTTAGAACCCTTCACAATCTGGTCTCTTCCTACCTTTTAAGATCCTTTTAACTTTATCTCCTCATCACGTACTCTAGGATTTGGTGGCAGAGCCTTTATTCCTGTTCCTTGTGTACAACATAGCTTTCCCCAACTGTGTGCTTTTTAATCTGTTTTCTCTCCCCTCCCCCCATTCCTGGAGTACTTTTCTTTCTTTGCTCACTTCCATTTCTTGACTTTCCTGGCCTTCTTCATATGCTATATGTGTATCTATCTATCTATCTATCTATCTATCTATCTATCTATCTATCTATCTGTCTGTCTGTCTGTCTGTCTGTCTGTCTGTCTGTCTGTCTATCTATCTATCATCTATTTATCATCTATCTATCTATATCTATCTATCTATCTATCATCTATCTATCTATCGATCTATCTATCATCTATTTATCATCTATCTATCTATATCTATCTATCATCTATCTATCTATCTATCTGTCTATCTATCTAGATATACACACATATACATATACACATACACACATACATATATACAATGTGTGTATGTATACACATATGTACATATGTGAGTATACATGTGTACACATACGCACATATGCTTTTTGTTATTGGAAAGGCATAGAAATGAAAAGGGGATGGGTGGCTATCAATTAGTAAATAACTGAACAAATTATAGTATTTGAATATAAAAAACAATGAAGAAAAAGGTGTTTTCAGAGCAGCCTGGGAAGATTTGTATGAACTTATGTCTTTTCAACCATGCAGCATCATCAGAAGAATATTGGTGTTAAAAATACAGATGTGGTTTTTTTTACTAAGGAGAAATTTGGACCATTAAAAGCACTGACGATTCCCTTGATACAATCTAGGATCCTCTCCTCCTTCTCTTTGATGCTGGGTGTAGGTCATTCAGCATTTGTAGCTTATAGCTGGTGATTCTGCAACACTCTTAAGGCTTGGTGCAATCTACAGGAGTCAGCTGCAAATAGCAACAACTGGATCTCACCAACAACAGGGATTTTGTTTTGATATGAGAACACTTCAAGACTGTGGTAGCTGGTTGTTGTCCTTTGTTCTCAAAGAAGACCAAGGACATCACTATGTTAGAGTCAAGATACAGTGTGTTCAACTGTGGTTGATCAGACCAATGTGAGCTCAGAATGCTCTACCACATGTTGGGCACAAATAGTTCACGTGAACATTTGGGGTGGATTCTCTAAATCTGCACGTCTCGTGTTTCTTTTGAGCTACTTCAGTTCTGCTTTGCTCATAGAACACAGCTCCTTCTTGGATTCAGCTACACCATGCTGGGTGGTCCTTTGCAAGCATGTCTGTCCCATTTTATGCAGACAAAGCTCTTCAGAAACGTTTCTACTCCAGTTCGTTAGAACAGAATCAATTTAATTTTCGGTGATGTTATTGAGCATGCCGTGGTCATTGTTTTTTCTCCTTTTTAAAAGATATGTTTGTGATATATCAGTTTAGCCTGTGCCCTCTCTTTTGCTTGCTCCTGAAACAGGTTTCCAAAAATTTATTCTGCCTTCTTCTATGCCTATCTTTTTATTGACATCCTGAAATATTAAGGCAGATGATGATTTTATTTAAAAAATCTTATTAAGGCTTTTGTAGAATTTATCTACATTTCCCATCATCCTCTAAAACAAATGTTGCCACACAAGATGAAATTGTTTTCATGGTGATTTTTATGTTAATGGATATCGTATGGCCTGCACTATGAAATAACCAGATATCTCATGGAATGACATCTCTTGTTGCTTTATCAAACCAATTTCACCAGCTCTTTTATTTGCCTCTCCAAGAAGAAATGGTTTCCTTTCCCTTCATGTCTTCTTTTTGTCTTCTGGTTGCATTTCTACCAACAATTTAAAAATTGATATCAATTAATTCTTCTAGTAACATACCTATTCATGGATCATTGGGAAAAGATTATTTCCCTCCAAAATATTTATTTATTTTTAACATTAAAAAATTCTCAAATTCCAAAATTTTTTCCCTCATACCAGCCCCTTCTCTTTCCACTGAGAAAGCAAGGAATATAACAATTATACATGTAAAATCATGTGAAATATTTTTATATCAGCCACATCACAAAATTTAAAAAGCAAGTAAAGATAGTAGAAAAATACATTAATTCGCACTGCTTGGTAATTAATTACCAACTCTCTCTCTGGAGTTGTTCATCATGGGTCCTTTAGATCTCTCAAGGATCATTGTATTGATCAGAGTAGTTAAGTCTTTCATTCTAATCATCATTATAATATTGTTATTGCTTTGTACAATGATCTCCTGATTTTGATCCCCTAACCCTGAATCAATTCATATACATCTTTTAAGTTTTTCTGAAACCATACTGGTCATCATTTCTTACAGCACAATAGTATTTTATCATAACTATATGCCATAACATGGTCAGCCATTCCTTAATTGATGGACATTTCCTCAATTTCCAATTCTTTGCCACCAAAAAAAAAGAGTTGCTATAAATATAAAAACCTTTGATTTCTTCTTCTGAAATCTGTTCATATCCTTTAATGATTTATCAATTTGGGGAAGATCCTCATTTTCATATGTTTTACTCAGAAACAAGATCTTTATCAGAGAAACTCAATGCAAAATTGTTTTTATATTAATTCATTGTACATGATACCTTTTCAGAAAATGTAGTTTCCCTGTTCATCTCTTTTAATTAGGTCTATTTTTGCTTTTGCTTTGTCTGTGATCCTAATTGTTAGTCCTGCCTTTTTTTTAACCTTAGGTGAAGAACAATATATTCTGCTCCAGCCCCTTATTTAGTTCTATGCATGTCTTTCTTTTTCAGATACATTTCTTGTACACTACATATCTTTGGATTCTGGTTTTTAATCCATTTTGATATCCACTTCTCTTTTACAGGTGAGTTCATTTCATTCATTAGTAAATGTGTACTCCCATTCATCCTATTTTCTTCTATTTCTTCTTTCTCACTTTGTCCCTTCTTGAAAGTCTATTTTGTTTGTGATCTCTGTTTCTCTTAATCTACCCTTCACTTTGTCATTCCATCTTACTCTCCATATATAAGGAGGATTTTGTTATCTTTTTTAGAGTTTACTTTCTCAGGATCCATGGCTATGGTGATGTCTTGTTTCCAGGTGTTGGATAATAACTCCCAGAATAGCCCCAAGGAACAGCAATTCCTAGAATTATAGTGATAGTCCTATTGTGACTGTGCTGTGAGATATTTGGGTGACATAATTGATATTTACTTCACTTGTACAGAATGATGATATTTCTAAACTTAACTTGTGAGCTTAATGTTGGCAAGATGCCTTTGTTGTCTGTTGCCCTATAAAACAAGTGGGCATTGGTAAATGAGTGGGAATCCATAGGAGAAATGCATAAAGGAATGTATATATCTGCCTCAACCAGTTCCTATTGAGACTTGAGGGGATTTAGGGGAGTTCACAAGCTATACCTGTCTTGATTGACCCCACTGAGATGCAGGGATAGTTGCCCCCACTTCTTGTCAGCCCCTGCAAGAAGGGTGATTAAGGAATGCTATAGGAGCTGGTGCTCCCATTATCAGTAACTCCATTTGAGAAGACTAGACTAGAATAAAGTAAAATTATTAACCCCTCTGAAGCTTTCTTCCTGTCTTTCCTGTCTGAGTGGACCTATTAGAGGCTGGAGTTCAAACTCCAGTGCCTCCTTTGTGTTTTCTGTGAAACATTCTCTTAACTGTTGAGTACGAGAGATTTCTATACCCAATCAGATGTTTAATATTTGTTCTTCTCTCTTTGAACCTCCCTCCTCCCATTTTCCTCTCTACTGTAAAAGTTCTTCCTTGCAAATCTCTTTTATATGAGATGTCTTCCATTCTTCCTTAGTTTTCCCAATTCTCCCAGTGCATCTATTTTTTCTGTCTCTCATTTCTTTGGAGATCATTCCTACATGATAATTATCACATATCCATGCCATCTGTCTAATAACACTATTTATGATAAAATTCTTATGAGTTCCATGTATCATCTTCTCATTCATATAAGATTCTAACAGTTTAACTTAACTAAATCTCTTATGATTTCTTATTCACATTTTCATTATTATGCTTCTCTTGAGTCTTACGTTCGAATGTTAAATTTTCTGCTGAGGTCTGGTCTTTTCATTAGCAATGTCTGAAAGTCCTCTATTTCATTAAATACCTATTTTTACTCCCTTAAGGATATTTTTCAGTGTTGCTGGGTAGGTGGTTCTTGGTTGCAAATCTACTTCCTTTGCCTTTCAGAATATCGTATTCTAAGCCCTCCACTACTTTATTGTGAAAGCTACTAAATCTCATATCACACTAACTGTGACTCCATGGTATTTGAATGGTTTCTCTCTGGTTGCTCATAGTATTTTCTCCTTGACCTGGGAGCTCTGGAATTTGACTATACTATTCCTGGTTGTTCTCATTTGGAGGTCTTTTTCAGCAGGTGATTTGTGGATACTTTTCATTTCTATTTCATCCTCTGGATCTTAGCTATTGGGTTAAATTTCCCTTATAATTTCTTGAAATATGATGCCTAGGCTCTTTTTTTCCCCTTGATCATGGCTTTCCGATATTACAATAATTCTTAAATTATTCCTCCTTGATCTATTTTCCAGGCTGATTGTTCTTCTGAAGAGATAGTTCATATTTTCTTCTATTTTTTCATTCTTTTGACTTTTAAAAGATGTTTCTCCCCATGTCATTTCTTTCACTCATCCAATTCTAATTTTTGAGGAATTGTTTTCTTTGGTAAGATTTTATATTTCTTTTTCCATGTGGACAATTCTGCTTTTTAAGGATCTTATTTTTCAGTTAATTTTTGTGCCTCTTTTAGCATTTGACTAATGTTTTTTATGTATTGATTTTCTTCTGTATTTTTTTTCTCTCTTATCAGTCTTTTCATTCTCTTTTCATAATTTTCTTATATCACTGTCATTACTTTCTCCAATTTTTCCTCTGTTGCTGTGATTTCTTTCTTTAACTCTTCCAGGAATTTTTTTGGCTATATTTTATTTTGCAATTTTTTTCATAGAGACTTTGCTTGTTAATGTTTTTCAAGTTATTGTCTTCTTTAGAATCTGTGTTTTGAGCTTGTCTGCCACCATAATAGCTTATAATTTTCAGACTCTTCTTCTTTTTTCTTTTTCTTTTTTTTGCTCATTTTCCAGCACTTTTTTTACTTTGTACTTTATGTTAAAGTTGGGCTCTGTTCACCTAAGGGTGGGGCATCACTATCCTAAGCCTTAGGCTTTTTGGTATGGATATTTTCAGTTAGTTCTGCAAATTTGCACATTTTCAGTGCTTCCACCATGGTTTTTTCCCGGAAAAGGTATGTATGGTCCTTGATCTCCTGGTCTGCATTCTGCTTTACCAAGGAAATGACGTCCATGTGTTGTAACTGCAAGTGCTAGTGCCCTTCTTGGTCCTGGAATTGTGATCAAGGTTCCTCCTCCCCTCTAGACACAGGTGCTAGTTATCTTCTCTGCCCCGAAACTGTAATCGGGGAGGGTTCTTGCTCCCTTGTGACTGATTATAAGTGCTTCTATCTGCTCTGGAACTCTGACCCAGAACGGCATATGGGAAATGGAATTACTAATCAGTCCTTCCTCTTGCGCCCAGTGTCTGCTCAAGGTAATCTTTTTCTGTAATCTTCTTCTGACCAGTTATCCAATCCAACCCCTTTACAGTTTCTGAGCTGAGAGCTCCTAAATCTGTTGTTGCTCCTATCACAGCAGCCTCCAAAGCCTACAGCTCATGTTTCCCTCACAGATAGTTTGGGCCAGCTTCCACCCTATGATCACAGACCGCTCCTGCCAATTTCCTAAGGCGTTTTGATCTTTAAAAATGTGGAACTCCTACCTTTTGTTGGCTATGCAGTATCCGACTTCAGTTTAATACCTTATTTTAAAGTTCTTTGGAGGGTAATTTTTGAGAGTTTGGCTGGGTTGCTGCCTCTACCATCTTGAATACTTCAGGTAGGAAAAATGATTCTTAGCACTCGCTTCCCTTGTCTTTTTCACCCTACCATCATCATCATCACTTCAAAAACAAGACTGAAGTATAGAGGATTGCTGCGGCTAGCAAGTCTGGGCCTAGCTACCAGCTGAGTGAAATAAAGGGACACAGAGAGAGAGAGCTTCTAGCTGAATAACTGAAAGAGGGAGAGAGACGGGGATGTATTCCATAGTCTCTTTATTGCAGACCTATTTCATACAGAGCCAAAGATACATGGAAGACACAAGGTTTATATATCCTAGCAGAATGCAAGGAACCACCCTTGGTCTGATCTCTCTAACCCAACCCAAAACCAATCACTCTTTAAGCTCTTTATCCTGGGACCATGTCCAGAGGCACAAACAGGGTGTTACAATCAAGACTTGCAAATTAACTCAGTACTTTCTTTAGATATTCATGAAAGCAAGGAGAGCATCCACCCAACAAGATTATACTCTCCTTGCATATTTGCCTAATGACCTTTGTAGAACTGGGGAGCTAATGTGGCCAAGAACCCTGAAAGTCTTGGCCTACAACAGAGGATTATGGCCAATTTTGTATTTTTCTTTGCTTTGTAAGTGTCCTTGGACAAAGGGTCCAACTTATTGATGATGATCTTCTCTGTTCATTAAATTGATCCTTAAAAGGGGACATAATGCATTACTAGGAAGTTTTTCCAGGATGGTGGAGTTTTTCAGACAGGGCTTGCACTCTACTGCTATATCCTCCAGGACACAGAGTCCCTTTTAAGCTTCAATGAAGCATATTGGCTAGAATGTTGAGAAGATTCTATTCATGAGTTTATGAATTTGATGTTAAAATATATTTTGATATGACAAAACACAATACAGAGGCCAGAACAGTAAATCTATACACTCACAGCATGATAGAATGAGTTCAGTAGGAAAGTGTCAAATACTGAATAGACAACTCTGCTTAGTAAGGGGGAGGGTGGCATACAAAGCCAGAGGAGGGGGAAAAAAAGCATACTGACTCCACATCCCTTGGAACATAGATTCTTTTCCTTTTTCATGTTCTAAGACTCTTCAGCAATCCAGTGAAGCTTATAAATCTGTCCTCAGAATAAGTTGTTAAGCAAATAAAACACAAATGACCACAAAAGGAAACCAATTACGTTGAAAAACTATCAATTTTTATTTTTAGTTTGTGGACCCTTAGGTTAGGAACCCCTCTCTCAGAATATGATAGAGCACAGAGGAAAGCAAACAATGAAAATCTACCATAAAACTCCTAAAACATAGATACATGACCATCACCTTTTTGCTGTTTCTCCACAGGGATTTGAAGGCATGTGGTCATTGGGTGCCCCTGACTTAGATTTAAAAGTGTGAAGAGCCCTTAGGGGGGAAAAGCAAACATATATTTAGTAAATATGTTTGATTGTTTGATTAAGATATGAGAAGACCTCCCAACTCTGTTATGCCTCATACATAAGTCTCCCTCTGCTGCTTTGCCTCATTGGCATGAGACGTGTCTGACCAGCCTATTCAATCAATTTGGAAAGTATCCTTTTGTGCAGAGCGCAGAAAAATTTGGGTTCTTTGTCACTAGTAAATAAGAGAAGCTATGCAGTGTTTTTTCCCAGAACTAAGCAGAGTTTGTAAGTATTTGTGTAGCTCAAGGTGAAATAAATCACCACAGATAAGGAAAATTATCCTGAAGCTTCTTTGATCATATCCAAGTACCACTTATTTTCTTCGAATTGTTACTGTTAAAGGAATAGCATGTGGACAGTATGAAATAATGAGTTCACTTCTACAAATGATATGTTCTTCATAACTTTTTATGTATATTCTTCCAGGACCATTGAATGGGAGGGAGTTTATCAAGCAACTTCTGTATAGCAGAAAAAGTGAAATAAATGAAATTAAAGCAGTTGAAACATAACTCTCAGATATGGGTCTGCTTCGTGTTATCCATTGACCCATCCAGCATGAAGGAGGTACCACAATACTCTGGGCATGGGATTATGGTTGAATTTCTGCTCATGCCAGAAGTATCAGATATTAACTATTCTCTGCAAGAAGAGAGTGCGTGTAAAGGATCACTGGTTGGATTTAAGGCTTAAAACATTTCTAGAAATGCTATATGTATAATGAAGACCACTGAGAATATCTGTGGAATCTTAAGATGCATGAAGGAAGCTGAATTGACAATTATTTAGATTTTTCTTCATCTTTTACCCTGATGGCATGTTCAGGGACCAATAGAGGAAAAGAAGCAAATATAATTAGGGACTTTTTTTAGTCTTCTGGAAAACCATCTGGTGAAAATTGTCATCACAGGATTTTAATTCTTACAAGAAATACAAGATCTGCTTTTAAATTATGAGCCAATACTTAAATTCACATATTTCTCTCTTCTATTTTAAAAAGTCTACTGGCTTCATTCAAGGAACAGTAAAATTATATTTGGGGGGAATTTTTGCCTTTCATTTAACATATTTTGCTCTCCTTTGTTCAGAGTGCATATCCTTGGTCTTTTTGAGTTTTTTCTCCTAAATAAATTTTTAAGGATAAGCTTCTTCTTTATCTGGTCTCTGACTTTAGAAGGAATTAAGCTTTTAAAGGCATATTTATAGATAATGGCTAACACTTATATATCCGTTTAAGTTTTGCAAAGCATTTTGATGTATTATCTTATTTGATTCTAAAAATAACACAATGAAATAGAGAGTATTATTGTCCCCATTTTACAGATGAGCAAACTAAACCTGGGAGAGGTTAAATGTCTTCTATGAGGTCTTTTCTTCTTCTTCTCCTTCTCCTCCTTCTCCTTTATTCTTACATCATTATCTACTGTGCTGTCCATCTCCACCAATTTTGTCAATGTTGTATTTGATAAGCTTCCATCTTTTCCTTTATTCAACTCATTGATAAAAATGTTAAACATTTTAAGACCAGGTATATATCCTTGCAATCCCAAAGAATGTCAGACACTCAATGATGCCTCAATTATGTTTTTTTTTAGTGTGAATGTCTATTAAACAAATTCAATTTTACCATTTATTGAGTTTTTTGCTTAACAAAATAAATTATTCTATTTTTCTGCCTTCACATCCCTGTAAAAGGTGATAAAGACAAGGAAACAGAAGAAAGTATCCTATATAGAATGCTCCCTGTGAATGCATCAGTTTTCCTCAAACTATCTGTAGAGTTATATATTCACTTTCTGCCCCTTCTATCTCTCCACTCCCTAATGCCCAAAGTTCCAGTACCTTCTGGAATGGAATTCTATCTGTCTCTTCAAATTTTTTTTTAGTATTTTTAAGGGTAATATGTCAACCTTCTTATAAAAAAAATCATCTTGTTACTTGGAGTGGTGCTCAGAGCCTTAGTCCTGGCTAATTCTATAAATTTTCTTTTTTTTTTCTTATATAAATTATAGGTATCAGTATTCTTCTGATGCTGTACATTTCTCAATTTTTAGTATGTTTTTCTATGAGAACCCTTCCTACTTTCTACCAGTCCTTATGGCTAGTATGGTAATCAAGTGTCTAGAGATTACTCTCCAAGACTCTATTAAGTCCTGTCTTCCCAAATCAACACAAAACCTGCTATTCCTTCCAGTTTCATCCTAAACTGTTTTAGCTCTATCTCTACTTCAACTCTTTATCTCTGACTTTGGAATACTATCCACTCCCTGTTGTCAACAAGCTTCCCTTCACATTTTTTTTCTTTCTTTTATGTTTTTTTTTAATAACTGGTACTCCTGAGAATACCACATTGCTTCCACCATCTCCAGTGCTGGCTACTGTTATTACTTCTTTTTGATGCTACTCATCCTTTCCTACTTCGGCTCACAGAACCAGAAGGAAGGATGGGAAAATTCCTTACTCTACATTGATACTTCCAGACCTATGACACCATCCCCCAATAGCATCATCTCTTTTTAAGTTTATATCTCCCAAATATACCACCTTTTCCTAATCCTTGTCAATATGGTAACATTGATCTCCAGAACATTTTTCCATCTTACTCAGTAACCACTCTTTGACTTTTCTTCTTTTCCATTACTGCCATTATTCTCAGCATCTTTAGTAATCATTTTAATAACTCCTCTACTACTCCAATCTCTCAGTTTCTTAACCTCTTCAACTCCTCTGACTTTAATCTGCATTTGAAGACTTTGCTCTCCTTAAGGGCAGGGGCTTTTTTTTGCCTCTTCTTGTATCCCTAATAAATGTTCATTGATTGATATTCAAGTGGGATGGTAATACCTCAGACCTCACTGTTACACAAAACTATTTACCCTCCAAGATCTTGAATTCTAAAATTCTCTTCTATGATCACTGTCTCTCCTTTTATCCCCTAAATTTCTCACTCCTTCAGAACCTGCTCCTCAACTTAATCAGGATCTCTGGTACTCTAGTTATTTATTCTCTCAGTTATTGGCAAGTCATACCAATGATTCATTCTCCCCCATCTTTGAATATCCTCTGCCTACCTCTTCTGTCCTTTCCCCCAATCCTATCATCCTATCATCTTATCATCTTATCATCCATCCATCCATCCATCCATCCATCCATCCATCCATCCATCCATCTATCTATCTATCTATCTATCTATCTATCTATCTATCTATCTATCTATCTATCTATCTACCTGTCTGTCTGTCTGTCTGTCTGTCTGTCTGTCTCTCTATCTCCCACAGTTTGGCAGGAAGATTCACAGAAGGAAAAAGGTATCTACACAAACTGCAGTATTACTTGTTTCCTACTTCAAAATCTTGCTTATTTTTTTAAACCATTTTCTTTAGTTTTTATGATATAATTTCACTAGTAATCAGGTAAGTTATTAAAATGAATCATCAAATCCTTTGAATTATTGAAGGGGAAAGATCATGGATGAAAGGATGAATCCAACCCATAAAAATTGGAGACAAAAAGAGTTGGAAAAGGGAGGTTTCATATATTTGCCAGTTTGACGGTATTACACACCATGCCATTAGATTTTTATTTGATTGACCAGTTGATCAATGTCAGAGGAGTGAAGTAGTTATGAGGAGGGGAGAGGTGGTGAGAATGCTTATAAGGTAGTTGAAACATCACATGGTGGTCAAATACTGTAATACTCTCACTTAGCTAGTTAAGAAATAGTCTGACTACATTAAGGACTGTTGCCATCTGAAATAATACTCAATATGAGAATTATACAGGGACTGATCCTTTTACTGCCATGCTTACATCCTAGTAATAAAATTCATCCCTCACACATCTCACATACAGTTTCTTCTTTCTGTCAGCTGGGACAGTTATGTCTCCTACATGTCTGATTTCTCTATAGTCTATTTCACTGATTCCTCTTCCTACTCTTCTAAGTTCCTCAAAGGATTTCTCCTAGATGAATTTTACTTGGCTCATCCATTCTATTAGTTGGGAAGTATGGCCTCTCCCATTGTGGTGCTAATGATTCCCAAATCTATATCCCCAGTCTTACTGTCTCCATTGAGCTTTGATTCTGCATCTCCAGTTATCTGCTATATATCTCCAACTGGATGTCCTACCTGCAATTCAAGCTAAAAATGTGGAAAGTGATCTCAATTTTTTCATTTGAAAATCTGTCCCTAAAATTTTCATATTTCTGTTGATGATATTTATGTTCTCAGATTTGCCCAGGATTATAATTTCTGTGTCATATTTGAAACCCCTCTCTTTCTTACCCTGTATCCAATCAGTCATTCATTTAACATAGTTATTATGCTAGTCCTAGAGAAGACTTAAAGTTTAAATAAAACATATTACCTGACTACATAGAGCTTTCAGTCTATTAATAGTACACTTGTGCATTAGAGAGATAAAGAGCAAAGTGCCATGTAAGGTTTGAAGGACATCAAGGAAGTTTTCATTGAGGAAATGGCATTTGATTTGGGTTTTAAATGGATGCATAGGAATTTAACATGAAAGGATGGAGGTCGGTAATTTAAAGCATGTAGAATAATGGGACAAAAGGGATGTAGGAAGGAGGATAAATAGTATATTCTAGGAAGAGACAGTAGAGCAGTTTATCTAGAATGTATATTGTATAAGTATAGTAAGTGTGAATCAGAGTATAAGACTGAAAAGGTCAAATAATTCAAGAACATGGAGGGTTATGAACATTAGGCAAAGCAATTTGAACTTCTCTCAGGAGGCAATAGATAGCCAGAGAAGATTTTTGAGTTAAAGAGTGACAAACTGGACTTCTGTGTAAGAAAGAGTAGTTCAGCATTAATATGATAGATAGATTTGTGGAAGGGATTAGAGAAGAGGGAAAACATATTAAACAACTATTGAAGTCGTGCAGGTGTGTGATGATGAATATCTGTCCTGCTCTATGGGAAGTGGGACTAGAAGAGGGAACAGATGTGAGGGATGTAGAGGAGGCAGAATTGATTAAATTCTGTAAGTGACTGAGGGAAGTGAAAGGAGACACTTATGTGTCTGCATCTGCTGCTGTTCCTGACTTCAGCTCCACCAACCAAGAGGCTCCCTTGCTGGATTCTGTCTCCTTCCTCCCACCCCTTCTGCTTTTTTGTCTCCTTTTGGGTGTGGCCTCCCCTCTAGTCCCCCATAAGATTGTGGAATCTTTGAGGGCAGGGGCTGTCATTATTTTTATTAATTGTATCCTTAGCATTTAGCACAATGCCTGGCATATAGTAGGCACTTAATGGATGCTTATGAGATTAGGATAGAGACAGGATCTCTAATCGTACTTGTTTATGGAGTGAGTGCCTAATAAGGAATTCTTCTTCCAGTGAAGGTTAACAGTTTTTCTGCAACTTAGAATCCTAGAATTTAATATGTGATCCAGGGATCCTCAAATGCTCTGTAGTTCAATTTCAGGCTGTCTGAGACCTTGTATAAGAAACAATTATATCTTTATTTTTATTAACTTCTAACCAAAACTTAACCATTCCCTTCAATTATGATTTAAAAAAAACACCACAGTATTCTGAGGGGGCATTCATAAGCTTTACCAGATTGCCAAAATGGTTCATGATGCAAAAAATATTAAGAACTCTTGTGATGAAGCTTTGTGTGCAACAGCAGTGTCTGGCAACTGTGAAAATATCAATGCCATTAGTGAGGTGGCAGAGTGAATATGGCACTGGCCCTGAAGTCAGGAGGACCTGAATTAAAATTTGGCCTCAGACACTTGACACTTAACTAGCTGTGTGACCTTGGGCAAGTCACTTGACCTCAATTGCGTTGCCTTCATCCCTCAAGAACAACAACAACAAAGAAATAGGAAAGTTTGTAGAAGCAGATTGTAAGAGGAAGATGTTGAAGTCAATTTTTGAACTCAGAGAGATAGGTGACTTGCCAACGTTAGACACAGGACATGAACTCAGGCGTAGCTAAGTTTCTGGATTTGGGGCAAGCTCTCTCTCCAATAGAAAAAGTAAAAAAGTAATCCCAAAGTTGTGTAGAGGGAAGTCTGGCAAATGGTGATGCCACAGAGTTTTGTCAAAAGAAGGACGAGTTTGGTGGTGCAGTGAATAGAGCATCAGCTCTGGAGTCAGGAGGACATGAGTTCAAATATGGCCTCACACACTTAAAACAAAAACCAACCATGTGATCTTGGGCAAGTCATTTAACCCAATTGCCCTGCATCCCTCCCTCAAAAAAAAAAGAAGGATGCTTTTTAGGAAGAAAGATATACTCATTTAGTGCTGAGTTTGATTATTTGCTGGTTTCTCTAGGTAGGACCTTTAGGACTACATTTGGTATTGAGTTTGACGTAATGGCTGTATAAACTTGGTAATCATTTACATAGCGATGGTATTTATGATTAGGAGTCAATTCAATTGCCAAGAGGAAGAACATAGAAAATAAGAGAATCAAAGGCATATTTACAATAAGGAATTGGTAAGAAGATGAGGAAGGGAGGGACGAGCATATGTTATGCTAGGCATTGTGCTAAGAACTTTACAAATTATTTCTTTTGATCTTCACAAAGTAGATGCTATTAGTAGATGTGGTTGATTCTATTTTTTTATCCCCACTTTCTGTTTGAAAAAACTGGGACAGAGAGTTTAAGTGACTTGCTGAGGCTTGCACAACTAATATGTCTGAGGTTTAGATTTGAACTCAAGTCTTCCTGATTCTTGGCCCAGCCCTCTGTTCACTATACCACCTCACTGCCCAGCTAGAGGAGGAAGAAGGGGTTATTAAAGAGGTAGGAGAACCAAAGGACTGCTGTGTCTCTGAATTCAGAGATAGGATAATAGTAGTAGAGAGTGGGCATTTGTGCCAAATGAAAACAGCCAAAAAGTTGAGGGTGAAGACAAAAAGGAAAGAACGTTATACTTAGGAAGTAGGAGTTTAATGTTGTTGGCTTTTGAGAGTTGAGAAAGTTGATGGAGAGTTGAGAGTTGGTGGAGTTGAGAGTGAATAGTGGAGTTGGAAGCCATATTAAAAGGAACTGAGAAAATGTGGACAGTGAGTAAAGTGGCCAGAAACCAGTCAGGCAACACTTTCTGGACTCAGATAGGGATCAAGAAACTGGCCTAGGGTAGTACACCCCGTTGGTTGGTCTCTTTGCTTTTTATTTCTTTTTCTTGCTTGGTCCTCATACCCTGTGCCCCCCTGCATACCCTACAGATGTAACCACAATAACCTTTCTTAGCAACAGTCTGCATGCGCCTGCTTAGTAACAAATTGTGTTAGAGAGATATGTAAACCTAAGCTGTACTGTATAAGAGATTCTGCACCCCTGAGCTAGGGGCTGCTCCCTTCAGGTTGCACTTGGGGGACAGCTGCCAGCTGGCTAATAAAGCTCCTAAAACTTTTATTCGGACTCTGTGTTCACTCTGTTAAGACTTGCCATTTCAGAGGCATCTGGAATAGGAGATATTTTTAAGAAATTTTCTTAGGAAAAATAGGAGAGAAATGGAAACTGCACAGGCTAAAAAGAGCAAGGAAAAACTTTTTAAAGTATAGTATTGAAAAAAAAACAGACTGATTATTGGGTGGGAAGGAAACAATGGAGCCAGTGAGACTAAAGGCACATAAAAAACAGAACGATTGCTGAGGAAGGTCTTGGAGGAAGTGAGGGGAATTGAGATGACGGGTAAAGGCAGAGGGATTATCTTTAGTAAAAAATGGGACTATTTCTTTTGTTATAAAAGGAAAAAAGAGTGGTCAATGACACTGAGGAGGAATAGCAAAGAAAGGCTGAGATAATTCCTTTGGATATCCTTAAGCTTCCTGGTAGAGTAGGAGACTGGGTCATCTTTTATAAATGTAGGGCATCAGTTGGGGGGAGAAAACAGTGAAGCTATGAGGATTCAGGGGGCAGTTATGCTGAATTTGGATGTGAACTTGGTGGGCCCAGGGCTGCATAAGAATTTAACTAATTTTGAAACCACTCTCTCCAGAGCCCAAGGTGGGATAGGTTTG
The DNA here is from genome assembly GCA_028646575.1 of Pseudocheirus occidentalis. NCBI lineage: Eukaryota > Metazoa > Chordata > Mammalia > Diprotodontia > Pseudocheiridae > Pseudocheirus > Pseudocheirus occidentalis. Next base: position 347,577,039 of record CM053594.1, read on the forward strand.
AGATAGAGATATGTTCCAAGCTTTACTCTGGAAGAGTGAGGCCAGAGCATTTTGCTACATTTAAAAAGATGACACACATTTAGTCACTTCTTTGAGAAATCAGTAGAAAAATAATGTTTTTAATTGTGAAGCAACTGACCAAGGAGATGACTTTGTTTCATTCCAGTATTACCAGGGGCAGTGCTGATGTTTTATACTGTTACTGTGGTCAGTGGGGTAACCAAAATTTACCACCATAAAGCTGAGTTTCAAGTTACAGAGGAAATGTTTCCTTTTGACCTTATCAGGAACCCTTTTTAATAAGCAGGATGGCTATCAGTTCCAGTGTGGATTTTATTGACATCTGAAGGCATGGATGTACATTTTAAGTATTATTTTTATCTTTAATTATTTTTAGGCAGTCCAGCCATTTGAATGTTAATTAGAATTTGGCTGATGTACGTGAATCATATTGTGAATTGTTGCTATTTTGATGGAATTAAAATATACCACTTTTTCTAAAAAGACATGGGCCCTTGGACTATGAAGGATTCATTAGATTTTTAGAGCCTACTTGTATCAGTTACTGAAAAATTAATGCTATAACGGTATTGTTGATTGAAAAGGAGCCCCCAAAAACCATTTTGTCAATTCTCCTGACTCTGAATCACCTCCAGATGATTAAAAATAATCTGACTACTTTATTTGGCAAAACAATGTATCTGCATCTTTTCCCTTATGTAACCCAAATACTGTCCATTCAGTATTTAGCATATTTTTGAAGCTACCATAATTGTCCCCAATTCCTTCCAGCTGTGCTCAACTTTACAATCAGCTGGCATCATTAATGACAACACACACACACACACACACACACACACAGAATGAAAATGGATGTTCTAGCATAATAAATGAAATACTCAATACCCTGTAAGGAATATTTATGTTCTCTTTGAAGGTTTCCAGAACAGGTACTTTTACATCTTGCTTACTTTTCCTTGATGACAGCCCTGCTTGTATGAAGAAAATTATTCCTCTTCAGACCTAAATGCTTCATGCACCAGTTAAAGCCCCTTCTCATTCTTACTTCAGAGGGGAATAGGGAACTCTAACTAGAGCAGACCAAAATTTAGTCACTGTTCAACCTCCTGTTGTGTAGGCCAATAAATCTCAGCACTTCCAATCATCCCTCGCACATTTTGTTTTAAAAGCTTTTTATATTTTCTTTGATAATTTAAAAATCATTTAAATCACTATAGTCAATTAATTTAACGCTATCCCAAACTTGCGGAGTACTTGCATTCACAATTCAACATCTCCATTTCTCCTGTCATAGTTATCATCTGAGCACATGCCAGTTTCTCTAAGTTTTCCTCTTGCCTGCTCTTCAACCCAGAGGAGCCACTTAGAGAGTGAGAGGGGAAGCATTTGGCTCCTATGAGCTTCCAGTGTTGACTTCTCTTTTGAAACCACTAACAAGGATGCCAATTAGTGTCAGTAGTGATGGCAGAATTTATGATATGGACAAGTTGTTGTTTTTTTTTCCTTTCTTTTTTTAAGAACAGACTTTCTCACACACTCAGTTCATACAGAACAATGACTATATGCCTGGTAGATGAACTAATGATTGGGAATTCAACAGTCTGCTAAAATTCTGCTCAATACCCAGATTCATTCTGTGATAAATGGAAGATCTTTTCCACAATTGAATCATATTCTGAAAATGTTTCTAGTTAAAAGGACATTTAAAGGATCAGAAAAATAGTAAAGTTCTTTGAAGTGAAATGTCATAAATACAAAGAATTGAATGCAAGAACTACAGTAAAGTATTGGATATGAGAGAAAAAAATTTCTAAGCAAAAATGCAAGATAAATGTGGTTAAACTAGAAGCACTGTGACAGTTTCAGATATTTGATTAAGAATGAATTTACCTATAGGCAGCATAAACACACAGAGTCTGATTTCAGGTGTCTGGGGAAGTTCCTTTTGCAGCCCCCTCAAATGCTATTTCCCAAATTATGTTATATTTCCTTGCACCTGAAATTCTACCACAGACATTTCATTACGTGAGGTTGTCTTCCTCACTTGGGAAGTGTGAATGGAGGTAGAAGTTATGTGTTATTTACATATGAGTTTTTAATATGAGTTCACATTGACAAAAGGTTATTTATACTTGAATGTGAAAGTTTTCTCATTGTTTGAAATCAGGGTGTCCAAAACAGGGAAAAATGGGACTTTACATAGGAACAAAAGAATAAAAAAATTAGAAAACAGGGTGTGCCAAAGGGAAAATAAGTTTACATGCAATTGTTCCTTAGGACTGGGTTATCTCTTAATTAAGTCTCTTACTTCAAAGGTGTAAAGCCAATCAGCAGTAGATTCCTGAGAGAATGCTACTGTGAACAGCTTTTAAGATTTGGATTACACAGTATTAGTGAACACTCTGTTTGTTCCATTACAAATCAAGATTCAGTACAATATTCACAGTTCAATATTATATCACAATATTTTAAACAAGGACAGCACGGAAAGTAACAATATTTAAAACAAGGAACAAGAGAAGAATCACTTGGTTTCCCTAAGGGAGGAACCAGCTTCGCATTTAAAGATTCAATCAAGTTAAAGATCCAATCAATCAATTAACAAAAGGAATCACCTAATTTCCCTAAGAGGGAGTTGATTCAATCAACAATTCACAATATACTGATCTTCCACTCATGGGGCAACCATTAACTTTAGTTTCAAAACAAAATTCTTAGACAACCACAGAAATCTTCCACCCCTTGATTTCCAACAAACCTCAGTTTAGTACAAGGGGAGGCCTTTTCTTCATTTTGACTCTGGGTAGTCTCTCTAATTCCCTGGATCCTCTTCCCTGGTCCCAGCTCCCTCCTGAGTCTGCCAAACAATCACCTAGATTCAGCAGCAGAAAGCTGACACATTCTCATCCAGTCCTCAAAGTTAAAACAGCTCCCAAGTCCTTGTCCTCAGCAAACCTCAGTTTAGTCCAAGGGGAGGCCTTTTCTTCATTTTGACTCTGGGTGGTCTCTCTGATTCCCTGGATCCTCTT
>CM053594.1:347580588-347601359 GCA_028646575.1 Pseudocheirus occidentalis
TACCTCAGCTCCGCCCCTTGACCCTGGTGGCGGCCCTTCAATTCTTTCTTAATCTGATTGTTCCAGTTGCTAGAAATTGAAGATTATTATTCTTATTAGAAAAGATGGAAACAAAACAGGTGTTGAATAATTCTGGTTTTTCCTCTGCCTTCTGTTCATATCACTTGTATTATTCTGTTCACTGCACTCTGGCAGTGGGCCTAACCAAACAATCATTTAGTTTAAAGGTATGTGAACCAAATTTACTGCCCTGATTTTACAGATGAAGAAATGAAGACTAAGGAAGGTAAAGTGCTATTAATATAATCACAGTTACTTTGTGTCAGAGACAACACTAGTATCCAAATATTTTTATTCCTAGTATAGTATTTTTATCACTACATTATGCTGTTTCTTAATCTGTATGATACATTTATCCCTATTTTATATTTCTGAGAGCATAATTTAATTTTTTCATACATAATAGAAACTTATACCTGTGTTTTTATTTTTGGGATATGATAGAAGTTAATTAAAGGCAGTGAGTACTTCATTAGAGTCTATCTCTGTACCCTAGCTCAGCATCTTACTCATGGCAGACATTTAAGATATTTCATGAGTAAATTGTTGGTTACACATATTTAAACCTTAGGAGTGGAACTCATAATTGTGGTTAAATTCAATTAAACATTTACCATTATACTTGCTATATATATATTTTGAATTTATTACATACCACAAACAAAAGTTTTGCTTGTTTTATGGGGAAAATGTCCTCTTCTTTAAGACATTGTTTCTAGGACCACAATGTAATAGAAAGCAGTGACAACCCATATTATACTTACTCCTTTTTTTTCTAAATAATTGCTCTGTAGCTAGACCATGGATGGTACTAAAATCTCTTTTTATACAATTAGTCTTCTTCTTATATTTCCTTTAGTTTCACTCTCATTAAGAAGTAAAAGGAAATGGGATGTTCATTTTTCTTGTTCTGAGCATAACTCAGCCAGCCCTTTCATTTTCATAAGTCTCAGTTTGTTCTGCACTTTATACTTTCTGACACTATTTCCATATGTCCATATTATATCCCTGTATTTATTCATTTTCTGCCCCATATGACATATCTTTTATATATCTCCTTTAACATAACAATTTACCAGACAGTTGCCTTTATCACCACATTTTTCTTTTTATTACCACCCCTTCTTTGTTTCCACAAAAGTCTGATTATTGATTGCAAGGTCACATTTTCACTTTGGAAAGCTTTTTATCCCCTATGAACCATATTCCCATTAAGAAAAAAAAGACTTGAGGTTCCAATTCCTGGATCCAAGATGACTGAGTAAGCACTAAGATGCTTTCACACTTCCTTATTGACCTCTGAAAGCCCAGAAAATATTGCCTTAAAGAAAAATCAGCTGAGCCAGCAGAAAGACAGGGTGCAACAGCCTTGTAGCCCAGGAAGCTTGGGGGATAAATGGGAAGGATCCTTTTCACTCTGGGGTAGGGGGAGCAGTACAGATGAGAGACATCCCCACAAGTCAGTGGAAAGTCCACTTCAGAAAACCAGAAGGAGATCCTGAGACCCAGCTTGGTGGAGCAGGCAAGCACCAACCCTAGGACCACCAAGTGCCTCAGTACAGGCAAGGGAACCAGTAGACAAAACAACTATGTGTGTTGGCATTCTCTAGTCTAGGAAGCACAGCTCAAAAAAGCACAACTCCAGGCTGGCAGATAACCTCTAGCAGGCAAACATTCAAGTGCATGAACTAGGTGAGTAGTCATCTGCTAGGGCCCAGATTCCCCATCCACATCCCGAGAGCTCCAGTGTTGCTGGTCCCAGCTCAGCACCAGGTCAGTTGCCAGACCCCTATACCCTCCAGCTGCCAGCATCTGGGGCCCCAGCACATAAAACCAGTGACCAGGTTCCAGGCTCCTAGCACAAGAAGCTTGAGTCATTGGCCCCTGTGCTCCAGTAGGAGAGCTCAACTCTAGAAGCCAGGAATTAGTCAAACACCATGAGGAAAAAGCAGACACAATGATCATAGATTCTTATTATGGGAACAGGGAAGATCAAGGCACAAATTCAGAAGAGGACAGTATTGTCAATATACTCATATCTGAAACCTCAAAGAGGAGTATGAATTGGTTTCAAGCTCTAAAAGCCTTCTTGGAAGAACTCAAAAAAAGATTTAAAAAGTCAAATAAGAGAGGTATAAGAAAAATTGGGAAAAGAAATGAGAGCTATGTAAGAGAGAATCAATAGTTTGGAGAAAGGAAGGACAAAAATTAACTATGGAAAACAAGACCTTAAAAAATCGAGTTGTTGTAAAGCCATGCATGGGCAGCTTTCCAAAGGGCTGCTACTGTCGACAGTTTTCAAGGTTCTGATTACACAGTATAGGACACTATTTATTCAATAACAAATCAAAGCAAAACATTCACAGAAAATCAAGGTAGAGCATTCACAAAGATACAACTTATCACAGAAAACCAAAATACAGCACTCAACATGTCACAACTCAACAACTTATCACTAAAATGGCCACATAGTTTTCACCAAAGTTGTCATATAGTTTTCAAATAGTACAGTTATTTAGCAACTCAATCATTCAATGGTTCTCTTTTAAACAAGGTACATTTATTTAGGCAATCAATCATTTAGTTAAGTCCTTCATTCAATCAATCTTAAGGAGGAGAGCCTCCTTAATCCTTAACTCATGCATCTTAAGGAGGAAAGGTCTCCTTAAGGGACACAAAGTACAATAGTCAAAGTTCTCCACCCGTGGAATGCAATTAAGTTACAATATCAGTCACTATTCAGTACCCTCTTAAGAGGTAGTGGAAAATACACAGGCCATCCACCCCTATGTAGCAAGTAAGTTACAATTTTACCAGTTACTACTCAGTATCCGCAGAGAGGTTCTTTCATCTTGACCTAAGGTAGACTCTCAGATTCCCTGGTTCCCTTTCCATGGACCCAGCTTTTACCTGAATTCATCAAACTGTGACCTGAGTTCAAAGGCAGAGAGCTCCCAGCTCCTTGTCTGGCTCTCCTTGCTGTTCCTGTTCCACACTGAAGCTCCACAGTCTCTATTCCTGGGAAGTCAAGGATTAACAAAGCCACAACACCACAGTCATGCTTCCTTAGTCTTTGGCAGCTTCAGCTAGCCCTTGGAAGTCCTTGGCAGCTCTAGCTGGCCCTTGGGAATACTTGCAGCCTTTGCAGCTACAGCTGGCCCTCTAAAATCTTCAGCACCATAAGCTCTGTTCTCAAAATCAAAATCACTTTATCCAGCCTCCATGTGGTTTGCTCCAAGAAATTCTGTCTCAATTTGGAATTCTCATTCCTCTTCTCAGTTCTTCTCAATTTTCAGTTCATTCTTCAGTCCAGCAGCAGCTGCCCTGCCTCCATGATGGTTACTGCAGGAAATTCTGATTATCCAGCCTGTGCTCTTCCTAATATGTGTTACAGTTTCTCCCTCTTCAGCCCTTCCTGTCATGTCAGCAACAGGGGTTCATACCTCCTGTTTCTTTTTAGAGGCTTAATTTGAAGCTGATGCTAAGTACCTGTCAGCTTTCCAATACAAAGGGATCTTCAAATTTCATTACCATTACAATTGTCCAAATGGAAAAGGAGGTACAAAACTCACTAAAGAAAAGAACTCCTTAAAAATTAAAATGCACTAAATGGTAAACAATTGTACACAATCTAATAGAAGAAAACAATTTGTTAAAAATTAAAACTGGGCAAGTGGAAGCTAATGACTGAGAAATCAAGAAGCAGTCCAACATAAAAAAGAATAAAGTAAATAGAAGAAAATGTGAGATGCTTCATTGGTAACATGACTGACCTGGAAATAGATCATGGAGAGACAATTTAAAAATCACTAGTCTACCTGAAAACCATGATGAAAAAAAGAGCCTAGACAGCATCTTTTAGGAAATCATCAAGGAAGAGTTCCCTGAGGTCCAAGAACAAGAAGGTAAAATAGTCATTGAAAGAATCAACTGATTACCTCCTGAAAGAGATCCCTGAATGAAAACACTGAGTGATATTTTAGCCAAATTCCAAAATGACCAGGTCAAAGGTAAAATACTGCAAACAGCCAGACAAGACCAATTTAAATATCATTGAACCATAGTCAGGATTATGCAGGACCTTGAAACTTCTATATGAAATGATCAGTGGGTATGGAACACAATATTCCATAAGCAAAGGAGTTTGGATTACAATCAATGATCAATTACCCAGTGAAATCAAGAATAATATTTCAGGGGAGGAGATGGACATTCAATGAAATAGGGGACTTCCAAACTTCCCTAATGTGTTGGTAATGGGAATTTGAAGATCTTCTCTGACCCTTAATCAGCCAAATGTAATCACATGGCACCCATGGTGTGAGGAGCTTGCTGAAAGGTAGAATAAAAAGTGTGGAGTAGGAAGAAGCAGAGAGAGAGAGCACTAGCAGAGCTGGGAACAAGCAGTGTAGAGGCAGAGCAGCTAGCATGAGTGAGAGAGGGGCAATTTTGCTTAATGGAGCCTGTTTTGTTTTGAAGGCATAATGGAGGGAAGGCTTGGGAATGTTGGTACTCACTGCATTAGTTATGTTTACCAACTTCTTGGTTGCTGTGATGGTTTTGGCTTTCTGGTGTTTGAATAAATGTTTTGTTTCTGTATTCCATATGGAGAATCTGTTACATTTTGTGATTCACAACTACACCATCATATTCATAGCTTCTGGGGGAGCTATGAATATTGTATTGGTGTTATATCTGATGAAAATACTAGAGCTTAAAAGAAAATTCAATCTTCAAATCCAAAACTCAAGAGAAGTATAAAAATGTAAACAGGAAAGAAAAACAACCTGTTATTAATAAGGACCAACTGTTTATATCCTTAAAAGGGGAAGATAATACTCATAACTCTTGAGGATTGTATTGCTATTATGCCATTTAAAAGGGTGTATACATAGACAGAGGGCATGGGTGTAAGTTGATTTGATGTGTTGATAAAAATTTATGATGAAAAAAAGTTGTGAAAAGGGATTGTGTGGGAGAATAAGAAAGGAAGAGACAGATGAGGGTAAATTATGTCACACGAAAAGGCACAAAAACCTACTAGAGTAGAGGGAAAGTAGGGAGGGAGATGAGCATTATTTGAATCTTAATCTCATCAGATTTAATTCAAAGAGGGAATAATATGATCAGTTATATATATAGAAATTTGATTTACCCTACAAAATGCAGGAGGGGAAAGGGGAAATAAAAGGGAGGGAGTAGGTAGAAAGTAGGAAAGAAGTAGTACAGGAAAAGCAAAGGGAGGTTGCTGATAGAAGGGAAGGAAGACTGAGGGAGGCAGTGGTTGAAAACAAAATTCTAGTGATGAGGAAAAAAGAAGAAAGGAGAGAGAAAGCATAAATGGGATTGGGGGGGTATAGGATGGAAAGAAAGACAGTGAATGTGAATGATATGAACTCTCCAATAAAATGGAAGCAGATAGCAGAGTGGATTAAAAGCCATAATCCTACAACATGCTGTTTACAAGAAACACATTTGAAGCAGAGAGATATACATATAGTAAATGTAAAAGTTTGGAGCCAAATATATTATGCTTTAGCTGAAGTTAAAAGACAAAACAAAACAGTGGTAACAAGCCTGATCTCAGAACAAAGCAAAGTAAATACAGATCTAATTCAAAGAGATAAGGAAGGAAACTACCTTCCACTAAAAAGTACCATAGGGATTGAAGTTATATCATTATTAAACATATATACATCAAGTGGTATAGCATCCAGATTCTTAGAGGAGAAGTTTAGGGAGTGATAGGAAGAAGTAGATAACAAAGCTATATTAGTGGGAGACCTCAACCTCCCTTTCTCAGAACTAGATAAATCTAACCACAAGCTAAACAAGAAAGAAGTTAAGGAGATGAATAGAATTTTAGAAAAGGTAGATATGGTAGATCTCTGGAGAAAACTGAATGGGGATAGAAAGAGATATGCCTTTTTTTTCTCAGCAGTACATGGCACCTTCACGAAAACTGACCACTTATTAGGTCACAATCCAGTCCAATGCAGAAAGGCAAAAATATTAAATACATCCTTTTCTGATTATGATGCAATAAAAATTACATCTAATAAAGGGCCATGGAAAGGTATACTAAAATCAATTGAAAACGAAATAATCAAATCTTAAAAAATGAAGGATTTAAGCAACAAATCATAAAGATAATCAATAGCTTCATCCAGGAGAATGACAATAATGAAGGAATATACCAAAAACTTAAGGGATGCAGTGAAAGTGGTCCTTAAGGGAAGTTCTATAACTATAAATGCTTACATGAATAAAATAGAGACAGAAGAAATTAATGAATTGGACATGCAACTAAAATATCTAGAAAAAGAACAAATTGAAAACCCCCAAATTAAACACCAGTTTAGAAATACTGAAAACCAAAAGAGATATTAAAAATTGAAATCGAGAAATTGAATTAATAAATAAAACTAAGCTGGTTTTATGAAAAAAACCCCAAAATAAAGTATATTGACCTTTTATTGATTTGATTTAAAAAAAAAGATGAAAACTATATTATCAGCATCAAAAATGAAAAAAAGGTAAATTCACCACTAAGGAAGAGGAAATCAAAACAATATTTATGAATTATTTTGCCCAGGTTATTACCAATAAATTTGACAATCTTAGGGAAAAGGATGAATATTTACAAAAATATAAATTGTCCAGATTAATGGAAGAGGAAATAAGATACTTAAATAACCCCATTTCAGAAAAAAAGAAATTAAACAACTATCAATGAACTTCCTAAGCAAAAATCTCCAGGGCCATATGACTTTACAAGTGAATTCTTTCAAATATTTAAAGAACAACTAATTCCAATATTATATAAACTATTTGAGAAAATAGCTGAGGAAGCAGTCCCACCAAATACTTTTTATGATACCAGTATGGTGCTGATACCTAAACCAGGAATAGCCAAAACAGAGAAAGAAAATTATAGACCAATTTCCCCAATGAATATCAATGCAAAAAAATTAAATAAAATTTTAGCAAAGAGATTATAGCAACATATCTCAAGAGTAATACATTATGATGAGGTTGCTTTTATATCAGGGATGTAGGGTTGGTTAAACATTAGGAATTTATCAGAATAATTGACCATATCAACAATGAAATTGCCAGAAACCTTGTGATTATCTAAATAAATACAGAAAAAGCATTAGACAAAATAGAGACCCCATTCCTATTAAAAACACTACAGAACATAGGAATTAATGGAGTCTTGCTTAAAATGATAGGTAGTATATACCTAAAATCTTTAGCAAGTATTATGTAATGGGGATAAGGTAGAAGCATTTCCAATAAGATTGGTGGTGAAACAAGCATGTCCATTGCCACCATTATTATTCAATATGGTAATAGAAACATTAGTTTTAGTAATAAAAGAACAAATGTAGTAAGTAGAAAAGTAAGAGTAGTAAAAGAAGTAATAAGAGAAGGAAAAAAAGTAAAAAAAAGAAGAAAAAAAGAAGAAAAATTGAAGGAATTAGAATAGGCAAAGAAGAAACAAAGCTATCAATTTTTCCAGATGATATGATGATATACTTAGAGAATCAAGTAAAAAAATTCTTGAAATAATAAACACCTTTAGCAAAGTTGTTGGATATAAAATAAACCTATATCAATCATTGACATTTCTATATAAAACTAACAAAGTCCAAAAGCAAGAGATTAGAAGAGAAATTCTATTTGAAGTTACTTTAGACATTATAAAATATTTGGGAATCTACCTGCCAAAACAAACCCAGGAACTATATGAACACAATTACAAAACTCTTTTCATAAAAATAATGTTAGATCTAAGTAACTGAAAAAATAACAGTTGTAGCAGTTTGCAAAATGCATGGCCATCCCCGATCAGTGAATCAAACCACAGTGCAGTCCTTGCCCCCGTGTAAAAGGCAGATTCCTAATATGTCCAGTTTAATTACTTTTAACTTTTACTTTACAAAAGAAGGTGACTCTGGCCAAAATAAATGCTCTGTTAACTTTCCTGCCCAATTCACTAAAATGCAAAGCAAGTGATTTTGAATTAATGTAGAAAAAAAAATGATCTCTCTTCTATGTTTCTTATAAGTATTGCCATTATGGTACTACCAAGACTTTTGGTTTGGTTAAAAAGAAAAATGCCATAGGTTTCAGTTTTTTGCATGATTCTTCCTTACCAGTTCCTTTAATATGCCTATAATACTAGTGCCAGTTATATTATTTGATAATGTTTGTTATGGTATTTGTATATTTGTGTATTTGCATATTTTCTTGCAATTCAATTTCACTCATTAATATGCATATAAACTGTATACCTGAAAGAAATGTTAAGTACTAATTAAAAAAATACAGTTGCTCATGGGCTGGCCAAGTTAATATAATAAGGATGACAATTTACTTATTCAGTGCCATACCAATCAAGCTATGAAAATTATTTTATAGAAGTATAAAAAACAATAACAAAATTCATCTGAAAGAACAAAAGGTCCAGAATATCAAGGGAATTAATGAAAAGAAATACAAGGGAAGGTGGCCTAGCCATATCAGATCTTAAATTGTATTATAAAGAAGCAGTCATCAAAACTCCTTGATACTGGTAAAGAAATAGAGTGGCAGATCAGTAGAATAGTTTAGGTTTCCATGATACAATTGTCAATGTTTATAGCAATCTACTGTTTCAAAAATCCAAAGACTCCAGCTTCTATAAGAATTCACTATTTGGGGGTGGAGTCAAGATGGCAGTGTAGAAGCAGGAGAACTGCAGCTCCCCCCATAACCACATCAAATACCTATAAAATATGACTCTAAACAAATTTTAGAGCTCGAGAACCCACAAAATTACAGAAAAACACATCTCCCACTGAAGGCAGCCAAGCAGGCGGGACAGGACTTGCTCATCACAGCATGCTGGGAGCCAACAGCAGTGGCGGCTTCAGCCACAGGGCATCCAGAAGAAGCCATGGCTAGAGCATTCAGGAGAGTGGATCACTGGCAGCTGTGGCAGTTTCCAGAATTATCAACCCATAAGAAACAAGGACAAAGTGAAAGGTCAGTGGAACTCTGCTAAATTTGGGGGAGAGAAGCAGATTCAGGCATCTGCCCCCAAGACAAGAAAGCAGCAGAATAGTTGCCCTGCAGCCACCTCCATGTGGCTGCTTTCAGAGCTCGTGGCCTGCAGATTGCAGTGGGGAGGGGCAAGCAACCATTCAGAGGCTAAGTGCTCTTCCATTAACCTGCCTGGATCAAGATTGTGGTCTTGGGTGGTATTCCTGAGATGTGTGACCAGTGAGCCAAAGAGGGTGGGGCCCTTGATAGCTCTGGAATCTGCAGAAACTCCAGCAATTTGGGATAAAGCTCTCCCCCTGGGAAGCAGAGATGTATTGTGGCTCAAAAATTAAGTTAGTTGACTGGCAGCATGAGCAGGCAAAGGAAGCAAACCAAGCTCAGCAATACAAATTTAGATTCCTTTTTTGGGGACAAAAAGGATCAAAGCATGAAACAAGAGGAAGACAACACAGTCAGATCTCCCACACCAAAAGCTTCCAAGAAAAATGTAAGCTGGTTACAAGCCATAGAGGAGCTTAACAAGTAAGAGAAGTGGAGGAAAAACTGCTAAGAGAAATGAGAATGATGCAAGGAAATCATGGGAAGAGAGTCAACAATCTGATTGAAAAAATAACACCTTAAAAATAGATTAACTCAAATAGCAAAAAAGAGGCCCAAAAAGATAATGAGGAGAAGGATGCCTTAAAAAGTCAAATATGCCAGATGGAAAAAAGAATCTCAAAAGCTTTCTGAAGAGAATAGTTCCTTCAGAATTAAAGTGGAGCAAATGGAAGCAAATGACTTTATGAGAAATCAAGATATATTTAACAGATCCAAACAAATGAAAAAATAGAAGGCAATGTGAAATATCTCCTTGAAAACCCACTGACCTAGAAAATAGATCCAGGAGAGACAATTTGAAAATTATTGGACTACCTGAAAGCTACGATCAGAAAAAAAAAATCTAGAAATCATCCTTCAAGAAATTCTCAAGGAAAACTGCACAGATGTTTTAGAACCACATAGCTAAATAGAACTTGAAAGAATTCACCAATCATCTCTTGGAAAAGATCCCCAAAAGAAAACTCCTGGGAATGTTATAACCAGGTTCCAGAGTTCCCAGATCAGGGAGAAAATATTACAAGCTGCCAAGAAGAAACAATTTGAATACTGCAGAAACACAATCAGGATAACCCAGGATCTAGGAGCTTCTACATTAAAAGATCAAAGGGCCTGGAATATAATATTCCGGAGATCAAGGGAGCTAGGATTAAAACCAAGAATCACCTACCCAGCGAAATTGAGTATAATGTTTCAGGCGAAAATATGGTCATTCAATGAGATGGAGGACTTCCAAGCATTCTTGATTCAAAAACCAGAACTGAATAAAGCATGAGAAGGTAAACATGGAAAAGAAATCATAAGGAATTTATAAAAGTTGAACTATTTACAAGCCAACATGGAACAATGATAATTGTAACTTATGAAACTTTTCTCAGTATGGGGATAGGTGAAGGGAATATAAATGTATATATGTATCTATACATCTACATATGTATATATAGGAGTGTGTGTGTGTATACATATATACATATATATATGAATACATATCTGAGTGTGTGTATATATGTGTACATAGAGGGCACAGGATCAATTTAATAGGAATGGATGATATTTTAAAAGGTGAAATTGAGAGGTGGGAGAGGAATAGAATGAGAGGAGACAGGGAGAGACATAATGGGGTCAATCATCTCATGCAGAAGAGGCAAGGAATAACTGTTACAATGGAGGGAAAGAATAGGAAGGGAACAGGGAATGGGGAATGGGTCAACCTTACCCTTACTGAATTTGGCTTAGGGAAAGAATTGCATAAAATCTAAGCTGCGTATCTTGCCTCACAGGAGAGTAGCAGGAATGGGCATGACAGGTGGGATGATGGAGGGGAGGGAAGGGTGAGGGGTAGGGTTGTTAGAAGTACATTATTCTGTAAAAGGACAAGGACAAAGTAGATCAAAGCAGAGAATAGAACAAAGCGGGGCAGGATAGGAAGGAGGGAAATATGGTCAGTCTCTCACAATATGTACATTGTGGAGATGTTATGTGTAAGTACACATGCACAGCCTGTATTGAATTGCTTGTTTTTCCAGTGGGGGTGGGTGATGAGGGAGAAAGGGAAAAAATCTAGAATTTAAAATTAGCTAGCATGAATTCAATCTGTGGTCATTCTCTCCCAAGTTGGGGCATGCTGAAAATTTCCTTATTTTAAGGATGATGAAATTGAGGCCCAGAGATATTAAAAAGTTTGACATGGACCCTAGATATTTCAAGATATTTGAAAGAATTTATACGAATGATATCATATGGCCTAACACTCTACAGGGAAGATGATTCAAGAGTGATGGCATATTGTTAACTAATCAGTTCTGTTAACATGAGTCTAAGCAGTTGAAAACTATGAAAAAAATTACTTCGTAGATAAAAGTGTCCATTTTGGCCCACATAGCCACTCAGCATGACCCTTCAGATCACAGAAGAGGTGGGTCACTTCATTTATGCGTCATTATTCTTTATCCTGTTTCTCCAAAAAAAAAACCCAAAGAAAACAAAACAAAAAACAGAAATGCAGAACATTTAATGTGTAGCAGAAACAGGATTTTCCTCTATAAATAGAGGAAGCTAGGAATATATCTCTGGAACTTCCATACTATGGCATTCTAGAGGGGCAAATTTAGGGATCTGAAATGTCTCCCATCTCTTCCTGGCTTTAAATAAATCATCTTTGGATTGTGACTTTCATTTTCCTTCCTTTTGAATATCAATATAATCATCAATTTGGGGAGGCATTCGCTAGCAGAAGAAGGAATTAAAACTGGTAGGCATAATTGATCAAATCTCTTCATTTTTAGATCCCTTGTGTAATTGCTGCAGCACACCTCAAGATTTGATGTATCTTGACATATGATACTCTGTCTATATAAGTAAGCCTAAGAAATGAAGGAAGTTCTAGCAGGAGAATCCATTTAATTGCTTATTGATTTCCTTCTTCAATAGAACAAACATTCCTGTTAAATGAAATGTATTCAAATTATTTCAACTTTCATATTGATTTTAACATTTGAAGTATATTATGCCTGTTTACGGTCTCTTATCTTGCCTGTTAAATGTTCAATTTGCCTCTCCAACTTTGTGACTTCTGTGAGTGACCTTATTATGAAGACTGCCCTAGCCAAAGTCATTCCAAAATAATCCTAACTTTTTCATGAGCATTTTCAGGATAATCATGGTACTATGCTCTGGGCAGACCACCTTACTTTTATGAATGTATGTCAAGGATAAGCCATCTAAAAGGCATGAGTTCAGATATTATCCTTTATTTGGCCAATTGGGACCTGGCCAGTAGAGATGTATCCTTGAATATGTCCCACTTGGATTTATAAATTATGTGTTTTGCTCTTTGAGTTTTAGTGATATGGTGCTAATGCTTAGCATATAACTGTCCATTTTTTAGAACATTTACTACTAAATTTTGTAGAAAGAACAGGAGAGTCTGACTCCCTCTCATGCTTTTTGTATGATATTCTTGAAATCAGGAAAGGTAATGTGGTTGATCAGGGCATATTGTGAATATCTTCTTTCTGCAAACTCTTCATTTCTTATTGTAACTATTGCAATAGTAAGGCTTTTTATTTTGCTTGGGTTGGTTTTGTCAACCACTTCGACACAAATCTAATCTTAAAGTTTTCTGTGACTTGTCTTTGCTTCATTTTCACTTCCAATAATTTACCAACACTTTTTAAATTTGTCTTCATGCTATATCTTGTATCCATTTCCTCCTTTTAACTCATAATTGCACCAGCCTAATGTAGGTTCTTATCACTTCTTGGGCAGGTGATCAAAAGAGACTATTAATTGGTTCCCAGACAACATCTCCCGTATCCAATCTATCCTTCATGTTACGACTAAAATAAGCTTCCTAATACACTTCTCTAGCCATTCATTACCCTGCTCAAAAGTATTTAGTACCTCAACAAAACCAATGGGATAAAATCATACTACTCAGCCTCTCTCTAAAACCTGGATCTCAAACACGGATGCAATTCTATTTCACAGCTACCTACCTTTCCAATTTCTGAATAAAGTGTACCCTGGCCTTTTCCTGAATTCTCTTGGCTTTGAATTAATCAATAAACACTAAGCACACAAAACAGTTTCTACCTTTAAGAAACTCACAATCTAGGGGCAGGTAGGAGGCACAGTGAATAGAGCACTCTCCCTAGAGTCAGGAGGACCTGAGTTCAAATCCGACCTCAGACACTTAACACAAAAACTAGCCGTGTGACCTTGGGCAAGTCACTTAACCCCAACTGCCCTCCAAAAATAAAAAAAAAAGAAACTCACAATCTAGTGGGAGAAACAATGAATTATTGTACTTTATCCCCCATTCATTTGGATGTAACCTTCCTCATCTCAGCCTGTTGAAATCACAATCTAAGCTTGAATTCAGGTGTCTGGTACCTATTAAGTTTTCTTCAGTTCCTGAGATGGAAATTTTACCTCTCCAAGTTTTCTATTTTGTCTACATTTCTTCTTTGTACTTTCCCTTTTCTACCTTAAATAAAAATTATTTGTGTGTGACTTGTCATTTCTACTAGATTGTAAACTACTTGAGAGCAGAGGCTATGCTATATATGCTATATATATATATATATATATATATGTATATATATATATGCTATAAATATAGAGATAGAGTTTAACAGAGAGCATGATGAAGTCCATACACAAGTAAATAATGCCAAACAAATTTCTCTACTAAATAAATGAGAAGAGTCAATAGATGAGGTATAATTTTTCAAAATTTACCATAGAAGACATACTAATGTGTAATGAAAGCATTTTTATATCCCTAGAATCTGACATAGTGTTTTGCCCATGGTAGTTGCTCATTGAAGATTTGTTGAATTGAAAATTTGAGGCAATTCTAATATAAGTATGAATATGTTCAATAACAATGAGCTCATTCTCAGCTCATGCCTTTGTGGAAAAATAACTGGACTCTGGCAAAGATGAAGAAAAGAGTTTTAATCTTTTGGGTTGGATCAAAAAATAAAATTTCACTCAGATTCAAGGAAACACTCACATTTCACTATCCTAACATTTTCATTAATAGACCCCTTGAAATTTCACACCAAATGAAAGATTTGTAAAGGTATTTCAGGCTGGACTTCATAAAAAACATTTTCATAATCATGGCTCTCTATCTAATTCTAAAAGTCTTATAAGACACTGAGAAAATCATTCCCACTCAACAAAACCAGCTGATTTATAAACATGATTAAATAGTTAATTTGCCTTACTTATATATCTACCAGAAAGACTAGAACACATATATTCACTGGCTAAAACTCTGTTTTCAGTATTGAAGAACTTGGGAAGCTTAATTATGAATCATAATATTGTAGGATTAATGTAGGAAAAGGAGTTAAATAGATTTACAATTCTCTCCCCTCCTCCACCCCATATTAGGCTATGATAGCTTTGTGGGGGAAGCTAGTTAATGGAGTGCTAGGACTTGAGTCAGGAAGACTCATCTTCATGAGATATTAACTATTTGTGTGACTCTAGGCAAGTCACTTGACCCGGTTTGCCTCAGTTTCTTCATATGTAAAATGAGCCAGAGAAGGAAATGACAAACCACTCTGGTATATTTGCCAAGAAAACTCCAAACAGGGTCACAAAAACTGAGATATGACTATTTTAGTTTAGTTCAGTTCAGACTCAACAACAATGACTCTCTACTACATAAATAGTTGCCAAAAAACATTATATTACAACTCTTTGTTGGTTCTTCACAGTGATCTCACCCCTGATTTTACATAATTCTGAATACATTTCACCTTGTTTAATTCTAGAGACACTTTGTTAATTTTTTACTTGCTGGATTATATTTTGCTATATTCTAGGATCACTACTTCTGTTAGCACTCTTCATTCTTCACATCATACTTCTTCATTTCAGCTGACTCATAAGTTTAAATTACAAGTTGCAGATTATTTTTCAGTGATTACATCTTAAAGGGACTATTTCCTGTTAATATGCAGGAAGCATATTCATTTCTTCAAGATGTTCCTCAAAATCTCATTATAGTCAAAGTGACTGTGATGGTGGTTTATTAGAGACTCATAGATGAAGATGGATTCTTTTAGATGCTCAGCAAAGAAGATAGCACCTTTCAAAATTGACCATAGATTATAGGAGCCATCCTATTTTGGGACCCATAGCATTTTGTCCTCTTAGTACACCTCTAAATAAATTTCCCAAGGGAGATATTTTTAAAAATGTATGAAAGATATAAAAAAAAACTATAGTCGATTAATACCAAGGACCTCAGTTTTATTTACATGTATTTTTTCATTTCATATTCCTTTCATAAGTAAAATAAGGAGTTGTCACAAACATATTGTAAAATATTTACTCACTTCACCTCTCTTCTGGAGATTTAGACTTGAATTAATCCTGAGAAACATCTTTTTTATAGCTACTTGCCTGAATAAAACCATTACACATTAGTATGTCTTCTATGGTAAATTTTGAAAAATTATACCTCATCTATTGACTCTTCTCATT
Source organism: Pseudocheirus occidentalis (assembly GCA_028646575.1). Taxonomy (NCBI): domain Eukaryota; kingdom Metazoa; phylum Chordata; class Mammalia; order Diprotodontia; family Pseudocheiridae; genus Pseudocheirus; species Pseudocheirus occidentalis. The sequence goes on from CM053594.1 coordinate 347,596,306, forward strand.
TATTTAGTAGAGAAATTTGTTTGGCATTATTTACTTGTGTATGGACTTCATCATGCTCTCTGTTAAACTCTATCTCTATATTTATAGCATATAGAAAGCAATCACATAGTTTCCCCTTGTTTCTATGGTGTGGACTTAGGTTTTTAAATTTTGTTTTTGGATTTAGCAATTTATAAACATAAATGATGATACTCTCAGGTTCAGTAGGAAATGTAGTTTCAGTTTATATTAATCTAGGTTATAGGCATTAAGACAGCTTATAAATATTAACCGTTTATTCTGATTTTTTTTAAGTTTCAATAGTTTATTGTGATTTTTAAACTGCTTTTGACTTATAAATTATATATCCATCCACTCTCATGCTGTGTAATATTTTGGAAGTTTCAAAAATGAAATATGCTACCTAGGGAGACAACTGTTATGAGGAAATGAGTATAACAGAGTTATTATCCTTGGGATTAAAAAAAACCATATTGCCCCCTCCTTATGATTATTCATCATGACTCCAAAGAGGGAAAATGAAGTTTAAATCACTTTATTTTTCATATCGAAAGAGGGAAAAAATGGGCAAGCAACAGATAGAGAGAGGGAGAAATTACTGTGTTGAGCACTAATTCTTTCTACTTGTCAAAAAGAGAACAAGATACTTTTATCCTACCAGCTATTAAATTTCTCAGTATAGAAGAGAGATAACAGGAACCTCTGAAGTGTCAGACCAAGAAGCAAAGGAAAAAGAAATGGAATTTAAGATGAGTTATGCTCCCTGTAGGGATGTTAAATTTGAATTTTGTTTGGCTGCATTTTAATCAAGTCTATGCACTTAGAAATCGACCATGAGCATTTATTTATGTCACACAGGCTTTTGTTTCTGTGATCTAGCGCTGTTGCTGTATTGGATGATTTAGAGTAGTTTAGGACAGGTTCCAACAAGATCTATACCATACCACAGTTTAAGCTTCATAGGAAAAGAGCAGTGTTAATGTATACAAGCCATTTGTTCCAAACTGGGTGTTTTTTTGTTGCTAATCTTTATGAAAGTCTTGGTGTTTGGTATCTAAGAATTCATGGTTAGACAGTCAGAAAAAGGTGGATTTTCCCCCTTCATTTTGAAAACCCTAAGCTGAGACTCAAATGCATGTCATGAAGCAGTTGTATTATTCTTTATTTTCACACATTTGTCTGAATTATGGAAAAATTCTCTAAGTAATTGTAAAAAAGAAAATGAGATGGCTAGACAAATTTCTTGTTGAATGATGAAAGGGAAGATACTAGGGGAGCTTAACTGTTCAGTTAAGAATAATGTTTGGATAACACTGCATTTTTTTAAGAGACCAAGAGATACAAAGGAAAAAGATATGACATAACAGATAAAGGTGGTGGTGGGGGATTAAGTGATTCTGTGAATGAGATTAACCCTCAAAAGCAAAATCATGACTTAAAATGAAATCTATATACTAAATTAATTGATAGGGAATGATTTATTTTAATCACAAAATATTTCACCCAAATATTACTTTAAATATTGAACTCCCTGATGGAATTTACTTATATCAAATAATTAATGATATATTAGAGGGAATTAAGAAGAGAGATTCTTAAGACTGAAGTCCTAGGAACTATTATTTCTTAACAAAGAAGTTCAATAAATCATCTCTGAAGCGTAATTTAATAGGCAAATATTGTAAAATCTTGAAAGGGATGATGGATAGAGAGCAGACTCTGTAGTCAGCAAGACCTGGGTTCAAGTCTCTCCTCTGACACACAATGGTTTTATTATTCTCAGCCAGTTATGTAATGCTTAATGTCTTAGTTAACCAGACAGTTCTTTAAAGTTATATAGTTCAGAAGATGGCAGAGTAGAAGCAGCAAGGTTCAGCAACAACCACACAGCCACCTTAAATACACATAAAATAATAAATTTTAGGGCTCCAAAATCCACAAAAATATAGAAAATGCATCTTTTGTAAAAGGCAGTTGAGCTGGAGGGATGCATCACGACAGGTCCAGAGCTGAGACCAGCACAGCCTGAGACTGTGGCCTGGCCCCAGGGTGGTTGCGAAAAGCTGCAGCCACAGCTGGAGCCATTCGATCACTAAAGGCTAAAAAGTGAACCTGAATGAATTCAAGAATGACAGAACCCATTGTGAGACTGAGTGGGGCAGATTCCGAGCCCAGGAAAGTGCCTACTCAGATAGGGGTAAGGAGAATGCTAAGCACAAGGAAGCTGCACCAACGTGGAGCTGAGAGCAGAGAACAGCAGACAGAGGAGAAGGCCCAGCCAGGCAGCCAGCAGACTCGCCCAGCCTGAGAGGTTTGCAGCAATCTCACCAGAGGACAGAAGATCATCAAACTGGGTAGGAAAAAACTCAGGGCCCACAGCAGAGACAGCAGGTTCCATAGGGGCAATCTGGATGTTCAAACTTATACACCCATACTTCCAGAAGCCAAGATGGAGGAATAAAGTTTAGTGGCTCCTCTAAATCCCTCCCATACCCAGAAAAGTCCTGAATTAAATGCTCCAAGAGTAAAATCTTGAATCAGTGGAAACAGCCTCTGGCTTGGGCACAGATGAAAAAGGGAAAGAAGACAATACAGAGTCTAAGCCCAGTAGGGTGGAACCAGCAAACCCTACCAAGAAAAGCCAATTTAGTACCACCGTCCCAATCAGCAAACAACAGCTCTGACTCAGACCTTCAAGTGTAGCCAGCTCTGAGCCTGCTTGAGCCTTAGCTCAGGGACACAGACTCTGAAACCTGAAGGAGCTAGACCACCCGATCCCCACAAGTTACTCTGTAAGCCTCAGAGTAACTCAGGGGAATCGTTGAGAGTCTTGGTATTTGCCTCAGGCTACACAGTCAGAGATTACAGCTACCAAGGCCCCAGACGTGGATATCCACTCCAAAAATCCAGGACATAGGCACTCACAGCGGGGAAGAAGGAAACTGCAAAGGCTAGGACCATCAAATCTTTTTGTAGTGAGCAAGAACAAATTCAGAAGGCAACAGGGACTCTATATCCACAGTGGAGACCACAGAAAGAAATGCAAATTGCTCTCAAGCCCAAAGAGCCTTCTTGGAGAATCTCAAAAGAGATTTAAAAAATGATATTAGAGAGGCAGTGACCAAATTGGAAAAAAATCTCACTGAAGAAATCAAATCTTTGAAAAGCAAAATTGGAAAATTGGAGAACTAGGACAGGAGGTCCAAAATCTAAATGGAGAAAATACCTCCCTAAAAATGAAAAATGAACATATGGAAAAGGAACTCCAAAAACTAGCTGAGGAAAATAAGTCACTAAAAATTAGAATCAGACAAATTGAAGCTAAGGACTCTATGATGCAACAAGAGTCAGTCAAACAAAACATAAAGATTGAAAAATTGGAAGAAAGTGCAAAGTATCTCACTCGAAAAACAATGGACCTGGAAAACAGGTCCAGGAGAGATAACCTAATAATTATTGGCCTACCAGAAACCCATGATGAAAAAACCAGCCTGGACAGCGTCCTCCAAGAGATTGTTAAAGAGAACTGTCCTGAGGTCCTAGAATCAGAGGGAGAAATGATTATTGAAAGAATCCACTGATCTCCTCCTGAAAGAGATCCCAAATTGAAAACTCCAAGAAATATTGTAGCCAAACTCCAGATCTACAAAGTCAGGGAGAAAATACTGAATGCCGCCAAAAAGAAGCAATTCAAATATCGTGGAAATACAGTCAGGATTACACAAGATTTGGCAGCTGCTACATTAAAAGACAAGAGGTAATGGAATGCCATATTTCGTAAAGCAGAAGAGCTAGTGATGAGGTGTAGACTCTGGGACCCCTCACCCCTTTTGAGCTCTCCTTGAGTCTTTGAGGTACATACTCTGGGAAACCTCTTGAAGTCTGATTGAATCTTCAGGAGGCATTTGCAGAGGCCATAAGTATTTCATTGTGGCTGGGCCCAAACCCTACTAGCCTGGCCCTCAGTTGTCCATCTGCTTCCCACCCTGGAGGCTATCAAGATATCTTGAACTGATCTCATTAACTTGACTTGAAGTCAGTCCCCAAACTCATTACTGGAGTTTGACCTCATTGACTCCTCCTGAAGACGCTCCTGTGAACCACCCCTGGATTCCTCTGTATATAAGACCCCATCTTCCCTCCATCTTATTGAGAGCGCCTTAGAATGCCCTAGAACACAGACTTGCTCTGTGAGAGCTCCATAGAATAGCTTAGCGGAGACTTATTCTGTAAGAGTCTACCCCATATCTTTCAATAAACTTTACTTTTTCCTTGGCTGAGAAGACTTGAGTGGAATTCTTTCAGCAGAACCTGGTATGTTGGTATTTTGGCGTCTCAGGCAGCCCTAACCCTCTTTGGGCACCCTCTTCACTAGGACTGCAACCAAGGGTCAACTACCCAGCAAAACTAACCATATTCTTTCAGGCAAAGAGATGGTCATTTAATGAAATAAAGGACTTCCAGACTTTCCTTATGAAAAAGCCTGAGCTCAAAAGAAAATTTGATCTCCACTTACAAGATGCAAGAAAGACATGAAAAGGTAATCAAGGAAAACATAGACTCACACACACAGATGCTCACACATGCACATAATTTGGGACTCAATAAGAGCAAACTGTTTACATTCCTTTATGAAAAGAAGATACCAGTCAATACTGAAATTTGTATAAATATTGTGACACTTGAGGGGGATATACACAGAAAGAGGGTGTGGGTAGAAGCGAACTAATCTGAAGATTAAAAAAAACGTATTAAGGGGAAGAAAGGGATTGTGAGGGGAGAGGAGGAAAGGTAGAGGTAGAAGATGGTAGATTGTGCCACAGGAAGAGGCATAAATACCATACTGGAGTGGAGGCATGGGACAGAGGGAGATGAGCATCATATAATCATTACTCTCATTGGTTCTGATTTAAAGAGGGATCAATACAAATGGCTAAGTTTAGATTCTAACATGAAAAGACACAAAAATTCATAAAAATAGAGGGAAAAGAGGTAGGGAGAGGAGCAATGTATGAAATTTACTAGCATTGGTTTGGGTTCAACAAGGGAATAAC
>CM053594.1:347601859-347624467 GCA_028646575.1 Pseudocheirus occidentalis
CAGTACCATATTTGTGTCATAGAAAGAATTAGGAAGGACTCCTTCCTCACAAATTTTCCCAAATAGTTTGTAGAGTATTGGAATCAATTATCTTTAAATGTTTGATAGAATTCACTAGTGAATCCATCTGGCCCTGGGGATATTTTCCTAGGTAGCTCTTTGATATCTTGTTCAATTTTGCATATTGTTTTACAAATGTTAACTCATTTGATCCTCAGAATATTCTTGTGAGGTGCTATTGTTACCTAATCTTACAGGTGAGGAAACTGAGGCACATAAAAGTTAAGTGACATTTCCAGGGTAACACAGCTAGTACATGTCTGAGAAGTCAAACTCATATCTTCCTGAATCTAAGTCCCACTGTCTCCATTATGCCACATAGCTGTCACTAAATGAAATCATTCTCTACTTTATGAACAAATCAGTTTACTTTGAATTCTACTCAAAAGCATAAGAAGGAAAATCAAAAGAAAACTTAATATTCTTCATGTCATTGCAAATTATTGCAACAACATTACAAATCTGTGTTGTGGTAAAAATAATGTACTTAGCTGTTCCTGAAAATCCTAGCCTCCTTCCTAAAATCTCACTCATTCACATTATAGCTCATGTAACCATCTAATGTATATGAATTTTCTCTCAAATTGATTTAATTTTCTGGAACCATCTCTACTTGCTGCAAGCCCAATGTCTGCACAGAGATAAAATTTTTACATTCAAAGTCATTTCTGCATAGCATGCAAAAGAATGGTGATCTGCATCTTTTGACTAGTGAATTCGATCAAGATGTTCTGCTGACCTGGCTAAATGAAGTTTAGGGCCTAGTTGAATTTTTTTGGTGGGGTGGTCATATGACTGGACAAATTTCATTGATTAAATTAAATAAATAATTTTAGGACTTATATTCATCTTCATATGTTTTAAAGAGAATTATCAACACAATGCTGTAAATTATTTTCCTAAACACCCAGAAGAAAGTTTGGTGATGTGGCCACAACTTTGTAATTTTTAGAACATTTTCCTATACAACAGGGAACAGGAATACTTTACAGAGGACAGGTTGATAAAAACACTGATTCTATTCATCTTATTGCGTGTGTAAATCTCCATGGTTTCCGTTATTCCATAGCAAGAAAACACAAGTTAATAAGGTATCAAAGGAGCTAGTAAATTATTATTATTTTTATTTGAATGGGCATTCTCCAGGAATAATTTTGATCTCTCAGATAGAAATCTGCATTTAATGTTCTTTGGAACTGATCAATAAGGCAGAGCAGTTTGGAATACTTTCCTGCAATTTTCACTTGGTTTCTTAGTGTTTTTGTTTAATTAAAAAAAAGTTGTTTATTAGGAGCACAATTGGAAAAAATACAAAATTTGTCCAGGTTGGAAAGTTCAACAGCAAGGCTTCTCCTTTGGAATTGAGTAAATCAAGGTGATAATACTTCCATGGTAATCCAGGCTAAAAATCTTCCAATTGGCAAGAGTATTTGAATAAATTATATCTCTGTCGCTCATATATTATTTCAATACATTATTCTGTCATGCTCAGAATTGCTCCTAGGGCAAAGACAACATTTCTAGTTTATTTATTCTGGCTTCCAGATGTGAAGTGTACTTTCATATTTCTGCTAAAGTCACGAGTTAAAGGAGAAAGATTTGGGTTCAGAAGACAAATGGATTCTTACCATAGTCTCTTTCAATCACAACAATTCTAAGAAATCTGGCATTTAAACATTGTGGTTTTTTTATTGTGTCTATGTATTGCATTGTTTTACTGTTCAAATCCTTAGTTTTATTTCTTGTTTGTTTTTTTCTTGCCTAGTCTATGTAGACCTGCTCCTTTCTTTTCCCTTTTCATTTTAGAATTTGTTTACCCCAAAATGATGAATGAATGTGCACTGTACCACATTATCTCTGTTACACTTATCAGCATTAGGGATGGATCCATTATCATTTTCATCGCTAAAAACAAGTTTATTACCTGATAAGAAAATATTTCTCTGCACAATCAGTCTAAGGTATTAAATTTTCCTTGTTGGTATTCGCAGTTAGGCATCTCTTTCCAAGAAAGATAATTTGTCTTCCTTCAGCCAATTGTCATTCTGCTCATTACCCTGCTCTGATTTTAATGTCTTCATTTCTGCAGCTCACTATGCCTGTGCATGGTTTGTCTTGCTGTGTTTGTCCTTATTTTGCTGCACTTGTGCTCTGTGAACAACCAGGGGATGAAACCCTTGGAGAATAGTTTTTCACACGAGATAGTTGATCTCTTCAAATTCCTCAGGCAAAGAATTTGCCATCTGCTCTCTGTTTGGACAAATCATTGTTTCAGGTAATTAGCCAAAAGCATTTTTTAAAGTGCCCACTGAGTATAGAGAACTGCATAAAGTGCTGACAAAATTCAAAGGAAAAGGGAAAATGCTATTTGTCATTATGCTGGTGAGTAAACTCAAGCACAAAGAACTTAAATGACTTGCCTAGGGTGACTAGTAACCATTTAGCTGGTAAACTATCAAGTACATAACAGAGCTAACATTTGGAGCAATGGTTTTCTACTAGTGAACTGAAAGGAATTCCCAAAGCTTCATAAAATCATTATCATTTTAATCAACAGATATTATTTCAGCATTTAATGTGTGCAAGGCATTATTCTAGGTGCTGGGGATATAGAGAAAGTTTAAAAAATGTGCCTGCTCTCAAGGAATTTGCATGTACATAGAGACATGATGAAAGCAAGTTTCTATAAACAAGACATGTACAAATGGTAATCTTCAAGAAAAGGCACGAACCATTTGTGTGTTTGGAGGGAGGGGGAAAGTCTCTTTCACAACGTGTGACTTGGACTGCTCCAGGATGGAAGATAGATTATGGGGAAGTAGGAGCTGGAAATGAGGAAGGAGAGCATTTCGAGAATAGGGAGCAGCCTGTTAAAATCACAAATTTTAAAATCACAGAACAGGGGCAGAAAAGTGAAGATAATAACAATTTACGTAGCAACAACTACAGCCCAAGGATGGCACTTTTTAGAAATATCTCATTGAATGGTGAGTCAAGTGTCAGAAGTAGTGAGAAGGACCATTTATCAATAATGTAGATTACCTGGAAGGAAAGATTGCAGATGAAGAAGGGATATCAGAGGCCGGTATAACCTCCTCACCTTCCAGATGAGGAAGCTGAGAACCAGAGAGCCTGTGATTTGCCTAGTTTCATATAGGATTCAAACAAGTACTTTGTTCTGCAACTGGTAATGTTTCCTCAGTGATGATGAATCACAGGAAGCCTAAGAGTAAACCCTGTTTCTAACCTTAATTTTTCAAGCTCTCATTCCCAACCCATCTCCTCCATCTCACTTATCTCACCTAGCCAAATAAGATCAAGCCTTGTTGTTACCTCTTCAACACCTCTTGCATCTATACTCTTATTTCTCTTCTCACACAATCATGTTCTTCATTCAGGTCCTTATTACCTCTTACTGTGACTATAGAAATAACAATCACCTTTATTTTAATGACTGGTGTCACCCTTCTTTGATTCATCCACTTCACAGATCCCAAAGTGATTTTCCTGAAACAGAGTTCTGATCATGTCATCTCTCTATTCAATGAACTCAAATTGCCTTTAGTTACCTTTAGAATAGAGTGAAATCTCCTTTATCTTGTCTATCAAAGGTTTCACAGCCATGTCCATGTCTAACTTTTTCAAGTTTATTGTGCATTGTTCTACCCCACATATTGCACAGTCCAATGAAACTATTCTTTTTGTTGTCCTTCAGAGAGATCTCCAGTCTAAATTTACTCAGGCTGTATTCCATGCCTGGACTGCAAACTCTGAGGTCCAACTCTTAAAATTCCTAGTTTTCTTAGAATGGAGGAATCTGTTTTTCAGTTAACAAAAGGAGATGATCTTGCTATAGTAAAGAAAGAATATTCCACGAGGATTCTTCTAACACTTAGCTTGTGTGGGGAGCCAAATAGGCCTGATCTAGGACTCAGATAAGAGACCTTAATTATGTACCCTAATTCCTCTTGAGGTGATGTGGCTTGCAAAGGAAGGAACCTCAGGGGTGCACTTGAAAAGACTTCTGTCTGAGATCCTGACATCAAAATCTTTGCCCCAAAACTTCAGGCACTAAAAATGACATGTTCCTTATCATGTTATGCTAAAAGACTATTGCAAGTATCCAGCTTCTGTGTAGATGTCTTTGAGATTGTGACCTGCTCTCAGGGAGCATTCTTTGTCTTGTAAGATACATTTTGATAAAAGACAACTGACCTTCTTCATGACTTCTTGGGTCTTTGATAACAAGCCTTGTCTTATCCAAGCTACTTCCTGGGTATAGCAGATTATTCTATTAGTAATAATACTCCAAGATATGATTGAGATAAGGATACTTGAATCTTTGTCATTTGGATCTTTAAAAAACTTTGTTGTAAGCATCAATAAATGGAGTTCATGGTTCTTCCTTGAATGACCTACATGGCCTGGTCACTTCATTTATTCACATCTCTGGTCATGCTTAATTCTGGACATTAAGCAGGCTCCCAACAAGCTTGGGTAGGTATGGACTCCCTCATTTACATATGAAAATGTTTCTGCTCAATAGAAACATCTACCAATATAAAGTGTATCAATTCAATCTTGTTTGACCTTTTACCTACCAGGAAGCCATGCCAATAAGACCATAGGATTCCAGAAAGCAGTGTAAAGGGAGGTACTATTTGAATCGTGGGTATCTGGGACAATCAATGCATGGCCCAGCTTTGTCAAATTTCTGGGAAAGTCAAAGATAAAAACAAAACCAAAAAGTAAAAAAAAAACACACCTTTCCTACCCCAAACAAAAGAAAATGAAAACATGTGCCTTACCTTTGTAGGTAGCTGTGGAGGAGGAGAACCCAGTAGACTGTGGTCCTATTACAGTATTCAATTACTGTTTGTTGATTGATTCTATTGTACCTCATTATTTAGTTCAGCGGTTCTCAACCTTCCTAATGCCACAACCCTTTAATACTTTATATAGGCATATTTGCACATGGGCAGACCAGCCTGGAGATGGATAGAGGAGCAGTGTCTCTGTTTATAAGACTATTGGACTATTTCACCCTTGTGAAAGGATATTTCCATCCCCAAAGGGGTTGAGACCCATAGGTTGAGAACAGGTGATTTAGTTCATCTCCTCTGCCTTCATACTATCATGAAGTCAAAAAATTTCAGAAAGGATATCTTAATTTGTTTTTTAAGACAATCTCAGGGAAACATAATAGTAAACAATTTTTATATATAATTATGTTCCTTTTCCAATAACAAACTAAAAATTTTCAACACTTGTGAACAAAAAGTCAAATTTTCCATTTTTCTTTTTGTTTTTCTTCTACCTGTCTCCTCCCCTAAAAATGTGTTTATCAATTACAGAGAGGGGAAAATTGAGTAAAAGCAAACAGACCACAGGATGGCCATTAATGGGAGATTAAAATTCACATGGCTAAAGACATTTTGTTTTTAAGAGTTTCTGATTTTTTTCTACCAGTGTTTTCTTAGATTCTGATTGTCATTCAATATTTACCTGTTACTTCAAGATTTGAGTCATCTGAAAAACTGATAAACATATTTAATGTATTTTTTTATCAATAACTTGAATGAAAAGATTACGGCAGACTGCGTGAACAGATCTATCTCCATACATACACAGAAACACTTGCAAATAAACACACACACAGAGTTGACTTTTTTTCTGTAGTCATTTTTTTCACATTTTTCCTATATTTGAAAATCAAGATTTCCCTGTCTTTAGGTATCTGAATCTTCTTTAATTTCTCATGATTCTACAAGGATGATTAAGTGTGTTTACATGATCATACATCTGCAAGTTATTTCAGTATTCTACAATATAATCTGGTTGAGTTTAACTTCTGTAACATAGATGTTTTCTCTCTTATACTTTCCTTTTCTATCTTGGACTTGATTTCTCTCAGTCTTGTTTACTTTACCCTTTTCATTTTGGGCAAATGTTCTTATTTAAGAATGTATTAACCAAACTTGAGTAAGTTTTTCTCTCTCTCACTTTTAATATAGTCTTAAGCAGTGGGCCTTTTCCTTCCTTATGTTTCCTATTGCAAATACACTTCAAAAAGTCCTTAGCTTTCTCCTACTAGCAAAACCAACCTTCCATTTTCTATCCCATCTTTATCCAGTTCATGCTAGGATTTAGCTTTCCTGTCATTATTATTACAAGACTCTACACTCTTCTGTGTTCTTCCCTGGTCATGTGGCTGCAGCATGGGCTTTTGTTTCACCAATTCATATAAATTTCCTACAGAATCCAGTTCCTCAGAACCAATCCACAGATCAGTTGCTCTAGGTTTCAGGGCTTTTCTCTTTTACTACTTTGTAAATTTTTAGTGATCACTAAACCTCAATTCAAGTCAATTTCCTTTTTTCTTGGGTGTACTTGGATCTATGAGTAACTGTCAATTTCTCTTTTATTCTGTTTTGCCTCTGTTATCAGCATCTGCTACATTTTCCCTTTCTACCCTGTCTCTGAAGACTCCAGCCTGCATGAGAATTTTCTTACAATTATTTTCAAGGATAAAGGAAATATTAAAAGTCAGAGCTAAAACCCTAGAGTAAGATAATTAGGAGTATAGAGAAAATTAAATCACCTAGCATCAAATTAGGTGGCATTTTAACTTCCTAAAGTGTTCCATCTAGCTGAAGTTTTCTAGGCTTCTTTTTTCCCCCAAACTGATAGAGAAGTTTATTTTTAATTAATCAACTAATTAATTTTTAGCCTTCAATGTTCACTTTTATAAAATTTTTGAGCTCTAATATTTTCTGCTCTCCCTCCCCTCCCCTTTTCTAGGCTTATTTTGGCCCCAAATTATTATAAAGAGCCCCAGAATTTGGTTTTACATTACTGAAATCTCCCAAGTCAGTTTTATGACTTACCAGTCTAGGTATGCTGAACTGAACTCATTCTCCAATTCTATAATCCTCAGATCACTTCCAGGTAATTAGAAAGTATTCTGATTATATGAAAGGTTTTCAGTGATTCACTCCATATTGCTATATAATAACTTGACTAAGTAAAGGTCACTGTCTAGCTAATCAGTGAAAAAGAAGTAAATGGAAATTATATAGCATTCTGATTTGTAAAAAAAAAATCAGAAAATTTCAAGTTATCACACAAATCTTTCTCAGCATTCATAAAAGACAATCCAATTTCTTACAGTGCCCCTACTCGTAAATTTAGCAAAGTCTTTTAAAAAGTAAAATCTCAAAAATATTTTCTGAGTTACCTTATTTTTTTAGATGTGTCTCCTTCCTTTCCCATTCACCACCCAGATTCAGTTAGTCTACATCATCAGAATTTTGTTCATGGATTCCTATCATTCTTCTTGAGACATCTTCTCCTTGTTCCTAGGCATCGTATTATGTCTAGTTTGTCAAAGACATGCATAAACAGAAAAAGAAAAATATTTATAGATTATGTGGTAAAAATGAAGGACCATGGGGATAGCATAAGTGTATCATTCATATATATTAATATATGCATATATTACTTTATGTAGATATATGTGATATATGTGTATATAAGTGCATATACACATGTGTACAGATAGCAAAGATCTCCAGTTTATTGGGTCTATCCTCCAAGAAGGATTCATTGAGAAATAGCAAAGAATCACAAAGCATTAGAAGGTATAGATGAAATGTAACCTATGACTGTAGAAAAACCCCACACCAGTCATCTATCTATTGTGCCACCTACCTACACTATGATAATCCCTTACCATTCCCATAATTATGTCACTTACAGTGTCATAATTGTTCTAGTCCACAAAAAACAGTTTGTCCAGCCTCTGGAAGATAGTATGGACAATGAATTTAGATTTTCATTCACTAGAAGGAGAAGAGAAGGTTGCTTTACCTTTGGGAAACTGCAAATCATTTTTAAAGATTTTAAGATTTTCCCTCAAAGGCTACTCTTTTTTCCCTACAATATTTTATCATAGTATATTGCATCATGCAATATTCTATGAGTCACATAAAATAATCAAACTCTGGGTCAAAATGAGGCCATATGGAAGTCACAAGGAAGCTACAATGTATTATCAAATACTAAAAATAATAATGTAGGAGAACTAGGGTACACTATATTATCACATAGGTGCCTCACTAAACAAGAAGATGGGCTAGTGATCTAGCAGGAAAGAAAGATGGATATCCTTTGGTTTACATCATTATCCACCCAACATCAATATATCTGGAGGATGGCCTCTAGAATATCGGCTGGACCTCCTGTGGGGGATTTGTGGCCCTAATCCAACAGTCCTTTCTTAATAAAAGTACCAATTCAATTGTGCAGGTGCCCTTGAATTCTTCCTGTGTGCAGACAACGTTGTCAAGATAATAAGCATTTATTAAGTGCATGGTAGGTATCAGACACTGTACTAAGCTTTGGGCATACAAAGAAATGGAGGGAAAATAGTCCTTACTCTGAAGGAGACCAGATTTTCATAGGGGAAAGAGCATGAAAAAAAGTATGTGGAAGAGAATAAGCATTTATATAGTGCCTGTGCCAGGCACTGTAATGTGTGCTTTAAAAAATCATTTCATTCAATAGTCATAATAACCTAGTGAAGCAGATGCTACCATTATCCCCATTTGTAGTTGAAAAGCTAATGGAGGTTAAGTTGTTTGCCCAGTATCACCCAGTTACTAAGTGTCTGAGGCCACGTTTGAATTCAGATGTCCTTCACTGCGGGCTCAGAGCTCTAGTCAGTGCTCCATCAGCTGGCTCTGATGATGCACAAATATGTTAGACTGGAGGTGAGCCTAGAAGTTAGGAGCATTGAGGGCCACAAGGAAAGACCTCTTCAAGAAGATGAGATTTTAGCTAAAACGTATAGGAGGCTAGGAAAGCCAGAAGACAGAGATGAGGAAAGAGAACATGCCAGAGAAGGGTCGCAGTGGGTGAAAAAGTAGAATCAGGAGACAGAGTATCTTGTGACAGCAACAGCAAGGAAATCAGTGTTATGGGATTGAAGAATGCATTTAGGGGAGTAAGTGTAAGAAGAGTGAAGAGGCAGGAATGCATTAGATTGTGAAGGGCTTTAAAAGTCAGACAAATTGTTTTGTATTTCAGCCTAAAGGTAACAGGAAGTCATTGTGATCTACTGAATTGAAGAGTAGTGCTTTTATTTTGGCATTTGAGTAGAAGATGGAATGGACTAGGGAAACTAACCAGCAGGTTATTTAAATAGTCCAGGCATGAGGTGATTAGCATGGCAGCTGAGGGAGAGAAGGGAAAATATACCAGAAATATTGCAGAGGAAGAAATGACAGGATTTTTCAACAAATGGATATGGGGAGTGAGAGACAATAAAAAATTCATACAGCACTGATATTACAAGCCTTATTGACTAGAAGAATGACCTTCTTGATAATAACATGGAAGTTAAGAAGAGAGGAGGATTTTTGGGGGGGAGGGATGGGGGAAAGATAATTAATTTAACTTTGAACACGTTAAGTTTTAGATACCTATGAGTTGCCCAGGTTGATATATCCAATAGTCAGTCGGAAATGTGAGTTTAGAATACAGGAGAGAGTTTAGAGCTCAATAAATAGATTTGAGCATCATTCTCATAGGCTATAATTGAAGCCATGGGATCTGATGAGATCAATAAAGAAGAAAGCATAGATGGAATAAAGTAGTGGGCCCAGGATAGACATTTAGTGGCACCTATGTTTAGCAGTTATGTCCTAGATGAAGTTCTAGCAAAGGAAACAACAAAGGAAGAGTCAGACAGGTAGAAGGAGAACCAGAAGAGATCAATATCCAAAAACCTAGGGAGAAGAGAGTGATCGACAGTATCAAAGTCTGTAAATGGATCAAGATGGATGGGGTTTGAGAAAAGAACATTAGATTTGACAATTGAGATAATTTGTAACTTTAGAGAGAGTAGTTTCAGTTAAATGATAAAGTTGGATGTCAAACTGCAGGGAGTTTCAAAGAGAGAAAAAAGACAGAAAGTGGAGGCGCCAATTGTAGATAGAGTTTAGCAACAAAAGAGAAAGGAAATATAGAGTTATAGTAACTGAAATTGATAGATCAAGTGAGGGTTTTTGAAAATGGGGAGATATGAACATATTTTTAAGGCAATAGTGAAATAGACAATAGACAGGGAGGTACTGAAGATTAGTGAGAAAGTGGGGATAGTTTATAGGGCCATCTTTTAATATGAGATAAGGGTGAAAAAGATAAAATACGGGAGACATATGAGTGATGGGAAATGATGGAGAAGGGAGAAAAGGGAACTCTCAGTGAAAGGCATCAGTATTTTTGGTTGCAGGATTCTGAGCTAAGAGAGTTAGGGAAAGGTTACGTGAAAGACCTGAATAGAGATTTTGAAGAGAAAACCAGTGTGGTAAGTGGCATAGTTAATTATTTAGGGAAGTATTATAGAATTGTCTTACTGTGGGGAGGGCACAGTTGAGATTACATAATATAAATTATAGTGGAATCATTCAACATAGTTTCACAGTTTTTTCCAGTATCCTTCAGTATCATAAAAATAGGGATAGAGGCATTAGAGGTGGAAGTAATCCAAATTTGGGGCTTGGCAAGGCATGGTCTTCAGTAGGGTAAGAGGACAAGGGACTTGAGTGCAAAAGATAGAGTCAAGTTTACAAAGGAGCCAAGATCATGGAGGGGAAAGAATGTAGCCAGTGTAGAAGTGATGGTATAGGAATAAACAATGGTACAAATATTGGAGTTTTCAGTGTGGATAAAGAAAGGTGTTTAGAAAAAAAGGCAGAGCCAAGATAGTGAAGTAAAAGCCTTGGAAAGCTAGAGCAGGTATTGGGAGGGATTGAATAAGCAGCAGTGGTGATAGTGGTGGTGGCAGTCAGGCAGTGACAAGAGCTGCTTCCAGAGTTTTCAGTTACAGTAGGTAAGGGGGTCAAACAATTCATCATGAGATCACAGGGGTCTTTTTGTTAGCACTGTGGCAGGACTCTGTTGCTTTGCCCATACTTGAATCTGGGTCACAGTCCTGGTTGGCAGTATCAGGGCAAAGAGGAACACCAGCACACAAGTGTTTATGACCACAGTGGAGAGAGGACCCTCCTCACAATTCCAGGACAGAAGAGAGTCTTTTTTTCCCATTTTTTTCATTTTAATTTATTTTCTTGATTACATCATTCATCTCCTCAAGCTTTTGAATTACAAATTTTCTCCCCTTCTTTCCCCTACCCCCAAGTCCAAAACAGTGATACCACCATAAATGCCCTTCCCACAATCTGTTCTCTTTTATGTCCTCCTTCAATGCCCCTCTAACTTTCTAGTAGGTCAGGAAGGGTCTCCCTACCCTAGTCCAGAAGAGAGTCTTTATGGTTACTCACAGATCAGCACACAAGCCAGGAGAGTAGGGAGTGAACCTTGACTCTCATCAAAATTGGCTCAAAGAGGGGCGGCTAGATGGCGCAGTGAATAGAGCACCAGCCCTGGAGTCAGGAGTACCTGAGTTCAAATCCGGCCTCAGACACTTGACACAAAAAGCTAGTCGTGTGACCTTGGGCAAGTCACTTAACCCCAACTGCCCTCCAAAAAGCAAAAAAAAAATTGGCTCAAAGAGGGAATATCAAATACATGCAACTGGTATAGAAATCTATATTACCCTACATAGGAAAATAGGAGGGGAAGGGGAGAAGAGAAGGGAGGGGGGATTGGGATAGAAGGAAGGGTGGGGTCATGGAGGGGATAGTCAGAAGTAAAACACTTTTGAAGAGGAACAATGTGAAAGGAGAGAGAGAATAGAATAAATGAGAGAGGATAGGATGGAGGGTACTATAGTTAACAATAGTAACTGCAAAAAAAATGAAGCAAGTTTCTCTGATAAAGGCCTCATTTCTCAGGTAGAGAACTGAATCAAATTTATAAAAATAAGAGCCCATTACCCAGTTGATAAATGATCAAAGGATATCAGTTTTCACATGAATTAATAAAAGCTATCTATAACCACATGATAAAAATGCTCTAATTCACTATTGATTGGAGAATTGCCAATTAAAACAATTCAGAGATACTACCCCATACCTATTAGATTGACTAACAGGAAAGAAAAGGCAAATGACAGAAGTTGGAGAGGAGGGTGGCATGGGGAATGAGACAATAATGCGTTGTTGGCAGACTTGTGAACTAATTCAGAGAACATTTTGGAACTATGCACAAAGTGCTATAAAACCATCTATACCCTTTGACTTAGTAATACCACTACCACGTGGTATCCCAAAAAGAGATTTAAAAAAAATGGAAAATAACTGTATATACAAACATATTTATAATAGCTCATTTCTGGGGGCAAAGAATTAGAAACTGAAAAAGATGCCCATCAATTGGGGAATGGCTGACCAAGTTATGACATGTGATTATGATGGAATATGATTGTACTATAAGAAACAATGAACAGGATACTCTCAGAAAAAAAACCTGTAAAGGCTTACATAAGCTGATGCAAAGTGAAATGTGCTGTGTATAAAGTAATAGCATTACTTTAAGGTGATCAGCTGTGAATAACTTAGCTATTCTCAACAATACAATGATCTAAGCAAACTCTGGAGGATTTATGATGAAAAATGCTATCCATCCCCATAGAAAGAACTGACAGTGTCTGAAAACAGATTGAAGCATAGTTGTTTTTTAACTTTCATTATTTTTCTTGACTCTCCAGCTTGTTCTTTTCCTTATATAAGGTATTAGCTCCTTCCAATTCCAGCCCCTCCCTGTTATGTTAGCAACAGGGGTTCATACCTTCTGGTATAATTAACTTGAAATTAAGTGCTAAGTACCTGTTAGCTTGTCAATTCAAAGAGATCTTCAAATTCCATTACTATTACAGTTGGGACCATCAGATTTATCTTTTTTATGCATATGCATTTGTATGTGTTGTTGAATGTGTGCATATATAGATTTAGAATCAAATTCATGGGGGTAATAGGTAAGCAATGAATAACGATGAATTTTTTGATGGTGATAAAGAATTTCTGGTGCTGTTTTAATTCTTAACTAGACAAGTTCTAACTAACCCTTTCCCTCTACTCACATAAAATGAAAGCATCCTGTCATTGAAAGGATATAAGAAACTTAATACTCAAAAGTAGGTCTGATATGCTACCCAATTAAAGAAC
The DNA here is from genome assembly GCA_028646575.1 of Pseudocheirus occidentalis. NCBI lineage: Eukaryota > Metazoa > Chordata > Mammalia > Diprotodontia > Pseudocheiridae > Pseudocheirus > Pseudocheirus occidentalis. The sequence goes on from CM053594.1 coordinate 347,615,050, forward strand.
AGAAGTAGACAGGGCACTATAAAATTAAAAAAACTGCCATTAGGCTACAGTGCACTGAGCTCTAGATAGGGAGTCAGAAAGATGTGAATGGAAGCCTAATTTAGCTATGAGGCCCTGAACAAGTGACTAAGTCTATTTCAGTCTCAGTTTCCTCACTTTTAAAATGGTGACAATAATAGCAGGGATATTTTGAGGAACATCAGGGAAAAATATTTGCAAATCTTGAAGTACTATATAAAGTACTGTTAATGTCACCATTAGTAATATTAAGAGCTAACATTTACATAACACTGTATGCTAGATGCTTTACAATTATTACCTCATTCGCTCCTAACAACAGTGCTGAGAGGTAGGTCCCATGACTATCCCCGTTCTGCAGATGAGGAAATTGAGGGAAATGAAGATAAAGTGATATAGCCAACATTTGACAGCTAGGACGTAAATGAGGATGGATAGGAACTCTGCCCTTCCTGACTCCAGGCTGTTTCCTGTGCCACCTTCATGATATCACCACTGCCACCCTCACATCATAAACTTCATCATCAATTTTGTTGTGGTTTTTGTTATTATTACTTTTTCTTTAAGTGCTCCTTTTGATAGGAAACACACACACAAGAAAACATACTGTTGCTTGCTTTTTGTACAAGACAGATATCTTCATTAAATTGTCATCAGTTTTGTTTCAGGATGTGAATTTATCATTTTCAGAACAATAAATGAAGGAAGCGAATAAAGAATATCAGTATCGAGAAAGAGCATCAGCCCTCCCATTATAGCAGAGAGCTTGAATTCCCAGACATGGCTTAAAAATCCTTTTAGAGTCTGGATTTTAAAACATTAACTAGAGACAGGTGTGAATCCTGGGTCTGACACTTAGAAGCTGAATTCTCTTGAGTGCATTAGGCTTAATAATCTCTAAAATTCCTTCTAGATATAACACATTTTGACTCTTTGGAGGATTATACTTTATACTTACATCAAGGCCCATTTTGATCAACAGGTAGAGTAAACTTCTGTCTTGACATTAACACCCTAGTAGAATTAAATTAGGTGAATTTATGAAAGTTATGAAATATTAAAAGTAATTCAGATTATATTCCAAAGTAAAGATTTAACCTACATGTGCATATAAATTCCATATGTAGATCCATGCATGTGCATGTGCACATGCATGTGCATGTGCATGTATATGTATATGTATATGTATGTGTATGTGTATGTGCATGTGCATGTGCATGTGTATGTGTACGTGTACGTGTACGTGTACATGTACGTGTACGTGTATGTGCATGTATATGTATGTGTATGTGTATGTATATGTATATGTATATGTATGTGTATGTGTATGTGTATATATATGTATATGTCTGTGTGCGTGTGTGTGTGTGTGTGTGATAGTGACAAGGATTATTAGATGAATGTGAAACTGATTCAGCGAGTGTCACTGTTACAAACACATATTTGAAATACAAGTGCTTCCTTCTTCACACTTGGTCACCACAAGCTCATCATTCCTGAAAATTTCTAAAGTTTAGTCATACTCCCTTAAGCAGTATGCTTTATTTAATTCTGCATTAACAAGTTTTCACTGCATTTAGAAATCATGAGGTTTTCTTTAGCACTGTTTTTGCTGTACATACAAATTATTTACATTACTGCAGTCTTAAAACCCAACCACATCTGTCCTGCTAACAGGAGGTTCAAATCAACACAGGGAACACCAAAAAACTCAACATGGTTTAAGATTCTAAGTTTTTGTTTAAAGGTTCAATCTGACCAGCTGCCCTAGCTTTTCCATAAGAGCTTCTGGCTCAGGTCCAAAGACTCTTTTTGGACCTATAACTTTAGGAGAAATAATCTACTCAACATTTTAGTTAGCCTTTGGTTAGAGTTGACCTGACTAGTGATTGGAAAATGAGTACCTCAACCATGTCTCTCTAGCCCCCACACTATAACAACTCCTGCCTTGACCATCAATTTGAATCAAAGATTTATTGTCTGCCCTGCCAGAAAGGCCCACTTTCCTCCCACTTCTTTCCACCTCTTGCTCAGAGATTGTCAAACTAGCATTATCATAGGTTCTTTAAAAGGTTGAGACAATTTTCTGCCTTAGGACTCCACTCAGAACTTTGTGGCTGAGCCACATAGACCAAAGGTCACTTCCCTGGATATTAAACTCTGTTCCCTAACAGGCATCCTTAACAGCCCCATAATTCCTATGTCCCTAACCCACTTTAACATATCCTTTTATTGTGCTTTCTGGAATTTCTGTTCTATTTTAAATGAATGTCCCTTCATATTAAACATGTACATTCCCTCTGGACATTACTTTTGTATATAATTTAATTTAATTTTCTATGTATTTGTTTCCTACTCACTTGACCCCTAACTAAAGTATAAGAAAGTATTTTGAGAATAGATTGTTTTGTTTCCCCCTACTTTCTTTAGTGCCTGAAAGTTCCTAGCACGTGATAGGTGCTTATTAAGTGTTTTGAGATGAATTAACAAATTAAGAAATAAAATAGAACTTTGATAAATGCACAATTTTAGTTGTAGGAAAGAACTGAGAGATTACATGGTATATACCTCCTCCCCCTTGATTTAGAGATAAAGAAACTGAGGTTCAAGAAGGTTAATGGTTTTGCTCCAGGTCACAAAGCTAGCTATCTTCTAAAAAAGGCCAGATTACAATTCATGAAAATACTTCTACCTTTACTTCCCTGAGCAAATTCATTATCTTCTGAGTGCCTTAGTTTCTTCATCTATTTCATTTTGATTTATTCATCTTAATTTAACAATAAAGTAGTTGGAAGTTCTCAGCAGCTCAGCTGGCCCTTAGAAGAAGCTCCACCACCACAAGTTCCCAGGAAATTGTGACTTTCCCAGGTATGTTTTTTCCTAATATATAGTGTTGCTCCTCCTTGTTTAGCCCCTTTCTGTTATGTCAGCAACAGGGGTTCCCTGTTCAGTCCCTTCCTGTTGCATCAGCAACAGGGGTTCATATTTTGTTTCTTTAACAGAGGCTTAATTTGAAACTAGGTGCTAAGTACCTCTTAGCTTTCCAATATAAAAGGATCTTCAAATTTCATTACCATTATACCCTTGTATCCTTCAGATTCCATTGTTGTGAATCATGGAATAGCACTTTTTCAGATAAAATAAAATGGCATAAAACTCAAAGAGAAATAAAAATTATATTGGGGGGCATAAATAGGTGGTAGTGTGAGAAAAATAATGACTTGCATAAGAGATGTGATGTAAAGCACATTGTTCAGGACATACAAAAAAGAGAAAGGGAACTGGGTTAGTTCTGCACCAGAGTGAGAGAAAACAAATGATACATTGGTTACCTCAACATAATAATAAAGACAAAAGCCAGGTGGTATAGTATTAGACAGAGACTTGGAATTAGGTAAATCTGGGTTCCAATTCTGCCTCAGATACTTGCTGCATCCCTGTGATAATCACTTAACTTGTATCACCCTCAGCTCCCCCAAATGTAAATGAGGATAATAACAGTGTCTGTATTTCCAGGTTATTGTGAGAATCCAATGAAATTTCAATTAAAAACTATTTAGCAGACTTTAAGATGTAATATCAATTTGAATTATTATTGCAAAAGAACAAGGAAAAACCTTTCAGCCTCTTGGGTAGCTCATTTCTGGAGGATTTATTGGAAAACTAGAATCACACAGGAAGAGGAGTTTGGGATTGATTTCTGCATAGATAAAGTGAAGAAGTCTCACCTACACTGATGAAATAATAAATACACCAAAGTACCAAAATGGTGCATTTCTTGATGGTTAGGAAATGGTTTTAGGACACATAATGTTGCTTATTAAGAAATAAGACTAGAACAAAAGATTATGAATTATAAAATACTTTGCTATTCAAACATTAGTTGATATAATTCTTGCTAAAATGGAAGCCTTTTAAAAAGTTAATCATAATAAAGGCATATTTGACCAAGTGTTTATTTTGGGAATTCAATGACTCTCATTAAAATGCTATCATCAAAAGATAGAAAGAAAATTAACTTAAACGTAAAGGTGTGCATTGACTCATCAATTATCTTAGATTCTTTCCACTTGTAATGATTCTATTATAAAACCTCTGTGGTGCTTTCAAGCTGATATCATAAATTAAAATCATAAATTAAGCAAATGAATCTCTTCTAATTTTTGTTTCATGGGGCACTGTAGTAAAAAAAAATAGTCATCAAATGCAGAGTGTATGATGCTGATCCACTCAGTAAGTGACTGGAATGGTTCTCTGAAAGCAAATTCCATCTTTTGTCATGCTTTCCAGTATGGAAGAACCTCCCAGAGATTACCACCTACTAGCATAGTATTTAAAAACCCATGGTCACTCCTCTGCCAAGATGAGGCTGTGAAGCTGAATTTGTGGAGAGCTTTAGTCCTGAAATATTTGCTTTATTTTGTCCTTAAAACATTTTTTTCTTGGCAACTGGAGAGAGCTAGAGGACAAAGATAGCACTGGTTTAGAATGAAAATTCAAAATAATATTTTGATGGTTGATCATTATAAGCAATTTTGGCTTTTTTCAGCAGTTTTTCAGTGGTGTCTGACCTCTTGTGACACCATTAAGAGTTTTCTTGGCAAAGATATTGAAGTGGTTTGCTATTTCCTTCTCTAGCCTATTTCACAAATGAGAAACTGAGGCAAACAAGGCTGAATGACTTGTTCAGAGTAACATAGCCAGTTAAGTGTCTGAGCCAGATTTGAACTTGTCTTCTTGTCTCCAGACCTAACACTCTATCCAAGGCACCACCTAGCGGTCCCAGTTATGATCAGTATCTGTTCACAAAGCAGAGAAAAGCAATGGGATTGGAGGTGGGAGGAAAGAGGGAAATATAGCAGCGAGATTTCACTGTACAAAAACCACCATATGAAAGGCACTTAAGGAGGAAAAAGCTTTGAAGACAAACATGTAGAGAAAAGGTTGGAAAAGAATTGTAAAACTTAGTATAACAAATTGCTTTCACTCTCAACATCTTACCTATTCCTTACCATTACATAGCTAGGTGTACTTACAGGGGAGGTAGAAATTATAATAAAGAGAACAAAGATGTGAAAAAGCAGCTGGATTAGATCACATGTATATTGAAGAAATCCATGCTAAAAGAGACAACGGTGAAGTGCTGTGCTAATCAATATGAATCAATATGAGGGTTTCTGAAGGAAAGAAAGTACAAAAAACATGGGGAAAATTCTCAGACATTATTAGTATTTTAAAAAAATGGGTGACAGAAAGTGCCAGCTTCTAAACTATATTCTTTTTCTTGTACAAAGTCTTCAAGAGATTCATCTATATAAAAAGTTGAGACAATACTTAATGCAGATGTTATCTTTTTTAAATAAGTATTTTTTCAAAAGTGATAACTAACCATAGATCACATCATTATCATTTTGCACACATAGAAAATAAGAGATCACACTGTGCTTATTGGCTCTTTATTATGAAAAATCACTTAATTTTGTAGTGTAAGGTATTTAGAAATTTTTTTCTCTCTCAAACAGGTTGTCTCTAATCCATAACGAAAATAATTCCAGATGCCTTTGAAAAGAAACAACCTGTTCAATCATCCCCTTATCAAAAACACCCAGAAAGGCATCAGAAAGGGAGATTACTCTTGCCAAAAGTATTCACCACTGTGATGAAGGAGACTGAGGGCAATGTTCAACTGAAGAGTTATTTTCTGTATAGTAAAATCACCCAGATGTTTCTGTTAAGATATGACATTGTGCTGGTGCTGCACCATACTCTCAGAACTGCTGAAAGAGATATAGCCGCTCAAAAGATCTTGGCTTGCCAGTTCACTCTTCTTTCCCCTTTTTAATTACCAGCATGAAGAACTGTTAGGACTCCACTTAGTGCAGATATTCATTTGCATTTTGATCTCTGTGATTGTCAGGATTTTGGAAATAGTGCAAATTTAGTCCATTTACTCTGCTGTGCTCAAGATTGTATTTGCTGACTTAAAAAAATCTGCTTTTTAGAAGATTCTTGCACCAATAGGAATTCTTGATTTATGAAATAAATATTCTGAGTTCAGCTATGGTAAATGTCTCACCATGAAAATGCAGTTTTTCAAATCCATGATTTTTTCCACGGGAGATTTCCAAGCATCATGGGAAATAGAATTCTAGGAATTTTCCTATGGACCAAGACTATTCTACTGAAGATTTTAAATGTGAAAGAATTAAACATATTATCTAGAATTGGTCCTAGTTGGAGATAGGAGTGGACCTTTCTCCACTTTTTTGGACTAAATGGCCTCTGAGGTCTCTTTAAAGTATCAATTTTTATAATTTTGTGATAGTAATTATACAAAAAAAAGAAAGAAAACTTCGTTGAAGTAATGTACATTTTGGAAATACTCAACTTTATAAGTGGGCCTTCATTTCCCTTTGAAATAGAATACTGACAGTTAATGTTATTTATTATGGACAAGTTGTAATTATATTAGCAGTATCTCACAAAAGTCATAATTTAAAAGTATCTGAATATTGAGTACTACATGGAGCCTTGTCAATATTTTAAAAATTAATTGTTCCTTTTCTAAAGTCATATATATGCATTTTAGTGAGTTTTATTGTCATTCACTAAGTGACTTTTTTAGTGGAACTAATGGAAGCTTAATGAAAAACTCTGTTCCCCTAACAGCTCATCCAAGGTTTTGTGGTTGATGAAGGGTGTGTTCCAACGGTACATGTCAAGTACATTCATAGAGTCAGAATCTAGGATGTCGTAGTATGTCAGTTTTGTTTGGAGGATCCAAATGTCAACTCAGTTCCAATGCCTGGAAGATAATGTTCACATTCAACTGATAAGCAATCCCTCCCTCCCTCCCTCCCTCCATCCATCCACCTCCCCCCCAAACACATGCATATTCATAGTTGTGGAATACCATATTCTCAGAAGAAGAAAAGTGCATGTTTTACTAAAGGTCAAGGAGGAAGCACATAGCAGGTGTGAGCAGGCTCAAAAAAGTTACAAAATGAGAATTATATAGGAAAATATTGTCACAAGAGACATGTATGATAAGAATATGCAGTAGGCTGATTGTATCACAAGAAGGAGATATGAGGGATTTTCCGCATTCCTATTTCAGCCATACTAGTTGTGTGGTTCTGGGCAAGTCATTTGACTTCTTCAGTCACAGTTTCCACATTGATAAAATGGGGAAGAGCCTGACTTTACATGATTGCTATCAAGAACAATTAAGATAACATGTAAAATACTTTGCAAACCTTAAATAATCATATAAATATTAACTATCATTATCATTATAATTATCCTTATTAGTCTCAATTATGTGAAGAGATCTAGTAGAATGACCCCCATATGAAGGATGGACCTGTGATCCGTTATAGCTCAAGATCATTGATCTGATGATCCCATGCTTTCCTGTTGAACATTTATGGAAGGACTTGAATTGGAGTCACACAAAACAGAAGACTTTGGATGAGCTGTATCTTCCACTTTAGCAGAATTGCCCAGGTTCAAGTGACTACTCAACTACTGAAGTATAGGGCATTCTAAAACTCTTGAAGCAGTTTTGACTATATGTCTATATCTACACAAACACACCTCTTTGTTGTTGTTCTTTAATTGTTTCAGTTGTGTTAGACTCTCTGTCTTTGGGTTTTCTTGACAAAAATATCAGAGTGATTTACCATTTCCTTCTCCAATTCACTTTACAAATGAGGAACTAGGGCAAACAGGGTTCAGTGATGTTCCAAGAATCACTTAGCCATTAAGTGTCTAAAGTTGGATTTGAACTCATGAAGATGTCTTCCTCATTCCAAGTCTAGTGCTCTATCTACTACACCATCTAGTAACTGCTGCTGAAGCTACTGGTAGCGGTAGTGGTAGTGGTAGTGGTGGTGGTGGTGGTGGTGATGTGTGTGTGTGTGTGTGTGTGCATGTAATATATTTGAAACTTTATTAATTTTGTTGATTTCTCATGGAGTACAAGTCATTGTCTTAGCAGCGTAAGGATCCATTCATAGGATAGAATAGAACTCTTCTCAATAAGTTTGCAGCATATTGTGAACATGATAGAGAAACAAAGTTTGCTATTAACTGAGTAGCCTTTCAGTCAAAATTAAATTAAAAGTATTCATTTTGAATTCCATAATTATACTAAGGTCAATAATAGCTATCTGGAAGGGGATTAAAATTTCTCCTATATTCAAAATTACAAATGATATTAATTTCTCCATCTAAAAAATGTGCCTGTAGGACAGTTTATTTTCTATTAACTAGTAGAATCAGACTTGTAATTAACTACTGTCACATTGTACTGCACTCTTGCCTTTAGGGGGCACATCTTAAAAGAGAGACACATGCACACTACACATTTACTTTCATCCTATATTTTTGTCATTTTTCTTATGGCTATATCTGTAAGATGGAAAAGACTTGGCAAAATAATCAAATTCAGCAATAAAAACCTGTCAAACTCATTATTTGACTACACTTACCACCAAAAAAGATATGTCATGTCATGACTCAAAAATTTAAGGGACACAATGAAAAAAAAATGCTGCTAAAGACTTAGGAAATGATTTCACAGTTAAACAAACTTATGCCCAAAGAAGTTAAAAGAGGTCTATAAAGAGGTCTGTGACTTTGGGCAAATTATTTACCTTGTGGAATCTTCTGTTTCTATGCTATTAAAATAAGAAGATCCTTTTGTACCTCTAAAATTTTATGGTTTTACTCAGCTTAAATACTTGTTTGTTTTGATATTTCAGTTCTCACAAAAGAGAGGAATTTGGGCTTTTCTTGTTGACTTTGATAAAGTTAGTTATGTTTAAGGTCATAGTCTAGATTCAAGAATGCCAATCCAAATTTGGGGATGTGATGAACTTTAAGAGAAGCACTGTGTTCAGTTTGATGAATGTTTCTAAAAGTGTAGTAAAAATATATATATATATATATATATATATATATCATATTAGGACTAAAAGAAAATGAAAGGAAGTGTGGTGCTCTATGTCATAGCACCTTGAATGAAACTGTAGCAATAAAGGTATAGAAAAAGTTATGCATTGGGGGCCGAGCCAAGATGGCAGCGTAGAAGCAGCAAAGGACCACAGCTCCCACACAAACACGCCAAAAAAACTCATAAAATGGGACTCTAAAACAGATTTTCAGGCTCCAAAACTCTCTACAAGACAGAAAGCACATCTGTTGCTACAGGCAGCACAGCAGGCAGGGCTCTTCACAGCAGTCTGGGAGCCTCCACAGAAATCCATCCGGCTCAGACCCTGGGGCATCGGGCGGGGAATCACGGCTATAGGAGAGCAGATCTGCTGCACTGGAAGCAGAGTTACCACATCTATCAGGCCAGAACACAAAAAGGCTAAGAGAAAGGTCAGTGGATTTT
>CM053594.1:347624967-347651785 GCA_028646575.1 Pseudocheirus occidentalis
GCATAAAAGGGAACAGATTGTGGGAGGGGTCTTACAGTGTGATCAATGTTCTGGGCTGGGGGGTAGGGACAAAAAGGGGAGAAAATTTGTAACTCAAAACCTTGTGGAAATGAATGATGTAACCAAGAAAATAAATTTAAAAAAAGTTATGCATTTACAGTGGAATGTACAAGTGAAATGCAGATGCATACCCCTGATGTGTGGTATATGGATCCCTCTATGTGAATTTGGGGAAGTATATACTGCGTTTTAAATGTCACACTGTTGCCATGAGATTCACATTTTTTCTCCCCAAGGTACCAGTATGGCACCAATTATCCATTTTCACAAATCAGTCTTGGCTTTTTCATTTACAAAATAGGTGTGTGTATACACACACACACATATACACACATATATGTATGTATGTATGTGTATATATACACACATGCATACATACATATATATGTGTGTATATATGTATATATGTATATGTCTGTGTGTGTATATACTCAATTAGGGGCAGAATATATAGAGGTGTACATACATACATGTATGTATGTATGTATATATATATATAATATATGTATAATATAGGGGCAGAATATATAGAAGTGTGTATACACACACACACATATATATGTATAAATATATATATACATACCCCTCTATATATTCTGCCCCTAATTGAGTACTCTCTGCACTTTGCCCTGCTCACTCTCAGTCAGACAACTGAATTTTCTTCTTAATGATGAATAACACAGGCCTTTCTTTGGGGTTTGTAATGATAATGTAAATGAGATCTTTCCCAACCATTAATAGGGCTATATAACTTGTTTAAGTCACATGGAAGCATAAGTCACATAAGTTTGAGTTACATGAAGCCTGTGTTGGGAGGAGTTTGCTTAATTGGTGGAGCAGGGAGGGGTGGAGCAGGAAAGGTGGAGCAGAGTCCAGAGGAAGTTGGTCAGAGCATTTAGAACTGAGGGAGACGAAATGCACAGCAGGTTGTGAGAGTTTTTTGTGGGAACACCCTAGCAGGGGGAAAGGATTGGGGCTGGTGGTGCCCCCTGCTGTGTTGCTGTGTATATATTTTTTTGCTTCTATAATGGATTTGGATGTCTGGTGTTTGAATAAATGTTTTTGTTTTGTCTTCTATGTGGAGATTCTGTTATATTTTGCCATTTAGAATTATGCTGGCATATTCATAGCTGTTGTAGGTGCTGTGAATATTGTGTTGGCACTACAAGGTTCCACAATAGAACAAAAATGGGGAGGGGTAAATTCAGGGAAAGTATTAGGAAATTTCATAACTTCTGTCTCCATTTAGGATTAGTTCTTTAAAGTGACTTTATGATTTTGTTTAAAATAAATGTATTGAATAACAGACATAGCCATATGCAAACATATGTACAAAAACACCTTGTCACTTCTGATTCTGCTCTCCTCAACACTTCACCTTTAGAGAGAAGAGTTGAAATATTTTTATAGTCTGCACTTGTTTTGCATATTAATTTGTTTCATTTAGTTGAATCACATTTTTTTTTCTTTTCCCAGAGATGGTGCAGTGGCTATTCACACTTGCCCACCTGTAACTGCAATGTAATCTGTGGCATTAGAAAGGTAATAATTTTGTTTAAGTCCTTAACAGTTATTTTGAAAACAAATGACATTATCTTTTGTCTTTCTAAATTATGACATTACTGTTTATATGAAAGTTGTAGTAAATGGTTTTTACAGACATTTACTTGCTGTTCTATAGGGAAACTTTGCTGAATATTTTCTCCAAACTCCATTCCCCAAACAAAAGAAACCATCAAACAAAAAATGAAACAAAGCAAAAATTTTAAAAATCTCTAAATGAACAAAAAAGACTTCATAATTATGCTTTGCTTTTCCTGATTTTTGATACTCTAATTTTTATGTAGTTTTTTATGGAGCGCTTAATGTTTAATAGGAATTTGACCTCAATTTTTTTTTCAATTTTTAAGAAATCTACTTTACCAAAGGTCATCTCTCACTAGTCACTTATGTTCTTCTTATTTTAAATGATTAAAAATAGTTTTATAAAAGATGCCTGAACCTCCAAAGAATATAATTTCACATCCGTCTAAACATGCAATGGTTACTGAAATTTTTATTCTCTAACTTTTTAACTATCACCTATCATTAAAGTCTGTTTACCCCAGAGGTAAAAATGCAATTTGATTTACTAATTACAAAGAATATGACCTGCTGTCCATGTTTTCAATAGGACTGGTATATTTTCAGTGTGTGAGATGTTGAGAAATGTCTGTGTACCAGACATACAAGTAATCTATCAGCCCAAGAACCTTTGAAGGAGGCTGTTGGTCTGACAGATTTGCTGTAGTGATTTGGTTCTGGTATGACTTTGAAACATACCTAACAGGGAACTGGAACACATTTAGTTAGTAGAAGGAGACTCTGTCATCAGCAATGTGGATTAATGCAAATCACCTTAACTAGATAGTTTTAAATATGTGAAAGTGGCAGGTTTCAATTTTACTTTCTCAATGGGATAAATTTAATGTACGATTGTGTCATAGAAGAAGACATTTCAAGGCAATTTTATATGCCTGTTGGGAATATGTGATGCTAGAATATACGGTAGAATTAGAAAATGTTGGAACAGAATATATTTGGGTCTTATTCCAGACATCTCCACCCCAAAAATATCATTTAAATTGGGAATCTAAGGGGAAAAAACACCTGACCAATGGGAAGATAGCCATTCCAGACTTTATTTTTTCATGTATGCTATTGTGTGTTAACACGATAAAGATCATTTCAAAGTATCAAGAATGACAATTTTATTTTGATAACATGAGTCAAAGGTTTGGGAAGGAGTAAAACTATGGTTTTCTATAGCAGTATAATATGAAAATCAGTTTCATTTTCTGCTTCCATTGCGTCTCCTCTCCTCTCCTCTCCTCTCCTCTCCTCCCCTCTCATCCCTTCCCCTTCCCCTTCCCTCCCTGCCCCTCCCTTCTTTCTTTTTCTTTTAAGACAATAAAAGATGTTTTCTATGTCTCTTTTGCCAGTCACTGCATCCAAGTTCTATATATTTTTAACCATTTGCCAATAGCCACATAAGGGGAAGATAAGCCACACTGTATTAGGTAACTTGAACATTTTGAATTCTTATAAATCTAGATAATATTAAAATAATACTGTTTTACACCATAGAAAAGGTAGACCTTCCAGGGAATGTGCCTTGAATTCAGTTAATTTATACGTATATTAAATAATCAATGACTCTGTTTAAGTCACTGTTCTAGAAGCTCTGGACACAAAGAGAAAAACTGCCATATTTCAGAAGGATAATGGAATACTATGGTGCTATAAGAAACAATGAACTTGATGATTTTAGAAAAAAACATGCTAGAGTTACATGAAATATTGAAGAGTGAAAAGAACAGAACCAAGAGAACATTGTGTACTGTAACTTCAATATTGTTTTTTTTAAATAAACCTTAAGTTTTATTGCAATGTGGTCAATTTTGTGGAGTTGAGGACTTTGATCTCAAAAACAATCTTCCATTTAAGGCTCTTTTCACAAAAATATTGCCATTATAACTACATTATTCAAAATATTTTTAGCGCTACAAGATTCACATGGTAAACACTTAACTGCTACTCCTGTAGTTTACATTCAATGGAAAACTGACAAAAGGCATTAACAACTACTTCATTTAAGAAGACATAGAGACAACAGGAATGAACACTGAGGCACAACTATAATAATTTTGACAGTTATGACAACTTAATTGGCATTATGTTTTGAAGGGGACAACCTTATTACACAAAAGTGCTTTTAATGCATAGTTATACACATATACACATATGTGTGTATACATATATACATATATGTGTGTGTGTATACACACAGTGCCATATCATAATAGGTGTGTTAAAGGCAAGTTAAGTGTACAAAGCACAAGAATTTCAGGAACTGCAATCAAGTGCCACTCTAAATTAAAAACTGAAGTTAGCATCTAGCCAGTGGATCGTACTTTCAAGGCATTCAATTTGCTAACCCTTTGCAGTTTTGTGAATTATTATTATTGACTATCAAATTCATCTTAGTTCTTCAAGGGATTCATATAATTCCATTTTGGGGGGCTAAATGTGATGTGAAGGCATTCCTTAGGTTCTCCATATAACTACCAGGATGGAGCAGTCTAATGCCAATCACTTAACTTACTGACATCTCCTTTTTGGTTCTGGGAAAGCATAATAAGGTCAGAGCATAATAAACTTTAAGTTTTACTGCAAAGGGACAAAAACCTAACATTATTCCAACTGATGGAGCTGCAGAGATGGAAGTGACTTCTGGGTGGCACTTCCTTGTCTTTTTCTAAAGGTCTTCCTTCAAGTGAAACTACTACATTACCTTCCAATTTCTCTCCAAGAACTGAATGACCTTTAATACTAAGCCATGTAGTTGTGACTCAGGTTTAATACCTGTGACTTTCTTTTTGATGGAATCTTTAGAACCAGCATAAATCATCTTGTTTTTTAAAGGTGCACATTCAGGAGCCCAGAATATAAAACCTAGGTCTTCTCTCTTAGACTCTTTTGTCTCATGTGTGATATTGTACACAGCATATTGGCAATCATTCAGAGGTAGCAATTTCACAAAAGATGTGGAGGGGTCTTCGACAGTATCACCAGTGTCACCCACCAAGATCTGCTTTGCTTCCTCTATGGGTTTTTTTTGTCACCACTTGAACAGAAGAAAACTGCTTTCTTTTTTTTTATCTGCTTTTGTGTAGGATTTCCTTACTTTCATGTCATTACATTACTCACTCATTCACAGTTACTCTAGAAGCCATAGTTCCAGTGAAGTTCACTGCAGCTGAAGTTCACTCAGTGGCACCAGAGGAGGAGAAGAAGAGGAGAGAGGTGAGAAGAAGAAAATAGGAAGCAATGTTTTTTTTTCTTTTTCTTTTTCTTTTGTCTTTTTGGAGGGCAATTGGGATTAAGTCATTTGCCCAAAGTCACATGGCTAGTAAGCGTGTCAAGTGTCTGAGGCCAGATTTGAACTCAGGTCCTCCTGACACCAGGGCCAGTGCTCTATTCACTGTGCCAACCTAGATGCCCCTAACAATGTTGTTTTAGGAGCAACTTTGAGTGAATAAGACATCTTGACTCTAAATACCCAAATTAACTACAAAGGATATATGAAAGAAGATGCTATTTACATCCAAAGAATGAGCTGATAAATAGAAGTAGAAGCATGTATAGAATGATTTTGCATGTCTTTCTCTTTTTCCACATTTGTGTCTAAGGGTAGCTATATCTAGGGAAGTGGGAGGGGATGGAGAAAAAAAGAGGAAAGAAATTTACATGATAAATATAGTATATATTTAAAAGGAAGAGCCAGTTGTACATATTAGATTTGTGGTTTAATGCACAACAATTTTTCTATTATTCTATATTATGGAAATATTTCTTTTAATTAATTAAAAATAAAATTAAAAAGAATGATAATCTCTTATTGTTTTTACTAAAAGACAAGTTCTTTGACTATTATAAATCTTAGGTATTCTAACCCCATATTTTTGTTTTTACAATTTGTCACTGTTTCTTACTTATCCCCCAAATCCCTTGATTATCCTTGTTAGAGAATGTGTAACTTCCTTCACCCCGTTTCACTCCCACTCCTTTATGTCAACATGCCTGTAATTTATTTCTAAATTACATCTCAGATAAATCATTTCAACTTGCTAAGCTTCTGATATAAATTGCATCATTATGGTGGATATACATTGAAAAATATAACTTTTACCTAACTTTTTTTGTGTTGTCGCTTACATGTTTTCTCCTCTATTAGAATGTAAGCTTCTTGAGTATAGGAGCTGTCTTTTCTTTTTCTTTGTATGCCCAGAACTTAGCACATTGCCTGTAATAGGGTGTTGTTATTTACTCATTCTTCAGACATCTTTTACTCTTCATGACCCCATTTGGGTTTTTCTTGCCAAAGATACTGGAGTGGTTTACAATTTACTTCTCCATTTCGTTTCACAAATGAGGAAACTGAGACAAACAGGGTTAAGTGACTTATTGAGGGTCAGCCAGCTATTAATTGTCTGAGGCCAGACTGGAACTCAGGGAGATGAATCTTCCTGACTCAAGGTCTGGCATTCTATCCATTGTGCCATGTGGATGCCATGGAACATATTAATAAATTCTTATTAATTGACTGACATTCCACTCCTTGCATTCATGTAAGTTCGGCGAATGAGGAGGGAGGCTCACTCCCTTTCTTGAGCTATACTTAACTAGGCTTGGAGAACATGTCTTCATCTGTGTGCTTGGTTTACAGAAACATCCCTGACTAGCACAATAGACTACTAGTCCAATATATTTTCACATCTACTTTTTTGTTCATCATAGGTTAAAAAAAGTGAAAGGGGAATATGTTTGGAACCAAACAATATAATTTTGAGGATTTAAAAGTGAAAGGGGGTGCTTCAAATTCAACTAATTACTGTCATCATTTTTTTTGTGTGTTTTGGAGGGCAGTTGGGGTTAAGTGACTTGCCCAAGGTCACACGGCTAGTTTTTTGTGTTAAGTGTCTAAGGCCGGATTTGAACTCAGGTACTCTTGACTCCAAGGCTGGTGCTCTACTCACTGCGCCACCTAGCCACCCCTTCTCATCATTTATTAATGAGCAACCTGAGGTCCTGAGAAAATGAAAAACTAACTCAAGATTAGGGATGAAGACTTAGGTCTTCTGGTTCTTTTCCAGCTCTGGCCTTTTCCATTTCCTGCTTCTAGTATCCCTCTTTGAAACTTTGTTTTGCTTATGAGTATTCCACCTTAGCCCTCTGCCTGTATAATCCCCTGTTTCCCTACAGAGTATCTATCTATCTAAGTATCTATCTAAGTATCTATCTATCTATCTATCAATCTATCTATCTATCTATCTATCTGTCTATCTATGTATCTGTCTCTACATACACACACAATTTATATAAAACACATACACACACAAAAAACATGTGTGTTCAACCCTCTTTTGTATAATTTGAATAAGAACAAGGTTGATCTGATGTCTACTTCCCCTCTATACCTTCTTTCAGGTTTTTATGCTTCTTCTCCTGCCTTTAATTATGAGGAATAGCAAGTTCTACCTTTTTCATAGTTGCTTGAGCTGGTAAAATGTGATTATGTAATCACTAGGGATCTAGACTTGGAGTCAGAAAGCCCTGGGCTTGATTACCAGCCTTGAATGCCAGTTACCTATGTAACTCTAAGCAAGGCATATAACTGTTCTCTGCCTCAGTTTCCCCAACTGTAAAATGTCAGGATTAGACTTGATGTTGTCCAGATCTAAATCTGTGAAGTTATTGTTCTGATTAATTTTTCCTATGTACCACTTTGATCATTACCTTACTGCATCTTACTTCTTCTTAATGGCAACTCACCATGTCCTAGTGAATTAAAAGTTCATTTCTGACCATGACATTCAATATTCTGCATAATCTGGTTCCATCTTATCCATGTAATTAAATCTTACTTGGAATCAGAATCTCATTGATAGAACAGTCCTTAGATATCATTTCATTCAACTCATACTTGAACAGGAATTATATCTACAATAGACTTGGCAAATGGTCATCCAAACTTTATTAGGAGATTCAACCTAAAATGGCTCATATAATATAAATATTTATCAGAAAATTAAATGATATGACATATGGAGAAAATTGAAGAGTTCCAAAGTACTTTTAACAAAGTAAATGAGAAGCATGTTTGTTTCCATAAATATTTCTCTGTTGTTGAATTGCTCAATTTTGTGATGTTGACTTATTTTGCAATTGCATTTCTGGCATATTTTAGACAGTATTTGTGGAAAGACAAGAACTGAAGGGAAATTGGGACCACATATAATCCATAATATTATCCATACTAATGTATTCAATTTTCAAGTTGTTTCCTCAAATAGTCTGGGAAAATAGAGAAATGTCTGATAATGCTAATTTCTACACATTTTGTTTTTTCCAACCTGATCTTTGATTTTTACTGATTTAAGAAAAGTCCCATGAGGAAACTCCTTTTGGTGATGTAGAATGGCAACTGTTCTGTAACTTAAAGTCTTTGAAAGTTGATTGCGGAACTAAGAGGTTAAATGATTTGTTGAGGCTCAGACAACCAAAGTATGGCAGGGTGGGATTTGAACTCAGCAAATCTTCCTGACTACAAGGTCAATTCTCTATTAAGTACAGCATTTTTTTTTCTTTTTGGTTGAGGAAAGGAAGGCATTTGAGGTTAAGTGACTTGCCCAAGGTCACACAGCTAGTAAGGGCTAAGTGTCTAAGGCCAGACTTGAACTCAGGTTCCCCTGACTCCAAGGCTAGTGCTCTATTCACTGAGCCACCAAGCTGCCCCTATCACAACATTCTTTTGAAACAAATATATAAACAGTGCATATATACTAATCAATGTTAATATTTTTGCATATAACCACACTCTCAAAATATCAAAGTTTGATACTTATGTGAACATCTTTCCACTGATAATATGGATTAAAAAAACACATCATTCACTCTGTTTTGATGAGTGATTGCTAGATATCTCTAGGGGTCAAATAAGAACAAAGATATCTGTGCATGATTCTGTGTATGTATGTGCATATATGCATGTGTATATATTGAGATAAAACACTTAAGAATGGAATAGTTTTGAGGTAGTTATCTCTTAGTTCCATAAAAAATGGAATTTTAGTTACAGAGGAAACAAAATAACATTGTTGTATGGAAATGCTTCTCTAAGGCAATGGAACCTAAAGACAGGACTGTATTAAAGTTTAAGTACACAAGAAAATTTTATAACATCATTTTGTGTGAATATTCTGATATTTACCCACCACTTATAATGTTCTCTTTGATAGGTCATCTCTATAAAATAAATGTTTCCATTGAAAATTTTTTCAAGCTATGCTCTTGAATATGTGTGTATGTATATGCATACATGCACATATCTATACAGGTGTACATACATACACCGCACATACACAAATGAATTCTCAAGACAATAGTACATTCAGCTACTGTTTGAATTTGTTAAAATATTTTAGATTTGGAACTAAATTTCCAAGTCAATAAATTACAAATATCCTTTGACCTAGTGATGCCACTATTAATATTGTGTCACAAAGACATCAAAATAATAGGAGTGGACCTACATGTACAAGAATGTGTATGGCAGTAGAGATGAAATGTGATGGAATGGATAGAACTGGTGTTGGAGTCAGAAAACATCACTTCAACCTGCTTTTGACACATAATGACTGTATGACTCTGAACAAGTCACTTACTCTAGGCAAAGGTATTAAACATAATGATCTGGGGGCCACTTGTAACACACTCTGGTCCTATTGGAATCATCTTAACATGTAATTGGGAAATGTGTAATAAAATAAAGAGAAATACAATAAAACATAGATAATATAACATATTCAAACCAAGTTGTATTTTTGGGTCAGCAGGGATCCTTCCCTCACCCCCTCCCCAAACAGCATTTTATTTTCCCCCTAATTGCATATAAAGATTATCTTAACCATTGATTTTTGTAAAAAAAAATTGGGTTCTAAATTTTTCTTCCCTTCTCTCTCACTCCCTTCTTTTTCCCCTCCAAAGACATCAAGCAATCTGTTATAGGCTACACATGTACAAGCATGTTAAACACATTTCCACATTAGTTATATCAGAAGGAAAAAAAAATAAAACCTCCCACAAAATCCAGAAAATAGTATTTGTTTCAATCTGCATACAGACTGCATAGTTTGCTATTTTATGCATGTGGTTAGCAATTTCTGTCACAAATCTTTTGGAATTGTCTTGGATCATCATATTGCTGAGAAGAGCTAAGTTTATAACAGTTAATCATTGCACAATGGTGCCATTTTTGTGTACAATGTTCTCTAGGTTCTGCTCACTTCACTCAGTGTCAGTTCATGTAGGGAGCCTAGAACGTAGATTCTGTTCTGTCTTTTATTTTTAACTCAGTGTGCCTTTCTGTTTATATATGTTCCTTATAAATAACATACCGTTGATTCTGATTTCTAATCAATTTTACTATCAACTTTGAATTTAGGGGTGAACTTATTCTGTTCACATTCACAATTATGATTACTTACTGTATATTTCCCTCTATTCCAATTTTCTATTTCTTCTTTTTTCTCTCTTTTTATCCCATGCCTGTTCAAAAAACTATTTTACCAATTTAAATGAAATGGAAGAACATCTATAAAAAATATTTAAATAGACCTATTTTAGAAAAAGAGGCCGGAAAAGCCATGAATGGGCTTCCTAAGAGAAAAGCACCAGGAACAAATGGATTTACAAATGATTTATTTCATAATAATTAACTAATTCCCATATTAAGTAAGTTATTTGGAATAATAGATTAAAAAGGAATTCTAAGTGTCAACGGCTGATTTTGATAGACTTAGCCCTTCTCATCCATGCAAGGACCTGAAACAATTCCAAAGAACACACGGTGAAAAATACCAGTCACATCCAGAGAAAGAACCATGGAATCAGAATGCAGAAGAAAACCGATTGTTTTCTTTTTTGTTTTGTTTTCCTTTGACTTTTTTTTCTCATGATTTTTCCCATTCATTATAGTTCTTCTGTCCAACATGACTAATGTGAAAATGTGTTTAATAGGAATGTATGTGTAGAGGCTATATGAGATTGCAAGGAGTCTTGGTGAGGGAGGGGAGAGAGAGGGGAAGAAAATTTAAAACTTATGGAAGTGATTGTTGAAAACTAAAAGAAAAATTAATTTTTTAAAAAGAGATAAAAGGGAGAAAAAGGAAGGAATTCTAATAAACTACTTTTATTAAACAGATAGGATACTGATACATAAACCAGGAATACTAAAAACAGAAAAAAAAATTATACACTAATTTCTGTATTGAATATAGATGCAAAAATCCTAAATAAAATACTACCTAGAATATTACAACAACATTACAAAGATTTTACCATATGATCAAGTGGGATTTGTATCAGGAATGGGGGATGGTTTAACATAAGGAAAACTATTAACATAATTGATTATATAAATAAAAAAGTTTTAAAAAATCATGTGATCATACTAATAGATGCAGAAAAAGCTTTTGGTAAATTTCAAAACTTATTTCCATTAAATACATTATAAATATATAAACCAATTATAAATATATTAAATTGATAAAAAACAACCATTTATCTAAAACCATCAGTAAGTATTATTTATAATGTGGATTAGCTAGAGGCCTTCCCAGCAAGATCAGGTGTGAAACAAATTTAACATTGTCTCTGATATTATTGAACATTTTATTGGAAATTGTAGCAATAGCAATGAAAGAAGAAAAAGAAGTTGAAGAAATCAGAAGAAGGAATGAGGTGATAAAATTATCTATTTTTGCAGACAAAATGATAATATTCTTGGAAAATCCTAAAGAATCAACTAAAATCTTTATTGAAGCAATTTATTTTTAGCAAAGTAGTAGGATATAAAATTAATCCACACAAACCATCGGATTTCCTATATATCACAAATACAATTCTGCAAGAAGAGGTAATACATTTTTTAAACTATTTACTTTATTTATTTAATATATTTTTATTTAAAATTTTAATTTATTTAAAATTTATTTAAATTTAAATTTAAAATACTATTTAAAATAACTCTATATCTATACCTGGGAGTACAACTGCCAAAACAAACCCAGGGACAATATAAACAAAAGTATATTAAATTGTTTTTAATAAAACTAAAATCAGATTTAGATAATTGGAGAGATGTTAATTGTTCATGAATAGGTAGGCAGAGTCAATACAATACAAATGAAAATTTTAACCTAAATCCTTTGCCCTCTGGAATATAATATTCTAACACCAACCATTCTTTAATATAGAAACTGCTAAGTCTTGTGTGTTCCTGATGGTGGCTCCATGATTTTGAATTGTCTCTATATGGCTACTTACAATTTTTTCCTTTCACCAGTAACTTTGAATTTGGCTATAAAATTCTTAGAAGTTTTAATTTGGTGAATGTTTTTAAAAATTATTAATTAGTTAATTAATTAATTTTTATTTGTCAACATTCAATTTGAAAAAATTTTGAGTTTCAAATTTTCTCCCTATCTTTCCACTCTGCCCACCCCCAGGTGATATGCATTCTGATTACCGCTTCCCCAAGTCTACTCTCCCTTCTATCACTACCTCCTTATATCTTTCCCTTTTACTTTATTGGAGGGCAAGATAGATTTCTATATCCCATTGCCTATATATCTTATTTCCCATTTGCATGTAAAAATCATTTTTTAAAATTTGTTTTTAAAACTTTGAGTTCCAGATTCTTTCCCTTCTTCCCTCCTCACTCACCCCCATTGAGAAAACAAGTGATTCAATATAGGTTATACATGTGTAATTATGCAAAACACTTCCATAATAGTCATATTGTAAAAGACTAACTATATTTTCATACATCTTATCCTGCCATCACGCTTATTCTATTTTCTCATTTGACCCTATTGCTTTCCAAAAGTGTTTGCTTCTGACTACACCTTCCCCCAATCTGCCCTCTTTTTTATTATTCCCCTCCATTTTATCCCCTTCCCTCTTACTTTCCTGTAGAGCAGTAGTTTTCAACCTTCCTAATGCTGTGACCCTTTAATACTCTTTTTTTTTCTTTTTTTTGTAGGGCAGTTGGGGTTAAGTGACTTGTCCAAGGTCACACGGCTAGTTTTCGTGTTAAGTGTCTGAGGCCGGATTTGAATTCAGGTCCTCCTGACTCCAGGGCTGGTGCTCTATTCACTGCACCACCTAGCTGCCCCGACCCTTTAATACTCATATGTGGGCATATCTGCATGTGGGTGGACCCACCTGGAGAGGAATAGAGGAGTGTGGTGTCTCAGTTCCTAAAACCATTGGAAATATGTTTTCTGATGGTCTTAAGTGACCTCTGTGAAAGGGTCATTTGACCCCCAAAGGGGTTGCCACCCACAGGTTGAGAACCACTGATTTAAAGTATCTATCACTAGTTTCTATTGTTTTCTCCCTTCTTGCCCCAGAAATCCCACTTTGGTTGTGTACTAATCTATTACAATGGCTAACCTGAGGTATTGCTCTGTTGAAGCCACAGAAATAAGTAATCTGTGCCAATCTTTTTCCTTGACCTAACCTTATACTCTTCTCATTAGAGAAACTATGCTTCTCAATATTTTGACTCAACATGACTCAAACATGAATCAGTTCTAGAATAGGTTATTCTATTCCCACATGGAAAAGGGAATGCAAAGCAATATTCAATCAAAGAATGATTAGAATAAAATTTACCAACATCACTAGTAGTGTTAGAAACTTTAATATAGTGAAGCTTTATTGGGACAACTGAAAAGTTTCTTTGCAAGGTAGAAAAAAGATGTATTACTTTCTGAGAAGAATTTTCCTCTCCTGTCATACCTTAATATCTAAAGTTTAACATAATTTAAAATAAAGTATTTTAATGTATCTGTTTCCTTCTTCTGTGAATCTTTGGGTAAACTATATTTTCCTTTGAAATTATTTTACTGTTTATTTTAAATGGAATCACTAGTTGTTGAACTTTTGTGAAATATAGCATTACTCTTCTTGCCACCTTATGACAAGAAGGCAAAAATTTGAGAATAGAAAAAACAGTATTTTAGCATAAAATCACATTATTATGCTTTCATTTTTATGGATTAAAATATTTTCCGCAATGTTGCTTATTAAGAAGCATTTAGTGCATGGAGCCAACATGGTGGAGCAGAAGCAGGAAATTCCATGAGCTCCCTCCACAAGCTCCTTTAATACCCATAAAGTATGACTCTAAACAAAATTTTGAGCTACAGAACCCAAAAAGTAACAGAGTGAAACAAATCTCCCACTGAAGGCAGCCCAGCAGGCCTATGGGAAGGGTTTATTGTAACATGCTGGGAGATAGGTGCAGTACTGTGAGATAGGTGGTTCCAGCCCCAAGGTTGCCCCAACCAGCAGTGGACAAAGCAGACTTCTGGAGAGTAAATCATCAACTTCTGTGGAGGTTTTCAGACTTCTCAACCCACAAATAGCAAAGAAGTTACTGGTAAACTCTGCTGGAAGAGGGGGAAAGTAGAGCTCAGGTTGGACCCTGCTCCTGGGGTGAGAGGTGTGGAGCTGCTGCTGCTGCCATATGGCTGCCTCCAGGAGCTCCTGGTCTGCAGATCATAGGGGATCCAAGCAACCCATTCAGAGGGTAATCACTCTTACTTTAACTTGCTTGGATCTGTGTAGCTATATTGGGTGGTGGCCCTGGGGTGAGAAATGCCAGTGTGCCAGAGCTTGTGGTGTCTGTAGAGAGGGCACACTCCTCAGACCTCTGACAGCATTTGTGAAAACCCCAGTGATTTGGGACAAAGCTCTCCACTGTGGAAGCTGAGTTCTACTGTGGCAAAGAGCTCAAAAGTCAAGTAATTGTCTGGAAAGATAAGCAAGGAGAGGAAATGCTATCTGCCCAACTATAAGGAGAAAATAATTTAACATTCTATTTTTTGTTTTTACAAATTTTGAGTTCCAAGTTTTGTCCCTCCCTCTCCTTGCCTCCTCACTGAGAAGGCAAGCAATTTGATATAGGTTATATATGTGTAGTAATACAAGTCATATTTCCATATAAGTCATGCTGTGAATAAAAGAACCAAAAACCCAATAAAGATAAAGTTAATAAAAAAAGTTCCTTCAATCTGAATTCAGGCTCCACTAGTTCATTCTCCAGATACAGGTAACATTTTTCATCATATGTCCTTCAGAACTGTCTTGGATCATTGTATTGCTAAGAATAAGTTTTTTCAAAGTAGATCATCATTAAATATTGCTGTTACTGTGTGCAATGTTCTTGTTCTGCTCATTTCATTTTTCATCAGTACATGTAAATATTTCCAGGTTTTTCTGAGACTATCCTGCTTGTCATTTTTATAGCATAAGAGTATTTTTTCACAATCCTATATGATAACTTTTTCAGCCATTTCCTGATTGATGGACATCTCAATGTCCAATTATTTGTCACCAACAAAAGAGCTACTATCTATATTTTTCTACATAGAGTTCCTCTTCTCTTTTGTTTTTGTACTTCTTCGGGATGAAGACTTAATAGCAGCACTGCTTGGTCAAAGGGCATATTTGTTTTTATAGTCCTTTGGGTATAGTTCCAAATTACTCTCTGAAATCATTGAATCAGTGTACAATTTCACCAGTAGTGCATTTACATTTTAATTTTCCCATATACCCTACAACATTTGTCATTTTCCTTTTCTGTCATATTAGCCAAACTGATAGATGTTGTGTGGTAGCCATACACAATTTTGATATATAATTATCTAATTATTAATAATTTAGAGTATTTTTTCATATAACTATAGATAGCTTTAATTATTTCATCTGAAACCTACTTGTTCATATCCTTTTAACTTTTGTTAATAGAGGAATAGCTCTTCTTTCTATAAATTTGACTCCATTTTCTATATTTCAGAAATCAGGTCTATATTAGAGAAAATTTCTGTGATTTTTCCCCTAGTGTCAATTATATATTCCCTTCCATTTTATTCCCTCCCCCATTTATCCTACTCTCTCTGCTTTCACCCTGTTCATTCTCAATACTGTTGTTTGACTCTGACTTTTATCTCCTCCAATATGCTTTCCATTCTGTCAGCACCCCTGCCTTTCTCTTACCCCCTTCATCTCCTGCTTTCCTGTATGGTAAAATAGATTACTATATGCATCTAAGTGTGTGTGTCCTTCCCTCTTGAGCCAATTCCAATGAGAGTAAGAATTACATGTTCCCCAATCCACATTGTCCATCATCTCCTCCACTGAAATTCTTTCAGACTTCTTTTATGTCAGAGAATTTATCTAATTCTACCTCTATCTTTCCTTTCTCCAGTGCGTACTTCATCATTCTTTTTAAAGATAACCATCCCATCATATTTAACTTACACCTGAGCACTCTATGTTTACTTCTTCTAATTGACCTAGTAGTGATAAAGTTCTCAAGAGCTAGAATTATTATCTTCCCATGTAGATATGCAAACAACTTAAACTTATTGAACCCTTTTTGTTTTCTCTTCACTGTTTGCCTTTCTATGCTTCTCCTCAGTCTTGTCTTGTATTCGAAATAAAATTTTCTGTTCAACCTTGGTCTTGTCATCAAGAATGCTCAAATTTTTAAATTTTATTTTATTGAATATACATTTTTCCCTTAAAGAATGATACTCGGTTTTTCTGGGTATTCATGGCTATAATCCAAGCCCTTTTGCCTTATAAAAATCATTTTCCAAGGTCTTCTATTAAATCAAATACACAAGTGTGTGCATATTTATATACATATGTAATGTTCTATGTTAATAATTAAATTATTAATTAAATGGTGTTGAAACTGCTAAATCTTGGGTTCAGTAGAGCCTGAATGTGGCTCTATATTTAAATTGTTACTTTTTGACTTTTTACAATATTTTCTCCTTGACCTGGAGGCTCTGAAATTTTTCTATAATATTCCAGGGAGTTTTCATTTGGAGATATATTTCAGGAGGTAATTGGGGGGATTCTTTCAATTTCTATTTTTTTGCTTCAGGTTCTAGAATATCAGGGCAGTTTTCCTTGATAATTTCTTAAAAGATGATGTCTAGGTTCTTTTTTGGATTGTGCTCTTACTTTAACCTGCTTGGATCTGTGTAGCTGTATTGGGTGGTGTTCCTGGGGTGAGAAAGACCAGTGTGCCAGAGCTTGTGGTGCCTTTAGAGAGGGCACACTCCTCAGACCTCTGACAACATTTGGAATAAAACCCAGAGATTTGAGACAAAGGTCTCCACTGTGGAAGCATAGCTCTACTGTGTCAAAGAGCTAAAAAGTCAAGTAATTGACTGGCAACATGAAGAAGCAGAGGAAGCAGAAACAGATCATACTATCCTTTTGTGGGGACAAAAACGATCAAAGCATGGAGTGGAAGGAAGACAATTAAGTCAGAACTCCTGCATAAAAAGCTTCTAAGAAGAATATGAACTGCTTACAGGCCATGGAGAAGCTAAAGAAGGATTTTGAAAATCAGGTAAGAGAAGTAGAGGAAAAACTGGGAAGAGAAATAAGAATGATAAAAGAAAATCATGAAAAGACAATCAAAAACCTGACTGAAGAAAATAACATCTTAAAAAATAGACTATTTTGTATAACTACACATGTATAACCAATACTGAATTGCTTTTCCTCCTAGTAGGGGTGGAGGATGAGAGAAGAAGGGAAAGAATCTGGAAAATAAGTTTTAAAGTCAAACATTAAAAAAAGTATATTATTATCTTTTTTACTTGTAACTGGGAAATAAGACATACAAGCACTGTGGTATAGAAATCCATCTTGCCCTATTAGATAGTCAGAGGGAGAATGGGAGAAAATATAAAAAGAGAGCAGATTGAAGGAAGGGGTATTCAATAGGATCACAATTTTGGGATTGGGGTAGGGAGAAAATGGGGAGAAAATTTGTAACTCAAAATCTTGTGCAAATGGATGTTGAAAACTGAAAATAAATAATTTTTTTAAAAAAGAATGCATACAGGCATGTGTAAGCAGACACTATGCAGTTAATCACAAAAACATATAGATATATTTCCATGTAGATACTTAGCAAAGCTGATTTCACCTTTTTTCTACTCTTTTTAAAAATTAATTAATTTTCTTGTTTACATCATTCATTTCCATGAGATTTTGCATTGCAAATTTTTCCCCCATTTTCCCCTTCCCCACCACCACAAAACATCCCTCTCCTACTGTATAACCCCACCCCCAATCTGCTCTCTCATATGTTCTCCCCCATTACCCCTCTGACTTTCCAGTAGAGCAAGATGGATCTCCCTACCACAGTGCCTGTGTATCTTAATTCCCAGTTGCATGTAGTTAATAATAAATAGATATAGATATTTAACATTTGATAATAGAACTTTTAAATTCTATGTTCTTTCCCTTCCTCTCTTGTCACCCACCTCCACTGGAAAGACAAGCAATTCAATACAGGGTGTACATGTGTAGTTACACAGAACATCTCCACAATAGACATATTGTGAGAGACTGATTATTTGTCCCTTCTTTCTAGCCCACCCTCTATTCTCACTTGTTCTATTCTCCACTTTATCTCTGTTCCTTTTGTAATGTTAATGAAATCAGAAGATCTTCCATGCCCCTTTCTATTGGCACCTAGTAAAGGCACTTAGCTCCTTACTTCAAGTTAACTCCTTGGGAGTAGTTAACACCTTAACAGGAAGGGGCAGAACAGGGAGGAGATATACAGAATATAAGGAAGACAACCAGCAGGACAGTCAGATATTCTCTCAGTCACCATCTGGACATTGCACCTTTTGCTGAAATCCTCCTTCTGCAGCTTTTACTGAGAACTTCCAAGAACCAGGCTGAGGAACTATCGTGAATCTGAGAGGGATCCCTGCATGAGGGAGCCTGTTCTATTGTGAAGGCTTGGGAATGTGGGTGTTCACTGCATTAACCATGTGTATTAACTCCGTGACCACTATGATGACTTTGGCTTTCTAGTTCTGGGACTTGTCCTTCTGGTTATGGGACTTGGTGTTCTCGTTTCTGAACCAAGACCTTGGTTCTGCCCTCCATGTGGAGAGTTTGCTACATTTTGTGATTCACAAATATACCAGCATATTCATAACCATCGTGGGTGTTATGAATATTGCATTATTGATACACCTTTACAGAAATGTGTGTTTCCAACAACCGTCCCTGCCAACCTACTCTCCCCTCCATCCCTTCATCCCCACTTTTATCCCTTTCCTCCCTACTCTCCTGTAGGACAAGAAACCCAAATTAGAGTGTATCGTTAGCTCCCTAAGCCAAATTCAATGAGAGTAAGGTTGACCCTTTCCCTTTTGCCTTCCTGTTCTTCCCCTCCATTGTAACAGTTATTCCTTGCCTCTTCTATATGAGATGGTTAACCCCATTCCATCTCTCCCTTTCTCCTCTCATTCCTTTTCTCTCCCACCTCAGAATTTCACCTTTTAAAGTATCCTCCTTTGCTATTCAATTGATCCTGTGCCCTCTATGTACACACACACACACGCACACACATATACACATACTCAGATATGTATTCATATGCATAAACATACATACATACATATATACCCTGCTATATAGATATATGTGTATGTATATGTATAAATGAATTTTTATTCCCTTCACCTATCCTCATACTGAGAAGTTTCATAAGTTACAATTATCATTTTTTTTCATGTTGGCATGTAAACGGTTCAACTTTGATAAATTCATTATGATTTATTTTCCATGTTTATCTTCTCATGCTTCTTGTATTTGAGTGTCAAATTTTCTTTTCAATTCTGTTTTTTTCAGCAAGAATGTTTGAAAGTCCTTCAATATTTCCCCCTGGAACATTATACTTAATTTTTCTGTGTAGGTGATTCTTGGTTTTAATCCTACCTCCCTTGATCTCCAGAATATCATATTCCAGGCTCTTTGATCCCTTAATGTGGAAGCTACTAGATCCTGGGTTATCCTAATTGCTTTTCCACAGTATTCCAATTGTTTCTTCTTGGCAGCCTGTAATATTTTCTCCTTGATCTGGGGCCTCTGGAACCTGACTATAACATTCCTAGGAGTTTTCTTTTTCAGATCTTTTTCAAGAGGTGAAGAGTGAATTCTTTCAAGTTTTCTTTTGCCTTCTAGTTCTAAAATATCATGGCCATTTTCCTTGAGAATTCAGTGGAGGATGCTTTCTAAGTTCTTTTTTTTTGATCATGGCTTTCAATTAGTCCAATAATTTTTAAATTGTCTCTCCTGGATCTATTTTCCAGGTCAGTGGTTTTCTCAAGAAGATATTTCACATTATCTTATATTTTTTTTATTTGTTTGTATCTGTTTAAAAGTATCTTGATTTCTCATAGTCATTTGCTTCCATTTGCTCCACTCTAATTCTGAAGGAATTATTCTCTTCAGAAAGCTTTTGAGATTCTCTTTCCATCTGGCAAATTCGACTTTTTACGGTGTTCTTTCCCTCATTGGCTTTTTGTGCTTCTTTTGCTATTTGAGTTCACCTATTTTTAAGGTGCTTTTTTCTTCAGTCAGGTTATTGACTCTCTTTTCATGATTTTTTGCTTCATTCTCATTTCTCTTCCCAATTTTTCCTCCACTTCTCTTTTTTGTTTTTCAAAATCCTTCTTACACTACTCTATGGCTTGTAACCAGTCTACATTTTTTCCTGGAAGCTTTTGGTTTGGGATTTCTGATTGTGTTGTCTTCTTCCTGTTCCATGCTTTGATCCTTTTTGCCCCCCCCAAAAGGAATCTAAAATTAAATTGCTGTTCTTGCTTTGCTTCCTTTGCCTGGTCATGTTGCCAGTCAATTATTTGACTTTTTAGCTCTGTGGAACTCTGTTTCCAGAGGGAAAAAGTCTGTCCCAAATTGCTGGGGTTTTTGCAGCTGCTGGAGATATTAGGAGGCTGCTACAGTCCCCACCAGCTTTGGCTCATGGAAAACACACCTTAGGACCACCACCCAAGACCAAGATCACAATCCAGGCAGCTTAAGGCAAGGTCACTTAGCCTCTGAATGATTACTTGGCCCCCCTGCAATCTGCAGGCCGGGAAGTTCTGAAGCAACCACGTGGAAGCAGTTCCAGGGCTGCTGCTTCTGCTTCTTCCTTGCCCTGGGGGCAGTTTGGCTGGATCTACTTTTCTCCCCCAAATTTAGCCAAGTTCCACTAATCTTTCACTTAGCCTTAAGACTTGATAATTCTGGAAATCACCACAGCTGCTGCTCATCCACTCTTATGAAGGCTCCAGCTGTGGCTTGTCCTGGCACCTCTGGGGCTAAGCCATGATTTCAGGCCAGGCTCCTTTCAGTTCCCAATGTGCTGGGATGAGCCATTCTTGTCCCACCTGCTGAGCTGCCCTCAGAGGTAGATGGGTTTTTCTGTAATTTTGTGAGTTCTGGAGCACTAAAATTTGTTTAGTCATATTTTATGGGGATTTGAGGTGATTATGTGTAAGCTGTGAAGTTTTCCTGCTTCTATGCTGTCATCTTTTCTCTTGTCCTCTTTAGCAAATGCTTATTGATCTCAATCTGCTATAGGAGTTGATGCATTGTCATGCAATTCTGATTTTTGTTCTAAATCTTCTGCTAAAAGAAAATAAAAACAAAAATTAAATATAAATCAGCTTGTATTGTCACAAAGCATATAATTCCTTCTCCATGATCATTTGCCTACCAGTCAGAAAGTATGTAAAATTCAACATTTTTTTATTGCATAAATTATCTTGCCTATTCAAATTTGGACCCAGAAAGAGACTTGTTTAGTATCTTCTTGATGAAAAGTGAAATGATGGATTTTGTCATTTATAAAGTTCCTACTAATATACATTTTCAATTATTGACAATTACATTCCATAATAGCAAACTGCTTCTGTTAAAGATGTTATCCTGATATTTACTTGCTGCTTTCCCACCCCCACCCCCCATAAATGAAATTGAGAATATTGTTATTTTTGGTATATAGTAACTCATAAAAATTGTTACTCGAAACTATTAATCTGTCAAATTTTATAGTAATGCCACAATTGAATTAGCAGTAAGAGGAGAAGTTATAGGGAAAAGTTCATGAAATTAAATACTTGAATTTTCCTTACACTGGTCTTCCTTATTTAACAAGCATTTAATATGTTTCTACTATTTGGGGATATTAAATGAAACAATCCTTGCCCTCAAGGAAGTCATATTCTGCTTACATTTACGTATTTTGAGGATCTTCAATGACTCATTAACTTAGGCTTCATATAGCAGGATGTTTGGTGATCCAAGAATCATTAAGAAATGCATTATTCCAGTGACATTATTTATAAGTCCTCCTGACCCTTTTATATTTTCTCAGAACAATTTACAGGATGAAAATGAATCCATGAGTTTGCTAGAAGCTGATAATATCCAAAGAGAGAAAAAAGAGAAATATAGTTAAGATGCTTAGTTTGCATATAAACATTAAGCAACAACATGTAAAATTTAATAATGGTGTCCCCTCAGAAATAACTGCAAACGACTTTACAAGGGTATAAACCAAATCTTGTCATTAAAGTTAGATAATTTATTGTCATAAAATACACATTTTAAACAGCATCATAAAAACACTTTTGAGGTATAAAAATGTGATTAAATATATTTGTGAAAAGCAGAGCCAAGACAGCTAAGAGAAACCAGGAAGTTGCCTGACTTCTCCCCATTTTCCTTTGGAAACATTAAATCAAGCCTCTAAAAGAATTCCAGAGTCAAAGAATCCACAAAAAAGGTGGAGAAAAATAATTTTCCAGTCCAAGATAAATTAGAAGGATTTCAGAAGGACTTCTCACTTAGGTAAAAGAGAAAAGCAGCCCAGTACATGCCATGTCTGGACAACCTGTGGGGGGCTATTAGCCACTGCACAGATCAGAAATTGAGGCCCGAGGGTCAGTAAAACAGCAGGGCAGTTGTGAAGCCTCTGGCCCCTGAGAAACAAACAAACTGCCAGCCCTGGTATCCAGGGCACAACAGGCAGGAATGACTAGGCTGGGCCACTCTAACCTCATGAACAAATCACCAGTTCTAGAAGCCCTGGCACAGAAAGACAATGGCCAGGCCCTTGCCCCAGGGTGACAAATTTGGAACAGTGCTCCTTGCACCCTAGGAATAGAGCTCAATTTTTAAAAAATGAGCAAAAAAATATTCCTGACTTTAGAGAGCTGTGATGATGACAGGAAGCTCAAAACACAAACTCAGAAGAGAACAACAATGTCAAAATACCTACATTCAAACTCTCAAAGGGTAATATAATTTGGTTTCAAGCCCAGAAAATCTTCTTGGAAGAGCTCAAAAGGGATTTTAAAAATCAAGTAAAAGAGGTAGAAGAAAAATTTAGGAAAAAATAGAGTTATCCAAGAGAATTATGAAAAAAGAGCCAACAGCTTGGAAAAGGATGCACAAAAAAATGACTGAAGAAAACAACTCCTAAAAAATAGAATTAGCTAAATGGAAAAAAAAATCTGCTGAAGGAAACAACCTCTTTAAAAACAAAATTGAAAAATGGAAAAGGAGGTACAAAAGGTAACTGAAGAAAATAGTTGCTTAAAAATTAGAACTGGGCAAGTGAAAATTAATGACTATGAGATACGAGGTTTAGTTCAACAAAATTGAAAAAAATGGAAAAAATAGAAGAAAATGTAAAATACCTCATTGAAAAAACCAACTCACATGGAAAGTAGATCAAGATGAGACAATTTAAGAATTATTGGACAAGTTGAAAGCCATGATAGTAGAGGAGGCCCCCAAACAGCATCTTTCAGGAAATTATGCCCTGATATCATAGAACCAGGGTGTAAAATAGAAATGGAAAGAATTCACTAATCACTTTCTGAAAGAGATCCCAAAATGAAAACTGCAATGAATGTTTTGTCAAATTCCAGAACTATCATGTAAAGGAGAAAATACAACTAGCAGCTAAAAAGAAACAATTCAAATATCAAAGGCAGGATCACATAGGACTTATCCACTATCACACTAAAGAATCAGAGGGTTTCAAATATATTATTCTGGAAGGCAAAGGATCTTAGGTTACAATCAAGAAAATTGACTCTGGAATTCTTTTATAGTCTTGATTTAATGTTTCCAAAGGAAAATGGGGAGAAGTCAGGCAACTTACTGGTTTCTCTTAGCTGTCTTGGCTCTGCCTTTCACAAATTTTTGTTACCCAACAAATCATCTAAGGATGATCTTTCAGAGGAAAAGATGATCATTCAATGAAATAGGGGACTTTCTAAATTTTCTGATCAACAGAGTAGAGATGAACAGAAAAAAAAATCTTCAAATACAACTCAAGAGAAGCACAAAGAGGTAAAGAGGAAAGAAAAATAAAACAACATGGTAATTGAATAAGGTCAAGCTGTTTACATTCTTACATGGAAAGATAATACTTGCCATTCTATTTATTTTTTTAATTTTTTTTCCAATTTGAATTAATTTATTTATTTTCTTGTTTATATCACTCATTTCCAAGAGATTTTGAGTTACAAATTTTGTCCCCATCTTCCCCTCCCCACCACCCCAAAACAACGATCCCACTGTAAAGCCCCTTCCCCAATCTGCTCTCTCCTATGTCCTCCTCTGTTGCCCCTCTAACTTTTCAATAGGGCAGGATAAGTGTCCCTACCCCAGTGCCTGTATATCTTAATTCCCAGCTGCATGTGGTTAATAATAATAACAATAATAATAATAATGATAAATAATAATATGCATTTTTATCATTTTATTATAGAACTTTAAATTCTAGATTCTTTCCCTTCCTCCCTCATCACCCACCTCCACTGGAAGGACAAGCAATTCAATACAGTCTGTACATGCATAATTATGCAGAACATCTCCACAGTGGACATATTGTGAGAGACTGATTATATGTCCCTCCTTCCTATCCTGCCCCCCACCTTGTTCTATTCTCTATCCTGTCACTGTCCCTTTACAGAAGTGTGGCTTTCCAGCAACCCTCCCCCCTCCTCTTCCCTCCCCTCCATCATCCCACCTCTCATCCCCATTCTCCCTACTCTCCTGTGTGGCAAGATACCCAGTTTAGAATTTATGTCGTTCCTTCCCTAAGCCAAATTCAAAGAGAGTAAAGATGACCCTTTCCCTTTTGCCTTCCTGTTCTTCCCCTCCACTGTAACAGTTATCCCTTGCCTCTTCTATGTGAGAGGGTTAATCCCATTCCATTTCTCCCTGTCTCTTCTCATTCTATTTCTCTCCCACCTCAGAATTTCACCTTTTAAAGTATCATCCCTTCCTATTCAATTGATCTTGTGCCCTCTATGTACACACACACACACACACACACACACATACACATACTCAAATATGTATTCATATGCATATATATACCCTCCTATATAGACATATGTGTATGTATACATAGATATACATTTGTATTCCTTTCACCTATCCTTGTACTGAGAAAAGTTGCATAAGTTACTATTATCATTTTTCCATGTTGACATGTAAATAGTTCAACTTTGATAAGTTCTTTGGCTCACTTAAAATGTTGCTGCACATATTGAGTAAATGATGAATATTTAATAAGTAAATGCAAGAAAGTGAAAATCAATGAGTTCACAAATCAATTCTTCTGTTTATATGTTATTAAATGTGCATTTCCTGAGTAGTGCTTGGTTATATGGGATATTTTAGGAACAACATAAGAAAGTCCCTCTGCTATTAGAATGGCTGTACCTGGAATCTTTGTCTTTTGAACTTTATTTCTATGTAGTAATGTATAATCTTATCTTCTTGAATTTCTTCCCTACTTCATCTATCATCTAGAACTGAGCTCTTCTTCCTGAAAAATTTCATGAAATTTTTGTGTATCTCTTTTGAAGTTATCATGCTTGACTTTTGTTTTGTGGTTATATCTATATGATTCCTAATTTGTTAGGTTAATTGTAAAGAACTTTGAAAAACTAGGACAATATTACTTGTGCTTGTAATTCTCCTAACGTGTAGCATGTTTTTTTTAATGCAGCATTTAATTTTTGTTTGTTTTGTTTGTTAAATTTTAGTTTCTTTAATTTAACAATTATGGAAGCTGAGTGGTTCAGTGGATGATGCATTGGGCTTAGAATCAGAAAGACTCATCTTGATGAAAGCAAATCTGTCCTCAAATACTTGCTTGCTGTGTGACTGTGGGCAAGTCACTTAACCTGTTCACTTCAGTTTCCTCCTTTGTAAAATGAGCTGGAGAAGAAAATGGCAAACTTCTCTAGCATCTTGCACGGAAACCCCAAAATGAGGTCACAAAGCATCGGATACAATTGAACAACAATTTAATCACTGAATTTTCTTCCTGCCTTTACAATGCATATATTTCTAAGTAGCAATATTTTTTAATTTTAATTTATTTTCTTGTTTACATCATTCATTTCCACAAGGTTTTGAGTTACAAATTTTCTCGCCTACTTTCCCCTAACCCCAAGCCCAAAAGTGTGATCACACCCTACAGCCCCTCCCCCAATTTGTTCTCTTTTATGTCCTCCTCCAATGCCCCTCTAACTTTCTAGTAGGGCAGGGATGGTCTCCCTACCCAAGTCCCTGTATGTCTTATTTCCAAGTTGCATGCAGTTAATAATTATATTAATATATTATATATAATTATATATAATATATAATAATTATATATATACATATGTATATATACGTTTGTTTGTTTTAACATTTGATTGTATAGCTTTAAATTCTAGATTCTTGCGGTTCCTCCCTTGTCATCCACTCCCACTGGAAGGAGCAGCAATTCAATACAGGCTGTACATGTGTAATTACCCAGGACATCTCCATGGTGGGCATATTGTAAGAGGCTGATTGTATGTGCCTCCTTCCTATGCCACACTCCCCCTTGTTTTGTTCTCTACCCTGTCCCTGTCCCTTTACTGAGGTGGGTGCTTCCTGCAACCCTTCCCCCCACCCCATGCTTCCCTCCATCATCTCCCCTCTCATTACCATCCCCCGTACTCTCCTGTGTGGCAAGATACCCAGTTTAGACTTTATGTCATTCCTTCCCTAAGCCAAATTTAATGAGAGGAAATGAAAGTAAAGTTGTAACAGTTATCCCTCACTCTTTTATATAGGATGATTAATCCCATTTTGTCTCTCCCTGTCTCCTCTCATTCAAGTCATCTCCCACTTCAGAAATTCACCTTTTAAAGTATCATCTCTTCCTAATCAATTGATCCTGAACCCT
>CM053594.1:347652285-347709316 GCA_028646575.1 Pseudocheirus occidentalis
AGGACCACCACTCAAGACCACTATCTTGATCCAGGCCACTCAATTCAAGAGCCTTTGGCCCTGATGAATCACATCAGCCCCCCTGCTATCTGCAGGCCGAGGGCTCTGAAGCAGTCCAGTGGGGGCCGCTGCTGCTCCGTTCCTGCTGCTACCGCCGCCTCCCACTGCTTCCTTGCCCTGGGAGCAGTTTAGCCAGACCCGCTCTTCTCCTCCCAAGTTAGCAAAATCCACTGATCTTTCTCTTATCCTTTTTTTCTTCTGGCCTGATAGATGTGGTAACTGTGCCTCCAGTGCAGCCAATCTGCTCTCCTATAGCTGTGGTTCCCCGCCCGATGCCCCAGGGCTTGACCTGGCCGGGGTTTCGGCTGGCTGCAGGTCCCAGACTGCTGCTAAGAGCCCTGTCTGCTGCGTTGCCTGTAGCAACAGATGTGCTTTCTGTCTTGTGGAGAGTTTTGGAGCTTGAAGATCTGTTTAGCGTCCCATTTTATGAGATTTTTAGCATGTTTGTGTGGGAGCTGTGGTGCTTTGCTGCTTCTATGCCGCCATCTTGGCTCTGCCCCAATTTTTTTTTAAATTTTTTAGATGAGAAATCTTATAACTTCACAAATCAAAAAGGATAATAGCATCATAGAATCAGAACTGGAGGGGACCTCAGAGGTCATCTAGTCCAACCTTTTCATTTTACAGATAGGGAAACTGAGAACAGAGAGGTGAAATTGCTTGTCCAATGGAATATAAAGCAGTGTAATGGCAAGCAAAATATAACTTACTGCTGTTTTTTCTGGATTGAATTTGAGCCAATCAAGTGCTTCTGACTGAACCTTGCCTTTGATTGAATTAAAAGTTTTGATTGGAAACAGTATATATTGCATTGCTTGGAGGGAGAGGAGAAAGCAGCTGATAGAGGGAGAGCAGAGTTGAGGGAAAGAAGCAAGCATGAAGCTGGCTAGGTGAACTTACTTTGGTAAGGCATAACAGAAAGAAAGTGATGTTGGTGTTCTGTCTGTTGATCTATGTTGATTTCTCAGACAGAATTTCTATCTGTGGTACTGTGTTAATTTTTCACACAAAAACCTTGTGTGTTGATCTGTGCTGATTTCTCAGATAGAAAGTGAATTGAGATGATAGTGTTGGTAATACATATAAATATGATCGTAACCTTGTTAAACTTTGTCTTTCTAGAAGCAGAAGCTTCAGGCAGGAGTACCTGGAGTCTGCTGTCAATCAGGAGCAGGGAGAGCCTGGAATGGAGTAGACCCTGTGATCTGGGACAAAGGACAGGAGCAGAGAGCAGCCTATGTGTAAATCCGGGTGAGAGTAGTGTGGATCCAGGCAAGAGCTGGAAGTAATTAGCCCACAAAGGAAAAGCAATGGGATTTTGAGGTAGACCTAGAGTCAAGATGAAAGAAGACTTTACTTGGACACTCTGTATTGACTGAGGAGGTTGTAACTTACTGTGACCTAGGAGTGGATAGCATTTATGTTCTCTGTTAACCCTTAGGGACATGTTGCTCTAGGAAAACCCTAGGTCGGCCCCCCCTGACTTTGGGTGATGCAATAATATATGCTATGTGGGGATTCTTAGGAATGCTTTAGGATATACTGAATGGGAGGTTTTATTTAAGACTATGTGACCAAGTTAGTAATAAGTTGTTATGTTATGTTGTTGTGAATGATATGCTTTATTTTATTGTACAATGTTTGGCTCTCAATAAACAGAGAGTTCATTATACTATGTTACTAGAGTCTTAAAATTATTCACAGCAGCAGTCCTCAGGAGAGCTACTGTGATTGAGGTTCCAAGTAGTAATAAGGAGAAATAAGGACTTGAAATTTGATCTTCTGATTATAGATTGATGGATCTTACCGCCATACTATGAATATGTAAACATTGCCGTTAATTTTAAACTTTCCCTTCTTCAAATAAGAACCATATAAAGATCCCCCTTTAATGAGGACAAAGATAGAGGGAGTTTTATGAAATTGAAATAATCAAGGTTAATCTTCCTATTTTGTTATGAAAAATGAGCACACAGACCACATATTTCATTGGATTTTTCACAAGAACTATTTGTAAAGCACTCTGCAAATGTTAAAGTGTTATATAAATAATAATTCCTACTGTGAGCAGTAGCAGCAGCAGCAGCAGAAGCAGCAGCAGCAATAAGTTTGATTTAAAAGTTTGTATTCCTGCCTCTATCACTGAGTATGAGAGTTTAGGTAGCTTATCGAAGGTGTTGTAAGGCCCAAATGAGATAATAGATTAAAAGTACTTCGTAAACCTTAAAGAGACATATTAATAAGAGTTCATTATTTTTATTATTGTTGTTGTTGTTGTTGTTGTTGTTGTTAATTAACTCAGCATTACTAGGCCTTTGTTCTTGGGATGACATCATTCCTTGATCTTTCTACAGCACTTCTGCTGAGCTCAAGCAATGTTAATAGGACAATACAGAGAAGGGCTGCTAAATGTTTTGCAACCATGCTCTGGAGGTTTAGGATGAAAATGTATGCACACACACTTTTAAGTTTAATCTGTAATATTAACATTTTCTTAAGTCTAGAGAATCAATAAAACAATAAATCAAGCTCTGATTTGTAGCAACTGCTGATTTCTGAAGTGTAAATGCTTACACTGAGAATTTAGCAATTAGCTTTCAATGCAGTTACAGCTGGCTATACTATGTTCTATCAACTCATATACTCTCTTTTTGACTGCTCGCATCATGCCAAAACATCCAAACAATTTTTTAATATCTTAGTGTTTTCCTATATAGTGCCAAACCCCCAAGTAGTTGGAAACATCCCACTGGTTCACTAGTTTTATTTTCCTTTTAAGATGCATAGCATTGCGTAAGAATTAGACCTAAACTAAAAAGGGAACTTTCAGGAATAGGTAACAATAACAGTAAAAATTTATTGTGCAATTCTGACCTGAGATCTTTGTAGTGAATGTTTTGAATTTTTTGCCCAACATATTTTACTCTATTTTATGCCTATAAATTATGTTTATACCCTATGCCTCTAAAAAAGAAATGAACTCACCTAGGGACTTCCCATGAAAAGCAAGTGTCAGATGGGCCTATGTCAATTTTGTTCAATTCTATAAACATCAATTAAGCATCTACTCTGTGTAAGTCATGTTAGGTGCTGACGGCTGCTAAGAAACCATGGAGTTCCATGGAAGAGTTCCTAAAGCATAGAACAAATAAACCAGGAAGAAAACTTAGTAGGAGCAGCTGATAAACACAGCTGTCTAGATCAACAAGATATCTGACAATATCTCATAATATTCTAGTAATAAGATGGAGAAATATGTCCTGGATGACAGTACATGTAGGAGAGTGAAGAACTAGTTAAAGAACCAAGCCAGAATATCAGTTAATGGGGCCATAGAAAGAGATTTCTAATGGATCACCCAAGGGCCATCTCTTTAAGTCTGTCAAATTATATAGATTTCAGCGATCACCTGGGTTGAGATATAGAAGACATGCTCACCACATTTACATATTGCACAAAGATAAATGGGATAACTAATAAACCTAGATGGCAAGATCAATATTCAAAATTCACTTGACTGAGGAAAGAATGATCCAGAACCAGCAACATAATATTTAATAACATCATTAAGTTAAAACCAGTTACATAGTTACAACCACAAAACAACAATCATTTATTATGTACATAGAACTATATAAGACCCTTAGGGTTATGCAAAGTTTATTCTTTATTATTATTTATTATCCTATATATCTATGCCCTCTATGATCTTCTATTATATTATAGGTATGCATCATTAACAAAACTACTCAAACAATTTTATATGAAAAAAAGTTCACTAAAGTGGTCCAAATCAAAGTACAATGTGAGGTCTAGAGTGGGTTATACAAAAGTAAAACACTGGAGAAGACCTGTTATGATGGCGATTATTATGGGGGGGAAAATATTTAGAATTATGTGTTTACTATGAAATGAATATGTTTATAATGATGAATGAGTATCCTCCCCACACCCTACCCCAAAGTTGTTCATATCTTGGCCAGCCTTACTACAAATATTTTGCCCAAATCAATGAGTAGATATTAATAAAAAAATAATGATCTTGAAAATATGAAGGGTAAAATCAGTAACTAAACAAGGATACAGGAAACTAGAGTGCATTGGCTGAGTTCAAAAGATATAAGAACTAGAGTTAAAAAGGACCCAAGAGACCACCTAGTCCTATCCTTTCATTGTATAGTTGAGTAAAAAGAAGCCCAACGACATAAAGCCACATATTGGTTAAGTGTCAGAGTTCACCTTTTAACCCAAGTCCTTTGAATCTAGAGCTACTGCTCTTTCCAGTAAACCACAAGTTCAATTGCTATCCCCACTGTTGACTACATAGATCAGCTGCCCTGGTACACTATGTCCCCTTCTGAGCATTTCACTTTCAGATGACCTGAAAAAGTTAGTATCCAGAGGAAAGGGATAAATATGGTAAAGGGAATGAAAGTCATGTCAAAATAAGAATGGATGAGAAATCTTGGGATTCCTACAGTAGAAAATATGACTTTATGCCTGCCTTTGCTTTTTAAAGGATAGTCACATGGAAGACGTAGTTGATTTCATCCTACTTCAGTGGAGAGATGCTCCTCTCTTCCTAAATTTCCTGTTACTGTGAAGGTCACTATAACCCCCTTAGTCACACAGGTTTGTCACCTAAGTGTCATGACTTCTCACTCCCTCTCATCTAGTCTCTATATTCAATGTATTGCCAAATCCCATCAGAATTCCCATTAGGAACATTTAGTATATGCCCCTTTCTGTTCTCTGAAACTGATACCTCTCTTGTTAACCTTTTTATCTCAAGCCTAGACTAAAGAAATAGCCTTTTTGTTGTTCTCTCTGACTCAAGTATGTTTTTCTTCAGTCTTATCTTCCATTCAGTTGTCAAATTAATATTCCTAAAATTCACAGCAGATTATCACCACTGCCTCCATTCTATAATCTGCAATGGCTCCATGTTACTTCCTAGATTTAAATATAAATTCCTTTTTGTCTTTCTAAACCCTTCATATCTTGAACCTTCCTACCTTTCAAAATTCCTTACAACTTTCCACATACTATGAAATCCAGTAACACTGGAATCTTTGCTGTTGTTTTCACAAGGCACTCCACCTCACAAGTCTAGGCATTTTCACTGTCCCCCATGACTGGAATTCTCTCCTTCTTCACCTCTTGACTTCCCTGGCTTTCTTCAAATCTTAGATAAAATCCCAGCTACTACCAGAAGTCTTTCAAGATCCTCCTTAATGTTACCATATTCCTTTTGTTAATTATTTTCAATTTATCTTGAATATGTCTTTCTTCCAAATAGTTGTTTGACTTTTATCTCCTCCATTGACTATGGAGGAGATAAATATATTCTCAGCTCCCTGAGAACAGGGACTACTTTTCATTTCTTTGTATCCACAGCACTTAAAACAGTGTGCAAGCTATGCACAAAATAATTGCTTTTTGAATGACTGACTGACCACAGAAAGAAACATATTATGAAAACTATTTTGAATATATATGTGTGTGTATAAATCTTGCTAACAGTGCAGTAGTAGGTTTCACAAAGTAGAGAATTCAAGGTCAATGGAAGTGCTCAAGCAAAGGTTGTATTAACATTTTTCAGAAATGTTGTATGTCATTATGAGAAACATTGGAATGAATAGAGGCTAAATTTCCCCCAAAATCTGAAATTTTATTATTGTATACTTGTAAACATAGAAAATTTGGGGAAAAAAGCATTTTGGAATGGTCAAATAAATCCTTTTTGAGAGGTCACATAGTATAATAATAGAGTGCTAGACTGGTATCAGATGATCTAGATTCAAGTTTTACTTTCACAAG
Source organism: Pseudocheirus occidentalis (assembly GCA_028646575.1). NCBI lineage: Eukaryota > Metazoa > Chordata > Mammalia > Diprotodontia > Pseudocheiridae > Pseudocheirus > Pseudocheirus occidentalis. Next base: position 347,658,166 of record CM053594.1, read on the forward strand.
TTACTAGCTGTATGACCTGGAAATGTCACTTTTTTCTGACCTTCAATTTATTCGTCTGAAAAAATGACAGTAATACTTGTATTATTTACTTCATAATCTTTTTTTAAAGAAAGCACTATATAAAAGAATGGTTATTGATTGATTAAAAGTAAAGTGTACCAATAAATCATATGTCTTAACATAAAAACCAGCAGAAGCCAAACTTTCAAGGCAAAGATATGTTTCCTGAGGACATACACTCAAACACTGAGAATTTGAGATCCTTATAATAATACCAGGTATAGTCAAATATAAGGAATCAGTGTTAGAATGTTAGCAGGGTCACTTCTTCATTAAGTCTTCCAATCACCACAAGATAATAGCCAAATTCCAAACTTTAATTTACTTGGGTATTTAATTTACATGGGTCAACATAACTTGAGTTCAAGTTATGTTGAGCAGTGATCTCAAATGTGTTATCTCAGTAGAAGCATTAAGAAGAAGAAAAAAAACAGGAAACAAAAGTTCTCTGTGCCTAATGATAGAAGGATTTTTTTTAATCCCAGAAAGAGAAAGAAACCTTTAAAAATTAAAGAAAGCTCCATGGAATTGTAAAAATTCCTTCTCAGCTGATTCAGTGTAATTCAAAAGAATATTTATTATGAGAAAGTTACTCCATTAGGTACTAGAGATGCAAAGTTATTTAGGACACAGGCCCAAACACGTAAGTTGGAAAAAATGGGCACATGCAAGAGAACCATATGGCAAGACATCTTCATAGATAACATTGCATTCAAGGCAGATGGGTAGAGGAGTAACTCAAGCATCTAATGCTTCAGAGATACCATTGTCTTCTGAAGGTATGTCTTCACACTCTTCCCACAGGGCTCTCTTACTGATGATCTGTAAGTGGTACAATGGAGGAGTGGTGGGCCTAATATCAGGAAGACTTGTGTTTAAATTCAACTCCATAAACTTACTACCTGCACAAAGCTGCATGATGCTTGGCAAGTTACTAAACCCCTGCCCACTTCAGTTTCTTCTACTATAAGACAAGGATAAATAACAACAGCTACCTATCAAGGTTATTATGAGATAATATTTGTAAAGCATTTAGCACAGCATCTAATCCATAGTAGACACTTAACAAATACTTGTTTCCTTTCTTCCCTCTTTTCTATTGGGTATTGTGGGTAGTCAGGTATGTATTTACTTTGGAATAATCCTCTTTATTCACAGTCTCTGCTGGGTACTACCAAACACAGCTCTACTGAGGAACATGTCAAGGATTATCTGCTTCCAGTTTCTGAATTCAGTTAGAATGCTGGATTTCTCTTCCTCCTGAGAAGGCTAAATTACACAATGGTCTTTCAGTTTAAAGCCCTATGGTTTTCCATAGCTCTTTCAGAAAAGTAGCTACCCAGGAACTACTTAGCCACTAGACCAGATACCAAGGGATGAAGAAAAAGGGAAACCTTTCCAGGAGCCTTTCTGATATTTTCAGAATTCTGGCTAGGAAAAAAAAAGAATTGAGGCAATCAGGCATAAGTTACTTGCCTTGGATCACAAAGTTTTTACATGTCTAAAACCAGATTTGAACCCAAATCTTCCTGACTACAGGCCTAGTACTTTCTCTACTGGGACACCTAACTGCCCTCAAGCATAAATCTATTTTATGAATTATATATAGATTTGCTCACCCACAGGGAAAATATAGAGAACAATGAGAAGCTGAGACAGAATCTTGGGAGCATTCAGGTTTAAGAGGGCAAAGGAAGGATGTGAATATAAAAAGGACATGTTAAGAATATATTGATCAAAAGGGATTAAGAGAAAAATCCATGAGAGCACATTACTGTAGAAATAATTCTCATACAGTTGGGAATCTACTAGATTTGGAGTCAGAAGCCTTGGGTCTGAATTCTGGCTCTCCTTTGTACTGACTGTGTGTTCTAGTGAAAAAAAGCCTTCATCTTTCTGAGTAGGGTTCTATAATTTCTAAATTTTCTTCTTCAATATCATCTACAGACACAATTGACATCTCATCTTCCTACATGTGGTAAAATTGAAAAAAACGCAGTTAATTTAGAGAGAGTATGTGGGGTAAAATGTTCACCAAATACTAATCATGTGACCTCAGATGACTGCTCTCACCCTCTGTCCCTCAGGTTATCATGTATCATGTATAACATGTGAATAATACATAAATAACGATGTCTGTGATGATTAAAAGTGAGAGTATATTTAAAGGCCTTTGAAAACTAAAAAAAATCACAATGGAAATGCCATCAATTAATTTTAGCTTGCCTACCACCTCTATATTCAAACCTTCTAAGAAAACAAAATTGTTCATCACAAGTCATCACTTCCTAGACCACATGTAAATAATAATAGTTTTAAGACATTTACTCTATGCTACTCAGACTTTGAAAGTATTTTACTTACAAAAACTCTTTGAGGCAACAAGCACTTCAAATATATTTGTATTATTAATGCCATGTTACAGATGGAAAAGCTAAACTTTCAAAAATTAAATTGTTCTGCTTTAGGGAGTCAAGATTGCAGAGTAAGAAATAAGATGCTCTCATCCTCCCTTATTGACCTCTGAATCCCAGAAAATATCACCCCAGGAAAATGCATGAAACAGTTGAGCCACAGAAAGATAGGGTGTAGCAGTCTTATAGCCCAGATAGCTTTAAGAATTAACAGAAAAGGCCTCTCTCACTCTAGGGAAAGAGGAGCAGCACAGGACAGGAGGCATCCCAGCAAGCCAGTGGGAAGTCCCACCATAGCAAACCAGGGGGAGACCTTAAGCCCCAGGGTAGTAGAACAGGCAAGCACCAACACCAGGATGACCAAGTGCCTCAGCACAGGCAGGGGAACCAGTAGATACCAGTTTGAGAAAACACCATATATGCCATGTTCTAGAGCAGCCAAATAACTCTGTACTTCAGCTCAGCTCCAGGAAACACAACTCCAGGAGTCACAGCTCCAGACTGGCAGGCATGCTCCAGGATCCAAACATTCAAATGCAAAGACCAGGTAAGTAGGTAATCCCCGCAGGGGCCAGACTCCCCACTCCCACCCCCAGAGTTCCAGTGTTGCTGACTCCAGCTCAGCACCAGGTATGCTGCCAGACTTCTACAGCCTCCAGTTACCAGCACTTGAGGCCATGGCACACAAAGCCAGGGACCATGGCCCAGGCCTCTAAAATGTGAAGCTTTGGTCAGTAGTCCCTGTGATTTAGCAGGAGAGCTCAACTTTAAAAGCCCAGAATTAGGCAAGCACCATGAGCAGAAAACAGAAACAGACAATGACCACAGATTCTTATGATGGGGATAGAGAAGATCAAGGCACAAATTCAGAAGAGCAACATACAAACATCAGAAACATCAAAAGGGAATATGAATTGGTATCAAGCACAAAAAAGCCTTCTTGGAAGATCACAAAAAGGATGTAAGAAGGCGAATAATAGAGGAAGAAAGAAAAAAATGGAAAAAAGAAATGAGAGGTATGCAAGACAGAGACAATAGCTTGGAAAAGGAAGGACAAAAATTGACTGTAGGGAAAAAAGTCCCTAAAAATTAGAATTGGTCAAATGGAAAAGGAGACACAAAAGATCACTGAAGAGAAGAACTCTTAAAAAAGTAAAATAGGTCAAATGGAAAAAGAGATATGTAATTTAATAAAAGAAAACATTTTTTGAAAATTAGAATTAGGTAAGTGGAAGCTAATGACTATGAGAAATCATAATCAGTCAAACAGAAAAAAAAGAATGAAAAAAATAGAAGAAAATGTGAACTACATCATTGGTAAGACAACTGATTTAGAATATAGATCCAGGAGAGACACTTTAAAAATTATTGGTCTACCTGAAAACCATGATGAAAAAAGAGCCTGGAGAGAATCTTTCAGGAAAACATCAAGGAAAATTGTCCTGATGTCCAAGAAAAAAAGAGTAAGATAGTCATCAAAAGAATGCACTGATGACCTCCTGAAAGATCCTAAATTCAAAATGCCAAGGAATATTAAAGCCAAATTCCAAATTTACCAGGTTAAAGAGAAAATACTACAAGAAGCCAGAAAGAAACTATTTAAATATGGAACCACAGTCAGGATTACACAAATACAAATCAAAATGACTCTGTGGTACCACATCACACCTATCAGATTGGCTAACATGACAAAACAGGAAAATTATAAATGTTGTAAAATGTGGGGAAAATGGAACACAAGTATGTTTGTAGATAGAGTTGTGAACTGATCCAACCATTCTGGAGAGCAATTTGAAACTATGCCCCAAGGGCTATAAAATTGTGCATACCCTTTGATCTAGTGATACCATTTCTAGGTCTGTATTCCAAAGAGATCATAATAATGGGAAAAGGACACACATGTGCCAAAAATATTTTTAGCGGCTCTTTTTGTGATGGCAAAGAATTGGAAATAGAGGGGATGTCCATCAACTGGGGAATGGCTGAACAAGTTGTGGGATATGAATGTAATGGAATACTATTGTGCCATAACAAATGATGAGCAGGCAGACTTCAGAAAAATCTGGACTTACATGAACTGATGCTGAGTGAAATGAACAGAACCAGGAGAATATTGTACACAGCAACAGCCATAATGTATGATAACTTACCATGAGAGATTTAGCTCTTCTCAGCAATGCAAGTATTTAAGACAACTCCAAAAGACTCAAAATGGAAAATGCTATCCACATTCAGAGAAAGAAATGCAGAGTTTGAATGCAGATGGAAGCATACTATTTGCTCTCCTTTTCTTTTGTTGTTTTGTTTTATTTCTTCTTTCTTGTGGTTCCTCCCTTTGGTTCTAATTCTTTTTTACATCATGATTAATGTGAAAATATGCTTAATACAAATGTATAAGTAGATCCCATATCATATTGCACACCATTTTGGGGATGGAGGAGAAAATTCAAAATTCAAAATCTTATGGAAGTGAATGCTAAAGCTAAACATTAATTATATATTAAAACAAAAATGATTTAAGGCTACTTAGACAGATCACTAACATATTCACAAATTGATGCACCTAGTTCTTCTGGTGTTTAAAGGGAGGACAAGGGCAGAGGTAGAGCCAGTCAGACATAATGAGACTCCATCTTTGGATACCTTATATTACTTTAGAAAATTGGCCTCCTACAACCAACTGATATAACAGTTGGAAGAAGTAGCAAAGTATAAAAATATTACTCTTGTAGGGTACCTTAACTTTGCAGTAATAGTATACATCTAGAAGAAATTCTATAAATCCCTAGGAAGTTGATAGGGCTGCTTCTGTTGCTGCTAATGCTAGTGATGATCATGATGATTTCAGAATGGGTATTGGGAGCCTTAAATCTTGAGTAGTGGTATACGTCTAGGGCATTATGTAGGTAAGGTCAAGACTCACTCTAGAGCAGGCATTTTTAACGTTAAGTCCACAGATTCCCAAGGGAGTTCATGAACTGATTTGAGGACATTTGTGAACTTAAGTGGGAAAATTATATCTTTATTTTAATATATTTTTCTTCTTTTGTAATGTCTTAGATTTTATGTAATCTATTTTAATGCATTACTGTGAATAGTCCTTAGGCCTTACAAAATTATCAAAGGGGTCAAGGATGCAAAAATGTTTAGAGCCTCTAATCTAGGAGGAAAGAAAGTTGTTTTGACTGTTCGTGGGCTCAGATGTGAATATTTTATATTTATATGTGTTTTGTCAAGCTAAATAAATGCTGTCTTGTCTTTAAAAAAAGAAAACTTAAATGACTTGCTTAAGATTATAAAGTTAGTAGGTGGCAGAGCAGTCAAATGTGTTATGTGCAGCAAATATATATATATATATATATATATATATATATTTAAATGAGGGAGACTAGAGAAGGAAATAGCTAATAGTAAGCAATTTGGCTTTTCAATAGACTCTTATATCCATTATAAAAACCTAGTTACACTTGGGACATTAAGACTATTGTCTAGTCCCGATTCAGTCAAGGAAAAAAGTCTTCTCTAATCTTTGGCATGTCACTGCATGCATCAGCACTTCAGTTTCACTATTTAAAGAGGTAACATTGCTGCTTATTTCATAAGAGGAATGTAACAATTCATCATTTTCTGTCAAATACTTAGCTTTGTTTGGAAAGTGAAAAGCAAATACAAACTTTCATATGAGAGAGATTACATAATGGTATGTGTTTTCAAGTAGTTTGGGCATTTCAAGTATACTTTGTCTATGTTCCATGGGTTTCTGCTTCCTAGATGCCCTGCTAGTCAAGAATGCAAACATTTCTAACTGGCTTTTTCATTCATTTATTCATGAATTCAAGGAATATGTTTTGAATATCTACCACATGCCCATGATTTACCATTTCTATGGTGGTAGAAAAGAAATAAACAACTGTCTTGACGGAGTTTATGCCTTGTTGGAGAAAAGACACAAAAAAACTGGAGAAAAAAAACAATGCTATTCACCTAAGAACAAAGGAGTTGCCTTTTAGAACATTAAGATGTAGGGGTTCACTAGATGGTGTGGTGAATAGAACACCAACCCTGGAGTCTAGAGCACCTGAGTTCGAATCCAGCATCAGACAACTGACACATACTAGCTGAGTGACCTTGGGCAAGTCACTTAATCCCAATTGCTCTGCCTTCCCCCTCCAAAAACATGCCAAAAAAATTAAAAGGATCTTGGTTTGGGTGACTAAGTGGTTCAGTGATTAGAGCACTGGCCCTGGAGTTAGGAAGACCTGAGTTCAAATCCAGCCTCAGACACTTGACACATTTTCTAGCTGTGTGACTTTATGCAAGTCACTTAAGCCCAATTGCTCTCCAAAGAGCAAACAAAGAAGAAGAAGAAGAAGAAGAAGAAGAAGAAGAAGAAGAAGAAGAAGAAGGAGGAGGAGGAGGAGGAGGAGGAGGACGAGGAGGAGGAGGAGGAGGAGGATCTAGGTGGATTCTAAAGGAAAGCAGTAGCCTGAACAAAATTGGCATGGGGGGAAGGAGGTACCAAGATATATGGAATACAGTAAGTCTTTTGACCTCATTAGGGAAGAAGTTCTGTAGTAAAGAATATTGTGAGATAAGGCTGTCTGTTGGAATGAATGAATAATAAAAGTATTTAATAAGCACTTATATTTCAGGCTCTACATTTAATCTTATGGACACAAATACAAAAGGAAGGCTGTCCTTGCCCTCAAAAAGCTTGCATTATGATGCTAGATGAGGAGGTAACATATATTTTAGTGGAAGGAAATAAATAAGGAGTCACAAGGATGATGCATAGGACAGATGTTTTATGTACTATTAACTATATTAGCATTGCTTTTTAACACTATATCTAGAACAAAATGTGAAAAATAATTTTATATGGAGGGAGAAGAAAGATATGACAGAGTATGTGGCAGATTGACTGAGGTAAATGACTGCACAGGGGCAGCTACCTGGTGCAGTGCATAGGAAGCCAATCCAGGAGTCAGGCAGGTTCATCTTCCTGAGTTCAAATCTGGCCTCGGACTCCTACTGGATGTGTGACCTTGGGCAAGTCACGTAAGCCCATTTACTTCAGTTTACTCATCTGTAAAATGAACTGGAGAAGGAAATGGCAAACCACTGGAGCATCTTTGGAAGAAAGCCCAAAAGGGGGTCATAAAGAGTCAATACAACTGAAAATGGCTGAACAAGATGACTTTATGAGATGTGAGACATGGTTTGTTGGTCTGTTTTATTTCCTGAAGCTGCCTATATAAAGTTGAATTTAAATGCAGTCACTCACCAGTCAAAGCAGCATGGTCCCCATGAGAAAGCTTACACTTAATATCCTTACAATACTATTAGCTCAATAAAGTCAGTGACTGTGATTTATCTAAATGTTGTACTTCCCCAAGCAAGCAGCCAGATACACTGCACACAGTAGGTGATTGACAAAATATTAGATGAATTAATGTGTGAACAAATAAGTATCCATGGAGAAAAACAATAATGTGAGCATTTAAACTTTCCTAATGCTAGATAGAAAGCCTTTGAATTATTTCTTCTATTACTCTGAGTTTCCAAATGAGGAAAACCTTAGAGAGACATGTATAAAGAGGAAAGGGGGTGTGTCATTACCATTGTGGACTGACCATCCCATCCCTATTCTGAACATTAGAGTGATTCAAAATGCTTTCTGACTATAAACTTTACAGTTTGTCTCTACCTCACTAATATTTCCACCAAGTCTCATTTGCTATTATGTATAGTAGATACAACTTCCAAAAAGAAAAATGCAGCATATGCATAAAGGAAACTGAGGGGTAAAGATTTTAATCGTAAGCCAAAAGTGTGAATGGCATGAGCTCCATATACTTCTCTAAAAATGGTGAAATCAATATATTCTGCAGAAATAAAAATTCTAGTAGCAAATTCCTGCCTTCCTTAACTGTGTTGTTGAAAACAATCTTAACTATCCCTAAAAGGAGTTTAAAAAGAAAACATATTAATGCATGACTTTAACAAAGGAGAAGGTAAATATTGAAATATGAAGAATACTATCACTTTATAAAGAAATATTGAATGATGCAGAGCCAAGATGGGGAAGTAGAAACAGGACTTCCCTGCAGCTCCAGCCTCCACATCTTCCAATAAATGTAAAAAATGACTCTAAACCAATTTTATAGCTACAGAACCCACAAAGTGAAAGAGAGAAACAAATCTCCCACTGAAGGTAGCACATAAGGCCAGCAGGGAGGGGCAATTGCACCAAGTTGGGAGCCAGCCCAGCCCTGCATGAGCTGTGTGGTTTTGGCCCCAGGGCAGCCCGGACCAGCAGCTGCCAGAGCAGATTTCAGGAGAGAGAAGCACTATCAGCTGTGGCAGTTTCCAGACTTCTGAACTCATAAATGCAAAAGATAAAGTAAAAGGTCAGTGTGGAACTCTGTTGGAAGAGGGGTGGCTGAAAGAGCCAGTCTGGGACCTGCCTCTGATGCCAGAAGTGGGAGAGGTGCAGTGGCTGCCTCAGGAGCTCCTGGCCTGCAGATTGTAGAGCAACCAAGGAACCATTCAGAGGGCAATAGCTTCTGCTTGAACCTGCTTGGATCTGGATTGCAGTCTTGGGTGGGGGTACGGGGATATGTGGCCAGATGCCAGAGCCTGTGGGGGTTGCAGAGAGGACGCCCTCCTGGTAGCTCTGGAAGGTGCAAAAACCCCAGCACTTTGGGACAAAGCTTTCTGTATTTGGAAAGCAGAGTTCTATCATGGCAAAGAGTTCAAAAGTCAAGTAATTGACTAGCAACATGAGAAAGAAGAGGAAACACAGTCCTAACATAGATTCCTTTTTCAGGGACAAAAAGGATCAAAGCATGGAATGGGAGGGAAACAACAAAGTCAGAATTCCTGCATCAAAAGCTCCCAAGAAAAATATGAATTTGTTACAAGCAAGGAGGAGCTCCAGAAGGATTTTGAAAACCAAGTAAGAAAAGTGGAGGAAAAATTGGGAAGAGAAATTAGAATGATGAAATAAAACCAAGAAAAGCAAGTCAGCAGCCTGACTGAAGAAAATAACACCTTAAAAAATAGACTAACTCAAATGGCAAAAGAGGCCCAAAAAGCCAATGAGGAGAAGAATGCCTTAAAAAGCCAAATTTGCCAGATGGAAAAGGAATTTTAAAAACTCACTGAAAAAGAATAATTCCTTCAAAATTAGATGTAAGAAAATGGAAGCTAATGACTCTATGAGAAATCAAGATACTATAAAACAGATCCAAACAAATGAAAGAATAGAAGGCAAAGTGAAATAAAGTATTGGAAAAAAATACTGACATGGAAAATAGATCCAGAAGAGATCATTTAAAAATTATTAGGCTACCTGAAAGTCATGATCAAAAAAGAGCCTAAAAACCATCTTTCAAGAAATTATCTATCAAAATTGTCCTAATATTCTAGAACCAGAAGGCAAAATTGAAATTTAAATAATTCACCAGTGGCCTCTTGAAAAAGATACCCAAAAGAAAACTTCTAAGAATATTATAGCCAAATTCCAGAGTTCCCAGGTCAAAGAGAAAATACTGCAATCAGTCGGGAAGAAACAATTAGAGTATTGTGGAAACACAATCAGGATAACACAAGATCTAGCAGCTTTAACACTAAGAAGTTGAAGGGCTTGGAGGTGGAAGGAGCTAGATTACAGAGATGAAAGGATCTATATTTAAAACCAAGAATCACCTACCCAGCAAAACTGAGTATAATACTTCAGGGGAAAATATTTCAATAAAATAGAGGCTTTTCAACCATTCTTGATGAAAAAAACAGAGGTGAACAGAACTTTTGACTTTCAAATACCATAAGCAAGAGAAGCATGAGAAGGTAAACAGGAAAAAAGAAATCATAATCATATTAAAACTGAACTATTTATATTCCTACATGGAAAAATGATAATTATAACTCATATGATTTTTCTCAGTCTGAGGGCAGTTGAAGGGAATATCTATATCTATATCTATCTATATATGTGTGTGTGTGTGTCTGTGCCTGTGTGTATACATACACATATATGTGTGTATATATATGTATATATGTATGCATACATATATGTATGTATAGGAGGGTGTAGGTGTGTATAAATATATTTGTGATGGTGTGCATATGTATGTTCATGTATACAAAGACAGAAGGCACTAGATGAGTTGAATATGAAGGAATAATACCCTGAAAATATAATTAAGAGTTGAGAGACAAATATATTGGGCGAAGGAGAAAGGGAGACATAGATTAGGGTTAATTTTCTCATATAAAAAGGCAAGAGAAAATTGTTACAATGGAGGAGAAGAACAGGAAGGTAAAAAGGAATCTTACAACCTGATTCTCATTGAATTTGGCCTAAGGAGGGAATAACATACACACTCAATTGGGTACCTTACCCTACAGGAAAATAAGGGGGAAGAGGATAAGAGGAGAATGATAGAAAGGAGGGCAGATTGCTGGAGAGGGTAGTTAGAAGCAAATACTTTTGAAAAGGGACAGGGTCAAAGGAGGCAATAGAAAAAGTGAGGGGTGGGATAGGATGGAGGGAAATATAGTTAGTGTTTCTCAATATACCCACTATGGAAATGTTTTGTGTAACTACACAGGTACAATCTATATTGAATTGCTTATCTTCCCAGTGAGGGTGGGTGAGGAGGGAAGAAGAGAAAAATCTGGAACTCAAAGTTTTAAAAAACAAATGTGTGTATGTGTATGTGTGTGTATTTTTTTACATGCAAGTGGAAAATAAGATATACAGGCATTGGGGCACAAATCCATCTTGACTTACTATAAAGTTGAGTGTGAGGGGGTGGAACAGATTGAGAACAGATTGGGCAAAGGGGTATTCAGTAGGCTTGCTATCTGGGTGTAGGGGGTATGGGAAAGATGGTAAGAAATTTTTGTAACTCAGAATCTTGTGGAAATGAATATTGAAAACTAAAAATAAATAAATAAATTGGGGGGAAAACAAATAAAAGGAATATTGATGTTTTTTCAGAAAATGAAAAGAAAAGGAAAAGTTATATATGACAGCTGGAATAAATGCAGGATCAAGATAGTTTCACTCAAGCACAAAATGAAAAACAGTAATTAGACATGAATAAAGCTAAACTGGATATTAAGTGTTCTGACATTTTGAAAGTCAAATATGTCAATGTGGTATGGGAGAAAAATAGCTCATCTTTGAACCGGGAAAACGTAGCTTCAAGTTTTGGTTCTGAAAAATATTGTGCAACTCTGGGAAAGTAATTTAACCTCTTTGTGAAAAAGACATCTATCTAAGACATTAAGGATCAGAGAAGGTACCCACCTGCTTTGGTAGTGGGTGAAATGTCACCTATATTCCTTGGACAAACGAATTCACAGGCCTAGTTCCTAGTCCCATCTTATCCAATTAGGCAGAATTCTGGATGAATACAAAGACAAAAGATAGAATAACCAAACATCAGGTAATGATTTTCTGAGCATAGCAAACAAACCATAGAAGAAAAATGCATGCTAGAGAGCCAATCTGCTAACTATGCACATAATCAAATGGCCAAATATAATTCAATTCAGCAGATGTTTATTAAGGGACTACTACAAACTGTGCTAAGGCCTGGAGCCAATGAAAAGGAGACTTCATATCTCTTTCAATACCCCCTACTTGAAGAGACACTACTATCACATCTCCAAAGAGAGATAAGAGAAAACAAAACACTATAAAAATCTACATAGAGAGAGAGTGGGAAGGATGAAGAATTAGAAAAAAAGAGTTATAGTATCTCTGACGAACAAAGCTAAATTCTTAAGCAGACAGTTGAGAAAAACAGAAATGGGATAGAAATGGTTTCCTTAGCAACTCAAAGAGCAAGAAGCATCCCCAAAGCTTCATTTCCTCTCTTGTGCTATGCATAAAACTACTTTCTCTTTCTACTCACTTCTTTTACTCCCTCCTCATAACCTCAACCTGAGAGCCATATTTTCAAAGGAAGTAGATAAATTTTCAGCAGTCTCAACTTGGGGCTGCACTTATGACTACCACCATAATATGTGAGAGATTTGGAATAGCGTAACATGACAGAAGCTTAGATTTTAAAGAGAAAAAGGGTTGACAGCAGGTATGGGGAGGTTAATTGTTGGATCAGGCAGCAAGAATAAACACAAATTTTATAGAATGAGAAAACAGGGAAAAGACAAAATGAGGATAAAGAAAAAAGAGAAGGGAATGAAAATAAATTTACAATATGGTAGGAAATTAATATAGTTTTCCTAAATCAGTTAGAGAACAGGTGAATAAAATTTTAAAAGTTAACTTGATAATTATAGAATATTATTGTTGCTATATAATCTATTTTTCACAACATGGCTAATATAGAAATGTATTTTACATGATTTCATATGAAAAATTGACATGTTCATGTTTTTTCTCAGCAGGTGAGGAAGGGATGAAGGGAGGGAGAGAGTTTGTAAGAAAAAATAAAAAATAATAATTTGGTAGAAGGACCTCAGAATTGATCAACTCAAATATCTAGTAAGGAGTCAGGGTAGGAGAGAAAATGAACAAATCCTTAAATTAAAAAATGAGTTCTTAGAAGGTGGTGTTTGTTTTTGTTTGTTTGTTTGGGGCTAGGTGTTTTATTTGTTGTTGGTTTGTTTGATTTTCAACAATGCTGTCTTGATTTGGTTCTTAGCAAAGCTGAATAAGTAACCAAGAATTCAACTATAACATATATATTATGATATGTTAGGAATGATAGAATGATAGAAGAAAATGTATTTAGTCATCAAAACTATACTACAACTTGAAATTTAAAAGGGAAATCTATTAAATTGACTTCATATAGATCATTAAGCAAATCTACAAAGAAGTTTCACCAAAAAAAAAAAAGATGAGGAAAGTTAAAGAAACTACCCTTGTAGAACTTGGATAACAGGACAATTTTATTCATTTATGTGACACAGAAGATATTGCAACAAAGTAGTAGGAAAGAACTATAAAGAGGATTCTAACTTTCATTCTAATTCTAATTCTAAAAATCCCAGTTCAAACACCTAAGGCAAATGCCACTTGCAGCAGCAGAATGGAAGCAGATTAGAAGAGGGAAGGAAATAGCTGAAGAGCACTTAAAAATCTCTGTGTATTTCAATCAGCTGTGTCTGATAATTGGCATCCTTGGGTACTTAAGCAATTGGCTGACGGTATTTTCGAAAACTAGCTATGGCTATTAAAAATTCATCAAGTCAGAGGAGAGATGAGGGGAGAAAATCCCCTTAAGACTATAAAACATGTTGTCTCCACCTTCTTTTTAAAGTAAGATTAGTGATTATAGAACAATCAACTTAGCATCAATGCCTGGAAAGATACTAGAATAACCATTTTATAATCAATTTGCAATCAGCTAGAGGGGCATAAGCCAATGAATAGCAGTTCATATGCCTTTTATCAAGAGAAAATTACGTCCAACAATTTCTTCCTTCCATTATAGCATTCTGTGCACATTGAAGAAAAGATAGGAGTGATATGTAATAATACCTGAATTTCAAAAGGAATTTTATTTTGTTCCAAATGGCACTGATATGAATAGGAAAGGTCCATATAATCATAAGGTTAGGAAAATTGTTAATGCCCTGGAAGTATGCTATGGAATTCAAAGCAACTTTTCCAAATTTAGAGAGAAGTTTTGCCACAAATAGAGTGAAACTTGATTGGTGAATGATCAAAGTACATTCAGATTAAAAAAAAACTAGAGATAAGAAGCATTTTGATCTCTCACTAACACTGAAAATCAAGAACTAGGAACAGCTCAGAAAACAGTTTGGGAGCAGGGCAGGGGGAGGAGAAAGAGTACCAGAGAAAATTATAAAGACTATAGTTGATCTTGAGAGCCAGATAAACTAACTGTTCAGGTGGCCTGAAAAGTTTTATATCTATCTGACTTCTTACCTGAAGCTCTCACTCATTATATGAGCTAGAAAAGTAAGCTCCCCTCTCACACAAAGACAAAGGTGACAAAAATGCAAAGGACAACACTTCAATGGTCTGTCTAATTAGAGATGGTGGTGGATGTAATGGGAATCTGAAGCTCTTTCCTGCCCCTAGACCCTTTGATAGGCTTAAGGGGCTCTGAGAATGTTTCCTGATTTGAAAGTGTACTCTGCCCCCTAATAGGCTGAATGTGGTCACAAATGGCCACACCTTGTTGCCTTGTAATATATATATATATATATTGAAAAACCCAGATGTTGATGCTTCCCTCTCTGGTAACTTGAATAGGTAATGTATGTTATGGTCAGATGGTTGGAAGTCCATCTACTGATCTGTTTCTTAGTCTGCTTGTAACTTGTGTTTGTAACTTGTGCTTGTAATTTGTGATTGTGTCCTCTGGAGTTCAGGGTGCTGACTTTTCCCCCTGAACTAGGTAAATGATATGTTTGCTTAATTACAGAAAGATTGTTAACCCATTTTGAGTTGCTTTCCTTTAGAAGAGCAGATCTGAGAACCTGTGCTAGCAGCCACCATGGGTATGCTAGGGCACTTCCTGATACAGTGGATCTTGGAATTCTAGACTTGTAGAGCTAGAATGGGTCTTTGAAGTCACAAAGTCAGAAACTACATTGATTTCCAGGTGAGGAAAGAGTTCTAGCAATTTTAAGAGATGAAAGAGTTGAGAAAAAAATGTCAAGAAGAAAAGAATGAGGGGCAGAGCGGAATCAAGACTAAGATCTTGTGTGATACAATGGAAAGCATGATGAAGAAGAGGTATAGATTCATGAAGCAGGGATTAAGGTATTCCTATGAAACCTCCTAAAGAGGCAGCTACACCCCAGGTTCCAAGAAATAAGAAATGGGTTTGTGGGTACTAAAAAGTGCTAGAAGATAATTAAAAATTTAAAAAAAGGTAAAAAGTTCTAGATATCCTATTTTCTAGCTCTAGGACAAAGAAAGAGATGCATAGTTAATATTGGTTATCATTCCCATGTTGAGTGATAAAGACATGGTTATCCTTGAAGTGGTTTAAGAAGAATTGTACTGTCCTTCAAAATTATTATAACTAACACTCTTTCATACCAAATATTGGAGATAGAGAGTGCACAAATGTCTGGAGCTATGTACTGTGTAGGCAAAGACAAAGATAGGGCTAGAAATTGCCTCATCAATGAAGCATTTTTCCCCCTGGGAGACTACAATCTATCATTTTGATTAACTTATTCTCTGCATTATGTGTAGATATTATCCAAGATCCAAATGCGTTCAAAATAAACAATTGATGTTACTCTATAGGTTAGTCGAAGCTGCTCCTACTTTTTGGTGAGCTGAAAAAATTAGCTATTAGGTAAGTATTAGATATTAGGTAAGTATGAGAATATCCCATATGTAGCAGTGTAGAGAATCTCTATTACCCACACCCATGTGGGAATTCTTTTCCTGTCTATACATTTGGGTTAGTTTCTGAGTCTTCATGAGCACTGAGCCAAGGCCTTGGGGCACATTTCCTGTGCATGTCTATACATAAGGTCTACTGTTCTATAGGCAAGGGAGAAACAGCCAACTAGCCAACCAAAAGAAGACTATTAAATGCAAATTGATTTTCTTGCTAGAGGAATAAATGATAAGCCTGAAGGAGTATCTCTACTTTTTAGTTAACCAGGGGTGAATGAAAAAAGAAATGGTCCATGATAAAAGCTAAGATGAAAGAATTGAAAGCAGTATGGGACATTTAAAATCAATGCTATGAGGTTGGAAGATGAAGAATTATGATTCAAAGAAGAAAGAGAAGCAAACAAACTCTCATCTCCTAGAGCTTCTCATAGAGAGAGGAGAGTGGGAGGTGTTTACCTTGAAGAAGGGACAGCTAAGCAGTGACTGGACTTCCTTTACATAGAGTTAAAGGACATGTTCATATTAAGTAAAGATCCAATCAATTGTAGACTGTCTCTAAAATGGAGTGAACAATAGGAAACACAAAAGAGGTTAAGAAAAAGGAATTGATTTGGATATGATTGTACTTTCTGGGAAACCTCATTCTATATATTTTTACTTTTGAATAAGAAGGAACTGGATGAGACACATTTTTAGAGATACTTGTAAAGAGATATATGTCAAATTTAGGCAGCCTAGACAATAACCTATGGTTATATTTTAAAGTAGTTGTGCATTTTTAGTTAGTCTCTAAATTGCATTCTTATTTCAAAATTTAATAAGCAACCACTTAAAATAAAATGTAGTTGTATTTGAGAGAAACTCCTTCATCCATTGTGGGAGAGGAAAGCTTGAACCCTTTTAAGGCTTATCCAATTTGAAATGGTTATAGAATTCTCAAGTTCTAAACATTTCTTACCAATAATTTCATTTTGAAGAAAACTTCACACCTATGAGCAAATTTCATTGGTCAGTTTGGGGTTACAATCCTAAACTGATATATTTATTTATGATTTCCAATGATGTTGGATGAAGCAGGAAAATGTTTTTCATTACTCTTTCTAGACAGTAAACTTCTAGGTTTTATTCTACAGCTTTCAGTATTTGACTTTTCAGAGGATAAATTACTCATTACTTTTGAAGCACTTTTAGTAGAGCTATTTATCGTAGACTATCAATGTTTGACTTCTTTTTTATTTTTATGGAGTCTTATCAAATAGTCTAAATAAGGGAAAACCTCTGGTCTGTGCTTTTTCACTGGCCATCCTCCATAACTAATGCACTTCTTCACAGAGAATCTCTCTTCCCTTAACATGTAGTTCAAGTGCCATTATTGCCATGAACCGATCTCCAAGTGAACTCCTTCCAAACTGCCTCATATTTAATTACTCTGTGTGTGTGTGTGTAGATAGTAAGAGACAAATGCATCTCTATATAGATATATCTTCATTATATATGTATATAAACATACATATATGTATATATAAGAATATATAAACATGTTCTTATATAAGTATATAAGATATGTATTTACTCATATGTCTTTATACCTGTTAACTAATTTATATGTATATAGGTATATATTATTAGTTTATTATATACATGCATGTGTATTGTATATGACTATTTGTGAATGTTTATGTATGCTTACATATGTACATATAGTTGTTCATTATATGTGCAGTACATACATACATAATACATATGTATATTCCTATATACATGTGCACACATAATATGTTTTTGACTACATATGCATATATACATACTATGTGTGTGTATAGATACACACACACCCCTATAAGAATGAAAGCTACTTAAGAGTAAAAAGGGTTTATTCTTTGTCCTTGTAATCCCAACACCAAGTACAGTTCCTGGTATTTAGACCAAACTAAATTTTTGTTGATGGATATTTTATTTAATTTTTGAAGGTCTGTTGAAGCACAGTAAATTAAGAAAGTTAAAATTAGTCCCCTGCTAACCTTGAGTTTTGAATTTTGGAAAAATTACTTCAAATGTAATGTGTATGAACCAAAACATTACTGAACCTTCTTCCTGGACTATTCCTAGAATTAACCTATATTTTTAAAAAAGTGATTTCTGAGGAGACTGGGAAAAGGCATGCAATTTTGCTCTCTACTTACTGGAAACTGGGGTATGATCATCAGCCCAACTCCATACCTCTGACAAATCTACAAGGAATCAATTGATAAGGATCCTTAGCACTCTCTAGACACAATCTGAACAATAATAAAATTCTGCTTATCCATTATTCACTGTGCCCATCACTGATAGATGGTTCCAAAAAATGTCCTGCCTTCATCCCTGTTATTAAAAACTGCAGTCTCGAGAACTAGCCTGTTGTCAATACTTCCTACTTTTATAGACTAACTCCAATTTAGTTCAATTCCTCCCCTCCCTGAGCTATTTCATTGGACTCCAGATACCTTCTCAGGTTACCTGCTACTACAAATCAACTCCCTCACTTCTATCAGAGAAGGAAGGGACCTTCTCAGCCTCCCTGAGTAGTCATACCATGGTATTTCAGGGAAGTACTCTTTCTAGTCACAGAAATTTATTTGCCTGTATATGGAAACCTATTACTGAGCTTTTACAAGTAGATATGGCTGCTTCATACACCAGGAAAACTCCACCTTGAGGCTGAACCTTTGTGGATGATAACCCACATGAACTCATTCATTTCTCAATTATTAACATACTTCTTATCCCCACCCCATAACACTCTTCCTATTCCAGTGATTTTTAAGTCCTTGAAGGCATTATTCAAATACAATTTCCCATCTCCTACCCACTGCCCCCCTTTTTCCATCCTACAGAACCCAACCCTACTCCCTATGTACTCTTTTAAAACTACCCACCTTTACTCCAGGGCTTCCTTGTATTCCTGCTCCATGAGTAATAAAGTAGCTTCCATCTTAAATCTTTTTTTTCTCATTCCCTCAGTCTTTTTTATTCAATGAGACCCAGTTCTCTCCTAATGACATAGCATGCCTGACACTCATTTAAGCTCTGCTTGCATTTTCACTCATATCCCTGCATCACTGGTCATGGTAAAGGAGTTGGAATATTCCTTGTTCTCTGCTGTCCCTTACTGGTCTCAATTTAGCACCATCACTCAGTAACATCTTCTAGTTTGGGGTTAACTCAGTATCTATCATCCAACCAAAATTCTTAAAGCTGTTGTTTCCTTAAAGACTTCTGTGTCTAGCTCTTACTATTTCTCTTCTCAACTCCTGCCCACGTTCTAGGGAACTTCAACAAACATATTAATGCTCCCCCCAATACCATCACTTGCAAATTACTCAATTTACTCACTTTCCTAGACCTACTCCATCCCACCCCAGCTACATTCAGAGATGGTCCTACCCTTGATCTTGTCATCATCTATAAATGGCCCATTCTGATGACCATGAACTCTGAAATTCCTTTATATTTAGCATGTCTCTTTGCTTTGCAGCTCCAAGTTGTAAATTCATTGCCCCTCCCACCTTAATTCTATTATTTTTACCCTTCAATTCTTTCCAGGACCATCATACTTACACTGATTATACTCTCTTCCTTTTCCTATTTTGGTCCTTTGACAAACCAGTTCATCTGTACACTGTCCTCTCTTGAGGCCCTTGCCGCGCAAACTCTCATGTTCTCCAGCAGATTGTCCTCTTTATCATCTTCACTTCTTCACTTATCTACAATCTCTTCCTATCTGTAGGCTGCCTACAAATACAGCCATATTTCCATCATCTTCAAAAGTCACTTATTTGATCTATCTATCCCACAAGGTACCATACTCCTTGAGAAGGTAGTCTATTGTCAGGAGCTCCATTTCCTGTCTTCTCTTTTTAATTCTCTACAGTCTGACTTTTCAACCTCATTATCCAACTGACATCCTTTCTGAGGTTGCCAATGATCTTTTAATTGACAAATCTACAGCCTTCTCTTAGTCCTCATCCTTCTTCACTTCTCTGCAGCATTGTCACTGGCAATTACCTCCTCTTCTTTTCTGTTTTCCTCTCTATATTTTGAGAACATTGTTCTTTCCTGGTTTTCCCCTTACCTGTCCAATAGGTCTGTAAGCTCCTTTGCTAGATTTTCATATGGTTCACTAACTCTGGGTCCCCCAAGGATCTGTTTTCTGCTTTCTTTCTCTGTAGTATTCCACTAATAATTATCAATTTTGCCAGATACAATTACCATTTTAGTTTTTTATTGTTGTTTTTGTTTTTGCAGGGCAATTGGGGTTAAGGGACTTGCCCAAAGTCACACAGCTAGTTTGTGTGTGTGTGTGTGTGTGTGTGTGTGTGTGTGTGTGTGTGTGTGTTTCAACTGAGGCTGGATTTGAACTCGGGTCCTCCTTATTCCAGGGCTGGTGCTCTATTCACTGTGCCACCTAGCCGCCCCACAATTATCATTTTATATAGATAATTTTCTATTTTTCCGTTGCTAACCCCTCTCCTCAGGTCTTCAGTCACATCTCCAAATTCCTATTAGACATTTAGATACAGATTTCTTGTAGACATATAAAATTCAACACATCCAAAATTGAATTTTCACCCCCTAAAAATTCCCCTTCCCTAACTTCCCTACTATTGTTGAGGAAGCCACTAACCTCTCAAACATTAAGGCTCTAAACCTAGATCTCACTTTCAACTTCTCATTTTCTCCTACTCCCCATTTCCAATCAATTTTCAGTTCTTGTTGATTCTACTTATGTAACATCTCTACTACAGCCTCTTACTCTCTGACACTTGCAACCACCCTCATGCAATCCTTATCGTTTCACAACTCTATTATTACAAGAACCTGGTAGTTAATCTCCCAGCTCTAAACCTTGCAGTTTCCTATTGCCATTATCAATACCATTGACCAATGACTGTTAGAGAAATTGTAGACAACAGTAGAGATAAATATGGCATTGTTAAGAAAGATAATATAACTGCATATTACTGAAAGGCACCATAGATAAGAAAACATATCATAATTAAGTATGTGTGTATTAAATGATATTTAAAGGAAAATATTTAAAAGGAAAGCTAACCATAATGAAAAAATGGCCTTGTTGTCAAGACAACAATTGAAGATAACTTTAAATTTCTTTTGTTACACTAAGAACAACAGTTCAATATGTGAAATAGTCCTTCAAACAATACAAGTTGCAACTTATCTATAGTTTCGTAGGTAAATACCAGAGTGTGTTCTAAGGGTCACAAAGGAAGATAACTGACTTCCCATTGTTCACATGGCTAGTAAGGACCAGAAATGAAATTTAAAGCTAGGAATTCTTGATTCCAGGATCAACATTCTATCCAACTTATGTTAACTCTAATATAAAGAAAAACAAGGAAATTATGGAAATGAATATAATGTTGAGAACTAGAATTGATCGACCTCTAAAAATAGATGTTATATCTAAATATGGATATATAATATTTTTTGGTATCAATGAAACCTTTTTAAAAATTTGTCAAGTAAAACATCCTGGAACTCAAGGACATGGACCTACTGCTACTAAACCACTACCATGGTAGCTGCCATTTTGCAGTTTAAAATACTCTATCACCTCTCCATGGCTACCATCTCTGAGTCTATATTGAATATGGCAATAGGCCCCTGAAAGCAGCTTTCCCCTTCCAAGGCCCAAAGTCAGAACTCAGATCTGTTTTTTCTAGATCTCTGCTATAGGTCTCTTAGTAGATTGAAACTATGATACGTTGAGTCATCTGATTCTTAACCAGATTATTATTTGTATGTTCAATTTCAATGAGATGCAAATGGAGGGTCAAACACCCAACCCTATGGTTCTCCTTAATCTTTCCCATTGGGAACTAGAAAAGAAGTTCTAAACAACATCGTCATCTTCACAAAATCTTATCAAAAAGTTAAAAACTAAGAAAAGCTGTAATCTTGGAGTAATTGTGTGTAGTCATGCTTTCATCTAATTGATCAGTGTGGACTCATCAGTGCTTTAAAGTAACATTTTTTTAAATGATTCAGGAATAAAGTATGGAATTTTGAATGATATGACCAACAAAGAAATTCCAAAATAAGCATAAAAGAAGAAATTTTGAAAATCAAAGGAAAATGATAAAAAAAATAAAGACTTTTGAACTTATAAAGAAAACTAAGAGTCTTTTTAAAAGACTAACACAATCAAGAAAACATTGTCTGATTCAATTAGAGGACAACTGAATTGCAAAACCTTAGATTTTAACATGAAAAAGGAGGAATAATGAAAAATTATCAGTAACCATTATACTCAACTGTATGCCAACAAAGCTGAGAAATGATTGGATTTCTATAGAAGCATAAAACAAAAAATGAGCAAAATATGAAACATGTACTTGTTTATGCTATAATCTGGTTACTGTTAGTAACAGTATTCTCAGTTAAAGGAAGGTCCTGCTTTTCAGTATTTTTCTCCTTCAACAACCACTTAACAACAATCCAAATTATAACATGGTTTACAGGAACACATTGTTAAAATGAATTTTCTCTGCACATAAGAAAGGGAACAATTTTTTTAAAGCAGTAAGCGTAAGACTCTACCTATACTTGTAGTGCTAATTCCCCACACCTACAGAAGCTATAAGTATGCCTATGTAATTCTGAATAAAAAAATATAATCGACTATCCACATAGAAGACAGAAGCAAAACATTTATTCATACACCAAAAAAAAAAATCAAATCCCAACACCAGAAAGCCAAATCTATCATAGCAACAAAGAAGTCTGTACACAATAACAATGCAGGGGACACCGCCATCCACAAGTGTTCCTGCTGCTAGAGCATTCCCACAAATGAACACTCACAGCTCTTTGCCTGATTTCTCTCTCTCCCTCAGCTCTAACTACTGTGACGAACTTTCTCTGGGTTCTGCTCTATGTTTCATACTCCACCCTTCTTGCTCCACCCATTCAGCAAACTTCTCCTACTGCAGGCTTCATGTGACTCAGGCTTCCCTGTGACTCAAGCAGGTCACATGGACCTGTTAATGGAACGGAAAGATCTTCCCATTAAGCAAAAATACATTAACAATACAATACCAGACACTGCTTAAATGTTTGTTGTCTTTGTTGAATTTAGCATGATTTCCAAGAACAATCACAGGAACTGCTTAAATCTTTGACTCTTTCCAACTGATGCACCCATAATACAATTCTGCTTAAAATACAACTTATACTTACCTTTGCATTGTTTTTAATCATACATTATTCTTTCTATACACGAAAGCATAGTCATATATTTGTCTGGGCTCATGCCACTTTAAACATCCACCTTAGAATATAGATTCTGTACATATACTGTTCTTCATACACAAATGGTGATTTCATATTGTATAATGTTATAATCTATGACAATAGTAGTACTTTAAGATTTGCAAAGCTGTTTAGACATGCTTTCTCATTTTTTCCTCACAATAGCAATAGGAGGTAGTCACTATTAATATTTACCATTTTGTATTGAGGAAACTGTGGCAAATAGAGGCTAAGTGACTTGGTCAAAATTAGCATTGACTTTATACTATTTTACACTATTCCAAAAATATTTTAATTTTTGAAAAATTTACCTAGTATTTTATTTTTCTTCCAGTTGAATGTAAAAGCATTTTTAACATTCATTTTTAAAATTTTGAGTTCTGAACTATCTCTCTTTTTATGTTCCCCCATTGTTAAGGCAAATAATTCAAAATAGCTTATGCATGTAGTCATGCAAAACATATTTCCATGTTAGTCATGTTATGAAAGAAAACATAGAACATAGAGAGAGGAGGAAAACCTCAGAAAAACAAAATTTAAAAGTATGCATCCATCTGTATTCAGGAACTATCAGTACCTTCTCTGGGGATAGATAGCATTTTTCATCATAAGTCCTTCGTAGTTATCATGGATCATTGTATTACTGAGAATAGCTGAGTCATTCATAGTCAATCAGCTCACAACATCTCAACCATCTCATGTACACAGCCATCTTGTTACACACTACATTTCACTTTGCATTAGCTCATATAAGTCTCCCCAAGTTTTTCTGAGAGTATCCTTCTCATCATTACTTATAGCACAATAATATTCCTTCATAATAACATACTAATAATTTCTTTGGCCATTCCCAATTAATGGGCATCCCCTCGATTTCCAGTCCATTGCCCTCATAAAAGGGTGGCTATAAACATCCCTGTATATATAGGTCCTTTTCCTCCTTTTTAAAAAATCTCTGTTTAGGATAAAGACCTGGTAGTGGTATTGCTACATCAAAGGGTATAGTTCTAAAGTGCTCTACAGAATGGTTGAATCAATTCACAAGTCCACCCCCAGTACATTAATGTCTCATTTTTTCCCCACGTCTCTGCCAACATTTGTGATTTTCTATCCTATTAACCAGTGTAATAGGAATAGCCTACTATCCTCCAATCAACAGTGTCATTTTATATGACTATAAATATCTTTAATGACTTCATCTGAAAACTCTTTATATCTTTTGATCATTATCAACTGGGGAATGGCTCCTATTTTTAAAAATTTAACTAAGTTTTCTATATTTCGGGAATGAGGAATGTATTAGAAAAACTTGCTCCAAATATTTTTTCTTCACAGTTACTAACTACATTTCCCTCCATCTTATTCCCTCACTTTATTCTATTTTCTCTCTCCTTTCACCCTGTCTCTCCTCAAAAGTATTTTTCTTCTCACTATCACCTCCCCCATCTGCCCTCACTTCTATCATCCTTCTCTTATTTCCTCCCCATTCTACTTTCCTGTAGGGAAAGATAGATTTCTATACACAATTGTTTATATTATTCCCACCTTGGAAAAATTCTGAAGAGAATAAATTTCACTCTTTCCTCATCATGTCCTGCCCCTTTCCCCTCCAATGTACAAGCTTTTTCTTGCCTCTTTCATGAGAGATAATTTACCCCCATTCTACCTCTCCCTTTCCCTTTCCCCCAGTACATTCCTCTCTCACCCCCTCAATTTTATTGTTTTTATATCATCCCTTCATATTCAACTCACACCAGTGCCCTCTGTCTATACATACTCTTTCTATCTGCTCTAATAAAGACAAAGTTCTCATGAGATACAAGCATCATCTTCACATGTAAGAATGAGGGTCAACATTACACAAAGGAAAGATAAAAAGAGAGTGCTAGAACCTGTTGTAGGAGCCAGCAGGGTGGGAAATGAAGAGAAGACTGGCTTAAGACTCCTCCTTAAATGGAGGCTTAGGAAGAAGCTCTTCATTCTGCCTTTCTATCAGAGAAGTCCCAAGGACAGAACACAAGGTGTGTGTATCAAGGCAATGGGGGAATCTTCAGTAGGTAGAGAGCCAGGCCTGGAGTCAGGAAGACCTGAATTTGTATCTGGTCTTAGAAACTACTTGTACAACTCTGGACAAGTCACTTAGCCCTGTTTGTCTCAGTTTTCTCATCTGTAAAATAATCTGAAGAAGGAAATAGCAAACAACTTGAGTATCTTTGCTGAGAAAACTTAAAGTGGGGTCACTAGTATTGGATGAGATGGACAGTTGGAAAAAACTGAACTGCAATGACAAGGCGATGATCTCCATCTGTAAAGAGTGTTTGAAGAGCCTGTCTTAAGGATATAGATACAGTGGTATGCAGGGAAAAGAGTAATGAATTTGGAAACAAAGGGCCTGGGGATCCTGTTTGTGTGACCTGGAGCAAATGACTTCACCTCTTAGGGCATCAGTTTTTTTCATCTGGGAAATAAGGAAATGTAACTAAATTATCTTTAAGGTCTTTTTTTTCCTTTAAATTAAATACACAAGAATCTCAGTTAAATTTGATTTTACAATTAAGGAAGAATTTTTTATATATTTGAATTATTCATGATTACCTTATACTGGCTTTTATATCAATTATTTTAAAATTCTTTAATATAGAAAATCAGTTTGTCAAATAATACTTCCCCAAAAGGTGCTAATGTGAATTTCATTTATCAAATAATTCATTCTTTCAAATACTTTAGGCTTGTGCAAAGGCAAGTTATCTGTTTAACAGAATAAGACACTCTGAGTATTACTCACATAATCTTGTTTAATCACTTAAATCTATTTTTGCAACCTTCAAATACAAGTTGTGCCAATTTCAGTAGATTCCTGTATAAAAACAGCAACTTTATACTGAAGATACAGTGACTATCATAATATGACCATAATGTAAGTAAATATCTACCCCCCAATACCATTTTTCTTATATTTTTTTGCCATGCTATGGTACTCATAGCATGTGTACTCAGCTTCAGAAAGGAGAAAAGGCTCAGGGAAGCTATTTCAGTAACACATATGGGATTGCAAATATATGAATCCATGCATGTCATTCCTTTCCAAAATACACCAGGATTGATGTTTACTCAACTAAGGCAACCTGATTTATGAGGTAAATGGAAATTCAGTGACTAGGGAATTCTGGGTTATTTAAAATACACACAGACATGCACACAAAGAACACCAGTGCTGGGTTATAAGAAGTACATGTAGCAAAACTCTTCACTGCTCATAAATCAAAGTTCCTTGAAACAATGTCTATTCATTTGTAAAATGTTTTGCCATCACCAGTTGGAGAAATAAATTCCATCTCAATTTTATTCAACAGCACTTATTGAGGATTTTTGATATGTTAGCTATTTATTTTTAAATAAATAAATAAAGACTATCATAGGTATAATCTACACAGTGAATATAACACTGGACCTGGAGTCAGGAACTCCTGAGTTCAAATCCATCTTCGGACTCTTAAAGGCGATGGGATCTTTAATAATCACTTAACCTCTGTCTGCCTCAATTTCCTCAACTATAAATAGGGATAATAATGGCATCTCACAGGATTGTTGTGAGGATAAAAATAATATTTCTAAAATGCTTAACATAATGCCTGGCACATAAGTGATAGTATTTAAATGCTGACAATTATTTAGGAGAAAGAAGAGCTGTTTGGTCTTTTCAGTTGTGTTTGAGTCTTTGAGAACCCATTTGAGTTTTTCTTGGCAAAAACACTTAAGTGGTTTGCCATTTTTTTCCTCTGGCTCATTTTATAGATGAGGAAACTGAGGCAATCATACTTAAGTGACTTGCCCAGGATCACAAAGCTAATAAGTATCTGAGGTCTGATTTGAACTTGGATCCTTGTGAATCCAAGATTGGCTAGCTACCTCCAAGTACTTGCAGTAGCAGTAGTAGTAGCACCAGTACTAGTACTAGTACTAATAGTTCTGGTAGTAGTAATATGGTAAGGAATGGGGAACATAGCCAAAACATAAAAGATAACATCTGATCTGAAGAAACTTACTTTTACAAGATAAAAATTACAAATGTGACAGTTCAGCCAATTGACAATGGAGATGCTTCTGTAGGAAGAGCTCACACCTGGTTTATGACAATGTGACCCTTTAAGTCTACAGAAAATCAGATTGTCACTTTCTTAGTCTATTAATCATTGATTAATCAAACATGATCAAATATAATAAAAATGTTTCTTTCCTCCAGTACTGAGACAGAACATATTTAGTTTATGTGCCTTGACTAGCTAAATTCAGAAATGCAATCTAGGGGAAAATATAATGGATTACAGCTCTGACTTGTGAATATTATGAAAATATCTACATGATTCTAAATTTTCAATCTGACTAACTCTCTAGATTTCCTTTTTTTTGGAGAGGGGAAGGCAAGGCAGTTAGGTTTAAGTGACTTGCCTGGGGTCACACAGCTAATAAGTATGTCAAGTGTCTGAGCCCAGATTTGAACTCAGATTCTCCTGAGTCCAGAGCCAGTGCTCTATTCACTGTGCCACCTATTTTCTATTACAAGTGAAATCCATATTGTGATCACCAATATTTATTCTAAGAAAAAAATCAGTAAGAAACTTATTAAATCCTACTCCTTGTAATGATCAGCCTTAACATCTTCCCACCAATCTTTTCACTCACCCATGCCACTGGAGATTGACATAGGCTTTCTAGTGACAAATTCCAGATTATTCCAGAAACTTGAGATCATACAAGATTATAGTGTGGTTCAGTGGTGAAGTAGAGTCAGATTCTACTGCAGCCAAAATGTTAAATTTTCAGTGTGAGCATTTATATCTCAGAAATCAGCAAACATTACAAATCAGGGCTTCCTTTATTATTTTGTTGATTACCTAGCCTTGAGAAAATGATGGAGAAAATGTTAATAATTCAGATTAAACATGAAAGCATTTCATGCGAGCACTTTCCCCCCACATGCAATTTTTAAACATTTGCCAGCATAACGCAGGAGAAATGTGCTTCAGTGATCAATTATGGAGTTGTGACTGCTTCCAAAGGATATCTGGGAGGATGGAAAAAAGCAATCCTCTACTGTATCTCACCATCTGGTAAATGTTTGACAAGCTGTCGGTTAAGTTCCTCTAGTGCCTAATCTTTGCTCTGATGCTGTGCCCCTACCCTAACACTGACCCCCAAAGATACAGGCTTGGGTTCATGCTTTGGTAGCACCTATGCTCAAAAATATCTGTCTGAGCACAGTAGGTATGCACTCGGTGCCCAGCCAGCCAACAGGTTTCTAGGCTGCCGCACCACTATCTTTGTCCTTCACTGGGGTCAGAACCAAAAAAAAAATGGCCAAAGGTCTCTAGAAGTCTCAAAGGGGAGGGAAAGAAGAAGGAAAAGGTGTGTATGTATACATGTGCACGTATGTGTATATGTATATGTATATGCTCATACATATATATATATATATATATATGTCTATAAACATGTATGTGTGTGTCATTGATTTATGCTTTAGCCTGGGCCTAACTCAGACCAGTGTCCTGATACTTTAAATCTGATATTGGAACAAAATTAGGCCCCTGTGCATCTTTCAACAAACCTCAGAGTACCCTTTCTGTCCTTCCCATGATTACATTATAGTAAAGTGATAAACAGTCTGAACTTTCAGTCACATGAGATAACCAAGTCTCAATTCGTTTTGAGGAAAATTTGGCCTAAGCTGCGTGACGTAGAGGGCTTAGGGGTTGTGCACCTACCATGGTCCATTTCCTGTCTTGGACTTCTAGGAAAAAGGAAGAACCATACACTTTGGAAGAATTATCCATTTGTTACATAAGTATGAATCCAGGTATAATCCTCAGTGTGAACTCTCTTCTGATCTAGTATTAGTGTCTCTACTTCCTGAAATTACTTTGTCGGTCTTACTCTGAGCCCTCTATCTCTCCTGATGGGCATAGTGGGTCACCTGAGGAAAGGCTGCTTGGGCTTAAACCAGGCATCTTCTATTTGCCCCAAAGCAAACACTTCTATCTCTACCAGCACAAGACATTTTCTACCTCATTCTTCCAGTTCAGTGTCCCTAATGGGATGTAAAGAAGCAATAATGCAAAGAAAAAGAAACCTCTCTTAGACTTCAGGTCTCCTATCTCCTGATGTACCTGTCTATTAGGGATACAGAGGATTCCTATACTCAATGACAAACAGTTTCACACCTAAGTCACACCCTTCATATCCCAGTAACTCCTGTAGATAATCATCCACCTCCCACATTTCACACTCCTACAAACCCAGTTCTTCATTACCATCCCCATCAGTCTTTCCAGCACAAAATTTCTTACTAATTCCACTCAGCCCTTCCACTGTGCTGCCTGGAATACCTGTTCCCAAGATAATGAACTTTCCTTCATCTTAAATCTATTTCTTTCCCACTTCCTCTATCTAATAGCTCTTTCTGAAACAGGCCTCTCTTCCTAAGCCTTCCTGAACACTCTTGCTAATACTGGATGCACTTTGATTCATTCCCCTCAGTTTACTGGTGGAGGGAAGAAGTGGAATACTCCTTGCTTGTCATTGCCATTTCTAGGTTCTCCCCTTCTTCTATCACTCCATAACCTCTATTTCTTTGAGGGTCATGCTAATAATATCTAACTTTAGAACAGTAAAATAAAGGGTCTGAGAAATCTTTCACCAGAGATTTCCCACTGTTGTTAATAGTGTCCTGAGAAGGGAGTTCAGAGTTCAGCTTCTTCCAGGCTGTGACTTTCAAGTGTGTACCAATTAAAAACTTAGCAGCCATTGTCTATAGACCCTCAGATCACTTCCCTTCCTTCCTCAATGAGCTCAACAGCTAGCTTATATTTTCCTCTCCTTCCCAACTCCTGTCTTCATATTAGGGAATTTCACCATGCATACTGATTCGCTTTCAAATACCCTAACCACTAAGTTCCACAATCTCTTCATCTACTTATCTACCATGAGTTATTCCTCCCCTCCACCACAGTTACACGCAAAAAGGGGGTAACATCTTTGATATTGCAATAACTAACAAATATAACACCTTTATGCTCAAGAATTCTGCAATTCATTTATCTTTCCATTCCCTTTTTACCCCTCCCTCTGTCTTCATTTAAATATCCCTACTCTTCACTTCACTATAACCTCAACTCCCTTGATTCCTCAAGTCTCACCCAAGTGATCTCCCCTGAACCAGTGTGAGCTAGTGGTCTATGCCTAATTTCTGTCATACTGTGTTCCAGTTTTCCCAACAGTTTTGTCAAATACTGCATTCTTGTCCCCAAAACTGGGGTCTTTGAGTTTATCAAAAAATGTATTACTATAGTCACTGGCTGCTGTGTCTTGTGTATCCAGTCTATTCCAGTGATCCACCGCTCTATTCCTCAGCCAGGACCAAATAGTTTTAATGACTGCTGCTTTGTAGTACAGATAAAAATCTGGTATAGCTAGGCCACCTTCCCTAGCATTTCTTTTCATTAGTGACCTTCAAATTCTGGACCTTTTGTTCTTCAAGATAAATTTTGCTACTATTTTTTCTAGCTCTACAAAGTAATTTTTTGGTAAATTGATTGGCATGGCACTATGTAATTTAATTTAGGTAAGATTGTCATTTTTATTATGTTATCTCGACCCACCCATGAGCAATTGATTTTTTCCAATTAGATCTGATTTTATTTGTGTGAAAAGTGTTTTGTAAATGTGTACATATAAGTTCTGGGTTTGTTTTGGCAGGTAGATTGCCAAACATTTTATAATATCTATAGTAACTTTAAATGGAATTTCTTTTTCTGTCTCTTGCTGTATATTTCATTAGAAATATACAGGAATGCCGAGAATTTATGAGGGTTTATTTTATATCCTGCTACTTTGCCAAATTTATTGATTATCTCAAGGAGTTTTTTTTTTTACTTCATTCTCTAAGATTCTCTAAGTATATCATCATATCATCTTCAAAGAGTGATAGCTTAGTCTCTTCTTTGCCTAATTTGATTTCTTTGATTTCTCTTTTCTTCTCTTATTGCTACTGCTAATGTTTCTAGTACCGGAATGAATAAGAGGAGTGATAGTGGACATCCTTGTTTCACCCCTGATCTTATTGGAAATGTTTCTAGCTTATCCCCATTACACATAATACTTGCTGATGGTCTTAGATAGATGCTATTTATTATTTTAAGAAAGCTTCCATTTATTTCTGTACTTTCTAGTGTTTTTAATAGGAATGGATGTTGTATTTGTCAAAAGCCTTTTCTGCATCTCTGAGACAATCACATAGTTTCTTCTAGTTTTGTTGTTCATGTGATCAATTATACTGATAGTTTTCCTTATACTAAACCATGCTTGCATTCCTGTCTTGCTTCACTCTTGCTTGCATCAAAGGATGAAGTGAACTTACTTTTTACCTCCACTTCTTCAAGTGATCTTGTTATATCTTATATCCTCCGATAGGTTGTTCCCTCTAATAGCTACCCTCTCCCACTCATTCGTTTCCTCATTTTTATTTTTAATTGTTTATTTTTAACATTTAAAAATTGAATTCTAAATCCCCTCTCTCTCTCTAGCCACTGCTCTACCCACTGAGGAAACAAAAAATATGAAACACCTTATAGCTGTGAAATCATGCAGAACATATTTGCATATTAACCATATGGAAAAAAGCAAGAAAAATATATAAAATGAGAAAATTATATTTCAGTTTAGATGTTCATCAGTTCTTTCTCTGGCAGTGGATAGCAATTTTCATCATAAATTTTTCCAAATTGTCTTGGATCATTGAATTGATCAGTGTAGCTAATTTGTGAGGGGGTTTTTCCCAT
Organism: Pseudocheirus occidentalis; assembly: GCA_028646575.1. Taxonomy (NCBI): domain Eukaryota; kingdom Metazoa; phylum Chordata; class Mammalia; order Diprotodontia; family Pseudocheiridae; genus Pseudocheirus; species Pseudocheirus occidentalis. Next base: position 347,690,163 of record CM053594.1, read on the forward strand.
TGATTATCATTGCAACAATATCTTCCGGTTCTGCTCATTAAAACTTCAATTCATATATATCTTCCCAGGTTTTTCCATTACCATTTTCCTCATTATTTCTTATAGCAAAATAATTGTCCATTTCCATCATGTACTACAGGTTGTTCAGTCATATCCCAATTGATGGCCATCACCTCACTTTACAACTATTTGCCACTACAAAAAAAGAGTTGCTATAAATATTTTTGTGCATATAGGTCCTTGTTTTCTTTTTCTTTGCTCTCTGTGATGCAGATCTAGTACTGGGGTCAAAGGGCATGCACAGTTCTAAAACACTTAGGACATTATTCCAAATTGTTCTACAGAATGGTTGGACCACATCACAACTCCACCAACAGTGCATTAGTGTACCTATTTTTTTTTCTGTATCTCCTCTAACATTTGTCATTTCTATACCTCAGAGTTGTTTTAATTCATCTTTCTATATTCAATAGTGATTTAGGGTTTTTTTTTACTTCTTCTGAAAACTGCTTATTCCTATCCCTTAACAATTTATTAGTCGGGGGATGCAAATGATTTTCATCAATTTAACTCAGTTCCTTATATATTTGAGAAGAAGGCTTTTATCAGAGAAACTTGTAAAAAATTTGATATTACTTCAATGTCTAGGATAACTTTTATCAAAATATAGTTCTCCTGAATCTCTTTTTATTAGGTCTATCTTTACTTTTACCTTGCCTGAGGTAATGAATGCTACCCTTCCCTTTTTCCTTCAGCTGATGTGTAACAAGTTCTGCTCCAGGTCTTAATATAATTTTATGTGTGTGACTTTCTGTTTCAAGTGTACCTCCTATAAACAACATGCAATTGGATTCTGGTTTCTAATCTGTTTTGCTATCTGCTTCCATTTTATCAGTGAGAATCTTCCCATTCACATTCAGTTATGATTATTATGTGTTCGCCTTTATCCTATTTTCTTCTATTTATTTTTTTCTCTCTCTTTTTACCTTTTCCTTCCTCAAAAGTTTATTTTTCTCCTGACTACTGACTCTCTTAATATACTTCCTTTTTTATTACCATTTCCCCTTTCTCCTCTTCCATGTTCGGTAAGATAAATTTCTATACTTGAGTGGGTGTAGGTGTATAGAGCTCACAATTCCACCAACAATGCATTACTGTATTTATTTTTTTTATATCTCTTCCAGCATTTTCCACTTCTTCTGAAAACTGTCCGTATCCTTTATTAGTTGGGGGATGGAAATTACTTTCATCAATTTAACTTAGTTCCTTATATATTTGAGAAAGAAGCTTTTATTTGAGAAACTTACAAAAAAAGTATATTACTTCAATGTCTACGATATGTGTGTATGTGTTTGTATATATGTAGATATGTGTGTGTATTTTTTTTTTTTTGCTCCTTGAGTCAATTGCAATGAGAATGCAGTTCAAGTGTTATCTGCAGGCACCATGCTCCATTTTCTCCTCCACTCTCTAAATTCCCCCTCTTCTATAAAAGCTCTTCCTCACATAAGAGTTTCCCCATTCTTCTTCTCACTTCCTGCCTCTCCCAGTGCATCCTTCTTTCTCATTCCTTACTTTTTTTTGTGAACATCCCAACATAACCAATTCACACCCCAACCCTGTTTCTATGTAGACTCCTTCTAATTGCCCCAATAATGATGATATTCTCAGGAGTTACATTTATCATATTCCCATATACTGATGCAAGTAGTTTAACTGCACTGAATCCAATATACTCTTTCATATTTACCTTTTTATGTTCTCTTGAATTTTGTGTTTGAATTTCAAAATTTCTATTCAGATCTGGTCTTTTCATCTGGAATGCTAGAAAGTTCTATTTCATTATATATCCATTTTCCTCCCTGAAGGATTATATTTATTTGGTTTAGTAGGTTATTATTGGTTGTAATCTTAATTCCTTTGCCCTCTGGAATATTACATTCCAAGTCCTCTGATTCTTTAATGTTTAAGCTGTTAAATCCTGTGTAATCCAACTGTGGCTCCAGAATATTTGATATTTTTTCCTAGCTGCTCATGATATTTTCTCCTTGACCTGATAGATCTAGGATTTGGCTTTTATGTCACTAGACACACAGATAGATAGATAGATAGATAGATAGATAGATAGATAGATAGATAGATAGATAGATAGATAGATGGATAGCATCTCCCCCATTAGGCTGTGAGCTCCTTGAGGATATGAGCTGTCTTTAACATTGTTTTTTATTTCCAGTGCTTAGCACAGTGCCTGATACTTAGAAGGTGTTAATGATGATTGATTGGTGTATATCCCCCTGTAGAATGCAAATTCCTTGAGGACAAGAGATCCTTTTGTTTCCGTGTTTGCAGACCACAGCTATCACATGTGCTTTATACACAGTAGAAACTTAATAAATACTTGTTCAGTTGAACTGAAATCTTCATAATATTAAAAAAAATGCAAAGGAATGTTGAAATACAGTAAGGATGTGGTACATATGGGATCATCAAATATCCATTGAACATTTGAAAGTATCCGGAAGCAATGTAACAATGGAGTTAGTAGGTAAGGGACCCTTTGGTAAAGCACATCAAATAACTTTTTCTACTTAAAGTTCGTAACTAAGAAAAAAAAAGCTGATAAGCGTTCAAGTTGTTTGTTTTCACAAAAACTATTTCCATACTTACCCATCTACTGGCTATGAGTTAGCTAAGGTTGTATTTTAATTTTAATGTATTTAATATTTAACCTACAAAAAATCACTTTTCACTTCAGAACTCTTTTTTTTTTCTTTTTCTTTTCTATTTTTTTTTATTAGTAGAAGCCAATTTCAACAGCAGGTTGTCACAGCCTCTTCTGAATGTTCATAAAAATAAACAATCAGGAGAAGTCATGCCTTCTTTGGAAGTGGGAGGCATACCCCTGCAGAATAAACCTGTCTCCTCGGTGAGAGTGCAAGCTGATTTGGTACAGCGCCCCCCTCAAACACATTCCCTTTTCTATACTTAATTGTTGCAGTCCTTCTGGTTCAAGTTGTGGAGGAAGCTGTGTGTTTACCTTGTGTTTAAGTAGGGGAAAGCTATAAAAAAAAAAAAACCTTGAGCGCTGACTAAAGTATTTCTAATAGGCCGGGCTGGCCAGAATTTGCTGTTCTTTTTTCTTGTGCCAATTTTGATATCCTATAGAACACTGACCTTTAAAAGAATTTGCTGATGAAGACCTGTGTGGCTTCTGGCACAAGCCGGCTCCAGGCTTCCCTAGGTGCGAGAACGCCTCCGAGGGCTTTCGCCCGCCCCCCAATACCCTCCAAGGGCCCGCGAAGCATGTAATGGAGTCAGAAATCACCCTCCGAGGGTTGTAGCGCCCGGTTCCTCCTCGGGGGGCTCTTGCCCGCACCAGCACGGCCAAAAGCTCCTCTCAGTTCTGGAGCCAGGGTAGGCTCGCTTCGAGCCTCTCCTGGCCTGGGGGGTTAAGGGGTATCCTATTTGCAGTCCATCTTTTCTGGACTCGGAGGAGACCCACTGGGGGCATGAAAGAAGGGGGCGAAAGGGCGGGTCTGCAGCCACTGGAGGGAAGTAAAAGGAAGAAGCGGACGGCTCTGAGGAGGGGTCTCAGTACCAGGGGCAAAGGAGCTTTTCCCCCCAGGCAGACTTAAGAAAGCTCTTCCCATCCTTATCTAGGTAAATGTGCAATACCAAAAGGTCTTCTGATGCAGATGGGGACTTAAGCACCTCACAAATTCCAGAAATTCCAGCTACGGAATGGAAGACTCTAGTTAGACTAAAAAAAAAAAAAAAAAAAAATTGCCTTTGAAGCTGTTGAAGTTTGTGGGTGTACAGAAAGGAACATTCACAATGAAGGAGGTTTTATTCTATCTTGGCCAGCATATTATGTCAAAACATATAGATGATAAAAAGCAACAGCACATTGTCTATGGTTCAGATGTCCTTCTTGGAGATCTGTTTGGGGTACCGAGTTTTTCTGTGAAACAGCATAGGATATATGCAATGGTTTCTAGAAACCTGATAGCAGTAGATCAACAAGGATTTGCTAGTCCAAATACATCTAGGAATGATGCCAGGTATTAGCTTGAAATGGGAATTGTTCAAAAGGAGTCTATACAAGAATTGCAGGAAGAAAAATCGTGACCAAATCTGTAGACTAACGCCCTCATCTAGAAGGAGAGCACATAGTGAAACAGAAGAAAATTCGGATCAGTAGCCTTGTGAAAGACACAGAAAATGATAGTATTTTTCCTTATGGTGGATGAAAGCTGTGCCATATGTGTCATAAGTAGATTTACTGTGAAAGAAGCAGCAGCAGTGACTCAACAGAAATCCCCTCAAGTCTGGATATTGATATTGGTGTGGTAAGTGAAAATTCAGATGATTCCATTTCAGACCAAGTTGGTGTTGAGTTTGAAACTGAGTCAATCAATTCAGCAGATTATAGTCAAAATGAAGAAAGACAAGATATCACAGGCAAAGATGGTGAGATAGCAGATAACCATATATCAGGCAGAGGATAGTGACGCTGACTCACTTGATGAAGATGCTGAAATATCTTTAGCAGCGATATTGGAAGTGATAAAAATGAACCCTCCACTTCCACCACCTTACCACAGATGCTTGGCTTTACAAGAGAATTGGCTTCCTGAGAAGAAAGGGGAGGTGTCAGATAAAGGTAAACTAGAAGCTTCACAAAAGGGGAGGAAAAGAGCTTTGATGTTCCACGTTGTAAGAAAAACAAAATGAATGACTCTCAAGATTCTTGTGTTGAGAAAAATGATGAAAAAAATAGTACAGATATCAGATTCCCAAGAAAGTGAGAATTATTCCCAACCATCCGCATCCAAAAGTATTATCTGTTATAGTCAGAAAGATGTTGGAAAATTTGAGAGAGAAGCACAGGACAAAGAAACAAGTATGGAATCTATCCTTCCCCCTAGCACAGTAGAGTCCTGTGTCATCTGTTAGAGACAACCTAAAAAATGGTTGTATTCTCCAGGGAAGGATAGGACATCTTATGGCATGTTTTACATGTGCTAAGAAGCTGAAAAAGAGAAATAAGCCTTGTCCAGTGTGCAGGCAGCCAATTCAAATGACTGTGTTTACCCATTTTCTGTAAATGTGCCCCTATGTATGAAACTTCTGAAAAATGTTCACACATGGTTTGTGAAATTTATTTAAAATTTTATTTTTGTACATTTTTTTCTGAGGAAATGACTGTTTTAATCCATTTTAGTAATGTCTTATGCAACTTGTTTTTGGAAAGATTTTTTTATTCTCTTCCTTTTATGGAAAAATGTTTTGGTTACTTTTTTCCATTTTTGCATCATTTTTATTAATTTTCATTTGTATTACTTATAGAGGCAGCAGGGTATAGCCTGGAAAGATCTAGGTTCAGATACCACATTGGACACTTACAACTTATTTGACCCAGGATGAATCATTTAACTTCTTTGTGCCTTAGTCAATTACCAAGACTTATCTGCTAAGTCAGATAATTTGGGCATAAGTCATAGACAATTGTATTGGATTATTTTGAAACTATAGATCCTTTACTGTTTGTATCTGTTAAGAATTGCTAATTATTTTGAAGATTGACTATTTCTGTTTGTTAAATAATTCCCTCTCATCTCTAGTTGGGCAGTGCGAAATTTTTTGAACATTTTGTATAAATTCTAAATATAATAAATATTATTTAAGTTTAGAAAAAAGAATTTACTATGCTAACCTTTGTTGTGTGGTTATTTGGAAGCAATGAAATTTGTGGAGAGAGTGAATGAATGAATGAATATGTTTTACAAATACATACATACATAAATCATCTATATCTATATGTCAGAGAGAGAAAGACAGAGAGAGAGAGAGAGAGAGAGAGAGAGAGAGAGAGAGAGAGAGAGAAAGAGAGAGAGAGAGAGAGAGAGAGTCCTCTTCCAGGGGATGTTCTGGAAGCTGGCATGAGGCTGGCAGGGAGAGAAAGTGATTGAAAGGTGTATTCTCCACCTTGGATCATTCCAGTCTAACAGTTTCTACTTAGCCCAAAGTGGTATGCAAGGTAAATAAAAGCAGGGAGGAGTTAGTGTGAGTTATCACTGCCCTAAATTTGGAGAAGATGGATAAAGATATGTGTAACTATGTATACATATATATGTATATGTGCATGCATATGCACATAAATGTATATAAATAATATCATACACAAATATATGTATGCATTGTATATTTATGTATGAAAATATGCAAATGTATAAGTACCTATTTTTTGACAAGTCTAAAAGCCAGGGCATAAAGGAGAATAGAGATTGAGAGAGACCGAATTACATTGACTTCTCCTGAGTTCACCTAGCTCAATCATCCAAAATTATGTTACGTTTACGTACACCTAACATACTTCACCTACCATAATTATGGTATGTTCAAAATGCCCAACAATAATCCACAAATTCTACACTGGATGCGTGTCTTTAGAATTCTGATTTTACTTCTCCTGCAGCTGTTTAATCTGGGAATTTTAGTAACAATTTGGAATTTGAATCACTTTATTAAGTCTTCTTTTCTGGGGAGTGGACTGAAATTTTTGAAATTTATTTTGTTTTCTGTAATCTAGTTTGTTTTGATCCATTTTGCAAATGCATTATGCATTTGTATATTTATAATTCAAGAGGCCAAGGCTCCTTTCCCACTACCATATAGCACATTGAAAGAGATATTGGAGAACTCACCTTGTTGCATATGCATTATATATTTGATTGCATTTAGGGCTAATCTTAGGGTTGACTTTTCATTGTTCAATGGGAAAAATTCATAAAGCTAAAGATCTTTAACTTTAACAGAGTCCTTTGGTTTTCATCATCATCATCACCAAATCTACTTTCACTCAATACTGGAATACAACCTATTTGAAAGTGGTTCTATTCTCTCTTCTCTCTCTTTCTCTCTCTCTCTCTCTCTCTCTCTCTCTCTCTCTCTCTCTCTCTCTCTCCCAATTGACTTAGCATAATAAAAGGAAGATCTCTCACCATATACATCATCATTTAAGATGATTTTATGTCAAAAAAAGGAAACCTTAAGCCAGGTGTACATATCATCACTACTAAATAATTCAATAAAATATTATTCCCATTGTTTTAATTACCAGATAATTGACTTAAAATATTCAAATTGAATGTTATGAAATAGTTTCTAGAAAGTTCATTCTTTTGAAGAATATACAACTGCCACTAAATTTCCTGGAAACTGTACTAAGAAACCTGACCAGTTTTTAATGATTTCTTTTATTTTATTAGCTTCAAGTAGTAACGAGATATAAAAGGAAGTGACATCACATTGTGCAAAGACTACAGTACTGAAAGCTAGGACACCTGAACTCCAACCATAACTATGTGTCTGACCTCACTGAAGTCTCAACTTTGCTGGGCCTCCATTGAATCTTCTGTTCAATGTGAAGGTTGGACAAGATGATCCTTTAAGCCTTGCTAGCTTTAAGCTTCTATAATTGGTTCCTTTATATTATCTTAGCTCAGGAAAAGTGTGAGTCTTCAAAACCAGTTAAGTGTGACTTGTACCCATGAATACAAACCATTTTTGAGAGAGACTGAATTCAATCAAACATCAAGTTTTGGGTGTGTGTGTGTGTGTGTGTGTGTGTGTGTGTGTGTGTGTGTGTGTATGTCTGAGACAAGTGATTCATAACGTGATTAGGTGATTATTTAATTGAATCCAATCAGCTGTTTTCAAACACTTTTTTCATTTTAATTCAGCTGGTGATTTAAAAAGGTCAAATTACTTTGGGCAGTAGACACATCTATGCTTTGTTGGTCCCTGTTATGATTTCTATGTAAAATAAAGACTTTGTCTTTTAAGACATAGAATTTCCTTTTTTGTCATGACTGTTTAAAAAGTGAGCTTCATTGACAGAAATGTGGTTTAGATGAGCAGAAATAGCTTAAAGGTTATGGAATTTGTAGCCTATGAAATGCAACTTAAGAGAACAGTTGCTAGCAAGAGAAACAGAGAAATAGATATTAATCAATCAACAAACATTTATTAAGTACCTACTATGTGCCAGAAAAGTAGATTTAGGGGTACATAAAAACATAAATCATATATTCTCTGCCTATTGCTGTGATGGCAAACAAAGGAGAATTTTTGCAGTTTTTTCTGGATTGAGTTTTAGGCAATCAAGTGCCATTGACTGAGTCTTGTCTTTGATTGAATCAAGAGTCTTTGATTGGAAATGGTATATATTATATTGCTTGGAGGGAGAGAATAGAGCAGAGAAAGGAGCAGAGCTGAGAGAGAAGCAAGCCTGAGTGGGCTAGGGAAACTTGCTCATGGGGAGGCCTGACAGAAAGAATGTGATGTCAACACTCTGCTAGTCCACCTCAGAAAGGTGCTCTCCCTATTGATCTAGTGAATTGAGATGATGGTGGTTGTAATGGAAAAGCCATCTTGAATCAAGATGAGAGAGGACTTTACTTGGACACTGTGTATTGACTGAGAAGATTATGACATATTGTGACCTAAGGGGGAATGATGTTTGTATTTTCTGCTACCACTTAAGGATGTGGTGCTAGGGGAGACCCTAGCCTGGTACCCCATGATTTGGGGGATGTAATTATATATACTGTGTAATGTGTTTGACTAAGGAAGACTTTAGCCTGGGACCCCCTAATTGTATAAAGAAGTATTTTGGGGAATTCCACATGTATGCAATAATATATGCTGTATGGGTATTCTGAGGAATGCTATAAGATATACCAAATGATATATTTTGTTTAAGACTATGTGGTCATCTTGGTAATAAGTTGCTATGTTATGTTGTTCTGAATGTTGTGCTTTAGTTTATTGCTGAATGAATAGAAAGTTCATTATACTGTGTGACTGAATCCTTTAAATCATTCACAGCAATAGTCCTCAAAGCAATCCTGCCTGTAATTTGTAATACATTTTCTTAACCTATATTGTTATATTTTATTAGGCGAGACAGTATATGCATAAATAAGCAAATAATACACACACAAAATAAATAGGAGGTAAATTTATGAAGAAAGAGTAGAAACAGGAGAATGAGGGAAAATGTGCATAGAAAGTGGCATAGGCAAAATATTCTAAGGGTATAATAAAGTGGGAATACTTTACAAAAATGGGGGACAGTTATTTCACAGTCATGTAATTGAAGATGGGGTAACGTGTGAAGAATAATGACAGTACTAGTTTGACTGTAACATAAAGCAATCAATCAATATCCAGTAAGGATCTACCACACCCTAGTTAATGTAACAGATATAAGAGGAGTAGAGCTGATTGGTGTAAAGGAAACATCTGCATTTGAGAAGACAGTTTCTAACAAGGAGAGGAGCCTATACCCCCAAGTTTACCTAAAGTTATGGACTTTGAGGAAGACAGTGCAGAGCTGAGGGGAAATATAAAATGTGTAAGCCCTGAAAACTATTTCATGTTTAGATGAGGTTTAATTATAAACCATCCAGAAGATAATTACAGTATTTATAACTTATTGAATCCTTTTTAAGGTCAGTTTAGCAATGTTTTCTTTTATGTCTTTTGTTTCTTTTAGTATTTCTTTTTTTACATCTGTTTTAGTATTTCTTTTTTTAATCTGTTTTAGTATTTCCTTCATGTAGAAAAAAATAAATACTTATCCCACAGCTAAGTCATCTTTTTATGAAAATTTCATTTTTAATTTACCCTTTATAGAGACCTAGATATGGGCCAAAACACAAATTTTTAATGATTTTTCTCCAAGGTGCTAGTATGCAATTTTAAGAACTGAAGAGAATCAGAAAGAGAAAATTAGGCAACTCCCCTCACCCACTTCATTAGAGACCATTCTCTTCCAGGATTGAGTCTGGTTAACCTGAGTAGCACATTTCCCAAGGGAGAGGGATCACACTACGTATCCCAGTATTTTGAGCCAAATTCTTAATATTAGAACTACCTTTGCTTCCTCCAGCATTTATCGTAGCTCACAATATTATTTCTAGAGGTATATGAATCCAAAATTCATTGCCAGTTTTGTACAGTTTCTACTTTGTCCACTTGTTCTAAATTAGCTCTATTTCTCCAATTCAGCTTTTGCTAATCACACAGGCTATGTTCTCTGGAGAGTGAATTTGCTTTCTTCCTCCCCATCCTTTATACATATGAACATATCAATAAATAAATAGTTCTAGTTGTTTAGTCAACTTTTGATTTTAATCACAATTAAAAGCTTTGAAACAAAAGCATGCATTTAAAAATAAAGGCTATGCTTTCTCATTTGAGAGGAAAAATAAAACAAAACAAAAAGGTATGAGCATACTCAACTTCTCTTAGGTAAGAGGTGGAGGGGGACAGGATGGGGCGATAAAGTATTACCATTTTCCCCATGTTTAACCTCAGCATCAGAGCTAATGCTATGAATAGCATGAGCTACACTTTAGGATCCACTATTCTTGACCTTTTAATTCAGTCTCTCTGTCTACTACTACTCTTTCAAATTCTTGGTAACTTTATAATTCTGCTACAATTTTATTTAGTGATTTTATTAAAAATGGAGTAGGAGCATGAGATGTAACTTCTCCCAGATATCTTGAGTCATTGTTACCTAAAGGCACTGTGAAAAGGCCTATTACAGTTAAGTGAATATGTAAAATATGATCCCAAATCATTCAATGGACATTGAAAGTACAAAAGCATTTAATATACTAACCTTAGCAGATACTCTCTAGGGGTAAACACACACACACACATATACATGCACATACACATATATACATACACGTACAAACATTATATATAGTGTGTATATATGTATATGCATAGAGAGCTATGTGCATATATACACATATGTATACACAAATATACACATACCTGTACATATACATAAATATTGTGCATATGTAACATGTGTGTACAGTTATGCATATATACACATAAATTTGTGTATATATACACACGTGTGGTGTGACCAGTAATAGTAGTATTGATTGTGAAAGTGGTTGAAATGAATTAACCATGTGATGACTGTGTTCTCGAGCTATTTGTACATATGGTCAATGGCTTGTTGATGTCTTCAGTTTTATAGAGGAAATGAATTACCTGGAGTGAGGATGACCTGAGTTCAAATCCAGCCTTAGACACTTACTAGCTGTGTGACCCTGGGTAATCCACTTAATTCTGTTTGCTTCAGTTTTCTCATATGTAAAATGAGGTGGAGAAAGAAAATGCAAACCATTCCAATATCTTTGCCAAGAAAATCCTAAATGGAATCACAAAGAGTCAGACATGACTGAAAAAAAGATGACTGAACAACAAAATGCTAATTATATACATGCTATCATTACATATATATTTAAATATATTAACATATATGCTTATATTTTACCAAAAAATCGCAAATTACACTCTTTGTTACTGTTGTTAAGATGAGTTTTTTGTTTGTTTGTTTGTTTTTATGCTGAAATTCTTATACTGAACTTTTTGCGCCTGGCTGGATTTCCAGTTTCCCATCTATTTTTATAAGTCATTGACCAGGTTTTTCTATAAGGTAAAAAGTTGATAATTAATCAAATAACATTTGCACATCAGATAATATTTTCATTACACAAATGAGTGTCTTTAAAATCATTTTGTGATAAAGAAATAACCCACATCTTATGAGCATGTGTTTTCATATACAGGTTTGCTTAAAGCATCAGTGCTCTATAATAGTCATTTTCATGTACTTCTCTTTAAGATACTCAAACTTTTACAATGTGATCTTCTTCCTATAGGCTTCAGCCCTTCAAATCCGTGTATATCCTTGTGTTTATCTATAACATATCTTTAAGTTTTACATTACATGTGCTCAGATATAGAAAGAAAAAATTACAGTTAAATAAAGAGCGTATTATTGAAGTCAACATCTCACTTATCATTTAAATCCATTCTGTCACAAAAGGTCCCAAGTTTATCTCTAGCAGCAATTTAAAGGCCCCATTCTACTCTACACAAATAAGAAGTATTTCTCTAGTTCTAATTTCCTGGAGAAGATTTAAGATGTCAGCAAGCCATCGACCATATCTACAAGGAGCAGGAGAGCCTGGGCATCACAAGGCTAATTCATTTTAGTCACTTTCTCGATCAATACTAATCAATCCTGGCCAAATAAATTATGTGACAATCTCCATTGGCCCAGACAACAAATAGATGAACAAACTGGCCATATCATAAAGCATTCTGCATATGCATTCCTTTCATATTCTCTTCAACCCAGGAATGTTTGACTAATTGTTCCTACCCAGGAGATGAAATTATTGTAAATTTATTATTATTTTAAATGTAACAGAATTTATTGTTGAGATATCTGAATTAATCTTGTAATTAGAAAATTGAATTAATTAGCTAATGCACATAACTGTCATATTTCAAGTAAGGTCATAAGAAAATGAATTAGTAAAGTTTTTAACCTAATCTGTCTAGATTTAGCCCTACTGAATAACTCGTGGGATGTCATAGGAGTTCTTTCACAGCATATATGTGACCGAGTAATGTTGAAATGGAGAAAATTCAAATGTGTCACTTATAGAGAAAAAGAAAAATGAAAGTGTTCTCTATATTGAAGCTATTTTGTTTTTCAAAATGAGGCATGTCAGGTCAGGTTGAACTGATTCACAGATGTTCAAAAGTAATACCTCAAATAATGGTTCCTATTTCTTCTCTAACAAGAAATCTTTTTTACTGACTAAATATTTCTCTGACTTTTTTTTACATTACTTTCCTCCCACTCATATCCCCTAACAATTTCTTTATTTTATGGATACTTGCTAAAGTCTGCTTGCCATTATCCCATAATTTCACTTCTTTTTGATTTCATCACAGAAAATCCCCAATCTCTTTCTACTACTACATCTCTTTTTGATTTGTCTATGTAAGCAAAGCATTGAGGTCAGAATTTTCCACAAAATTCAATTTATATTACAAATTAATCTGGATATATCACCCTACATTCCAACTCTCAGCCCCAATTTGGTTTTTTAACTTATAGATAAAATTTGAGAATTTTTTATATTGTCTAGGTCCATACTGTATTTTTTCTTTGTTTAAATTACAACTTCATAATAAATATGTTTTAACATGCAAAAACTATGTATTATATAATAAAGTAAATTTACATAAAGGTGTTGTTGTTTTAAGGTATATCAAAAGCTTTTCTGCAGCCTTCAGCATTAATAGCTTAAAGCTGTGATAACTTTGGGAATATTCTGTATATATTAGATTGAACAAAGTAATAGGAAAATTGCTCTGTGTATCTTTCTGTACTTCTTTTCCTTTCTTCTATTTAATGTTATTTTTTTTAAGTCCCTACTTTTAACATCCTCTAGCCTCACAGGTCTCATAGTTTTCTCCCTCAAATGTGGAGTTTGGTACTATGTAAAAATCAATTTTTGTCCTATAGTTAATATACAATATTCAAGTTAAATGTTATAATTTATATTATAATTATATACATATAATTATATAGTATAAATATCAATAATATTACATTATAATATAATATAGTATGATATAATATCATATAATTAATGCTACATATATAATGTTTTGTTACAATTACAGACCCTTAAATGATAAAACAATATTAGTTTGCCCATTCATAGAAATAATTCTTATAAGAAAACATATTGTATTAACCTAAAATTTGGTTACTAATTTTAAATAAATTCATTTAGAGAAAAGTCAAACTCCTTATGGCATGAAAGCATATTTACTATAGCAAATATATAGATATCTTTTTATTTCTTTCAAAATGAAATGGTTCTATATTTCTGACAGTAAATGGAAAGATAACTGCTGTACTTCAGTGCAGCTCTATCAAGTGCTATCAGGATCTTCTAGATTTAAAAAAAAGAAAGCTCCACCTTCTTATTGACCATTAAAATGCATATTTGAATTTGCCTCAAATTTTTGTTGAAAGCTGACAAGCAGCATAGCATTAACTTTTGCTCAACTGATTTTAAAAATATGTCTTTTGAAATTGCTCAAAGTTCTATTATTAGGTAAGGATTTTCCTCATGTTAACACACAAAAAAAATCTGTTAACAGAAAGGAAGATTAGAAGGGATGTCAGGAATCAATTCAAGCTTTTAATATCCTGGTAATTGGCTCTATCATGCAGATGAGGCCTGGTCATCTGAAGGTCACAGAAGGATAGAAGTTTAAAACATTGTAATTAAAAATGCAAAGAAGAAAAACCCATTTCCCAAGGGGGTAATTACAAATTATTCTAGAGTTGGGAAATAGTCCTACAAATGGCATTGAACTCTAAAAGGAATTGAAATTATACAGCAATGTTGAATAATAAGCTTTTATATTTATCTGAGTTCTCATAATTTTGAGGAATGTGTTAACTAAAATAACACATTTTATCACCTATATAAGTGATAACTAATTTCCTAATGATCTAATTTTTATTTAGGGAGATTGGGAGGCTCTACATACCCTAGCTAAGTCCCAGTCAAATACTTTTTGTTGTAAATGGTACTTTATTTTTCCCAATTGCTTGTAGAGAAAGGTTTCAACATTCATGTTTGTTGTCTGGGGAGAGTGAAAATTTCTCAGGTAGTTTTGGATTATCGTTCCCCCCTCCAATATTGCTGTCAGTCAGCATTGAGCCCTTTCTGATTTCCTTCCTTTGTGGACCCTTCTTCCCAGCCAATGGGAGTCAGGGACAGCCCAGGCTCACTCCTCCTCCCTTGCTTTGGGAACCTTCCCCCCTTTCCCTTGCTGTCAATTAGCATCCTTGTTCTTTGTAAACCTATTTCACAGCCACTGTAAAATAGTGGCAGGCTTCCCTTTGACTTACCATTGGTGAAGATTTTGGTACTGAGACTTAAGTCTGCCTCTCAGCCAACAAGAGAGGAGACAGTGAGGAAAGGGGGATTGACTGCATAAGAGTATACATTTTTGTTCTGTCTTTTGTAACATGCCTCTTCATGATGAATCATGGGCAAGACGACCCTCTTCTCCTGGGGAAGATAATAAATTCCTGTTTTTATCCTAAGATATCTCTGTATTTTTAATTAGTTTTAGGATGGGGTTTTCCATCCCAATCAATATTTTATAAGATTTTGAGTTTCAAATGTTTTTCTCCCTCTCTCCATTCCAACCCTTCTCCCCAAGACAGCAAGCAATCTGATACAGCTTATACATGTGCAATCATGTTAAACACATTCCCACAGTAGACATGTTGTGAAAGCAGAAACAAAACAAAAGAGAAAAGTCACAAAAAGATGAAAATAGCATAGATTTGGATACAAAGGCTCCCTAAGGAATAATATTAAGGGTTGCTTTTGCAGTATTTTGTGAAGGCCCTAGTTTATTCTGTAACCTGAAGCCACCCGATCTTCTCTTATCTTGAAATGCCATGAAACTTTCCCCTTATCCAGTACCATGGAATTCCTTGTCTTCCCCCTTCCTGTGTCATAAAATTTCCCTTGTCTCCCATATCTCCTGTCATCCATCTTTCTCATCCTGTCCCTAAATCTCTAACCCCCATAAGAAACCCCCAAAATTACATCATCACCAAGCAGGCTGTGTAGCTTTCTTTGTATATAAGTCTGGTCCTTTTCCTATACCAGTGTATCACTGATATATATCAGTGACTATATCACGTATCAGTGACTTTGTTTAGCTCCTTCCTCAATTTCAGGTCCTTATGCTTTTGCATCAGTAAAGCTCCCATTGGGCAAAGAGGTCTGAGTGAATTCTTTCAAAATCTGAACCAGATCTCCTACCTCTGACCTCAGCAGTAAACCTCTGTCTACATTCAGACTTCATAGTTCTTTCTCTGGATGTGGATAACACTTTCCACTAAGAGTCTTTTGGAATTGCCGAGAAGAGCTAAGTATCATTGTTGATTATCACACAATGTTACTGTTATGTTTACAAAATTTTCCTAGTTCTGCTCACTTCACTCAGCATCCGCTCATGGAAGTCCTGATTTTTCTGAAATCCACATGCTAATCATTTCTTATAGCACAATAGTATTTCATTAATTTCCTGTATCATAATTTGTTCAGCCATTCCCCAATCAATGTGCATTCCCTCAATTCCCAATTCTTTGTCGCCACAAAAAGAGCTACCATAAATATTTTTTCTGCATATAGGTCCTTTCCTCCTTTTTTATGATGTTTTTGGGATACAGACCTAGTAGAGATTTTGCTGGACCAAAGGGTAATGCACAGTTTGGGCAGAAGCCAGGCCTTCTTATGTTTGGTCCTTCCTTATCATTATCCTTAATGCTAAACTTATTTGTGTAGTTCAGGTACCATCTTCTCAATGAAGCTTTTCCTCCTTTTCCTGGTCCAATTATTAACACCCTTTTCCCCTTACAATTACTTTGCATAAACTTTGCATTTAAATTTTATTTCTTGTATACATAACAGTAGTACTAACAGCTAGTAATTTTATAGAACTTTGCAGATATCTTATATCTGGTCCTCACCATAACCCTGGGGGTAGGTACTATTATTACCCCCATTTTACAAATTAGAAAACTGAGGCTTACAGAATCAAGTGATTTGACCACTATCACACAGCTAGGAAGTCCTTACAATCAGATTTGAACTCTTTTCCTTTTGACTCCAACACAATTTCCTCCTACCATTAAAAGACTATAAATTCCTTATGGGCTTGGACTTTCATTTCTTCCTCTGTATTCTCAAAACTTTTAACAAAGCCTTGCACATAATAAGCACTTAAATCTTTTATCTGAACTGAATGAATAATCTTCACTATACAGTCTCAAATGTTTAAGTTACCTATTATTAGTAATGACCTAAAAGCTATCATTGGTTCTTTTTTCTCTTCTCTGTTCCTTTTCAACAACTAATTTATTGGCAGTCTACATAGAAAAGAATGTGACATGCACAAAGGAGAGAAGTGATGAAGGTCCAGGAGAAAAATATTGAATTTGCAATTCTCAAATATGTCTCTAATTCCCTACTTCACAAAGTGTATTTGTTGTTTCAGTCAGTTGAAAAGCTCTGAAAAATTGATGTTGACTTTGAATTGTTGGTTTATTTTGGATTAATACTCAGGAGCAGTGAAGATAGAAGCATTTTGAGGGGAGATAGAAAGATTTTGTTTATTTCTGTATCTCCTATGACATCTAATGCATATATAGGTGAACATAAATGTTTGTGGTTAAATGTTCATGGGAACTTATTTTGGACAAATTGTGAAGATTTTGTGACTGATTCTTAAGACTTTTTCATTATTGCTTATAACATAAGACCATATTGTAACATTTAATAAATCAAAATATATAGTAATTGCTTCATTTTAGCAAAAATGAAGGTAAATGTTTCAAACTGACTCCAACAAGTCTCTTACTCTGAATATATTGGAGGAATAAAGTTTTCTTGAATACCAAATCCTTTGTTTTATGTGTCTGAGAGACTGACTCAACATACATCTGGTAGTTTAATTTTAATTTAACATTAATTCTGTCTCATTTTAAATATGATTCACTTTAACCAACTGGAATACCCATATACAATTGAATACAGTATTTTCAACATAATTGGTCACAGTTAAATGACCTTGGAAAATTGGATTGAATTCACCTGTAGGATTAATCATTTTTGGTTTTACATTACTATTGAGCTGATCAGGAAGTGAACCTGAATTCATTGATAATCAAGAGTGCCTTTATACAGAGGAGAAAAGGATATTTGAGTGCCTAAGTGAATAGTATATATATGTATATATATATATATGTATATATATACATATATTCATATATATATGAATATATATATATATTTAAATGTCCTCTGTATAATAAATCAACTAAACTTTGAATGTTAATATTTTTCATACATACACAGAATAACTTTTAAAAATTGCTAGAGCCAAGATGATGGCATAGAAGCAGCAAAGCTCCACAGCTCCCACACAACCACCCTGGAAACTCATAAAATGGGATTCTAAACAAATTTTTGAGCTCCAAACCTCTCCAAAATACAGAAAACACATCTGTTGCTACAGGCAGCTCAGCAGGTGGGGCTCTTCCCAGCAGTCTGGGAGCCCTGGCTGGCCCAGCTGGAAACCCCAGCCCGGGCAGGCCCCAGGGCATCAGGCGGAGCCGAGTCTATAGGAGAGCAGATAGGCTGCACTGGAGGCACAGTTATCACATTTATCAGGCCAGAAGAAAAAAAGGCTAAGAGAAACATCAGTGGATTTTGCTAAATTTGGGGGAGAAGAGCAGTCCAGCCAAACTGCTCCCTGGGCAAGGAAGCAGTGGGAGGCAGCTGTGGCAGCAGAATGGCTGAGAGTAGCAGTGGCCTCCACTGGGTTGCTTCAGAGCCCCCGGCCTGCAGATAGCAGGGGGGCTGAGGCGATCCATCAGGGCCAAGGGTTCTTGCATTGAGCAGCCTGGATCTGGATTGTGGTCTTGAGTGGTGATCCTGGGGTGCACTTTCAGTGGGCCAAAGCTGGGGGGGGGGGATGCAGCACCACACTAATAGCTCCAGCAGCTGTAAAGGCTCCAGCTATTTGGGACAGAGCTCTCTCCCCCCAGGAAGCAGAATTCCACAGAGATAAAAAACAAAGCAATTAATAGACTGGCCAACATGAGGAAAACTAAGCGAAGTAAGAACAGCAATAAAACTCTAGAATCCTTTATTGTGGACAAAAAGGATCAAAGGATGGAGGAAGACAACAGAGTCAGAACTTTCACACAAAATGCTTCCAAGACATTGGAAGAATGCCTACTAGCTATGGATTGACTTAGAAAGGACTTTGAAAACCAAATGAGAGAAGTGGAGGAAAAATTGGAAAGAGAAATGAGAATGATGTGAGAAAGTCATGAAAAGAGAGTCAACAACCTGAATGAAGAACACAATACCTTAAAGAACAAATTAACTGATATGGCAAAGAAGGCCCAGAAAGCCAATGAGGAGAAGAATGCCTTAAAAAGTTGAATTTGCCAGATGGAGAAAGAGTCTCAAAAGCATTCTAAAGAGTATAATTCCTTCAGAATTAGAGTGGAGCAAGTGGAAGCTAATGACTTTATGAGAAACCAAGATACTATTAAACAGTTACAAAAAATGAAAAAATAGAAAGCAATGTGAAATATCTCCTTGAAAAAACCACTGACCTGGAAAATAGATCCAGGAGAGACA
>CM053594.1:347709816-347738953 GCA_028646575.1 Pseudocheirus occidentalis
TGTCCTGTGTAATTACACAGGTACAGCCTGTATTGAATTGCTGCTCCTCCCAGTGGGAGTGGGTGACAGGGGAGGAATTGCAAGAATCTAGTATTTAAAGCTATACAATTAAATGCAACTGGGAAATAATACATACAGGGATGGGGGCAGGGAGGAGCTCCCTGCCCTGCTAGAAAGCTAGAGAGGTATTGGAGGAGGGGATAAAAGGTAACAGATTGTGGAAGGGGTCTTACAGTGGGATCAATGTTCTGGCCTGGGGGGTAGGGACAAAAAGGGGAGAAAATTTGTAACTCAAAACCTTGTGGAAATGAATGATGTAACCAAGAAAATGAATTAAAATTAAAAAATATATATACAAACAATGGGGTAGAGAAATTGATCTTACCCTACAAGAAAGTAAAGGAGGTGGTGTTTAGGTCATATAGGAAAGGACAGATTGGAGAAGTATGCCTGCTGTCTTAGGGTGGGGAGTAGAGGAGAGATGGGAAGAAAATCTGTGACTCAAAGTCTTTGGGAAATGAATGTTGAAAACTAAAAGGAAATTTTTAAAAATGTGGCTGCTTTGCTGTTTGGTCCATATCTATTTATTATTGATATCATTTCATTATCTACAGCAGTTTTTTAACTTTTACATTTGTGACTCATTTTCACCCAACAAAGTTTTATGTGACACTGGGTATATAGGTATATAAAATATGTATACAAGTCAAACATTTACTGATAATAAATCACAAGTTGATTTTAAAACAGTTCTTTGATGTACATATACATTTTATCATTTATTAAAGACAAAAACAAATTTGCATACTTATGAGATGGATGTGCTTTTATTCTTACATCAATAATTAAATCTTGAGAGAATATTTGATATTGCAGGATGTAGAGCATTTTTAATATTTTACAGACTTGGTTGATATTTTGATTTTATAACCTGTTGTCAATGCTGAGAATACAACTTTGTATGTACACATAGTATGAAATGACAGAAGTATGTTTAGGACCATTTCAGATATTGTTCAAAATTCTGTCCTAATTCCAAGCCAAAAAGCATTATAATTCATAATATTCAATAATCTCAAATATGAGCTAATGTATTTCTGGCAGCATCCACCAGTGTTGTGTAGTTTAACAGCATGCACAGTGAAAAGTGCACATGTTATGTTGTCAGAACCAAGATCGAAAAGAAGTTGCATGATGCAGCATGGGAAAGCACTGGCAGAAAGACCTCATATGATTTTGACGTTAATTTTAGGTCATTGCATTTTGAGAAAAGTTTTACTGTTGCCAAATGTTTTTCAACCCGCACACTCAGTTACACCATATGAAGTTGTAATGCACAATTTAAGAACACTGGGTTTTGGTAACAAGATGTAATTACCCTGTTGCCTATCTCTTTAAAACAAGTCTATCTTTTATTTTACCTTTTCTGAAATTTGAACTCCTACCTGACCAGTTTTTACTCCCCCAGCCCATAATTTTAACTTTGTATATGTCTTTCTGTTTTAAGTAGGTTTATTGTAAGTAAATAAATAAATAAATAGATAGATAAATAGATCAATAGATAGATAGATAGACAGACAGATAAATGAATGAATGAATGAATAAATAAATAAATAAACAAACAAACAAACAAACATTATTTTTTGGATTCTGGTTTCTCATCCATTCTTCTATCCTCTTCCATTTTATGGTTGATTTCAACCCAGTCAAATTCACAATCACGATTGCTAAGTGTACATTTTCCTTCATACTATTGTCTTCTGTTTATTCTCTCTCTGTCTCTGTCTCTCCCTTTCTCTTTCTCCATCTCCCATTCTATCTCAAAAGTTGTTTGCTTTAATCCATAGTCTCCCTTAACCTGCCCTCCTTTTTATACATATATACATATGTGTGTGTGTATATATATATATATGCATATGTATGTATGTACACACACTTATATATATGTATATATGAAATTTCCCCATTTTTCAACCAGTTCAGATGAGTGAGGTTGAAGTGTATATATTGATAAGAAGATACGTGCAGCTGCTTTAAGTGTTTGCTCTTCACACCAAATTAGAGTCAGTGCTACATTTATTCTGCACACAAGGACAACATAAAGCAGTATTAAAGAAAGATAGAAATCTAAAGATAAAGCTTAACAGAGGAACAGAAATATTTACATACATCACCAAACTGAGGAATCATCAATATCTGAGTTCATATACTTGGGAGTCCCTTGATTTCAGCTCCCAGAGTGCCAGCTAGGAACATATATTGGGCAAAGTGTCCTCCACAGGAGTCAGACTGCAAAAAATATGTTTATTTTTACAGATCATATCCATTTTCAAAGCTTGGTGCCAGGACCATATGTGACAGCACCTTATTGACTCAGTGCAAGATCCATACATGACTCAGCAGAGGATGTGTTGTGGCTGTGGATTGGGACAGAGTTGAAAAGAGCAAGACATCCATGACTGATACGGCAAAACAGCTGTGTCCAAAAGACACAGAACTGATTCCATATATTCTTAGAAGAGTGACCAACACATCCAGGAAGAGGAATCAACCAGGTATAGTCTAACTCTTTAGTCCTGGAAATGTGACCCCTCTTTCAAGGAGAAAAGAAAATGTGTATAGTCATGTAGGCTTATAAATGTACAGGGAAGACCTTTATATTTCATTGAATATACTGTAGCCCGCCCCACTCCATCTTTCTTTTAAAAGTTCTTTTTCGTGTTTCTCTCCTTCCTGTCCTTTTCCACTTCTCCCAGGGCACACCTCTTTCTCATCTGTCCGTAAATGACTTACTCTCATGCCCTCAGTTTATGTAGAATCCTTCCATCTTCCCAAATAATGGTAAAGTTCTTAGGAGTTACATGTAACATCTTCTCATGCAGGAATAGAAATCACTTAACCTTATTTAGTGCTTTATTAGTTTTATTTCATTTTTACCTGTTTTATGCTTCTCTCAATTCTTTTGTTTGAAAGTCAAAATTTCTATTCAGGTCTGGTCTTTTCATTAGGAATTTTTGAGTCTTCTGTCGTATTAAATATACATTTTCACCCAAAGGCTTATATTCAATTTTGCTGAGACTGTTATTTTTAGTTGTAATTCTAGCTCCTTTGCTCTCTTGTAATATCATGTTTCAAGCACTCCACTCTTTTACCATCAAAGCTTCTAAGTCTCCCATGATGCTTACTGTGGTTCCATGATATTTGAATGTTTCTGGCTGATTTAGGTATTTTATCCTTGATCTTATAACTCTAGAATTCGGCTATCATGTTCATGGGAATTTTCATTTGGTGATCTCTTTGTGGGAGGTGATGGGTCGATTATGACAATTTATTCTTTTTTTTTTCCTTTCTGATTCTAAGATATTGGGGAACTATCCTTTTACACTTTTGCAAATTGTTTTGCCTAAGCTCCTTCTTTGATGAGTGCTTTCAGGTAGTATAATAATTTGTAAATTATCTCTCCTGGATCTATTTCCCAGATTCTTTTTCAATGTTTTATCTCACTTTTAATTTTTTTTTCATTTGTTTGACTTTGTTTTATTGGATCTTATTGTCTCATGTAGTCATTAGCTTCCACTTATTCTATTCTCATTTTAAGGAATTATTTTCTTCAATGAGTTGCTTGTGTACCTCTTTTTTATTTGAACAAGTCTGTTTTTAAGGAGTTATTTTCATTAGTGAACTTTTGTAACTCTTTTACCATTTGGCCAATTCTGTTTTTAAGATGTTGTTTGCTTCAACATTTTTGTGCCCCCTTATCCAAGCTGTTCACTGTTTTTTCATAATTTTCTTACATCATTCTAATTTATTTGCTCAAATTTTCCTACACAGTTGATATTTAGTTTTCTTTTTGGAGACAATGGTAATTAAGT
Organism: Pseudocheirus occidentalis; assembly: GCA_028646575.1. Classification (NCBI taxonomy): domain Eukaryota; kingdom Metazoa; phylum Chordata; class Mammalia; order Diprotodontia; family Pseudocheiridae; genus Pseudocheirus; species Pseudocheirus occidentalis. Next base: position 347,713,689 of record CM053594.1, read on the forward strand.
GACTATTCTAGATTCACACAGAACTAGTAAATGTCTGAGGCTAGATCTGAATTTGGGTGCTCCTAACTCCAGGACTCCTTTATACACTGTGCCAGCTAGTTGCCCCTCTTATTTGATTTTTAAAAAGTTTTTCAGCTCTTCTGTGGATTCTTATTGGGCTTGTGTCCAAATCACTTTTTTTTCCTTTTAGGTTCTGTAACTATTTTGAAATTGTTGTCTTCTGAGATTGTATTTTGATCCACTCTGTCACCAATGCAGCTTATTATGGTCAGTTTCTTTTTGTTGTTATTTGCTTATTTTTCTAGCCTATTTCCTTAATTGAATTTGACACTAAAGTTATACTTTCTTCCCAGGTTGAGGAAGTGTAGGTGATCACTGTCCCAAACTCCAGACTTTTTGGTGTTGATGTTTTTCAGAGGTATTTCAGGGTGGTGGTGGAAATTTTTTGATGCATCCTAGGCAATGTGATCCTGGGAGGGATGTGTTCACCATTATCCTAGTCTGAGCTCTTCTCCTTACTTAGGAAATATCTCTACTTCCTTATGAACATCAGTGGTACTATTTCTTGGGACCCCTGATCCCTTGTGATATGAAGTGATAATTCTCCTTATATGTCCTAATTACTTGTGACTACAACCACTCCTCTCTGCCAGGAAATGACAGTACAGGACTTTCAAACAGTTGTTCCAGGATAGTTATTTCCCCCATCAAAGACAACTTCCTTTTGACCTAATTTGCCTTGTACTAGAATAAAAAAAGTTACAATTCAAACTTTTGTTGGCTGTGTCACTCCAGAATTTGATATGAGGTAGTATTTTAAAGATTTTTGGAGGAAAATGTTGAGACAGCTCACCTATACTCCACCATTCATGGCTCCATCTATTTTGTTGTTGTTGTTGTTGTTGTTGTTGTTGTTTTAATCTTGTCTTCCCTTTCTTCATATATTCTGAATATCTCTTTAGCCTCAGAGATGAAGTCAAGGTTATTGCCCCATAGATTGATATCTGTCCTTCAAAATTGCATTGTGTTTTTCTGAAAGTGGCTTAGTAAACACATTTACCAGTTCTCTCGGGACAGAGGATAGAATGCTGTGCCAAGAGTCCCAAACACATAAGTTTAAATCAAGCCTCAAAAACTTATTAGTTGTGTGACCCTAGGCAAGTCAATTGACCTTTGTTTACCTTGATTTCCTCATCTGTTAAAACAGGTGTAGCAATATAATCTACCTCCAAGGGTTATAGCACATATAGTACATATACTCATGTAGCACATGTAAATGTAATTCATCATAAAGATAACAAAAGCTCATTGGAAGGGGAGAAAATAACTTCAACTAAAATCCCAAATAATTGTTCCATCGCTTCATGTGATGAAGAGGAAATTTAAATGGCAGTACCTCATAATGTTTTATGTACAATATTAGTAGAACACACCAAAGAAATTATCTATGTTGTTTTTTTCTTTTTAAAGTAATTTTTTTTAGTTTTCAACATTCATTTCCACAAGATTTTGAGTTCCAGATTTTTTCCCTTCTTCCCTCCTCACCTTCCATACTTGGAAGACCAAAAATCCAATATAGTTTGTACATGTGTAGTTATGCAAAACATTGCATAGTAGTTATATTGTGAAAGACTAACTATATTTCCCTTCATCCTGTCCCACCCCCATATATTGTGTTTTCCCCTTTGACCACTTTTCAAAAGTATTTGCTTCTAACTATCCTCCCTTCTATAATCCCCCCTCTCATTCCCTTCCCCCATACTTTCCTGTAGGGTAAGAAAGCCAACTGATTGTGTATGTTATTCCCTCCTTAAGCCAAATCCAATGTGAGTAAGATTGACTCATTCCCTTTCGTGTTCCTGCTCTTCCCCTCCATTGTAGCAGCCTTCTCCTGACTCCTTTATTTGAGATATTCCATCCCCATTCTATCTCTCTCCTTCTCCTTCTCCCATTATGTTACTCTCTCACCTCCTAATTTTATTTTTTGATATCATCCCTTCACATTCAACTCAACCTGTGCCCTCTGTCTATGTATACATGTACACACATACACACACAAATACACATATACATCATCATATACACATAGACACACATATATGTGCATGAATACATATACATATACATAAATATATATTTACTTGAATTATCCTAATACTGAGGAAAGTCTGAGGAGTGACAATGATCATTTTTTCATATATGAATGTAAATAGTTTAACTTTAATAAGCTCCTTATGATTTCTTTTTCCTATTTACCTTCTCACTTCTCTTGTTTCTTGTGTTTGAAAGACAAATTTTCTGTTCAACTCTGGTCTTTTCATCAATAATGCTTGATTATTTGCCTCTATTTCATTGATTAACCATATTTTCCCCAGAAATATGATACTCAGTTTTGCTCGGTGGGTGATTCTTGGTTTTAATCCTACCTTCTTTGAACTCCAGAATATCATATTCCAAGTCCTTCAACCTCTTAATGTTGACGCTTCTAGATCTTGTTTTATCTTGATTGTGTTTCAACAATACTCAAATTGTTTCTTCCTAACAGTTTGTGATATTTTCTCGCTTACCTGGGAACTCTGGAATTTGTCTATAATTTTCCTAGTAGTTTTCTTTTTGGGATCTTTTTCAAGAGGTGATCCATTAATTCTTTCAATTTCCATTTTTTCCCTCTGGTTCTAGAACATCAGGGCAATTTTCCTTGAGAACTTCTCGAAAGATGATTTCTAGGCTCTTATTTTGATCATGGCTCTCAGGTAGTCCAATAATTTTAAAATAATTTCTCCTGGATCTGGTTTCTAGGTCAGTGATTTTTTCCATGAGATAGTTCATGTTGCCTTCTTTTTTTCATTCTTTGGGATCTGTTTTATAGTATCATGCTTTCTCATAAAGTCAATATCTGCCATTTCCTCCAATCTAATTTTGAAGTAATTATTCTCTTCAGTGACTTTTTGACATTATTTTTTCCATCTGGATAATTCTGCTTTTTAAGGTATTTTCCTCTTCATTTTTTTTTACCTCTTTCGCCATTTGAGTTAGTCTATTTTTAAAGTGTTATTTTCTTTAGTCAGGCTGTTGACCTGCTTTTCATGATTTTCTTTCATCATTCCCATTTCTCTTCCCAGTTTTCCCCAATTTCTCTCACCTAGTTCCAACAGAATTCCCCACACACCTTTTACTTTCTCTTTGGTATTTATGGGTTGAGAAGTCTGGAAACTGCCACAACTGCCAGTGAATCCATCTCTTGAAGTCTGTTCCAGCCATTCTGTGCTGAGGGTATGGACTGGCATGGCTCACATGTGTGAGCTGTGGGACTGTACTCTGTTCCCAGCTCAGTGTGATAGACCCTTCCTATTGGCCTTCCAAGCTGCCTTCAGTGGGAGATTTGTTTCTCTCTGTCTCTTTGTGGGTTCTGTAGCACTATTTTTTTTAGTCATATTCATAGGTTTTAGGGTTGGTTGGAGCAGGAATTCAAGCAAGTTCCTGTTTTTGCTCCCCCATCTTGGTTCCTCCCCTGTAATTATCCATGTTTTAATGGTTGATTCTGGTGTTTGGAATATTTCCGAGGCCTTCATTCCCAACTTTTTATTCAGGAAAATAAATGGATGACAAACACTGAATTTAGTCATTTCCATACTACTGTGCTTTGGATCAAACTAAAACATGTCCCAGTATGAATATATCATAAAGAAAAATGTAAGACAAAAAACAGCTGCTTTAATGTGTTTGTTTCATTATGCAGAGTTTGATTTTTTTCAAAATTAATTAAAAGAACTTTGGAAATCATCAGTAAGAGCAAAGATACTTTTTGTAGCATTAAAATATTATAGCCTAGATGGCAAATATTGCACTTGAAATTCAGCACAGACAAGAAATATTTTAATTAGTATAAAATAAGCTGTATTTAACTTAAAACAGTGTGGACAATAAGGACATTTTCCAATGAGTATTAAGTCATTAACAGTAAACCCAACATATCCACACACCACTATTTCAAGGATGTCTTTTTACTTTAAGTGAACATGAAGGAAATTTCAAGATTACACTTTCTGATGTTGCTGATGTGGAATACAGGAGAAAAGAATTACATTTCCTTCCGTTTCCCTAAAGATCAAATCACCCTTGTGATTGTGTAGTCCCATTCTTTTAGTCTTGTGTTAAAAATAAAGAGGAAGAACTGCATTTTGAAAAAAGTTATAATGATGATGATAATGCAGTTCTGTTGAATATTGTCAAAGAGAAATTCTCTATGAAATGGGGACCAGTGTTTGAGCTTCCAGGATCTCAGTCACTGAGTTACAAGATGAAAAGTGTCATTTTTCTTGACAAGTCTCTTACCACTTTGTCCCCAGGCAAACAGCTCAACTCTAAAGAAAAAATAAAGCAGCCTTTAGATGGTGATTTGGTATAACTATTTCTTTAAATTAAAGTAAGAGTGTGCTGTAAAATCCATTGTGGTTAATTTCAGTGAAATTATTTTTTTAGTTCCTCTGGCCAATAAATACATAAAATGTAATTTTTTAACTCCTTCAAATTGCAGAAAAGGCTCATTCTACTTTTGTAATATAGTAGATAAATTATTTGGGTTGGTTGTACAAATCAAGATAAATGTTCCAGAATGGGAGTTTACTTTGATATAAAACAAAAACTAATGAACACCATGCATCACAAGCAAAGTTGAAAAATGGAAAGATCTAGGAAAAACAAAGTCAGCCTCTCTGATCATTAAGCTGAAGCTTGTGTATGACCTTAAAGGTTGGGAGGGGGAGAAGTTTTGTAGCAAATTTGCCATTTCTTATAATTGAAGTGAATTAGAAATGTATATGAATAATGGGGGAAGAGGTGGGGTAAGTGGGTATTAGATGAATCTTGTTCTTATCTGAAATAGACTGACTGTCAAATATATACCTACCTATAGTTTGATGTGTAAATACATCAAACTCAATAGTGAAAAGGGCACAGATGGGAGGATAATATTAAGGAAAGAGCAGCTGGAAATAAATTCAACTTCCTAACTGTGAAGGGTTGATTAAAAAGGAGAAAACATAACAATACAACACAATCCAAATGAAGAGAAGAAGAGATAAAAAAGAGTAAAGAACTAGAATACAAGGCATGCTTTAAATTATTTCTCAGATGATTATCGAATGACAGAATAAATTATACTTTATGAAATGTAATATGGTTATATTCCAAGAAATTATGAAAGAGATAATTTCATAGAATTCTAGGTAATATAAATTGTTGTAGAGTAGAATGAACAGAATCAGGAGAATGATTTGTAAAAGATATCACAAAGAAAAACAACTTTGAAAGGCTTAAGAACTATGATCAATGTAATAGCCAAACATGTCAAGAGGATCTACACCGAAGCAACCTGTGTCTTGACAGAGAAATGATAGATACAAAGTGCAGAAAAAGACATATGTTTGGAGGCACGACCATAATCCCTTACAGCTCTGAATCTGTGGGCTCTTGATGCTATGAAACATAGGCTGCTTTCTCACACAAACTCATAACAGTTGTATACATCTGTAACGAAAGTAACTGTTACAGCTGCAGTCACTATACATGCAAATAATACTGGTATTTAAAATCTACGGAGTATTTTTATTTGAATAGTATATTTGGTAGGTTTTCTATTTCAGAGAATTGGTTTAAAATTAATGAATGTTCTGAAAGACATGCATTTGTATAAGAAGATGAGAATAGTTAGTTCCCAACTGAGGGAATAGGGTATATCTTCCCAACAGGCTAACTGGCATATAATTGCCTGAATTACTTCTTTCCTCCTTTATTTCTGAAGTGCTACATTACTTGGTTTCTCAATCTTCTGGTATGTATTTCTGACTTTTCAAAAGCAATTGAACTTGAGTAATCATGTGAGAACTAGTCATATACAAAACCTTGAATACAGATGAAATTTAAAGAGGAAAAAAGTCACTGAACCACTGCTTGAAGGAACCGTGACACAAAGCAGAAGCAATTACCTTTCTGATTTTATTTTCAGTCCTACCTAGTTTAAGTGGCTCAATAAATATATTAAAGTATCACAATTTCTTTAAATTTCCTCTAAGTGCTTCTTATCCATTCATTCCACTTTTGGAACTTTTCGCCTCATTTTATGGGACTATTCATTCAAAGCAGGTGATGAATAAATTGAAAAACTGACTACAAATATTAAAACTATCATCATTTTACATATTTGGACATATTTGATGATTAGAGTCTGAAATGCTAGGATAGAACTATTGAGCTTAATTTATTGTGATTTTTTTGAAGTCAAAAGAATACTACAAAATAAAGATGACTGAAATATAGGATGTTTGAGTGAATAAGGGATGTAAAATCCTATCAGGAACCAAGATTCATTAAAACAATCACACAGTCCTCTCAGTACCAAGAGCTTTAAAAAAATAAAATAAAAAGAATGAAACTTCAATAAATCTATGAAGAAAATATATGTAGTCATATCTTTTTAATCCCTCCAACAAATAGCCAGTTTTGTCAAAAGGTGTGTTTATTCGTGTGTGTGTGTGTGTGTTTGTGTGTGTGTGTGTGTGTGTGTGTGTTAAGGTTAGTTAGAGAGAGCATGGTAAAATTAAAAGAGCAGCCATTTTAGAGTCATGGTACCTGTTTATGTCACTTAGCAGCTGTATGACTTTAGACAAGTCATCTAATTTTCCTGAGTTTCATTTTATTCAAAAAGTGAAAGGGTTGGATTAGATAGTATCTAAGGTACTGTCCAGCAATACCACTTTGTTGCTAAGCTTTACTTATATTTAAAAGGGATCAAAACATATGTTGAATATGGCCATTTTATTTTTTTAATTTTCACTTAAGAACATGTAAGCTTTTAGAGAGAAGAATTGTTTTATTTTTTATCTCTGACCCCCAGTACTAAGAAGTGTCTAGCATATATTAGGTACTTCATAAATGTTTCTTGAACAGTTAATAAATTATTTTTGTCATATGACAACAGATGTTCCAACTGATTGAATATCAGTGTGATAAATAAGAAATCGTTCTAGTAATTTGGTGTCATGTAGACAAAGCAATTTTATCTTCCCACTGTGCAACCTTTTAAACTGGCTATTTTGGAATTGTGTATTTATAATTTATGTAAATTTTATATAATCCTTGAATTAAATAAATACTCTATTACCTTACACTTGATAACTAGTCAACCAATTAGGATTTCCCCAAGTATTTTCTAGTTGCTGAAAAATGTAGAACAACCTGAAAATGCTTACAGAAATTTAAAAGTGTTCTATTCATTTATGAAAGAAATATGCTTCAAGTTGTTGCAGGGCTTTTTTTAATGTTTCCAAAAACACTTGCAAATATTATTTTTCCTGCCCATTTTTCTTACCAAGCAGTATATTTTTGAGAATACATTATATACAATACCATTCATATCTCAAATCCACTTGGTCAGCCTCAGGGAAAAAAATGTATTAAATCTTTGCTTGCACCGTGAGAGGGAAAAATAGCTACAACTTTTTAGTCCAATCAGCTATGGATAAATCAGAAATGGAAAAACTATATTTTTTTCATCTTGCAAGATGGAGAACTATAGGGTTGAACAGCTAAAATCTATTTGGTGATATATTTTTTCTTGTCATATTGTAATTCTAAGTTTCATCTCCATTCTATATTTCTTATATGTTGTACATAGAAGCAGCATTGCACAACCTTTCTCGTTCCACCTACTATCATTTCTAATAGAATTCTAACATCTAAAGATGAACAATGAGTCACCTTAATCTTTTATTTAGGATTTTTAAAAGTGAACTTAATTCTCTTTAAAGGTCCTAATTGACAGTTGATAGACTATGCTCTTTTATTTTCCTAATAATCAGAACAGTACAAAAAATGTTTCCTTGTGTCCTCTTTTTTTTTAATATGGTCTTGTTTTCAATAAAGAGCATGGTAAGACTATTTGTCATTTCTCATAGCAAAGTATTCTTTTTCTCTTAAGGAGATGCCATATATATTTTTGTTCCTTTCCAGAAGTTAGCTTATGTTAAAAAATATATATATTGTAAGTGTAATGATAAACCATTCTGAGAAGTGACTCCTCTTTCTATAATTGGAATCAGTTTTACTGGCTTTTTCCTTTGAATTGCCTTTTTGTTTTGTTATTTTAACTGTGTCTGTAAAACCACAGGTAATTTTAGGACAGGATAATGCCTGATATTAACTGCAGTTTAGCTTACATTAAAAATTAGTTTAACCCAAGCATGATAAAACCTCTTTTTAAATGCAAACAACTTAAGTGAACAAATCGTTGATGAAATATACACCCATGCAATCAAATGAACTGTTATCTGTGGCAAATGCTTAAAATGAGCAGCCAAACTCAAAATAAGAACTGAACTATATAAAATATAGCTGTATGGACATCAAAGCAATGGATATATTTAATTAATTTATTAGAAAACAATTCAATAAATAAACTAATCAACAAGCATTTATTAAATTCCCACTTTGGATTTTGCTAGGGACTAGAGATACAAAGAATGAAAAATATTCCATTTTCAAGAAGTTTATATTCTAACAAATCAGCAAAACAATAAACTTCTTGAAAAAATCAGTTATCTCATGCTGTATGGCACAGGTTCTCAATCTTCCTAATGCTGCAACCCTTTCATACAGTTCCTAATGTTGTGGTGACCCCCAACCACAAAATTATTTTGTTGCTACTTCATAACTGTAATTTTTCTACTATTATGAATTCCAATGTAAATATCTGATATGCAAGATGTATTTTCATTGTTACAAATTGAACATAACCCATAGGTTGAGAACCGCTGGTCTAGATTAATGATAAAAGGCTTTCCAACATAGTAGAACCTTATCAGATTTTTTGAGTATCCAGATTCTTCTCTACATTCTAAAAAGTCATCATATTAGGCCTTTAATAGAGGTGACATAGAACCAAAAACTCATACAAAATATTGCAAAATATTGCACGAATGGTGTTAGGAAACCTACAATCCCACATGAAATAAAACTCAGGAAAAATGAAAAGGACAGAAAAAAAACAAGGAGGGGTTAGCATACTATTTGAAGATCAGTTGTAACACATTTGTTGATATGTATGTGTGCATACACACATAACTATTATTTGTGTATATACATATGTGGTGTGTATCTTTGTGCATTTAATCTGAGCTGGTCTTTTGAGCATGTTCTCTTTGTCAAACTTGGAGCACCTTTTATCCTAACAGTTAACCCTACTTCTCTTCATCATTCTTCTGCTCTTTTGGGGGGGGGGCGGGTAATGGGGGGATCATCTCCTACTTCTGTGCCCAGAATGGATGCCATAAATTAGACCAATGATAGGGGAAGAATTTGATTTCCTATGTTTAGCTCAAGTTTACCCTGGCTCTGACAAAACCTTCTGTGTTGTACATCCTCTTTACTTTCCAGTGTTTGGGATGGTCCTAATGAGACAAGGAGTTCAAGTCATCATGATCTTGAAGCAAGGAATGCAAAGGGGTGTGAGGCTGTGACCCGTCAGTGAGACAAAAATATCCTGAGGACCCAGGGTGCCTAGAACTCAAACAAAAAGTGGACATGGGGATTTGGAACTGTGACTGTACTCTTAAGAACCAAGTTAAGCTATGAACCTAATCTCCTCCCCAAAGACAATATTGTTACAAGAGTGGAGGAGGGATTATGCATATGTGGGTCTGTATACACACATCTGTGCAGATAGATAGATATATACATATAGAAGTAAAGATAACTATATAAATATATTGATACTTATATAAATACATAGATATATAGATACAGGTTTACAAAGAGATGTGATTTTGTATGCTATTAGAACTGTTGAGGCATATGTGTTTCTTTGAATACTTCACTCAGTTTTTTATTAATTGATTGGTTCATAAATCTACAACCAGCCCTTATGTCTTTGAGTTTTTTATTCCATTTAATATTATAGTGCCTTTTAAAGTCATTATCTTTCTGAATAATTTTTATAATTGGTTCTCTAAATTCTAGTGTATATGGCTAACTATGCTATCCCTCAGTGTTCCAAAATCACTTCGAGTTTAATTTTCTTTTTTCTTAAAAACTTTAAAAAATATTTTAAGAAGAACATTTCATTAGGAAAAAACAAAGAAGATGAAAGCCTATGAACTAGGGCAATTCTGCTACATGCAGTTTTGGGTGTGTTAAATTTAACATAGTAGTTCTAAAACTGACTCATTTCTATCTGCATATGAAATTATTTTTGTTTGTTCTATGTGTTTTATAGTTTGATTAATGTTCTTTTCTTCCTTTTTAAAGTATCTATCACTACCCATACATACAAATGGAAGCTGTTATTGTAACAAACTAGCTTGGTAAAACAAAAATAAATGAACACATCTCAAATATCTGAAAACATTCTGTATCTCTATTCCAACACCCCCTGCCAAAGATAGAGGCATGCTTCATTAATAGTCCTGTCCGTAAGTGATCATCACTAACACAGTCCAATCTTTTCTTCCATGTTTATCACCATTCACTCAGAACAAAAAAAAATCCCAGTTATTTCATCAGACTTCAAAAAGCTATATCTGTCACCAAAAAAATCGTGGATTTCATTTTAGGCTTTGATTCTAGTAGAAAGACACTTGTAGGGGTGGCTAGGTGGTTCAGGGAATAGACTGGCCTTGCAGTCAGAAGCACCTGAGTTCAGGTCCAGCGTAAGACACTTAACCCCAAAACTAGCCATGTGACCTTGGGCAAGTCACTCAACCCCAATTGCCCTGGGAAAAAAAAAAGAACAAGACACTTGTAGCTGAAGTTTAGCTTTTGGTTATTCTCTCTCTCTCTCTCTCTCTCTCTCTCTCTCTCTATATATATATATATATATATATATATATATATATAATTTCTCTAAAAAATAAACAAATAAAACCTTTTAAAAGACTATACCCAACCTCTAGAAAAGGAAAATAAGTTTCTTGCAAGCAGACAGTAAGGAGGTAGGGTGAGACAAGGAGAACAAAAGAAATAATTGAATCTGGCATTAGGGGAAGTTAATGATTATGGTAAAGAGTACAAACATCATATCTCAGGATACAGAGTGACTAGGATGCCTTTTCTATTTTGCTTTTATGAATTTCTGTTTCTAAGAGTGAGATACAAAAAACAGTTCTGCCCCAAAAATATTAAATAAATGTAAGTTTGTAGTAAATTAATTTTCAAACTGAAATATAGACAAGGGGAGGAGGACATAGAATGAGTTTTTTTAATGGAATATCACATAAATGGGACAGAGAAGAGAGCTCAAATTTGGCATTTAGAAGTCCTAACACTAGGAGCAGCTAGATGGTGCACTGAATGTAGCACTGGCCCTGAAGTCAGGAGGACCTGAGTTCAAATGCGACCTCAGACCCTTAACACTTACTAGCCGTGTGACTTTGGGAAAGTCACTTAACCCCAGCTGCCCTACCTTCTCCCCTCCAAAAAGCAAAAAAAAATGTAGGTGATTACAAAAATAAATATGTAAAAAGTCCTTTACTGAGATCTCAAAGAGGATAAAAATAAAGAGGAGCTTGAAGTAAAAGGAAATATCTTAGGAAAGAGAATGACAAAAAGAACCTTAATAAAGTTAAGAGGTGGGCCTTCTCCTTGCCAAGGCAAAACCTTTGACATGGATGTATAATGCCATTCCATCCTCTCTTCTTCAAAAAATTCCCCTTCCATTTTCCCTACTCTCTCACTCATCTTTCTCACTCTCTTTTTAATTCTCGATCCCTCTCTGTCCTCTTGATGTTTTCCTGCTACCCTCAAACACATATGTATTTCCTTCCACTCTAAAAGCCAACTACAAAAATCCTCTTTTGATCCATCTATATACACTTCTTACTTCCTGTATCTTTCCTCCTTTTGTGGCCAAAATACTTGAGAAACTCTTCTACAATCAGTACCTTCAATTAATTTGTCCTCAGTCTTTTAAATGATCTAGTTTGGCTTCTAGTCTCATCATTCAAGTGAAACTGATCTCTCCAAAGTTTCCAATGATCTTTTAATATACATTTCTACTGAGATTTTCTTAATCCTCATGTTTGTTTGTTTGTTTTTATTATCTATAACTTTAGGCTCTCTTAATCACCACCTTTTCCTTTATCCTTTCTTCACTATATTTTTTAAGTTTTTGTTTTTAACAATTCCCCCTCCTTTCTAGATGCTTATTCTCAACTTGCCTTTGCTATATCCTTATCCAGTTTATCGTTAACCTTAAGTGTTCTCCAGGTTCTTCCCTCTATTACTTGGTGACCTTTTCAGTTTCTATGGAATGTATTTTCATCTCTAAAAACACAATTCTCTGTTCTACTTATCTACTTATCCACCTCTCTCTCTCTCTCTCTCTCTCTCTCTCTCTCTCTCTCTCTCTCTCTCTCTCTCTCTCTCTCTCCCTCCCTCCCTCCCTCCCTCCCTCTTAACTTGAAGTCTTGTATCCACATCTGCTTATTGGGTTTCTCAAACTATATGCTCCGTAATCATCTTAAATGAAATATCCAAAATTCCACCAAGTCTTTTCTGTTATTCTCACAATCTATTCACAGAGATCAGTTAATTCATCAGTACATATATCTTGTACATTTGCTACACATATAGGAAACCCAAGCTCAAAATAGAAAAGAAGAAAAGGTTGAATCATAGAAAGAAAGAGAGAGACAGAGAGACAGAGACAGAGAGATGAAAGACAGAGAGAGACGGAGACAGGGGAAGGAAAGAAGGAAGGAAGGAAGGAAGGAAGGAAGGAAGGAAGGAAGGAAGGAAGGAAGGAAGGAAGGAAGATAGATGAGATATATTTCTATTTCAATGATGCCAAGCTTTTCTTTGCAAGAAAAATAATTCATTTTTAATACCAATGCTTTAAACATATGGTAAATGCCTCTAAATCATTGAAAGTCGTGATCTCAGAAGAATCATGATTGCAGATTCCTCAAAGGACAATGGAAACACTCTGGGTAGGTGAAAGAAAGATGCAGGATATTGTCAATGTTGCCAAATACCAAAGCAAAGTAGTGTAAAAGTAATCAATCAATTAGTAAACATTTGCTAAGACCATATTTTGTGACAGGTACTGTGCTAAACTGTTTATATCATTAGATGTGAAATGAGGTGGTATTATCTTGTAGATAATGATAACAAATGAGTATATTATGTTACATCTGTGTACATGAAATATTAAAACACTTAACATAAAGCCACTAGCTCTTTGGGTAGAAATTTTATGGGAGGTTTCATGGAAACATATAGAAAGGAATCCAGTAAAATAAAAAAAATAACTATGAATGATTGTCATTTATGCCAGCACAAGAAATGCCCATATTAGTGAAATCAGAGGTGTCACAAGTGTTAAAATAAATACCAAATATATTAGTTTAGTTAATAGTAGTTATCAGTGATATGGTTAGGCCCCTCAGTGGATAGGGCTCTTAGCCTGAAATTAGGAAGAACTGAGTTCAAATCTTTCCTCTGGTATTTAAAAACTATGTGATCCTGGGTAAGTCATTTGGTCTCTCTACTTCAGTTTCATCAACTATAAAATGAAAAAGAAGGCAATGCCTGACTCACAGGGCTTTGAGGATCAAATGAGAAAATATTTCTATAGTGTTCCTGGCACAGTGGCACATGGCTTATTCCCTTCCCTTTTCTTTCCCCTTTCCTTCATGATAGATAGACAGACAGACCAACATGTAGATAGGCAGATAGATAGATAGATAGATAGATAGATAGATAGATAGATAGATAGATAGATAGATAAATAGATAGATAGATAGATAGATAGATAGATAGATAGATAGATAGATAGATAGATAGATAGATAGGCAGATAGGGAGAGAGAGAAAGAGAGAGAGAGAGAAAGAGAGAGAGGCAGATAGGCAGATAGACAGACAGACAGAGATAGGCAGATAGATAGATAGACAAACATAGAGAGATACAGAGATATAGTTTTGGAATATTGTGATAACTACATAAAATTAATAAGCAATATAATTATGTAGAACAGAACAATTTTATAATTTGTATGTATTTTAAAACTTGTATAGTTTTTATACAACTTTGCATAAGTTGCATGTATTTTTAAAATTGTGTAGTAATATCTTGAGTATATCTTGGGACATTGATTTCAATATATGTATGTGTGTACATACATATACATTTGTATGTATGTATGTATGTGTGTATGTATGTATGTATGTATGTATGTATATTGCTAGTTTCCTCATCAGTGAAAATAAGTGTTTGGCTCTGATGATTTCTTAGTATTCTTCTAGGTTTAAATCTATAACTTTTGAATTCACACATTTGTTCATTTTAATAGATCTATATAGTCACCAGTGAGACTACTCCATCCAAGGATGAAGATTGTAATTTATCTATATTCTCTTATACTGTCCTACTCTTATCCATGTCCTCCTGCAAATCTTCTATAGGAAGTCCACCCAGCATGCTGAAGACTTCCTTAATCTCTTTATAAAATAATAGACTTTCAGAGTCAGAACAAAATTCAGAGACCATCTGGTTCAACTTGTCACTGAAAATAGAACTCTTCTATATAATATACTATGTACTCCTAGCAAGTCTTTCCTTTATGGTCTCAAAGGAGAAGGAGCTCATCTCCTTCCAAAGAAGCCCATTTTATTTATGGATACACATAATTGATGAGCAGTGTTTCTTCTATAATTTACAGGATTTCACCTAATCTTGACCTCTGGGAAGTTTTTGTCCTTGTAGGAAGCATGAAGGGAGATTTAAATCTCTTTAGAAAAGAATGTCCTGGTAAAATTCTTAGACACCATCCAGAAGATGGCTTAGCAGAGAAACACTTTCAGTTAAATGCAATGCAAGTAGAACCCTTTCCCAACATCTTAATATTTCCAAACTCATTATTTTTATGCCTTTGAACCTTGACTACTGAATGAACCTGGGAATCAAACTAATTTCCTCTAGACTGAACAGGTCATGAATACTATTTTCCATCCGTTACTTCTTAGTATATTAAAAGGTGTACAAAGTCAGATTGTTTCAGAAAGTGAGATTGGAATTAAAAAAAAAACCCAACTGCAAATGTTAACATTGGAGAAAGAAATAAGATCCATACACAATTCCATTAAATAGCCACATAAGGGGAAAAATATTTTTTTTCAGTTAGTTCATCTAAAGAAAAGTATGACCAAGGTCATAGCATGACAAGAAATCACATTTTGGTGACTTGATAGAGACTGAATAGGCGACAAATTTGAGAAGCGGTGAAAAGAAAAAAAGTGAAAATTAACAGTCCCTAAATTATAACTTGTAATTAAGTGTAGACATAGATTTTATTCCTAGAATGATATCTACCTTGGAGGAAAGGTCTTGTCATTTTCCACTTGGCATCAATAGTTTGAATTTCTTTCACACTACTTTCATTCAGGGATCTTCATAATGTGTTTTTCAATAACTCAGATGAGTCAAACTGTAGCAATCATCCTTAGAATTATCTTTTGCCCTATGGCATGAACACTCTCATTCCTTTAATATACTGCACCTGTCAGCTTTATGGATATATTTGCTTTCTTCTTATTCTATTTCCAATGTGCTTCTCTTCTAAAAATCTGAACTTAATAAAACACCATCATCCTAAGTTGGCTCCTAAGGTAACATGTGGGAATATTTAATCAGCTTCTGAAATTCTTTCCTAGAGAACAAGCTTTTTATTTCAACTAATAAACCAAAATATGAAGCCGGGGATAAACAATCAAATACAGAGATTTATTCATAAAAAGGATATAGAACTGCAAAGCCTAAAACTGAATATCCCTTTCATTTACCAGAAAGAAGCATGGTACAAATCCACAATGGAAATCTTGTGAAAATTACATGTGTTAGTATTAGGGCCATCAGTTAATTTAGCATGATCAATCTGTTGGGATTTTTTGTTGTTGTTATTACAAGCCAGTTTTTATAAGGAAGATCTATTTCCTGGAAGTCTTTAGGCATTTCCAGTTAGTGAAAGAGTAAGACATTTCCCAGTCATTCCTATCTCACTGATATTTAGTTCATCGTCCATATTAAAGTATCTGCAAAATAGAAAGCTGGCCCTCTTCACAATTTTTTTTTAGCACAATAGCATATATTTCTATCCCTAAATAATTCTGGCCCCAAAGATAGAGTAATCATGGAGAAGGAAGGCAAGGTCAGGAGTTCATGTTTCTTAGCATTCCCTTCCTAGTCTTCTTTAACAGAAGTGCAACAAAAGTGTTTACTAGGTGTTAGATACTCTAAATAATCTTCTATTTGAGTCATGTATCAACAGAAAACTCAAGAGAAGACTTGACTGAGAGTTTTTTTGTTTTTGCTTTTGTTTGCCCCTACTTGGTCCATGGCATATTTTTTCCATTCTCTCAATCATGAAAATGAGTACTAAACTATCATTTAACAGGATTTAAAATGGTTTCTACGGTGATAAGGGAAAGAATCATGGACAAAACAGGAAGAAACCTTAGAGACCATTTAGTCAAGCCACCATTTTATTCTACTAAGGAGGAAACAGAGGTTCAGAGAAGTTAAGGGGACTGCTCAAGGTCACACTGATGTCAGAACATGGATTCAAGCCCCATACTCTTTCTAGTACATCATACTGCCTACTTATATGCGTAAGTTCCACCAAAAATATCATTTTTTGTGGTTTGCAACCTAACCTAAGCATCTAAAATAATTTTTGGATTCTTGAAGAAGAATGTAACAATGGAAAAGGACTAAATATGGCAACTATTTTAAATGTCATTCACTCAGAAGAGGACTAAGCAAGAACAAATAATATTTTGAGTATCCATGATAGGACTATAATGGCTGACATAATTACAATATTTGAGGTTTTGCAAAGTAATTAATAGACATCATCTCATTGATCTTTATATTAATCCTTGGCATAAATTACTATAGGCTTTATTATCTCTTTTACAGATGAATAAACTGAAATTGAAAAGGACCACAAGACCAACAATCTTTCTGTCATGCCACATTTTGAATCCTCTTAGCTTTATCACCCATTAAAAAACTTCATACTTTTTGTTTCCTTTTAATGCACAATAGTTGGAGAGGATTCTGAAAAGATGGCAGAGTAGGTCAGAAAATTTCAAGCTCTTAAAATTTTCCTCCACAAAAAAAGATAAATAACATCTCTGGGGTAAAACAGGGCCATGAAATCAAATAAGGGTAAGGGGCAGAAGAGGGGTCTTCCTGAGACAATCAGAGAAGATCTGAAGACAAATCTCAGGAACGGATTTCCTCCCTGTAAAGAGTAAACACCTCCAAGCTAGGGACCCAGCCACAGGAACTTTTACACCCTGGATAGTGAGGGAAGTTGGACATCCGACTTGGTAAAGATCCAGTGAACCTGTGCTAACAAGAAATGCCTGACCCAGCTCTGCTGCAGTGAGTGGTGGGGACAAGAAGGAACTAGAACATTCCCAGTGAATGCAAAAGCAAAGGGGAGGGATGCCACTGGTTGGGGGTACCTACAGAAGGCTGGATTTGAGTTCACAGTCATAGGGGAGGGAGGATCAGAGGCCAGAAGCACCATCTTCCTTACTCCAGAATTAGAGACGGTTATAAAAACTCAATTATTCACCCCAAAAATGGACAGGCAAAGGAGAAATAATCCAACTATAGAGAGCTAGTACAGTAATGGAGAAGCCTGGGATTAGTCTTCAAAGGAGGATAATGAAGTAAAGAAACCCTCTTCTATGCCAAAAAGTAATATAAATGGTCATCTGATGTATCAGCAAGCACCCTAGTATACCCAGGGTAGCTGCTAGCACAGGTTCTTAGGTCTGCTTTTCTAAAGGAAAGTCACTCAAAATGGGTTAACAATCTTTCTTTAATCAAACAAACATATCATTTACCTAGTTCAGGGGGGAAAGTCAGCACTCTGAACTCCAGAGAACAGAAACACAAGTTACAAGCAGACCAAGAAACAGATCAGCAGATGGGCTTCCAACCATCTGACAATCACATCCATTATCTATTCAAGTTACCAGAGAGAGAAGCTTCAACCTCTGGGTTTTTCAAAGGTGGGGGGCTCAATGGCTGCCCAGAGTCTCATCTGGCCAAATCACACAACTCTTCTCAAAGTGAGTCCCAAAGGAAACCTAACATCAGGGCATATATATATAGCCTTCTCCTGGGTCAGAGGATGTCACAGCCATATTGACCCACTGACCAATTACAAAGTAACAAGATGTGGCCATTCCACCCCCCCCAAAAAAACAAGCCTCCTGCCACAGGCTCCATTTGACCACATTCAGCCTATTAGGGGGCAGAGTATATTTTCAAATCAGGGAAGATTCTCAGATCCACCCAAGCCACTTAAGGAAAGGGCCTAGGGGCAGGAAAGATCTTCAGATTCTCATTACACCTGACCAAAAAGAATTTATTGAAGAACTTTAAAATGACTTTAAAGTCAACCAGGAGAAGTTGGGGATGGAACCAAGATGGTAACATAGAAGCAGCAAAGTTCCCCAGCTCCCGCACAGCAACACTAAATACCCATAAAATACGACTCTAAATAAATTCTAGGGCTCTAAAACTCACAAAAAATATAGAAAACATACAACATATGTATGTATGTTAGAAAACAAAACAAAACGGAAAAAGTACATCTCTTGCTGAAGGCAGCTCAGCAGGAGGTGCTCATTGTGCCAGGCCATGAGCCTGGCACCATCCCAGCCCAAAAACCGAAACTGGGGCCAAGCCCCAGGGTAGTCAGGAGGAGCTGAGCCTCCCAAGCCACAGTGTGAGTCTACTTCAGAGAAGATCTAAAGCACCTGGAGCAATCTTCACATCTATCAAGCCAGGATTAGAGAAGGTCAGTGAAAGTGGAACTTTCAAGCAAAATTTGGGGGAGGAAAAGTAGTTGGGCCAATCTGCCCCCAGGGAAAGGAAGCAGTGGGGGAAGGGCAGGAACTGCTGTAAACAGAAACTGCCCCCCCAGTGGGCTGCTTCAGAGCCCCTGGCCTGCAGACCCAGCACAGGGGCTTATCGATTGATTAACCATTGAGCAGTGGTGGTCCTGGGGTGCACTTTCAGCAAGCTAAAGCAGGTGGGGGCAGCAAAACCCCCCTAATAGCTCTGGCAGCTGTGAAAAACCTAGCGGTTGGGAACAGAGCTTTCCCCCCTGGAAGCAGAGTTCCACAAAGCTAAACAGTCCAAGCAATTAATTGACTGGCCAACATGAGGAAAAGGAAGCAAAATACGAGCAGCAATAAAACTCTAGAATTCTTTTTTGTGAACAAAAAGAATCAAAGCATGGAGGAGGAGGAAGACAATACAGTCAGAACTCCCACACCAAATGTTTCTAAGACACTTGAAGAATGCCTACAAGCTATAGATCAACTGAAAAAGGACTTTTAAAAACGAATAAGAGAAGTGGAGGAAAAATTGGGAAGAGAAATGAGGATAATGCAAGAAAATCATGAAAAGAGAGTCAACAACCTGACTGAAGAAAACAACACTTTAAAAATAGATGAACTCAAATGGGAAAAGAGGCCCAGAAACCCAATGAGGAGAAGAATGCCTTAAAAAGTCGAATTTCCCAGAGAGAAAAAGAATCTCAAAAGCATGCTGAAGAGAATAATGCTTTCAGAATTAGAGTGGAGCAAGTGAGAAACCAAGATACTATTAAACAAATACAAACAAATGAAAAAAAAAGCAATGTGAAACATCTCCTTGAAAAAACCACTCACCTGGAAAATAGAGCCAGGAGAGGCAATCTGAAAATTATTGGTTTACCTGAAACCCATGACCAGAAAAAGAACTTGGAAAGCATCCTTCAAGAAATCCTCCAAGAAAATTGCCCTGATGTTTTAGAGTCAGAGGGCAAAATAGAACTTGAAAGAAATGATCAATCACCTCTTCAAAAAGATCTCCAAAAGAAAACTCCTATACATGTTATTGCCAGATTCCAGAATCCCCAGTTAAAGGAGAAAATATTATAGGCTGCCAAGAGAAAACTATTTGAATACTGCGGAAGCCCTATTAGGATAACCCAGGATCTGGCAGCTTCTACACTGAGGAATCGCAGGGCCTGGAATATGATATTTTGAAGATCAAGGGAGCTGGGATTAAAACCAAGAATCAGTTACCCAGCAAAATTGGGCATATTATTCCAGGAGAAAATATGATCATTCAATGAAGTGGAGGACTTTCAAGCATTCTTGCTGAAAAAAACAGAACTGAACAGAAAATTTCACAAACATAAGAAGCATGAGAAGGTAAACATGGGAAAGAAATCTGGGGTTCCATGGGAAATGAACTTATCAAATTTGAATTATTTACATCCCAATATGGAAAAACAGTAATAGTAACTTATGAAACTTTTCTTAGTATGAGGATAGGTGAAGGGAATACAAATGTATACATATGTGTGTATATGTATACTTACACATATGTCTATATAGGAGGCTCTATATGTGTTTGAATACATATCTGAACATGTGTGTATATGTGTATATAGAGGCTATAGGATCAATTGAATATGAAGGGATGATACTTTAAAAGGTGAAATTATGAGGTGGGAGAGGACTAGAATGAGAGGAGACAGGGAGAGACAAAATGGGGCTAATAATCCTGTGTGGAAGAGGCAAGGGATAACTGTTACAACTTTACTTTCAATAACTCTCATTGAATTTGGCTTAGGGAACAAATGGCATAAACTCTAAATTGGGCATCATGCCACACAGGAGAGTAGGAGTCATGGGGATAAGAGGAGGGATGATGGAGGGGAGGGCAGGGTCTGGGGGAGGGATGCTGGAAGCACACACTTCAGTAAAGGGACAGGGACAGGGTAGAGAACAGAACAAGGGGGGAAGAGATAGGAAGGAGGGACATATGATCACTGTCACAATATGTCCACTATGAAGATGCCCTGTATAATTACACATCCACAGCCTGTATTGAATTGCTTGTCCTTCCAGTGGGGGTGAGTGACAATAGAGGAACTGAAAGAATCTAGAATTTAAAGCTCTGCAATACATGCAACTAGGAATTAAGATATACAGGGGCTGGGGTAGGGAGACCTTACCTGCCCTATCAGAAAGTAAGAGAGCAGAGCAGGGGAGGGGCTTTACAGTGGGATTGCTGTTTTGGGGTTGGGGTAGGGGAGAAAATTCATAATTCAAAAATCTCATGAAAATGAATGATGTAAACAAGAAATATGTAAAAAAATGTAAACAAATAAAAAAATTATTTAAAGAATCAACTGAGAGACACTGAGGAACAGTTAAACAGAAATTTAAGAGTAATACAAAAGAGAAGATTATGACAAGAAAGTCAACCAATTAGAAAAGGAGATCCAGAAACCTTTTTTTGTTTGTTTTTTTTGTTTTGCTTTTCTTTGCAGCTGGGAGGCAGAGCAATGGGGTTGTGACTTGCCCAAGGCCACACAGCTAGTAAGTGTGTCAAATGTCTGAGGACCAATTTGAACTCAGGTCCTCCTGACTTCAGGGTCAGTGCACTATTAACTGTGCCTCCTAGCACAGTGAGAGAGTGCTAAATATTTCATAAGAAAAACAACGAATCTAGAGAACAGACCAAGAAAAGAAAATGTGAGAATAATTGGACTACATGAAAGTCCTGATTTTTTTAAAAATCTTGATGCAATAATACAAGAAATTATTAAAGATACTTGTCTGGGGGCAGCTAGGTGGCACAGTGAATAAAGCACCGTCCCTGTTGAACCTGAGTTCAAATCTGGCATCAGATCCTTGACCCAGTTACTAGCTGTGTGACTTTGGGCAAGTTGCTTAACACCAATTGCCCTCTAAAAACAACAACAACAACAAAAAGATACTTGTCCTGAAGCATTAGAAGAAGAGGGGAAAGAAGAAGGAAAAAAACCAGTAATCACTACCTAAAAGAGATCTTAAGAGGAAAACTCACATTAATATCATAAATTCCTGAACCCCCCAGAACAAGGATGAAGTATTACAAGCAACAAGAATAAAATTCATATATGACGGTACCACATTTAGAATCACACAAGACCTAGTGTTAGTGACACTAAACGATTGCATTCGAACATATGTTAAAGAGCAAAAGAACTGGACTTCCAACTGAAAATACACTTGGCAAAGCTAAACATAATTCTGAATAAAAAAAATGGATATTTGGTTGACATCAGTACTTTGAGTACTCTGAAAAAAAACAAATAAACAAACCCTGAACTCAATAAAAGATTTGACATACATACAAAAGCTGAGAGAAATATAAGGTACATCCCAATGATCAATTATGAGGGACTAAATAATAATGTTTACTTTTTATGTATGAATAATGTAAAACCTATGTCTAAAATTGATGCTAGTAATTAGGTAGCTTATAAGAAAGATTTGTGTATACCTGAATATACTGTGACTTCAAAAAGTAAAATTGTTCAAGAACAGCTAAAAGAGTAATTATCTTACACAAATGATATGCAAGAGGAAGAACTAATGCGGAGGAATTGAACTGGGGAGAGGGGTTGTTAGTTCTGGACACCTAGTTTCATTGGGAATGGGTTTAACAGGGGAAAATACATATACATCTAGAGGAGTATAAAAATCTTCTAAATTCAAAAAGAAATAAAATGCTGAGAGGATAGGGAGAGGGGAGAGGATAAAGGAGGGATCTTTAGAGGGGAGGGTGAGGAAATAGGTTAAAAGGTGGATATAAAAGGGTTTTTTCGATTTAGGGGAATAGGAGGCTAAGTGAAGGATTGCTGGAGTGGGGTAAGGTTAAGTAAGAGAAGATCAAGGTAGCAGATAGGAGAGATAAGAAAAAGGAGATATACATAAACATAAAAACAAGATTACTAGTAGAATCTCTTAGAGAAAGTATATTTTTATACTTACATGCATATGTGTATATATAGGTATATAAGTAAATGTGTATGTATGTATCAGTACCTATATATAAATATATCCATACTCAACTGTAGCTTTGTGGTGGTGGTGGGGGAGATGGGAGGAAAAGGCAAAAAAGAACAAAGTAAAAAGTGTACAGCATAGAACTAAAGAAAACCTACAAGGCAGGAAAGAAAAGATGAATAGCTTTCAACGTGTTGCACAATATGTAATATGTAGCCTTTCTTGAAATGATGAGATATTGCTTTATTTTCTGAATCCTCAACCATGTTCTGCTGTGCACATGACATGTTTCCTTTTCTTTTCTTATTTTGTAAGTTTAATATTTCAACTTATAATGTTTTTTCTTTTATTATATATCTGTTTTAGTATTTTTTTAATAATTTTAAAATGCACAATATTTTAAGTTCGTGCAAAAATACATTTCATAAGTTGCTAATCAAATTTTATCTATTCTGAGGCTATTACAATAATTTTTATGATAAATTTGCCATTAAAATGTAATAAATAATATAGTGGATTTAATTGAGGAAATAAATTTAATTGATATCTTCTGAGAAAGTTAACACCCTTTTACTCTTATTCAAGATACAAATGGTAGTAATTCTAACAAAAAATGTGTAAGAGAGTTAAAGATTATAAACTACCTTATAGCAAAAGAGTTGAAGTTATATTTATATGGGAAATAAATGATTGCACAACTTAATCATAAAATTTCCAATTTCAACAAGATAAAGGTTTTACATCACCATTTCCAGGAAAATGTACTACACATTATCAGTCACGTGTTATTTGATTCTGCAAAGAGTTTAGAGATGCTGCTTCTATGAATGATGTATAGAGCACATTAAGTTAATATTATCATCATTTATTGGAAATGGTAATGTTTAAGAGTAAATAGATTTACTTCTCTTTTATCTGGTCAAGTTATTCATCTTCCCTAACAAAACGATTTTTTTTAAATCTCAAAATCACATCCTCTATAATGAAGGGTGGATGTTTTGCACTCTAAAATGAAAAATAAACGAAGATAATAATTTTGGGACAAATTAGCTCAGCAATAAGAAGAGAAAGAAAAGGGAATGGGGGAGATAAAACAAACTGTAGATCTCAAAAGGAGTCAACACACAATTATGAAAAAGGTTCATATGAAAACAGCATTATGAGAGTTGTTATATCTTAGACTCATAAATTTAACTCAAGAGAAGTATTGAAAAGGAGCAGAATTAAGGTAAAGAAGTTATAAATATCTTCAATTTTTCCTTCATTACTGACATCTATGCTGCTCCCAAAAAACATTTCCAGTTCTTTCCCAAATACTCTCTTGACTCATGCATTGTCTCAAATTAACATCCTATATTTCTCTTTCCTTTCATAGCCAATCTCCTACAGAAAGCTATCCTCTTTGTCCCCACTTACTCCTGTTCCGCCTGCACCTTTTTCTCCTCTTCCTTCTCCTTCCCCTTCATTTCAACAATGTGATACCCACAGCAGCTGCTATGAACATGCAGGCATATTTCCAGGTCTGAATGGCAATATATGACACTCTTCATGGAAGACAGAACCAAAACATTTATTCAAAGACCATAAAGTCAAATCTCAACACCGGAAATCCAAATCCATCATAGCAACAAAGAAATCTATACACTATAATGCATCAGGGGCACCACCATCCTCAATCCTTCCCCCTCTAAGGCCTTCCCACGAA
This sequence comes from Pseudocheirus occidentalis, assembly GCA_028646575.1. Classification (NCBI taxonomy): domain Eukaryota; kingdom Metazoa; phylum Chordata; class Mammalia; order Diprotodontia; family Pseudocheiridae; genus Pseudocheirus; species Pseudocheirus occidentalis. The sequence goes on from CM053594.1 coordinate 347,738,298, forward strand.
CAAAAATAAGAGCTGGCTGCCTGTTTCCTGTCTCTCCCTCAGCTCTAAGTACTCTCATCAACTTTCTTGGGGCTCTGCTCTACCCTTCCTGTTCTACCCATTCAGTAAGCTCCTCCCACCACAGACTCATGTGACTCAGACTTCCATTTACTCAAGCAGGTCACATGGGTCTATGATGGATGGGAAAGATATTTCCATTAAGCAAAAATACATTAACAGTGCACTCTTCTGCTCTCTTACTACCCACTTCCTTTTTGTCCGACATCTTATCTTGGAGGCAGCAGCAGCAGGAGTTCCAGAAGTCTCACCATGCCTCCCAAGGACGATAAGAAGAAGAAAGATGCCGGCAAGTCGGCCAAGAAGGACAAAGATCCCATGAACAAGTCAGAGGGCAAGGCTAAGAAGAAGAAGTGGTCCAAGGGAAAAGTTTGAGACAAGCTCAACAATCTGGTTCTATTTGACAAAGCAACATATGACAAATTCTGCAAGGAGGTCCCCAATTATAAACTTATCACCCCTGCAGTAGTCTCAGAGAGAATGAAGATCCGGGGTTCTCTAGCCTGAGCAGCCCTCCAGGAACTGCTTAGTAAAGGTTTGATTAAGCTGGTTTCCAAACACAGAGCACAAGTGATATATACCAGGAACACCAAGGGTGG
>CM053594.1:347739453-347759169 GCA_028646575.1 Pseudocheirus occidentalis
ATTCTTTCCATGGCTTTCTATTTTTTTTCATTTGTTTGTAACTGTTTAATAGTATCTTGGTTTCCCATAAAGTCATTAGCTTCCACCTGCTCCACTCTAATTCTGAAGGAATTATTCTCTTCAGAATGCTTTTGAGATTCTTTTTCCATCTGGGAAATTCGACTTTTTAAGGCATTCTTTTCCTCATTGGCTTTCTGGGCCTCTTTTGCCATTTGAGTTAATCGATTTTTTAAAGTGTTGTTTTCTTCAGTCAGGATGTTGACTCTCTTTACATGATTTTCTTGCATCATTCTCATTTCTCTTCCAATTTTTCCTTCACTTCTCTTATTTGTTTTTCGAAGTCATTTTTCAGTACATCTATGGCTTCTAGGTATTCTTCAAGTGTCTTGGAAGCATTTGGTGTGGGAGTTCTGACTGTGTTGTCTTCCTCCTGTCCCATGCATTGATCCTTATTGCTTATTGCTTATTGCTGTTCTTATTTTGCTTCCTTTTCCTCATGTTGGCCAGTCAATTAATTGGTTGATTTTTTTTTAGGTCTGTGAAACTCTGCTTCCAGGGGGGAAAGCTGTGTCCCAAATTGCTGGGCTTTTCACAGCCAGAGCTATTGGGGGGTGCTTCTGCCCCCAACCAGCTTTGGCTTGCTGAAAGTGCACCCCAGGACCACCACCCAAGACCATGTTCTGGATCCAGGCCACTCAACGGCAAGAGCCCTTGGCCCTGATCAAGCGTCTCAGCCCCCCTGAGGGGTCCACATGCCAGGAGCTCTAAAGCAGCCCAGTGGGGGAAGCCTCTGGTTAAAGGAGATCCTGTCCTTCCCCCACTACTTCCTTGGCCTGGGGGCAGATTGGCAGGACTGCTTTTCCTCCCCCAAAATTAGCTTGAAAGCTTCACTTTCACTGACCTTTCTTTAATCTTTGTTTTTCACGGCTTGATAGCTATGAATATTCCTCAAAGTGCTGTAGATCTGTTCCCTGGGGTAGACTCACAGGGAGGCTTGGGAGGGCCTGCCCTGGGGCCTGGCCATGGTTTTGATTTCAGGCTGGGCTGGCCTCGGCTCTGGTCCTGCCACATTGAGCCCCACCTGCTGAGCTGCCTTCAGCAAGAGATGTGTTTTCTGTATTCTTGTGAGTTTGGGAGCCCTAGACTTTGTTTAGAGTAATATTTTATGGGTATTTAGGGTGGCTGTCTGGGAGCTGCAGACCTTTGCTGTTTCTACACCACCATCTTGGCTCTTCCCCCTGGATTAGGTTTTCTTACTGAATTTTAGACCATAGGGTGTTTTGTCCATTTTTATAAACTCTTTGAACTACACTCTTCCCAAATTTAAGATACACTGGATTAAAATTCAGTTTTTAAAGATTATTAATTGTAAAGTCTAAGATCATGTAGTCACTTAATCCCAAGTTTCTATCTTATTTCACAAATCAGATTTTTTATTGATAAAAATGAAATTTAGAATATTATCTCTTAATACATTCTATACATTTTAAGAAAAGTTGATACTATGAAGATAAATTAAGAAATCTACCACTCTGCCAGGTCTCTGCTAATTTTCTTTATCTGTTTTTCAAACAATTTAATTTATACCTTTTCTCTCTATTATGAGTGGTTGAGAAAATCCCCCTAACAACTAACATAAAACATAAAATTTTTCATTCTTTTTTTAATGTTATGACTTTCTTTTTTAGACCAAATGTATTAACAATACATTTAGAGATTATTTAAAGGTATAGGGTAAATTGCAAGTTTGTATCCATTTTTCTGCTCAACTGTTATCCACTTTTCCCAGGAGTATTTTGGTAAGTAATTAATTCACTCCTAAATATTGGTGTTATCAGGTAGAATACTAAACTGCTGTATGAATTTGAGCAAATATTTTGTTTATCTAATTGATCTTGTTGTTCTATTTTTTTATTTTTATCCTGTACAAAGAACTTACATAATCACCATTTATCATATAATTTCAAGCAATGCAGTATCATAATACCTACCTGTTTTTCTTTGTTTACCTTGATTTTCTTGACTATTTGCCTTTTTTTCTTATTTTTGTCATTTTACTTATTTCTGTTAAGTATTCCACTGATATTTTGATTGTTACAGTGTTGGATCACCATTAAATTGGTAATATTTTCATTTTTATACCTCCTTGTCATAACTACCAGATTCCTTTGTCATCATTTCTTATTTTTATAAGGTAAAGTGGTTTACATTTGTATTTGCACACTTCTAATATGTCTTGATAGTCAGAATCTCAGACATTTAATATATTTGTCTATTTACACAATCAATTATTTGTGTTGTTAATATACTTTAATATGTTGTTTGCAAATATTGAAACATCCTTGTATTCCTGCCTTCCTGTTATAAATTCAGCTTGATGTACCTGCATGCATATGTATACATGTATAAATATGTATATTTATGTGTATATAGGAATAAATATTTATGTATACACATATTTACACACAAACATATATGTATATATATACAAAAATATTTATCTATCTACAGACTTCCAAAAGACCTAAGCTAATAAATATTAAAACTTCAGTAAAAAAAAAACAAATTTTGGATCACACTAACAGATGTGCACAAATGGGAGGATGGATAGATAGATGGATGATTATGATGATGATGGTGATGGCAGTGTTGGTGGTGGTGGTATGTGTGTGTGTGTGTGTGTGTATGTATGTGTGTATGTGTGTTGAAGATAGACAGAGAGACATAGAGAGAGGGAAGAGAGAGAAAGAGAGACAGGGAAGACAGACAGACAGACAGAGGGGAGAAAGAGAGAGAGAGATGTGAATAGATGAGAAGAGTTGTAGTGATCATAATGGTTTATGAAGTGACTTCAGAACCAGGAGGATCTGGGTCCAAATCCCAGGTCTTGTGATTATATCATATAATCTTATTATTTTATGGAAAAAAACCTAAATTTAATTAAATATCATACTCATTTATGTTAATTATTCAAAACCAAGGCATGAAATATTTTTCTATAAACTTACATATAAAGTATAATTTTATATATTTTTCTTTTGGTTTGCTTGAGGCTATTTGCTAATGCATACTATGTTAAAACTTCATGACACATAACCATTGGCAGTAACTTTTCAAATATATATTTTATATACATATATATGTAGAGTTTTTAATTAATCTTGTTATTAAATGTTATACACTTCAGTTTGAGACTAAGATTTTATTTGATGTCTAATTTTTGTAGCTTGGTTTCAGATCTGCAAATAAACTCCATTTGTTTCATCTGAACTTTTAATTCTGGGCAAGAGGTAAAAATAGGTCCTTTCATGATCTATGTCATTCAGGGTGTCTGGTTTGGCCTATGCTGTTTAACTGTGTTTATATATTTGGGGATCATGACTGTCAGCAGTCTTTCCTAATTGAGGGCTTTCCTCAGTTAGAGTGATCACTAGTCAGTCCCCACCACCCCTCTTTTTTGAGAATCAGGTAAATATAACTCCATACTCTCTTTGATAGTCCCCCTATTCTAGTAAAGTCAAATCATTCTAAGCTTACTTTGAATGCAAAATCTTTACAGAGAAATAAATCCTCTTTAAGTCAAGAGTCAAAGTGGAGGAGGAAAAGAAGTGTGTTTCCAGGATGAGTGCTTTAGGCTGTAATTGTGAGGACAGGCAGAAAGTAAAAATAGAATATGTGAGAAGTATTTTAAGTTTATTTCTACAGTTTGTGAGACGGGAAATAAAAGAAACACCCAAAAGTCTAGGACAGATTTTGCTCAACACATTTTAAAATATATCTTCTGGCTCTCATGTACCTTAAAATCCCTTAATGCATTTACAAAATTACCTTTTTCAAAGTGAAACAAAATTAAATTCTGAAATTTGACTGTAGATTTTTTTTCTCCCTCCCCCCCTGCAAACTAGTATTAGGCCTAAGTCAAACTAGCTGTACACAATATATTCATATATAAGTCACCTTTGATATGGAATAAGTTCATCTTTTAGAGAACACAGATCAGGAAAGTGTCACTGCTTTTAATTAAGGCAAAAGTGAGACATGACTCTGATATTTCTTTTCCTTGCAGTCCATTCACATGTCTGTTTGACAATATAATTAAATACAAGGCTCACTGAATTAATGACTTAAAAAAACAAAACAACAAACTGCTTTAATGATAATCTGCTGGTCCTCTGAGTCCCAAAGTAATGATTATATTATAATCCTTCTGGCTTTGATTTTAGCTTGAGAAAATATTATGTTATATCCAAGAAAAATGACTGGGTGGGGAAAAAAGAATATTGTGAATTACTCTGGATTTATACAAATGAAAGGAGAATCATGTATTTATTTATATCCTAATAATATGAATAAATGGAAATACATTATAATTTTAAATATGAGTATGTTAAGTGGCTTAATATATAAAATTGTTCATTTCTATTAGCATGAATTCTTGAACCAATACTTTTCTTGTTAGATATTTAACAGTGTAACAAACATGAAGTAACTAAGAATTAGATTTTAATGTGGAAGATAATGAAACACAGAGATAAAAATAATTCACCTTTGTCAAGAAGTTTACACTCTGCACTCCTACACAATATACAGTATATAAGAAAAATATAACATACATGAAGAAATATGTGGTAAAGTAAAACAGATTTCAGCAAAAACATACTTTAAAAAATTATAGACAGGAAAGTTCATTTGCATCACAGCCAAAGTTGGGGCATAAGGGAAGGTTTCAGTGAAGTGATGGCTAATGAGTTAGATCTTGAAGGAAGAGAAGGATTTCAATGGATAGAAGTGAAGATGGAGTACATTCTTGATATAAGAGATGGCTCAAATAAATTCGGGAAGGTAAGTAGATATAAAAGCATTAAGAATTTTCTCATAGCTCAATTGAAATCAAATATAGATTGTTTAGATGGAAGCAGTGTGAACTAAAGCAGGAAAAGTAGGTTCAATCTTAAAACAATCACCCATTAGGTACTGACTGGCCAACAAGCTATCATCCTGTATCTCTACTACCCTTCCCAGCTAAACTGTTTGAAAAATCATCTGAAATAAATGCTTCCACTTCCTTTCTTTTTACTTTTCTGAACTTCCTTCAATTTAGCTTCAACTGTCATCTGAAATTCATCACTCAACTGAATCTACTATATCCAAAATTATCAATGATCTTTAAAATGAACCTAATAGCATTTTTTATTCTCAGCCTTCTTGACTTCTCTGTGTCATTTGATACTATTGATCACCTCCTAAATTTCCTGTGTTTTTATGATACTTCTCTTGATTCTCTTCCTACCTGTCTGACTACTACTTCTTTTCTCTTTTGTTGCATCTTCATTGATATTATGCCTTTTTATGATGCCTGTCCCTGAAAGTTTGATCTTGGTGTCTCTTTCTTTTCTATTTTCTCACTTGGTGGGCTTATCAGCTGTCATTGATTTAATGATCATATTAAAGAAGATTATTATGAGATCTGTTTTGCAATGATAGTATCTTTTTCAATCCCATGTCATCAATTACCTATTGTGCAATACTAACTAAATGTCCTGTCAGCATAAGAAACTCACCACACCCATGATAGAACTCATTCTACAAAAGGTAGTTTTTAAACTGAATTTCCATATTATTATCCAAGAAACTTCTCCTTTCTAGTAATCCAGGTTTAAAGTAATGTAAGACAACTCCTCTTTCTTGCTTACCTCACATATTCAAACATTCAGAAAATTTTATAATTTCTTTGACTACAATATCTTTCATATTTTTCCCCTTCTATCCACACTCATAGTTACTGTCTTCATTGAATTTCTTCTGAATTACTGAAAGTCTTTTAATTGATCTTCCATCCTCATTTCTACCCATTCCAATTTGCCCTTCAGTCAGTTATCAAAGTGATTTTCCTATGGTATTCATAAATAGCAGTTGCTTCCTATCACCTCCAGATCAAATATAGAGTCCTTTATTTTACAATAAAACCTCATCATAGCCTAGATCTTTCCAACCTTTTCATTTTTTTTTTACATTCTACTCCTGTTCATTTACTCTGTGGTCTGTCATATTGACCAGCTAGCTGTTCTTTACATATGATACTTTTTAAAATTCCATTTCTTGTCTCTCTGTATTGTACTATCTATTCCTCATGCCTGGAACTCTTAGGGTTCTTGCTTTCCCTAAGGATGCAACTCAAGTGTTATTCCCTTTAAGAGGTATTTTTTGGATTTCATGGCTTCTACGGATATATCTCCTGTAAAAAGTGTCTTCCATTTACTACATATTTATCTTTTATGTTTGACATATATTTCCCATCATTTAATATTGGCATTGATATTTGATACTCCTCTTTGAGGACATGGATTGATTAATTTCTACTTTTTTTTTTGCAAAATGCTTGATACATAATAAAAAATAAAGCATAATAATTACTTGTTAATTGATCAAGGAGTTGCTATTACTAAAATAAATCATCATTTGGTGGCCCAATTTTTTGTTATGTGACATTTCACATTGATTTAGGCTATGTTCCAGCCTAGAAATGTCAATGACCAGACACATGTAGCTCACAACACTATCAAGGAGGGAGGGGGATAAGATTAAAATAAAATTGGGAAATGTTTACCAAAGAAATAAAAATACAAGGAAACATAGATAATGTTACTTTATCAATTTATATTAATATGTAGCCCATAAGGATTCATTTCAATTTGAGTTTGGTATTGCCATTCTTGACAGTAGGGATAAGATCTGCTGCAATGCCAGTATTTGGTGTTTTTGTGACTTTGTAATTCCTTCTGGAACTTTTGCTTCATAGGCAGTAGCCTCAAACACTAATAGTCATCTCATGCTATGATGAAATTGTATGAAATTGATAAGAGTGTCTTAGAAAATAAATTTTTATGTACTCAGAGCACAGGAAACCTCTAGAAGCACTACTGATATGTTTGGTTTAGAAGAATTTGTGAGCAATTTTATTTGGAATTTTGATCTTTAGATCTTATTAACTTTTATTTGTTTCAATAATCAGAGGCATTAATATTAATAATTAACATAAAATTTGTAAGGCTCATGTAATTGTTTAAATGAACTTTAGATTAGGAAATGATATCTATAAGATTTCCATCTTAAAATCTTTGAAAATATTAAATTCACATGAGCGTCCCAAATATTTAGTTCATTTTTTAAGTCATTCTGTAGGAGGACAATATAAATCAGTGGAAAAGCAACGATGAGGAGATTGCAAAATTGAGAGTTTTTTCTTAAAAAAGAAATATTTAGTGACATTTTTATACAAAATTATGGGTCTTATTGTTTAACATAACTTCCTAGTTATTCTTAAATTGTGTAAATGTTAAAGTATAAGGTTCCAAGTTCCTTATGACATCAAAAAGTAAAGGTTCCACCTCTTAACAAAATATTTATCTCTATTCAAGCAGGTATCACTCAGAAATCCTTTGAAAAAATTGTCATCAACCTGACTAAAGAAAATAACACCTTTAAAAATAGACTAACTCTAATGGCAAAATAAGCCCAAAAAGCAAGTGAGTCTTAAAAAGCTAAATTTGCCAGATGGGAAAAGAATCCAAAAGCTCATTGAAGAGAATAATTCCTTCAGAATTAGAGTGGAGCAAATGGAAGAGAATGACTTTATGAGAAATCAAGATACTATTAAACAGATCCAAATAAATGGAAAAAAATACAAGACAATGTGAAATATCACATTGAAAAAAGCACTGACCTGGAAAACAGATCCAGGAGAGAGAATTTAAAAATTATTGCACTACCTGAAAGCCAAGATCAAAAAAAAAAGAACTTGGAAATTATACTTTAAGAAATTCTCAAGGAAAATAGTGCTGATATTTTAGAACCAGAGGGCAAAATAGAAATTGAAAGAATTCACTGATCACCTCTTGAAAAAGATCCCCAAAAGAAAACTCCTAGGAATGCTATAACCCAGTTCTGGAGTTCCCAGGTCATGGAGAAAATATTAAAAGCTGCCAAGAAAAATACAATTTGAATACTGTGGAAACACAATCAGGATAACCCAGGCTCTAGCAGCTTCTACATTAAGGGAAAGAAAGGCCTGGAAAATGATATTCCAGAGATCAAGGGAGCTAAATTTAAAACCAAGAATCACCTACTCACCAAAACTGAGTATAATGTTTCAGGGGAAATATGGTCATTTAATGAGGTGGAGGAGTTTCAAGCATTCTTGAGGAAAAAAACCATAACTGAAAAGAAAAGTTGACACTCAAATACAAGAAGCATGAGAAGGTAAACATGGAAAAGAATTCATGAAGAATTTATCTAAGTTGAAGTATTTTCATGCCAACATGGAAAAACAATAATTATAACTTATGAAACTTATGTATACATACACATATGTCTATATAGGAAGGGGTGATAGGGGAGGCTATAGGAGAGAGCAGATTGGGGCAGGGGGTATACAGTGGGATTGCTCCTTTGGAGTGGTGGGAAGGGGAAAGATGGGGAGAAAATTTGTGACTCAAAATCTCATGGAAATGGATTATGTAAACTATAAATAAACAAAAGCATAATTCTTAAAAAAATATTTTCAAAATCATTCTTGAGCTCCTCTACAGTATGTAACTGATTCAAATTTTTCTTGGAAGCTTTTGATGCTGGAATTCCCACTGCATTGTCTTCCTTCCATTCAATACTTTGATCCTTTTTATCACCCAAAGAGGAATCTAAGGTTTGATTGCTCTGATTGCTTTACTTCTTCTGCTTGATAATGTTGCCAGTCAATTACATGACTTTTGAGCTCTTTGCCATTGTATAACTCTTATTCCAAAATGGAGAGAGCTGTCCCTGATTTCTGGGGGTTTTTGTAGCTCCTGGAGCTATTAGGAGTGTGCCTTTTCTGTAGTCCCCATAAGCTCTGGCACACTGGCCACATGCCACAAGACCTCCACCCAAGTTTGTGATCCAGATCCAAGCAGGTTAAAATAAAAGTGATTACCGTCTGAATGGTTGCTTGGTCCCCCTATGATCTGTAGGCCAGGATTACCGAATGCAGCCCCCTGGTGGCAGCTGCGAAGTCCCTGAGCCTCTGCTGCTTCTTGCTCCAGGGGCATGGGCCTGACCATGCTTTTGTACCCCTCCTAGTTCCAGCAGAGTTCCACACTGACCTTTTATGTCATCTTTGGCATTTATGGTTTGATAAGTCTGGAAACCACCACAACATTTGCTTGTGATTTACTATCCTGAAATCTGCTTGGGCTGCTGCTGGTTTTGGTGGCCTTGAGGCTAAAACCATGGCTTATGTGGTAGTGGGCTCCCAGCACACTTTGATAGATCCTTCCTGTCAGCCTGTTGGGCTACTAGAAGAAATTTGTTTCTTTTTGTCCCTTTGTGGGTTCTGTAGCTCTAAAATTTGTTTATATTCATATTTTATGGGTATTTGATGTGGTTGTAGAGGGAGCTCAAGGAATTTTCCTGTTTCTATGTAGCCATTTTGGCTCCACTCTGCTAACCTGAAATCTAATTTAATAGGAAAAAATGTGAAATGCATGTGATTCTGCTTTAGGACTATGACCCCCTCCTCAACTAAAAATTAATTGCATTGGGTCTGAATTTTATTTCTTAACTTATCCAGTTGTTGTTTTGTGTTTTGACATTATCTATAACAGTTAATTTGTTTGTTCTCTTTTAAAATTCTGGTTGCCAGTTTCATTTGTATGGTAGACATAAACAAAAGAAAAAAAGTCTTAATATGGCTTCTACGTAACTTTTCTAATAAATGAATAGTGAAAGTTTCACACAATATAAGAGCTACTAACCTAAAATATTTTTCCTTTGCCAGAATCTAAAGTATTAAAGTAGGTTTCTGTTACTTTTCACGTATAAGTTTTTAAATAACATTGCCCTGCAACATTGTAGTACAGCCCTATTTTGAATGATAAGGTCATTGTATTTTAATTAAAAGAAAATTTACAGTTGCAATTGAAATCTTGTTAAATAGTAATCCAGAAAAAGCAACAGTGTTGTGCTGAATGACTGAGACAAACACAAATTTGATGCCATGATCAATCTCTGATATCTGGCCTATTCTGTGTCATTATTGCAATTCCAGATTCTGCACAGGATTTCAATAAGTGTCCTTTACCCTCTTTTCAAAGCTATTAACTTGCCTTCTAAAAGGAAAAATGAGAAAGCATGTAGCTTTAATTAAACAAATATGTCATCTCCTAAGTCCTTAGCCAGTAACGACGCTGTCCTTGATGATTAGACAATTAATTAAAGAGTGATTTCTTTATTCATTGGGAATAACTGATGAGGATGCTTTTCATTCTTTTAATTTTTTTCTTTTTTTCTTTTTTTAGGCATCACAATCAAATGAACTTCCACGGCAGAAAATCTTCCTTTTTCCCTTTTCTCCCAATACATTTTTCTTCCCACTTGAATTTCAAACACAACTGAAATAACATAATGAATATAACAACACTATCAAAACTGGAAAGATCTGTATATACCTAAGGCATTGTTATACACTTAAACTTTTTGTCAAATCAGGAAGACTGTATCACTCTCATCATGACACAAACATTACTTTTCTCAGATCCATTTAATTGTGTCTTCCATGTTCTTTCTCTTCCCTTTTCCCAGTCTATCTCATCTTTAACTTTTCCTCACTTTTTTCTTTTCATTTTTTTCTCTCTCTCTCCTTATAAAGCAATCCTAGTGTATATTTGAGTGACAGGGTGCTTCCACTTTTATGGATCACAGCATTAGTGCTATTTCATTTAGTCTTAGTTTGGGTGCATGGTCATTGTGGAAGGGAGAGAGCAGAAAGTTAATACTGAAAAGATCTATGAGATCACTTTATTTTTCCGGTTTTTATTTCTATATTTTATTTCGGGCCACTTTTGTTTGGGCCCTCATCTCTTCATACTTGGAACACTGCAATTTCCTGCTGATGGATCCAGACTGTCCCACAATCAGTCACCAAAGTGATTTTCCTGAAGAGCAGGTCAACATATCACAACTTGCTTCAGCTTCCAATCAATATAATTTAATCATCTCCAGGACTAAATATAAAGTTCTCTGGTGTTCAAAGTCTTTGTAACCCAACCCTAAATGCCCCAACACATCCAAATAGTTTTACACCTCTATGACCCAGTGACAAAGACTTCCTTACTATTCCTCCACAAAGACACATTTCTCTGGGCTTTGGAGATTTTCTCTATCTGCCCCCCCTATGTCTGGGATGTTTTCTCTCTTCTCATCTCTGCCTTTTAATGTCATTGTCTTCTTTCAAGTTTCAGCTAAAATTATATTGTCTACAAGAAGCCTTTCCTCAATTGTTCTGAAAAGATAATATTTTCTTATTCCCCAATTATGTGTAAAACAATTTTAACTTTTGTATCAAATTTTGAGTCCCAGATTCTTTCCCTTCCTCCCTCTGCTCTACATATTTTTGTACATATACAGCTTTTCCTTTTTATTTTTAAATCTCTTCAGGATACAGACCATGTTGTGGTATTCCTTGATCAGGGGTTATGGATGGTTTTATAGCCCTCTAGGAATAGTTCCAATATTGTTCTCCACAATGGCTTAATCAGAATACAACTTCACCAACAGTGTGTTTGTGTATTAATTTTCCCACATTCCCTCCAACATTTATCATTTTCCTTTTCTGTAATATTAGTCAATCTAACAGAAGTGGGAAGGTAGGTAGAGTTATTTAATTTGGATTTCTCTAAACATTAGTGATGTAGAGGATATTTTTCATGATTGTAGATTGCTTTTTATGACTTCATCAGAAAACTGTTCATATCCTTTCACCATATACCAATAACAAAATGACTTATTTCTATAAATTTGACTCTGTTTTCTGTATATTTGAGAAATGAGGTCTTTGTCAGGGAAAGATGCTATAAATTGTTTTTCATAATTTTGATTATTTTGTATTTCCCTCGTCCTATTATCCTATTTCTCTCTCTCTCTCTCTCTCTCTCTCTCTCTCTCTCTCTCTCTCTCTCTCTCTCTCTCTCTCTCTCTCTCTCTTTCTCTCTCTCTCCCCCCCCTCTCTTTCTCTCTCCTTTCACACTGTCCATTATAAAAAATGTTTTGTTTCTGGCTTTTACCTCCTCCAATCTGCTCTCTCTTCTCTCAAGCCCCCTCTTTTCTGGGTTCTGATCAGATTTTTCTTTTCCACATTTCAATTTATTCATTTTAGTTTTCAACATTTACTTGTACAAGATTTTGAGTTCCACATAATCTCCCCATCTCTCCCCTCCTCCCACCCCCTGATGGCATATATTCTGATTATCCTTTCCCTCAATCTGTCCTCTCTTCCATCACCCCTCTCCTTCTATCATTCCCTTGCACTTCTTTTTTCTTGTAGGATATGATAGGTTTCTATTCTCTATTTCCTCTGTATCTTATGTCCTAGTTGCGTGTAAAAACAATTTTTAACCTTCATTGTTTGAAACTTTGATTTTAAATTCTCAGTCTTCCTTTCCCCTCATTGAGATAGGAAGCAATTTGAAAAAGGTTTTATATGTGTAGTCATGCAAAACACTTCCAGAAGTCATATTGTGAAAGACCAACTATATTTCCCTCTATCCTATCCTGCTACCTGTTTATTCTTTTCTCTCCTTTCATTCTGTCCCCCTCAAAAATATTTGCATCTGATTTCTCCCTCCCGCAATCTGTTATCCCTTCTATCACTTCCTGCCTGATCCCCTTCCTCCCTACCTTCCTGTAGGGGAAGATACATTTCCACACCCAATTGAGTGTGTATATTATTCCCTCCTTAAGGCAAATTTAATGGAAAATAAGGTTCGCTTTTTAGGGGGGGACTCCTTTCCCAAGCTACTGATTTATTTTTAAAAATTATTTTCTTGTGTCACTCTAATTTCTTTTCCCAATCTTCCCACTGATTATCTTACTTGATTCTCATAATCCTTTTTGGGCTATCCCATGACCTGTGATCAATTAATATTTTTCCTGGAGGCCTTGGATGTAGAAGCTGTGACTTTGTTTCCTACTTGTATGTTTTTATCTTTTTTTGTCACCAAAGTAAGTAAGATTCTATAGTCTGATTATTTTCCCCTCTCTTTTCTCATTTTCCTAGCCGATTACCTAATGTATAACCTTTGTAAAGGTAGGGCTCAGCTTGAAATGTGGAGGGTTTCAAATGTTTAATGCAGCTGTTCTCAAAAATGCTTCTAGGGACCTGTAAGTTTTCAGTTCTTCCTTGGTGGTATGATTTAAGGAGAGGTTTTTGCTCCTCTCTTGACCTGTGATCTGGTCTTTAAGTGACCACAAGCACTCTTTTATGCCCTGGAATTGTGAGGAGGGTGTCCTCACCAGTGGTGCCACAAGCTCTGCTATGTGCTCCTCCTTGCCACAGGACCAGCACCCAGAACTGCAACTCAGATCCATATATGGAAAAAAAAAACCAGAATCCTGCCTCAGTGACAGCAAAGAGATTCCTATAATCTCCTGATCTGCTATTCAGTCCTTTACCATCTGTGCCCTATTACTGCTGCACCCATTACTGCCCCAGGGCTGCACTAAAGCCAGGGCTTTTCTGTGTTCCTTTCTCATGCAGGTCCAACAAACCTTTCCCATTGACCTTTTAAGTCATATTTGGTGTTTGTGGGTTTAGAAGTCTAGAAATTGCCTCAGCCACTGATGATTCAGTTCCCTGAGGCCTGCTTTGGGTTTGCTAGGGTCAGGTATGGTATAGCCTGGTTCACACTGAATTATGCTCCTCTCTCAGCCTGCTACAACAGACCTTTCCCATCAATCACACAGGTTGTCTTTGGCTGGAAATTTGTTTCACTCAGTCTTTTTGTAGGTTCTGATGTTCCAGAATTTGTTTAGAATCATTTTTACATATATTTGATGGGGTTTGGGGGAAATCTGAAGCAAGTCCCTGCTTTTACTCTGCCATATTGGTGCTCCCTCCAAGCCTCATTGTTTCTTATTCCCTTTCCCTTCTACTTTCCTGTATTGTGTAATAGATTTCTTCACCCAAATGAGTTTGCATTTTATTCCGTCTTTGAACAAAATTCTGGTGAGAGTAAGGTTCATGAACTCCTGACCTCACTTCTCCCATCATCTATTCCACTGTAAAATCCCTTTAACATCACTTTTATGTCAGATAATTTACCCAATTTTACTCCTCTCTTTTTACTTCTCCCACTGCATTCCTTTTTCTCACCCCTTAATTTTATTTTTGAAAATAACCATTCCATCATCTGCAACTTACACCAATGCCCTCTCATTATGTATATTTCTTCTAACTGCCCTAATAATTACAAGGTTTTAGGAGTTACAAGTATCAATTTCACATATAGGAATGTACATTTTAACATTATCGATTCCCTTTTGATTTATCTTTCATGTTTAACTTTTTTATGTTTCCCTTGAGTGAAGTTTCTATTAAGCTCTGGTCTTTTCATAAGAAATACATGAAAATTCTCTATTTCTTTGTATGTCCATTTTCCCCCCAAAGGACTATACTCAATTTTGCTGAGTAAGTGACTTTTGCTTATAATACTAGCTCTTTTCCCTTCCAGAAAAATCATCTTCAAAGCCCTGCAATTATTTAATACAGAAAATGCTATTTTGTGTTATCCTGACTGTGGCTTTATGACATTTGAATTGCTTCTTTTTGTCTGCTTGCCATATTTTCTCCCTGACTTCAGGGCTCTTGAATTTGGTTATAATATTCCTGCGAGTTTAACTTTAGGGATCTCTTTCAGGAAGTGATTGGTGAATTCTTTCTATTTCAATTTCACCCTCTGGTTCTAGGATATCAGGGCAGTTTTCCTTGATAATTCATTGAAAGATGTCTAAACTTTTGTTTTATCATGAATTTCAAGTGGTGCAATATTTCTTAAATTATCTCTCTTAGATTTATTTTGTAGGCAGTTATTTTTCCAATGTGATATTCAAATTTTTTTTTGAAAAATGAAATAAAATTTTATTAGAGACTATTTTGTCCAACTTTATTCCAATAAAAATAATATGTGAAATAAATTAATATTTACAAACATATAACACAACCAAGTTAACAAAACAGGAAGTAGGGAATTTAAATTTCAGAGGAAGAAATTCAAAAAATAATAACTGAACTTCCAAAGAAGGGGAGGAGGAACCTTTAGAAATACATGAATTTACAAGTGAATTCTATCAAATGTTCAAATAATCATTAATTCTGTTATTATATCAGCTATTTGCAAAAGTGACATAAAAGCACATCTTTCCAAATTTGTTATATAGCAGAAATATTTTTTTCATTTAAATATGCATATTTATTTTTAATTTACAACATTCAGTTCCACAATCCCTTGAGTTTCAAATTTTATCCCTCTTCCTCTCCTTCCTACCCTCCATGGTATCTTGCAATAAAATATAGGATTTACAAATTCCTTCACATTAAACATTAGTCAGGTTGTAAAGAAGGATTATAACCAATGGAATGAACAACAAGAAAGAGGAAACACAGCAAAACAAGAAAAAGAAAGAGTGCAAGTAGTTTGCTTCAATCGGCATTCAAAATCCATAATGCTTTCTCTGAATGTGGATATCTCTTTCCATAATGAGCCCAGTCTATCAAAGTTAATCATCATTCTTATGTTTTTTCTATAATTGTGTACAAATTTGTCCTGGTTTTGCTCTTCTCACTCAACATCAGTTTATATGTTTCTCCAGGTTATTATGAAGTCTGTCTGCTCCTCATTTCTCATAGAACAATAGTATTCCACTACATTCATATACCACAACTTGTTGAGCCATTCCCTAATCAATGGACATCTCCTTGGTTTCCAATTCTTTGCCACCACAAAAAGAGCTACCATAAATAAGTTTGTACATATGGGTCCTCCCACTTCTGTGATGTCTTTGGGATACAACCTTAGAAGTGATATTGCTGGGTCAAAAAGTAAGCCCTTATTTTATAATCCTTTGGGAATAGTTCCAGATTGCTCTTCAGAATTGTTAGATCAGTTCACAACTCCACCAACAATGCATTAGTGTTCTAATTTTTCGACAATATCTCCAGCATTTATCATTTACTTGTTTTTTCATCTTAGCAAATATGAGTGATAAGATGTGGTATCTCAGAGTTATTTTTATTTGCATTTCTCTAATCACTAGTGATTTAGAGCATTTTTTCATATGCTTATAGATATTTTTAATTTCTTCCTCTGAAAATTCCCTGTTCCTATCCCTTGATCCTTTATCAATTGGGGAATGACTTGCATTCTTATATATTTGACTCAATTTTTTTACATTTTAGAAATGAGGCCATTATCAGAGACACTGGTTGTAAAAATTTCTTCCCAATTTTCCACTTAACTCTTAATCTTGGTTACATTGGCTTTCTTTGCACTGAAATTTTCCACAGTAGTGTAATTAAAACTATCCATTTTACATTTTATAATGCTCTCTACCTGTTATTTTGTCATAAATTCTTCCCTTCATAAATCTGACAGATAAACTTTTCCTTGCTCTACTAGATTACTTACAGAATCAGCCTTTATACTTAAATAGTGCACTCATTTTTACTTGATATTGGTATACAGTGTTAGATATTGGTCTATGCCCAGTTTCTGCCATACTATATTCCAGGTTTCCAAGCAGTTTTTGTCAAATTGTGAAATCTTATCACCCAAATTGGGTCTTTGTGTTTATCAAACAGTGGATTATTATAGTCATGACTGCTGAGTCTCTTGTACGCAATCTATTCCATTGATCCTCTACTCTGTTAATCAGCCAGTACCAAGTACTTCTGATGACAGCTGCTTTATAATACAGATTAAAATCTGGTATGGCTAGTCTCTTAACCCCAACTGCACTCCAAAAAGCAAGAAACAAAAAAACCAAAACCCAAAAACCAAACCACATTTCTTCCTCCTCTTGCACATTGCCTTTTACAGGTCCTAACTGCTACAAATAGGAAAGTTCTTCATGATAAGTCATAAGTACTCAAAGAGTCCTCAAATGACCTATATATAGCCATTTATACAGCCTTTTCCTACTCTGCTACTATTGATGCTGTTGTGTTGTTGATCCTATCTCCAAACTTGACTAACCCTGAAAGCAGCTCATCTGTGGCTTCACCCTCCCTGGGACCATACCACTATGGACATTTTGGGCATGTCAGTTACCAGTGCTAAGACTTGTTTTTCTCATATATAGAATGGGAGTAGTAGTAAAACTTATACTACTGAACTTATCAAGTCACTTTGAGGAAAATACTGAACTAGCCTTAAAATATACTTTAATGTGAGGCAGTAACAGCAACATTATCATAGATGATCTGGGCAATACTAAACATACTATAATATTCTTTCTTTCAAGGAATTTACTATTGAGCAGTAAAAGCATGGGAAATAAAGAAATAATTCTAGTAAAAGATAGCATCTGATACCTCCAACAAAGTTCTACTTCAATGCCTAATTAAGCTTGAGAAGTTTTAGATACTCAAAGGCTAAGCCAAGTGAATAATAAGCTTCAGATACTCCTAAGCTCACAAGTCTTTGCTATTTGAGTAACCAGACCAGTATGGCAAGGATCATCCCCAGTAGGTTAGCTACTACATGATGATTTCTTTCACTCACTGTAGTCCACAAAAAAAGAGTAACAAAAAAGAGAACATGCCTCTCAATCTATATGACCATGTTTTACTTCTGTTATGGTAAGCGTAGATGTCAGAAGGAAGAAAAAGGTCAAAATATACCAGGAATCACAGGATTTTGAGGCCAGCTTCAATCACTGATTTAACTGTTAGCATTCAATTTTATGTCTTTGTCCAAGGACCAGTGAGTTGACCTATTACTGAAGAAAATGGACCATATAGATAGTGACATCCTTATTAATGAGGTAACAAAAACAGTAGTTAAATGGTAAGATAGATCACACGTTCTACCCGGTGAAGCAAAATATGAGTTGACAGAATTGCTTTTGTCATGAATCCAAATGGAAGACCCAACATTCACAAGAGACTTAGTCATCTTTCCATTTAGTGCTTATGATAAGAATAAATGTGATTACTGTGATGAAGAAAAATGTAGCTTTATGCAAAAACTTTTTTGCAAGGAGGAAAAACTAGGGAAATTCAATTAAAAATTTTACTAGGTTTTCCAACTTAAGTTGCTATTTTTTAAGAGGGAGAATTAAAAGGCACTGGACATAGTAAAAAACAACAAAATAAATGGATTATATCTTAATCAGAGAAAAAACAATTACTTACTGTACTCATTTCCTACATTATCTGGCATTGTACTTTCAAACATTTAGCTAATTAGAAGAAACTTCAAAATTAAATTTTGTTTTTTAAAGGATAAGGAAAAACAAGCAATAAAATTATAGCTGTGGCTATCTTACTTAAATAATCTATTGGTGACTTAAAATTTGGAAATGAAAATATATTGGCTCTATCTTGATTTTCTGTTAATGTTTACAATTATGAAAGCCCAAAGAGCCCAGAAACTACTTTAAGAGGCAGTTGCTTGATGCCTTTTTTACAACCATTCTAGTTCTTAGCCTACTGGTCTTGTTGTTTTTTTTTTCTGTTTTCTGTTATAAGTATTTAAAACAAAAACCACAACAACCACACATATGCTTCTGTGGTCTTTCATTTATTTATTTATTTATTTTTTGCGGTTTTGTAGGGCAGTTGGGGTTAAGTGACTTGCCCAAGGTCACACAGCTAGCTTTTTGTGTTAAGTGTCTGAGGCTGGATTTGAACTCAGGTACTCCTGACTCCAGGGCCGGTGCTCTATTCACTGCACCACCTAGCCACCCCAGTCTTTCATTTCTTACCCAGGACTTCATAGGTGTTAGAAATTTTTTCTAAATTGCTGCGGTTGTTATCATTTATCCCCGTGTGAATTTACAGAGTATAGTAGTACTCATGTCTGACAAACATTTGGATAAATTTTTTTTTACCATATCACAAATGTATAACTTTAAGCTACCATTTTAAAAAATAGTGTAAAGTAGTCCAAACTCCTCATCTTGTAGATGAATAATCCAAGTCTCTGAGATGCTAATGGACTTACTAAATGTCATTTAGGTAGTAAATAGCACAATTGGGATTTAAATCTCTATCTTTATGTAAGGAGCTGCACCCATGTCTAATGGAAGACCTATGTATGTCTAGGGATGTTTTCCTACCTGTAGCATGGGATTGTCATTTTCTATCTTGAAGGGATGTAAAATAGATATCTCTCTAATCTCTTCTTTCTACACACTTTTCCAAGGAAGGCTATAATTCCTACGGGAAGGCAAGCAAGAGTTTGAGGCCCAAGGTCACACTCCCCTCTTCAGAGGGATTACAAGAACGCAATTATTATCTACTTTTTCCCTTAAATATTATCAGTGCAAGAGATGTGAACGTGGTCGATTGAATTTCTGATCACCATGTGATTATTAAGGGGAAAAAAGACTTTAAGCTCTGTTTCCAAGGCTTGCCCCATTCCCACCAAATAACAGTTCCACAATGATTACCCATAGTAAACAGTAAAGAAATTCATTGACCAGATAATGGGAAACAGAAATTAGAGAAATTATACATAAAAAGATTGAAAAGCTCTCCCATTGGGGGGCGGAGCCAAGATGGCAGCGTAGAAGCAGCAAAGCACCACAGCTCCCACACAAACACGCTAAAAAACTCATAAAATGGGACGCTAAACAGATTTTCAAGCTCCAAAACTCTCCACAAGACAGAAAGCACTACGGGCAGCA
>CM053594.1:347759669-347782604 GCA_028646575.1 Pseudocheirus occidentalis
AAAATAAATTAAAATTTAAAAAAAAAAAAAAAAAAAAAAAAGAAAAGCTCTCCCATTGGAAAGAAATAGCACAGCTCAAAGAAGAGAGATTGTTCTAGGTCTCATCAAAGGGGTAACTCCCCAAAGTCTCTAGTAGCATTCTAGGGACAGGGACACAATGGAGACTGACAACTTCTATCATGATGTCCTAGTCTTTTTCTTCATCAACTTGAAGTGGAATTGACCTCTTCTATCTTTTTTTTTCCCAAGCTGGAAGCTGGAAGTACTCAGAGAAAGTCAAAGCTCAAGCACTAGATAAGAAATAAAACCGTTTTTTTCTTGCCAAAATCACCCCACTCTTCATGAAGGACATGGCGTTAATCTCCAATGAGAGAATCCCATACTATTGGGCTTTGGAATAGGAATTACATATATACTATATATGCAATTGCTTTTTTTCTACAATTATGCTCTTTTTCTGAACACTTCATTGTATTATGAGGACATAAATATATAGATAGAGATAGAGATAGAGATATACCTTATCTCTTAACAATCTCTGATTCATACCTCTTTCTTCTCTGCAAATTTCTTTTTAGAAAGTGTTCTCAGGTACATATGATCACAAGAATATATATCATAGAAGAGTTAGCTGGACTTGTTGTTCTGTCATTTCATTCATGTCTAACTCTTCATAATCCCTTTGAGTATTACTTGGCAAAGATATTGGAGTCATTTGCCATGTCCTTCTCAAGCTCATTTTAGAGATAAGAAAACTAAGGCAAAATGTCAGAGCTCAAATTTGAACTCAGGCAAATGAGTCTTCCTGACTCCAGACCCGGAACTCTTTCTACCCTATTACCCACTTACCCAAGTTAGTTGACCTACCAATGTAAAAATACATTATTACTTGCACTAGAGATAAACACTCGACTTGGGGAAAATGTAGGTGCCAGTTCTTATTAGGGTCATGATATTTTAGTTGATCTTCTGGCTCTTTCTCAATTTCGAGATTTGCATGAGAAGGCAAAATGAAATCGAGTGAAATAGATCAAATGAATTTTGGATTCTAGAAATGAAAAATGGATTTTCCTGGGAGGTTTCATCATATAAACACCCTGATAAACCAATAGTAACTAGTGTTTATTACCAGTTCCTTTACCTCATGTGACTCTTTTCTGAAAGTGCCAAAATTTTTAGCTACAATTTAATGACTAAATATATTATTTGTCCCTGTCTTCATTGAGCCATGGTTTCTCAGTACAATCAGTTGCTTCCAGTATATGACACTATTTCATGTTTTTTATCTCTTATATCTGTTACTTCTCTAGTGCTGTGGTTCTCCTAGTGAATGAACAATGCTTTTAACCATAATATTAGAAGTACCATTCTGTAAAAAGGAAATTGAAAATACCATTATTAGATTGTTTAGTTATTTGTGATTTTAATCTCTATTGAGGTAGGCTCATGTGAATTCCTTTTTATCCTTTCCTCCTCTTCCATTTTGCTTGACTTTTTCCTATTTTTTTTTTAAATTTTAGAGCTCATATTTACAAACAGCATTGAAGTTTGCAAATCAGTTTACAAAAATTTGAGATTTGAACTGGGTCAGAACAAATGCTAGGATGGCCAAAGAAAATGATTTGATACCTGGATAGCATTCGAAGCATGTTGCAAGTTCAATAAAAGGTTTAGAAAGAAAATGAAAGCTATAAAAGATAAAAGACTTACCTAGGGTCATGATTTATACATGCTGAGAAATAGTAGAAAGAGTTTAAGATTTGGAATTATAAGATCAGCTTTCAATTTCCAATTTAAATCCTTAATTTCTTTATCAACATGCATAAATCTTTAGTATCCTTGAGACTCAGTTTTTTTTCCATCTGTAAAATGGGTATGATAATGTTTCTCTACACATTTTAAGATCAATTTTAAAAGTCGTTCGGACATAAATGTATTTGTATAAAAATTAATGTTTACATGTATTATCTTTTCAACAAGGCAGAATAGATTGGAAGACAGCTGGTAATCAGTTTCTCCCCAGGTCACATGATGATATTAACACAGGTAAATGTCAGATAAGAAAGAAACAGAGATTTTAAGATCTTAAACAAAGTATAAAGAAGTATTTTGTGGCATGTTTTCCCTATCTGTAGTGGCAATGGAAAAACAAAACAATCTCCAAATCAAACTTGTAGAATTAGTACAAAGCTAGCTACTGACTGGCTCATCTACTATGGTGGTCTTTACAAAAAAAAGTTGAGCAACCTGGGACTAAGTCCAGGCAGCCTATAGCTGAGAAGTGTTACACGTGGCAGCAAAGAAGAAAAAAAGCTAGGGTTTTTTTTTTTTTGAAGAAGGAAGAACATAGTTCCTTTCCTCTAAGAGCAGAGGAGCTTTTTCTTTCTCTCTGCTTCTCATTCTCATAGATCATGTCATCTTGCAATGAGTTAATCTTCCAGTGAGAAACATTGTACTTGGCAAAAAGCAGGCCAAGTGAGTCAAATCAAAAGATAGCTCTGAGGAATTTGACCAATGTGAGGTGAGAAGAGAACCAGTCCTAGCTACTGGGAGTTGTTATGGAGAGAAGTAGGTTCAGGAAGCCCTGCTCAATATCCTGTTCAACAGAGATGCTACAATCAGGGGGAGCTATCTAAAGATACTACATTAAATAAATATTATTGGGGCTCTGAAGTAAAAGTTGGAGGATGTCTTTACAATGTATTCCTTAAGTGTGAAGCTATCAGTGTATCCCCTGAGTATGTCTAATTTCCCCATTTATGTTTGATTTGGTTCTGGGATTGTGAACTCTGGGTTTATTGCTTTGCTACTCTCATTCTTATAATGCTATTCCCATAAATGACTTTGCTTTTAGTTTTCTCTAGTTGACTATTAGAAGTAAACTTCCTAGTAGAGACCAATGTCCATAATTTTAGGAGTGTAGACCCAGAAACCACCTTTAAGCTCAAGGTGACCCCCAAGGGAACCCATTGTTTTATTGTAGATAGGAAAGGGTAGGTTGTAGAGGGGACCATTATGTTTTAATTTTTGAAATGGCTCAAACTTAGAAATATATACCCCATTCCTATAGTAAGAGTAAAGATTCGCATCTATAAGTTTTATTTTTCCTTACATTTCCTGTAACTTTTTCTTATTCTCAGCCTTCAGTTTCAGGCCTCAACTATATGATGGATTCATTCTATGCCTACATCTCATTCCATTCCCCCTACCAGTCATCTAACTTCACTCCCCAATGTTTGCTTCATTTTCTCTTTTCCAAAAGCATTTCAAACTAGTTCGCCCCTTACCTACTGAAAACGAACAATAAATAAACCTTCAATGCATTAATGGAATCATTTCTGTTCCTTTTCTGATTGTACTAGCCAAACTAGTCACTCAATTTATCTGTAGACTTCCACTAAGTGTGAGTGAATATAATTTATGTGATGCAGATTAATATGTTGATGTGTGGTGGAAATGACCATTTATGCTCTCGTTATTAAGTATCATATACATTATTTATTACTTAGTAAAACTAAGCATGTCTGCATGACTTTCCTCTCGTACTGATACAGGGATGATATCCTGTTCACAGAGTGCTACAGTCGAGTAATTACAGAAAAAAACGGTGAAGATGTAAGTAATTTAGTAGAAAAGGTTGAGCCATCTTTGATGAAGGAGACTATCTGGGGATTATTTCTCTCTGATCAAGTGTATAGGATTAGAAGATTATGACCTATAGAGAAAATCCTAAGACACACACACACACACACACACACACACACACACACAAAGAGAGTGAGAGATGCAAAGAATAGAGATTAATTAAACATGTGCCTCATAGGAGTTGTGTAGGAGTGAGGCCAGTAGGAAAAAAAAAAAGATCTTAATCAATACAGTCTATGTAGAGAGAATAATTTTCTTGACAATGACCAGCAGAAGCATTTTGAATTCCTATATCACATTAATGATTATATATTTCCTGATAATTTGCCTCCAGAGGGAAAAACCTGAAGGTGAATAACTTGCCAATTTGGAGTGATTGGAGGTGATACTTATTTAGCTTCTGGGATTCTTTAGAGTGATTGGACATGATACTTATTTAGCTTCTGGGATTCTTTGGAGTGCCAGAATACAGAGGGATTGCTGCTTTATTTCATATGGTTCACATGGACTGTGTCATTTTCACACTGAAATTTCACAATTTCACAATTTTCACGCATTGATGCAAATCATAGTCATTAATATCTAATAGTTTGATTAAAGTTATGTATACCGTGTTGAGGTGGTGTGTATCAACAACTCTGAAGCCAGAAATACAATGGAGGGGAGGAATTAGTTATGGGGGATGAGTTGGAATAAACAAACAAATAAACAATGAATGAATGAATGAATGAATGAATGAATGAATGAACAAACAAAAGAAGGAACAAATGAATGAATGCATAAGTTAGGAATTAGTTTGGTGGAATAATAACCCAAGATTTGGATGTATAATCCCAATATACAATCACTTTATCAACATGTAAAGTTATACTACCCATAAGAGATTTTAGTTAAGAGAAATGACCAATTCACTTAAAGTCAGAAAGAGCTTTGGGGTGGGGGGGCACATCAGAGAACTTTCAGTTCTTGGGTGGTGTCCATCACGTGGTGGAATAAACATTTGACTGACATAACTTTGTCTTCACTACCAAATGGTCTCTGTTGGTGTTCACTAGGGCTCCTTATCTGCCACACAGTCATTCTAAATACCTTCCTATTGGCTCATATTATTTGATGAGACACTTCCTTAGCTCTACTTCTATTAGTCAACTATTTTTACTGCATTCTTGCAACCAGGAACAGATCAAAAGGAAAAGAATAGTGTTTACAATAATAAAGTTTTCTTGGTTGTAAAACTTTTGAGAGTCAGCATTTTCCTAATGTTATAGAAATACAAATCTTTTATAAATGGTAAAAATAATTTTTCAAAAGTCTATTTCCTTTTATTTGAATAGCTTCTTATTTTGTAATTTGCCTTCCAAAAAACAAAATGCTTTTCAAATGACTGGTGAAATGCCTTTCTCCTTGGTAGTATTTATGTATGTGGCAGTGCTATGCTTTGGGAAAATACAGACTCTGAGTGGTATGACTCCAATGGAATGCTAGGGTACACAGAATTATAATAGCTCATATGTTAATTCTGTCCTGTCAAAAATATATTATCAAGTATGATCCTTAAGTTATTTAGAAGGGGAAAAATAGACTAAGAACAAGATAATGGCAAGCAGCCTGTGCATATACTATTTGGCAGAATATAGAACAATCCCTGTGATAATAGTATTACTTATAAGTTTGTGACCATAGTACATTCTCCTTAAGAAAGAATAAAGTACTTACTTTCCCACCTAAACCCTCACCTCAACCTCAATAGAGGATGACGTTGCTTGAATATACCAAATCACTTTTTGGTCCAATGCATTTCTTACTCAGAATTCAATCTCTGGAGTAAAATATGAGAGATTAACATAGTTTAAAGAGATTATATTTGTTATAATATGTTTTTTTAATCTTTTGTTTTATCTTTAAGCCAACAGTTTTACTTGTGCCAAATGTGCTGTCAGGGACAGCTGCAAAATCACTAGGATTGATCAGTTTTTGGAAGGAGTAGCATAGCTATTGAACTTGTTTTATTTTCTGGATTGTAACTGTGATAAGTAGGGGGAATCATTCAATTTCCCCAAATATTTGGATTTAATTGAAAATTGCTAACTGGTTAAATAGTAGCAAGGTTAATTTTGCATGCTTCCTTTCAACAGCTTCTTTCCCATATGCTCTGCTACATTTCTCTCAATTTGGGTGTTAATAAGAAACTTCTAAATTTGAGACTATCTCTTCCTTGCACAAGTTGCTTTGGAAAGTCAAGGCTTGCTCCCTGACGTTACAATGCATGGTATCTTTATATAAATGATAGGGGCTGAAGGACAGAGAATAGGAGAGTGACAATGCCTAAGTCTGAGCTTGGAAAATTAAACAAATTTGTAATCCTAACTGTAAATTGGTCACTTGTTCTTGACAATTGCTTTTTCTGACCCTTATCTTTAAATCTCTACCTTCAATAGTAGGAGAGTTAATGAGGCATGGCTATTGTCTTACTGTTCATTAACTAGGACTACTGCATGACTGGTCTGATTACTAGTAATCTTTCTGGACGTTTTTATGGTGTCCACATAAGGAGATATAACTTCTTACATAAATGGAGTTTTATATTAAGAAAAGCTATATTGTTGAAACGGTGACTACTTTGATTTCCCACTGTCTAGAGACCAGATATGTTATTTTTCACTTGTCCTTTGGGTTTGCTGGTATCATCAAGGGGGCTGGAGTGTTTAGTTTCTCTGTCATCAACTCAAATGCCCATTTATTGTGTTCCTCTCATTTTAGGGGTCATCTGTACCTTCATTCCATTCAACCAGTTAGATTAACTTTTACAAAGGAACATTTCCTTCAAATGTATACTAAGAACAAACATACACGTATTACCCTATTCCAAACACTGCTGGGGGAAGCATTATCCCTTTTCATACCACTTCAGTCTGTGGGAAAAGGAAATGGAGTAGGTTTATAACTTAATTTAGTATCCTAAAAGCATGGTCCCCACTAAATTTCAAGTTCACAACCCCTTTGGCTTCCATCCCAGAATGCTAATTTCTCAGGCCTTTTTCACTAGGCTAACAACAACATTTAGCTTGCAATCCAAACCCTATCTCCAATGTCAAAGTGGCTCAAGCTCCCCGATCCAAAGTTTTCATCTCCTGGAACCTAGAACTGAAAATGAGAAACAAAACAGAAAACAAATAAACAACAAAAAAAACTACAAACTTGATTCTAGGGGCCATGGGGCCTAAAAAGGAGAAGGGAGAATATTCCTTTCTTTTCACCAAGTATAATGCATGTTACTTATACTAAGTGAAAAAGACCTTTTCCCCCTTGGATATAGCTGGAAAATTATAGACATAGTTCCAGTCTGCAGTTTTAAGGATTCCTCCTATTCTCCTATATAGCCTATGAAAAGTGGGTGTTCTTACCCCCATGGGAGGGGAACATAGGATGTCTTGTTCCAAAATCAAATCCCTGAAATCTCTCATGTAAATGTCCTCAACTAAGATGATTTACATTATGAAGTCAGCCTTGTTTTATTATTAATGGTGACGTTAATTTTGCATCTCTGTTGAGATATGTAAGTGGAGAAAGGTGGGGAGGGAATACAAAATTATCAGTCTAAAATCATTGCCTTACTTCTACATTAAATAATTAAACCTAAACATTAATAAATGTCATGATTATGAGGCCATACCTCTTAACTACATCTGTAGATTTTAAATTCTTATATTCTGTTTAGTAGAATGGTAAGTTCTGTTAAGAGTTTAGTAATACAAAACATTAAACAGCTAGAATTATGCAGACAATAAGAGAGAGCTGAGACCTGGGTTCAAGATAAATTTAGGTGTGGATTTATTGATCAAGCATGCGACTACCCGATCACTCAAATGGGTAGTGATTTTTGAATCTTACAGACTTGATTATATAGGCCAAAACCACAAACCACAACCAGGGAGGGCAGCTAGCAATCATTGGTTGGATCTATAGTTCAGGGCTAATTTGGGAATATGGCACAAGGGTGCAACTGTACTGTGACGTGGGGATCCCTCCTAGAACAGGGTGGAGGGCACAGGGTGGAAGGTTGTTGGGTAATGGAGATTGGGGAATAGTCAGTCTCCCAGAATAGACCATGATCATATTCTGGGCAGAGGGTGTGGGGACCCTGTTTGGTCAGCGGGACAGGACAGGGTGGTCTCTAAGACAGTCTTGCACCATAACCCCAGGCTGATTCTTTACAGTACACCATAACTGATCCCTGTACAATATGCTGATTCAGTAAAAATACATAGAATGCTAATTTAAGGAAGGAGGGAACCAAGGAACTATGCCTTAGGGGACAGGGAACTAAGCCTTGAGCAATATGCCCAGAAATGCTTTAAGCAGTTTCAAGCTATAGGATAGGGGCAAAGCAAAAATAAAAAGGGGCTTAATGGTGGGGCACATGTGTGCCACGAATCAGGTGGTGGACAGGTGACCTGGGATTTGGATTGGGCACAACAGAATCATTTATATAAATCTTGAATAACTTGATGACAAACTTTTGAAGTTCCTTTTATTATAGAATGTAACTACCAACTTTCAAATTTTATTATATATATATATGAAAATAGTTTGTATAGTAAGCAGAAAGAGGTTGAAATGAAGGAAACAACAGAAGACACTCATTCCATTATAAAAGCATTTAGCATGGTTCGGAATCCATAGTACAGAAGTGAATAAAAGTTAATAAAATAGAGAGGTTATAAAAAAGCATAGAAATATTAAAAAATAGGGGTATCTAGGTTGAGCAGTGAATAGAGCACCGGCCCTGGAGTCGGGAGGACTTGAGTTCAAATCCTACCTCAGACATTTAACCCTTACTAACTGTGTGACTTTGGGCAAGTCACTTGAGCCCAATTGTCCTGCCTTCCCCCCTCTAAAAACAATAAAGAAATATTAAGAAGTAGAAGCAATAGGATATAATGAGGTTAGGTAGAAGCTCTTGTATAAGAAAATACTTTTGTTTTATATGTAAAGTTGTATTTTATGCAGATCAAACCTAGATTAATTGATTTGAATTAGATTTTTTTTGTCGGTTTTACTCATTTGTTAGGTGCCAACTCATGTATGAAGAGGGAAACCACAGGCTGTTTTTAAAAAGTACTGTTCAAAGATTATTGGTATGAATTCTGAATCATTTCCTTCGTTTTATTGGGACATTTATTAAGACAAAAGGAAGCAATCACTTCAGACTTTGCTAGAAAGGATTTAATTTTTTGCACATGCTTACACATGTACAATAATGCAAAATATTACTTCCATATTAATCAAGTTGTAAAAGAAAATGCAAACCCTTCCCTAAAACTTTTAAGTGCAAAAGGTTATGTTTTTAATCGGCATTCAGGTTTCACCAGTTCTTTCACTGGATGCTGATGGCATTTTTTTGTCATGTGCCCCTGGGAATTGTCTCGGATCCTTGAATTGCTCAGAATACCTAAGTTATTCACAGTGGATCATGTACGATACTGTTATTGTGGACAATGTTCTCCTGTTTCTGCTTACTTACTTTGCACCAATTTGTGTAAATCTTTCCATTATTTTCTGAAACAATCCTGTTTGTAATTTCTTTTTTATTACTGAAACTTAAATACCCAATAAGAAAGAACATAGAAGCTCAAATATGAAATAAAAAAAGAAAAAATATATCCTGCACAGCAGAACATAAAGGGTTAAAAATATAAAGCACTAAATTTTCATCTCCAGAAAACCTATATAATTAATATGCTCCACTGTGCTGAGAACTGTCTGTCTTTGCTTTGCTTCCTTGTTCATTTCCTTTTGTTCACTGCTTTGCACATTTTACTTTGTTCTTTTCCTCTCTTCCTGCCCCCCCACACCCCGAAGGCTACAATTTAGTGTGGATATTTATTTATAGCTATAAATACATAAATGAAATATATATACAAGTACACACATAAATACATAGATAGCCTTCATACTTTCCCTAACAAATTCTATTTCTGATTTTTTTTGTTTGTGAACATATCTTATTTCCTGTCTCTCTTAACTCCTCTTCTTTACTTCTACCCACTACCTTGCCTTCCTATTACTTAATCTACCCCATTCCAAGGATCCCTTCCTTGTACTTCCATTCCCATTAATCTAAATACTCTTCTAGACTCCCCTTTAACCTATTAACTCACCCTTCCCTCTAGAGATCCCTCCCTTATCCTCTCCCCCCATACACACACTTAACATCATATTTCCTTCTGAATTCAGAAAACTTTGATACTTTATATATATATATATATATATATTATATCTATCTATCTATCTATCTATCTATCTATCTATCTATCTATCTTTCCATCTTATTCTTTTGTGTCAGTACTTCCTCTCACACCTCATCTGCATAATTACTCTTTTTAGCTGCTCCTAAATGGTTTTACTTTTTAAAGTCATATCATACTCATTTCTATCCCTATCTTTTTTATGAACTGCCAAAACACTAACATTCTTAGGCATGTGGTTACATTTCACATACATAAAAGGTAAGCAGTCTGTCCCTATTGAGTCTGTTGGTGTTTTCTTTTCACATTGACTACAAATCATCCTAGGACTTTTCTTCATATATTCTCTCATTGTACAAAAAGGACCACCTCCTCTGCCCCAACTCGTATTACTTTTGATCCCTCAATATTCACCCTGAGGTCTTCTTTCTTTTTTTGTGGAGGACAATAGTAAGAGCTTGGCTTTTTCTGACCTGCTTCACCATCTTTCCAAATTCTCCTTTGTCATTTCTTAAAACAAAATAGCATTTCATTAAATCATATACCATAACTTGTTCAGCCAATACCTAGTTGGTGGATATTCCCTCAATTCTGAATTTACCACCACCACAAAAAGAGCTGCTAGTGATATTTTTGTAAAAATAATTTTATTTTCTCACCTTTATTACATTTTTGGGACACGGAACTAATAGTGGTTTGGCTGCATCAAAGGGCAGGGACATTCATAACCCTTTAGGTATAATTGGAAATTGTTCTCCAGAATGGTTAGCTCAGTTCAGAACTCCAGCAACAGTTCATTAGCATAGCAGTATTCCCACATCCCCTTTAACATTTATTGTTTTCTTTTTCTGTCATGTTAGCTTATCAGATAGTGTGAAGTGGTACCCCAAAGCAGTTTTAACTTGAATCTCTCTGGTCAATGGGGATTTGGAGCATTTTTATTTGACTATGGATAGCTTTGATTTTTTCATTTAAAAAACTTCCTGTTCATATTGTCTGACTATTCATCAATTGGAACATGATTTGTATTCTTATAAGTTTGATCCAGTTCTCCTTATATTTGAGAAATGAGGTCTATACCAGAGAAACTGGCTTAAAAAAAGAATTCCCAGGTTTCTACTTTCCATCTATTCTTTTTTAAAATAAATTAATTAATTTTAAGTTTTCAACACCCACTTTTATAATATTTTGAATTTTTAATTTTCACCCCTTCCTCTCTTTTCCTGTCACCAAGACAGCATGCATTCTGATATAGGCCCTAATTATACAATCATATTAAACAAATTTTCACATTAGTCATGAGGTAAGGAAGACTTAGAACTAATGGAAGAACCATAAGAAAGAAAAAAAACCAACAAAATAGAAGGAGAGCAAATAGTATGCTTTTATCTGCATTCAGACTCCCCATTTCTTTCTCGGGAGGTGGATAGGATTTTGTATCATCAGTCTTTTGGTGTTGTTTTAGCTCCTTGCATTACTGAGAAGAGCTAAGTCTATAAAGGTCAGTCATCACACAATGTTGCTGTAACTGTGTATAATGTTCTCCTGGTTCTGCTCATTTCATTCAACATCAGTTCATGTAAAATCATTCCAGATTTTCCTGAAGTTGTCCTGCTCATCATTCCTTACAACACAATAGTATTGCATTACATTCATATAACCACAACTTGTTCAGTCATTCCCTAATTGTTGGACATTCCCTCAATTTCCAATTCTTGGCCGCCACAAAAAAGAGCTGCTATGATTATTTTTGTACATGTGAGTCCTTTTCACATTTTTCTGATCTTTTGGGATATAGATATGGAAGTGTTATTACTGAATCAAGGGGTAAGCACATTTTTATAATCTTTTGGACATAGTTCCAAATTGCTCTCCAGAATGGTCGGGTCAGTTCACAACTCTACCAGCACTGATTTTCCCATTTCCTCCCCAGCATTTATCATTTTCCTGTTTTGTCACATTAGCCAATTTGATAAGTGTGATATGAGCCTTCAGAGTTGTTTCGATTTACATTTCTCTAATCAATAGTAATTTAGAGCATTTTTTCATATGACTATAGATAGCTTAGATCTCTTCCTCTGAAAACTGAGTATTCATATCTTTTGATCATCTATCAATTGAGGACTAACTTTTATTCTTATAAATTAGACTCAGATCTCTATATATTTTAGAAATATAGCCTTTATCATAAACTCTGATTATTAAAAAAAATGTTCTCCAACTTTCTTCTTTCTCTCTTATTTTGGTTGTATCAGATTGGTTTGTGAAAAAATGGTTTTTGATTCAATGCCATCTGAAACATTCATTTTGCATTTCATAATGCTCTCTATCTCTTACTGGGTCAGAAATGCTTCTCTTCAAAGATCTGACAGGTAAACTATTCCTTGCTCTTCTACTTTGCTTATAATATCAATCTTTATACCCTTTTTATTTCATCTTTATATAGGTAAGATATGTAGGATGTGTACATACATAAGATGTTGGTCTATCCTGAGTTTCTGCAATACTATTTTTCAGTTTTCTCAGCAGCTTTTGTTAAATAGTAAGTTCTTATCTCAGAAGCTGGAGCTTTTGGATTTATCAAATACTAGAGAAGTAGGAGTGGATGCAAATAAGAGAAGGATGAGGAACTGATAGAAGTGAAGGTGGATCATGGTAGGCAGTGGTCAGAAGCAAAACACTAGTGAGGAGATACAAGGTGGAGAGAAAAAAAGAGAGAGGGAGGAGAGAGGGGGAGGGAGTGAGGGAGTGAGGGGGAGAGACAGACAGACAGACAGACAGACAGACAGAGACAGAGACAGACAGAGACAGAGAGAAAAGAGGGAGACAGAGAGAGAGAGAGAGAGAGAGAGAGAGAGAGAGAGAGAGAGAGAGAGAGAGAGAGAGAGAGGATTGACTGCTGTGTCTTACATGATCCACCATTCTGTTTCATAGCCAGTAACAAGTAATTCTGATTATTACTATTTTATAATACAATTTAAGATCTGGTACAGTTAGGCCATCTTTCTTTGCATTTCTTTTCATTTTTTTCTTCAGTTGAAACATAACAGATTCTACTCCAGTATCTTACTTTTTTCTGTTTACATCTCTCTACTTCAAATGTGTTACTTAAAAACAACATGTTTTATGATTCTAATTTTTAATCTACTCTTTAATGTTCTTTATTGTGAGTCAGTTCATCTCACACATATTTACAGTTATGATTACTAAGTGGGTATTTTATTTTCCTCCATCCTATTTTCCTATGTTTATCCTTCTCTCCTCCTCCTCCTCCTCCTCCTCCTCTCTCTTTCTCTTTTTCCCTCCCTACCCTTCTTCCCCCTTCCCCCCTTCACCCTGTATCTCCTCACTAGTGTTTTGTATCTGACCACTGCCTACCATGATCCACCTTCACTTCTATCAGTCCCTCTTCCTTCTCTTATTTGCTTCTACTCCTACTTCTCTAGGGTAAGATCAATTTCTATTCTCAACTACGTATGTATATTATTCCCTTTAAGAGCCAATTCCTATGAGGATAGGGTTAAAGTAATGCTGACTCTCACCCATTTTCCCTGTACCACTGTAAAAGTTATTTTGCATGTAATAATATGTCCCATTTTACCCTTCTACCAGTACGATCCTGTTTCTCACATTTTTTTTAACATCAGTCACTCAAAATCAACTTATACCCACACCCTCTGTTTTTATATACACCTTCTAACTGATCTAGTAGTGATAAACTTCTCGTGGGTTATAAGTCTTAACTTCCTATGTAGAGATATAAACAGTTTAACCTTACTGAATCCCTCATGCATTCTCTTTCCTAGTTTTTTTAAAAATATATTTCTTTTGAGTCTTTTATTTGAAATCAAACTTTCTGTTCAGCTCTAGACTTTTCCTCAAGAATGCTCAAAAGTTCTCCATTTCATTAAATATCTACCTCTACCCACTCAACCACCCCTCCCAACTCCCACCAAGGATTATATTTAGTTTTGCCGGTTTGGTAATTCTTGGTCATAATTCTGGCTTCCAGAATGTCATTTCCCAAGCCTTCCAATCCTTTAATGTAGAGACTTGCTGAATCCTGCATAATCCTACCTGTGGCTCCTTGATATTTGAATTGTTTCTTTCTACTTGCTTCCAATACTTTCTCCTTGACTTGGGAGGTCTGAGATTTGACTATAA
Organism: Pseudocheirus occidentalis; assembly: GCA_028646575.1. Taxonomy (NCBI): domain Eukaryota; kingdom Metazoa; phylum Chordata; class Mammalia; order Diprotodontia; family Pseudocheiridae; genus Pseudocheirus; species Pseudocheirus occidentalis. The sequence goes on from CM053594.1 coordinate 347,773,727, forward strand.
TATTCCTGGGAGTTTTCATTTGGGGATCTCTTTCACTTGATGATAGATATATTTTTTCAATTTCTATTTTTTTCCTCTTGTTCTAGCATATCACAGCAATTTTCCTGAATAATTTCTTAAAGTATGATACCCTGGTTCTTTTCCTTTTTTGTTTATGGCTTTCTGAGAGTCCAATAATTCTTGAATAATTTCTCCTCTATGTAATTTCCAGGTCAACTTTATGTTCAATCAGATATTTATTTTCCATTTTCTTCCATTCTTTTGACTTTTCTTGATGGTTTCTTTATGTCTCATGGAATCATTAACTTCCATGTGCACAATTCTAATTTTAAGGAATTATTTTCTTCAGTGAGGGTTATTAATCTTTTTTTTTCCATTTAGCCAGTTCTAATTGTTAAGAAGTTGTTTTCTTCAGTGAAGCTGTTGGCTATGTTTTTCATGGTCCTTTAACATCACATTTCTTTTCTCATTTTTTCCTCTAACTCTATAATTTGATTTTTAAACTTCTTTTTCAGGAATCTTTTTATGTCTGAGACCAATTGACATTTGTCTTTGAGGTATTTTTACATTGTTCACTACTTTTTAGCTTGTATTTTGTTATCCATTTTCAACATAGTAAGTTTTTTATGGTCAGGATATTGTTTGTGAATGTGTGTGTGGGGGGGTAGTGGCAGTTATGCCCATTTTCCAGCCTATTTTGTGACTTTCAAAGTTGGGTGGATTCTGTGCCTTGGGTGGAGGAGGCACTGTGACAAGCTTCCTACACAAAGGACACTGGTCCTTACTGCTGTCCTGCTTAGCCAGGGGGTGTAGGGCCTGGTTACTGGTCTACTGTAATGGGACAATGGGATTTCTCCTCTAACTTTCTGAAACATCATTTCCTCCTCTCTTCACTGGACCCCACTTGCACTGGACTGTACTCTCATTTTAACTGAGTGTGATAGATCTTTCTTTTCAACCTTCTAAATTATCTTGGGTTTGAAGATTGTTCTCTCTCTCTCTCTCTCTCTCTCTCTCTCTCTCTCTCTCTCTCTCTCTCTCTCTCTCTCTCTCTCTCTCTCTCTCTCTCTCTCTCTCTCTCTCTCTCTCTCTCTCTCTCTTTCTCTAATCACATAATTTGATTTGAGGCATTATTCTGTAGTTGTTTGGAGGTGCATAATTTGGGAGACTTCAGATGAGTTCCTGCCTTACTCTGTCATATTGGCTTTCCTCTCTCCACTCCAGTATCTTTTCCAAGAAAACTCTAAATTTGGTCATGAAGAGTTGGACAAAACTGCAACAACTGAAAAACAACAACAGCAAATTCTCATTCTAAGTTGAATTCTCTAGAAAACATTTTGAGTAATCCGAGCCATCCAAATAATTCCAAATTTCTTCTAAATGTGAATAAAGTAGGCAATATCATTAATATAGTAAGGGATTAATATGCAGCTATACAAATAACTACATGCTTATTTGTGTATATATGCATATGTGTGAGTGTGTATGTGTGTACACAAACATATGTCTATATATTTTCGAGTGTTTCTTATTAGTGTGGAGTTGACTCTGGGCTTTCAAAAGCAAAGACTGCAGAGTATGAATTTTGGCAAGTTCTATGTATCCTCCTGGAAAGGCTTCAAATTGCAGTCCTAACATAGGCTTTCATAGCACCACAGAATTTTTCATTTTTCTGTTATAATTAATTTATTTATTTTTACTTTTCAACATATATTTCCACAAGATTTTCGTTTCCAGATTTTGCCTCCATATTCCCGTGACCCTCACCCTGAGATGGCATGCATTCTCATTATCTCTTCTCCCAGTCTTACTTCCCTTCAATCACCCCATACCCTCTTATCTCCTTCCTGCTTACTTTCTTACAGGGCAAGATACATTTCTATACCCCATTGCCTGTATATCTTATTTCCTATTTGCAGGTAAAAAACAATTTTTAACATTTCTTTTTAAAATTTTGAGGTCCAAATGCTCTCCCATCTTCACTCCCCATCAACCCCGATTGAGAAATATCATCTTTCATGTAGGAATGTAAACAGTTTGTCCTTAATAAATCCCTTAAGACTTCTCTTTCCTATTTACCTTTGCACACTTCTACTGAGTCTTGTATTTAAAAGACGAATTTCCTATTCAGCTCTGTTCATTTCATCAAGAAGGCTTGAAAGTCCTCTCTTTAATTTAATATCCATTTTCCCTTAAAGTATTATACACAATTTTTCTGGGTAGGTAATTCTTGATTTTAATTCTAGCTCCTCTTACCTCCATTAAATATTGTATTCCAAGTCTTCCAGTCCTTTAATGTAGAAGCTTCTATACCTTGTGTTACTCTGGTTGTATTTCCACAATACTCAAATTGTTTGACTACTTGCAATATTTTTCTCCTCGATCTGGGAACTCTGGAGTTTGTCTACAATGTTAATATGAGTTTTCCTTTTATGATGTCCTTCAAGAGATGATTAATAGATTCTTTCAATTTCTATTTTCTTTTCTGGTTCTAGAATATAAGGGCAGTTTTCCTTGATAATTTCTTAAAAGATGATATCGAGGTTCTCTTTTTGTACATGACTTTTAATAGTGTCCAATCTTTTAAAATTCTGCCTCCTGGATCTATTTTCCAGGTCACTGGTTGTTCCATTGAGATATTTCACATTGTCTTCTGTTTCTTTTATTCTTTTTTCATTCTTTCATCCTTTTTATTCTTTTCATTTCATTCTTTTTCATTCTTTCTGTTTTATAATTTCTTGATTTTTCATAAAGCTATTCACTTTGATTTGCTCTGTTCTAATTTTAAAAACATGTATTTTATTTATTTTTAATTTTCAGCATTCATTTCCACAAGATTTCGAGTTACAATTTTTCCCAATTTTCCCCCACCCCACCCCAAGACTGCAAGCCTACTGAATACCCCCTCCCCCAATATGCTCTCTCATATCTTTCCCAATCCCCCCTAAATTTCTAGTAGAGCAAGATGGATTTTTATACCCCAGTGCTTCTGTTTTAACTTTGAAAGAATTATTTTCTTTGGTGAGATTTTGAACCTCCTTTTACACTGAGCCAACTCTGCTTTTCAAGGCATTCTTCTCTTCATGGACTTTTTGGACTTCTTTTTCCATTTGGGTTAGTCTATTTTTAAAGTGCTATTTTCTTCAGTATTCTTTTGGGTCTCCTTTAGCAAGCTGTTCATTTTTTTTCATGAGTTTCTTGCATTACTCGAATATCTCTTCCCCATTTCCCCCCTATTTCTCTTACCTGATTTTCAGAATCCTTTTTGAGCTCTTCTTTGACCTGTGGTCAATTTGAATTTTCCTTGGGGGCTTTTGCTGTAGGAGTTTTGACTTTGTTGTTGTCTTCTGGTTGTATGTTTTGATTTTCTTTGTTGCCAATGTAAGATTCTATAATCTCAGGGTTTTTGTTACACTGTCTGCTCTTCTTCCCAGTCAAATACTTGACTTTCTAATTCTTTGTCAAGGGAGGACTCTGCTTCCAGTTGGGGTGGTGATAGGAGTGAGAGGTTGGTGTCTTGTCACAGGCTTCAGGGGCCTTGAATCAGTCACTCAATCCCTTTCTGTCTGTTGCCCCAGAGGTTTGGAAGCAATCACTGCTTCTGCTGCCACCACAGTCACCACCTCTGCAACTCTGGACATGGAGTTGGACACCAGCAGGATAATTCTCCTCTTTCACTAAGGTCCCACAGTGTTTTTCCTCTGAGCTTCTATGCTGTCTTTGGAATTTGTGGTTCACCAAACCTAGAGCTGTTAGTGATTCAGTGTCCTGAGGCTTACTCTAGTCCTGTCTGAGCCACCATGGCTATGCCAGCCTACACTCCACTCCCAATCTTCTATGATATACCCTTCCTGTAGACCTTTCAGGCTCTCTTGGGCTGGAGATGTGTTTCATCCTCTCATTCTGTGGGTTCTTTAGCTCTATAATTTATTTAGAACAATTTTTTTTACAGATAATTAGAGGGGCTTGAGGTAGAGTTCAAGCAAGTTACTACTTCTACTCTGATATCTTGGCTATGCCCCACAAAGTTTTTCTAAAAGAGATACCAGTATGCATCTAGTCAAATCCCATCATTTTGTAGAAAAACAAACGGAGACCCTATGAAGTGATGTACCTTGCCCAGGGTCACAAGTAGGATTAAAATTCAGGTACTCTGCTTTCAGAGATAGCATCCTTTTTATCATTCCACATGATGGATTATGACTGCTTTATGAGGTCCAGTCTAACAAATGAAATATGTATCCAAAGGTTTTGCACATAGGCTTTGTAATCAGTGATCAAATTTTTGATCATTAAAAATGAAACAGAAAAAAATATAAAATGAACCTCATTCCCATGTGACTCCTTTTAACTTCTGCTATGACACTGGCAGTAACAAAAAGAGATGAGAGAGTGCTAAGATTACAATTTTAGACTACCTATAAACATTAACTTAACAGTTGGTATTTTAGATGGGAGAAACTTGTCCAGCTGCCAATAAACAGACATGTTATCGTCAGGAAAGAAATTATATTGTTTACAATTCCTAACATTTTCTTTATAAATAAAACAAGTAGAAAAAAGGTAGTTTAAATCGAAACTCTAAGATTCTTAGTTTTCCAGGTAAAGATATTAAAGCGATTTACCATTTCCTCTGCCTGTAGGTTAAGGCAAACAGTGGCTAAGTGACTCACATAGGGTCACACAGCTAGTAAGTGTCTGAGGCCATATTTTAACTATGATTTACCTGACTCCAGGCCCAGTGCTCTATCCACTGAGTTGTATAGCTGCTTCCTGTTTGATAATGATATATTTTGGTCATTATCATGTTTTATTGGATCCAAAATTCCTTTTTGAAACCCAGACACTGACTACAACAATGTCCCTACAGGAAAAAAAAACCCTGCTTTTTGGTGATGTGCTTAATGATGAGGTTTACAGGAACATATTTTGAAAAATGGGGGCTTCTTGCTTAGACAAGACTTAGACAAGACTTCTCAGTAGGTTTTCTATCCACTGTATTGAATGCCAACGTAAACTGTAATTGTAGCTTAAGAGTTTGCTTAGTTGACTAGTCTAGGAAATATGATTGCAGATAAAATGATTATTTGCCATAGAGACTGCTTCAGTGTGAATTCAAATTCCAAAAGTTGGTGACAGAAACACAGTTCCTGCCCTCAAGGAGCTTATATGCTAATTGGGAAAGACAACATGTAACAGGGAGCTGAAAACCCAAAGGTAGAAGAGAAGGTATCCTCACCAAGGTTTAGTGGTGAGATTTAGAGAGCCAGAACAGCTGAGAGAGGAATAAGCATGGTTACCACCTAAAATGCATCACCATGGAAAAGAAAAATATCAGTAGGATAGCATGCTGGCATGGTGAGGGTCAATGACGTGAAGCAAATTCCAAAAGGTATGTGAATCATATAGCGAAGTTTAGGAGAGTCAGGGGAGTAGATAGGAAGGATTTGGTTTTAGAGCAGGCAGTGTGGAAGACTAGAAGGAGTAGTACATTTGGAGTTAAAGGAGTGGAGTTCAAATTCATAAGGCTGTAATAAGGCTCAAGTGAGTTAGCATATGTAAAGTGCTTTTCTTTTTTCTTTTAGTTTTTTTTTACTTTCTTTTTATTATTATTATTTTTTTACTTTTAGGTTATAACAGTCAGTTCCACAATCCCTTGAGTTTCAAATTTTATCCCCCTTCCTCTCCTTGCCACTCCCCATGGCAGCACATGCAATCAAATATAGGATCTATAAATTACTTCACATTAAACATTAATCAGGTGTAAAGAAGGATTATATCCAGTGGAATCAACAAGAAAGAGGGAACACAACAAAACAAGAAAAAGAATGGGAGCAAGTAGTTTGCTTCAATCTGCATTCAAACTCCTTAAAGCTTTATCTAGATGTGGATATCTCTTTCCATCATGAGTATTTTGGGGTTATCTTATAACTTCACATTTATGAGAGGAGCACAGTCCATCAAAGTTAGTCACCACACATAGATTGAGTCTGTAATTGTGTACAATTTCTCCTGTTTATGCCCTTTTCACTCAACATTAGTTTATATAAGTCTCTGCAGGTTATTATGAAGTCTGTCTGCTCTTCATTTCTTATAGCACAACAATATTCCATGACATTCACATACAAAAACTTGTTCAGGCATTCCTTAATCAATGGGCATCTCCTTGATTTCCAATTCTTTGCCACCACAAAAAGAGCTGCTTTAAATATGTTTGTACATATGGATCCTCCTCCCACTTCTGTGATCTCTTTGGGATAGAACCCTAGAAATGGTATTGCTGTATCAAAGAGTATGCACTTATTTATAGCCCTTTGGACATAGTTCCAGATTGCTCTCCAGAATGGTTGGATCAGTTCACAACTCCACCAACAATGCATTAGTGTTCTAATTTTTACACACCCTCTCCAGAACTGTAACGATAATGCAATATTGACAACATGCATGGTGGTCATGAATATGCTGGTATAGTTGTGAATCACAAAAATGTAGCAAACTCTCCACATGGAGAGCAGAAAAAATCCTTTATTCAAATACCAGAAAATTGAGTCCCAGAATCAGAAATCCAAAACCATTACAATAGTTACAAAAATGATACACTTGGTTAATGAAGCAAACATCCACGTTCCCAAGCCTTCACAATAGAACAGGCTCCTTCAAGGAGGGACCCTTCTCTCACACATGGCAGCTCCTCAGCCTGGTTCTTGGAAGTTCTTGCCAAAAGTTGCAGAAGGAAAGTCTCAGCAAAAAATTCCCAGAAGGAGGGTTATGGCAAAAGTTGCAGAAGTAGGATCTCAGTAAAAAAATTTCCAGGAGGATCTTGGCAAAAGTTGCAGCCTCCATGTGCTCACTGAGAGAATATCTGACTGTCCTGCTGGTTCTCTTCCTTATGTACATTATAATTCCTTCCTGAGGCTTCTTGTTATATCAGTAACTTCCTCCAAAGGTATTAACTACTACTGTGTTAATTGAATAGCTTAAACAAGAGGTTAACTTGAAACAAGGTGCTAAGTAACTGCTTGTTTGCCAATACAAAGGGGCATGGAAGATCTTCAAATTCCATTAACGTTAAAAGCACTTATCATTTTCCTCTTTGGTCATATTAGCCAATATGACTGGTGAGATGTGGTATGTCAGAGTTATTTTGATTTGCATTTTTCTAATCAATAGTGATTCAGGGCATTTTTCATATGCTTATAAGTATCTTTAATTTCTTCCTCTGAAAACTGCCTGCTCATATCCTTTGGCCATTTATCAATTGGGGAATGAGTTGTATTCCTATGTATTTGACTCAGTTCCCTACATATATTAGAAATGAGGCCTTTATCAGAGACATTGGTTGTCAACATTCTTTCCCAATTTCCCACTTGCCTATTAATCTTGGTTACAGTGACTTTATTTGTACAGAAATTTTAATTTAATGTACTCAAAATTATCCATTTTGCATTTTATAATGCTCTCCAACACTCGTTTGGTCATAAAATCTTCCCTTCTCCATAAATCTGACAGTAAACTATTCCTTGCTCTCTCAGACTGCTTACACTATCAGCCTTTATACCTAAATTGTGTACCCATTTCCACTTGATTTTTGGTATACAATGTTAGATACTGGTCTATGCCCAGGTTCTGCCATACCATATTTTAGTTTTCCCAGCATTTTTTGTCAAATAGTGAGTTCTTATCCCCAAAACTTGGGTCTTTATCAAGTAGTTTGGATGACTCCTCCTTTATAATACAGATTAAAATCTAGGTCACCTTCCCTAGCATTTCTTTTCATTAATTACCTTGATATTCTGGACCTTTTCTTCTTCCAAATGAATTTTATTACTATTTTTTCTAGCTCTCTAAAGTTACTTTTTTTGGTAGATTTATTGGTATGGTACTAAATATGAAATTTAATTTAGGTAAAATACCCATATTTATTATATTAGTTTGACCCAGCCATAGGCAACTGATATTTTTCTAATTAGATAGATCTGACTTCATTTGTGTGAAAAGTGTTTTGTAATTGTGTTCATATTGGTCCTGGGTTTGTTTTGGCAGGTAGATTCCCAAATATTTTATAATATCTACAATAACTTTATTTTTTACCACGATATATTTTTTATTTGTTTTCTTGTTTACATCATTCATTTTTATAACATTTTTGAATTACAAATTTTCTCCCAGTCTTTTCCCTGCCCCAAACCTAAAACAGCAATCCCACTGTAAAGCCCCTCCCCTGCTCTGCTCTCTTACTTTCTGGTAGGGCAGGGAGGGTCTCCATACCTAAGCCCCTGTATATCTTAATTCCTAGTTTCAGGTATTGCAGAACTTTAAATTCTAGATTCTTTCGATTCCTCCCTTGTCACCCACCCCCATTGGAAGGACAATCAATTAAATACAGGCTGTGGATGTGTAATTATACAGGACATCTTCATAGTGGATATATTGTGACAGTTATCATATGATCCTTCTTCCTATCCCTCCCCATCTTTTTCTGTTCTCTACCCTGTCCCTGTCCCTTTACTGGTGTGTGCTTAAAGCATCCCTCCTCCAGACCCAGCCCTCCCCTCCATCATCCCCCCTCTCATACCCATTCCCCTTACTCTCCTGTGTGGCATGATGCCCAGTTTAGAGTTTATGCCATTTCTTCCCTAAGCCAAATTCAATGAGAGTAATTGGAAGTAAAGTTGTAACAGTTATCCCTTGCCTCTTCTCTATGGGATGATTAACCCCATTTTGTCTCTCTCTGTCTCCTCTTATTCTAGTCCCCTCCCACCTCAGAATCTTGCCTTTTAAAATATCATCCCTCCATATTCAATTCATCCTATACCCTCTATATACACATATACATACATGATCAGATATGTATTCATATGCATATATAGCCTCCTAT
>CM053594.1:347783104-347818866 GCA_028646575.1 Pseudocheirus occidentalis
ATATACACACACACACACACACATTTGTATTCCCTTCACCTATCCTCATACTAAGAAGAGTTTCATAAGTTACTATTATCATTTTTCCATATTGGCATGTAAATAATTCAAATTTGACATGCTCCTTATGATTTCTTTCCCATGTTTACCTTCTCATGCTTCTTGTGTTTGATTGTCCAATTTTCTGTTCACTTCTGGTTTTTTCAGCAAGAATGCTTGAAAATCCTCCACCTCATTGAATGACCATATATTCACCTGAAATAATATGCTCAATTTTGCTGGGTAGTTGATTCTTGGTTTTAATCCCTGCTCCCTTAATCTTCAAAATGTCATATTCCAGGCCCTGCGATCCCTCAGTGTAGAAGCTGCCATATCCTGGGTTATCCTGAAAGTGCTTCCGCAGTATTCAAATGGTTTTCTCTTGGAAGACTGGAATATTTTCTCCTTTAACTGGATATTCTGGAACCTGGCAATAACATTTCTAGGAGTTTTCCTTTGGGGATCTTTTTGAAGACATGATTGGTGAACTCTTTCAAGTTCTATTTTGCCCTCTGATTTTTAAACATCAGGGCAATTTTCTTTGAGGATTTCTTGAAGGATGCTTTCCAAGTTCTTTTTTTGGTCATGGGTTTCAGGTAGACCAATAATTTTCAAATTGTCTCTCCTGGATCTATTTTCCAGGTCAGTGGTTTTATTCAAGGAGATATTTCACATTGTTTTCTATTTTTTCATTTCTTCATAACTGTTTAATAGTATCTTGGTTTGTCATAGAGTCATTAGCTTCCACTTGCTCCACTCTAATTCTGAAAGAATTATTCTCTTCAGAATGCTTTTGAAATTCTTTTTCCATCTGGGAAATTTGTCTTTTTAAGGCATTCTTCTCCTCATTGGCTTTCTGGTCTTCTTTTGCCATTTGAGTTAATCTATTTTTTTAAATTGTTTTCTTCAGTCAGGTTTTTGACTCTCTTTTCATGGTTTTCTCACATCATTCTCATTTGTCTTCCCAATTTTTGCTCCACTTCTCTTATTTGGTTTTCAAAGTACTTTTTCAGTTGAAGCCCATACTGATACTATACTGATAGCTTCTAGGAATTCTTCAAGTGTCTTGGAACCATTTGGTGTGGCAGTTCTGACTGTGTTGTCTTTCTCCCATTCCATTCTTTGATCCTTTTTGTCCACAAAAAAGGATTCTAGAGTTTTATTGCTGTTCTTACTTTGCTTCCTTTTCCTCTTATTGGCCAGTCAATTAACTTAGCTTTGTGGAACTCTGCTTCTGGGGGGAACGCTCTGTTCCAAATCACTGGGGTTTTCTCAGCTGCTGGAGCTATTAGGTGGGTGTTGAAGCTCCCCCCATATTTTGCTTGCTGAAAGTGTACCCCAGGACCACCACCCAAGACCATGATCCAGATCCAGGCCACTCAACGCAAGAGCACTTGGTCCTGATCAATAGATTCAGCCTCCCTGTGGGGTCTGCAGGCCAGGGGCTCTGAAGCAGCCTAGTGGGGGTGCTGCCAGTTACAGCAATTCCTGCCCTTCCCCCACTGCTTCTTTGCCCCTGAGGCAAATTGGCTGAACTGCTTTTCCGCCCCCAAATTAGTATGAAATTTTCACTTTCACTGACCTTTCTTAATCCTTATTGTTCCTGATTTAACAGATGTGAAGATGACCCCATGTGCAGTAGATCTGTAGGTGCAGAGGCTCTGTTCCTCCCTACCGCCCTGAGGCCTGGCTTGGGTTTCCGTGGTTTTAGTTTGGGCTTATCTTGTCTTGGCTCCTGACTTGCCGGCAATGAGCCCTACCTGCTGAGCTGCCTTTCTCTAATCCTTGTTTTTCATGCCTTGATAGATGTGGAGTTTGCTGGAGGTGCAGTAGATCTTTCTTGTAGACTGGCTGCGGCTCAGCTCAGCTTGGCTCCTCCTGGCTGCCCTGCGGCCTGGTCTGGCTGCCTTTCCGTTTCAGGCTGGGCTGGCTTTGGCTTCCAGCCTGCCACGGTGAGCCCCTCTTGCCGAGCTGCCTTCAGTGAGAGATGTGTTTTCATGATTTTTGTGAGTATGAGTGTCCTAGAATTTGTTTAGGGTCATATTTTATGGGTATTTTGGGTGGTTGTGTGGGAGCTGTGGATCCTTGCTGCTTCTATGCTGCCTTCTTGGCTCCGCCCCCTATATGGACCTACAGTAACTTTCAATGAAATTTCTCTTTCTATCTCCTGCTGTTGGATTTCATTAGAAATAGATAGGAATGCTGAGAATTTATGTGAGTTTATTTTATATCCCGAAACTTTGCTAAAATTATTTCAAGTAGTTTTTTTACTTGATTCTCTAGAAACCTCTAACTGTATCATCATGTCATCTACAAAGGGCAATAGCTTAGTCTGTTCTTTGCCTAATCTGATTCCTTCTATTTCTTTTTCTGATTTTTTTTAATTTAGTTTTTATTTGTTTTCTTGTTTACATTATTCATTTTCATTACATTTTTTGAATTACACATTTTCTCCCCATCTTGCCTTCTATTTCTTTTTCTCCTCGTATTGCTACTGCCAAAATTTCTAGTGCCAAATTGAAAATGAGGAGTGATAGTGGACATCTTTCTTCAACCCTGATATTATTAAAAATGCTTCTAGCTTATGCCAATTCCATATTATACACGCTAGGGTTTTAGATAGATGCTACTTATTATTTTAAGGGAGACTCCTTTCATTCCTATACTTTCTAGTGTTTTTAATAGGATTGGGTGTTGCATTTTGTCAAAAGACTTTTCTGCATCAATTGAGAAAATCATGTGGTTGCTGCTAGTTTTGTGTTGATATGATCTACTATACTGATAGTTTTCCTAATATTGCACTGTCCTTGCTTTCCTGGAATAAATTATATCTGATCCAAGTGTATTATTCTCATGATAAATTGCTGCTTTCTTTTTGCTAATACTTTATTTAATAATTTTTGCATCTATATTCATGAGGTACATTGGTCCATGATTTTCTTTCTCCTTTTTGTCTCTTTCTGGTTTTGGTATCATTACCATATTTGTGTCATAAAAAGAATTTGGTATGACTTGTTTTTCCCAAATTTTCCTAAATAGTTTGTAAAGTATTGGAATCAATTTTTCTTTAAATGCTTGATAGAATTTCCTAATAAATCCATCTGATCAAGGAGATTTTTTTTCCTAGGGAGTTCAATGATGGCTTGTTTAATTTCTTTTTTCTGAGATGGGGTTATTTAAGTAATTTACTTCCTCTTCAGTTAATCTGGGCAATTTACATTTTTGTAAATAATCGTCCATTTCACTAAGATTGTCAAATTTATGAACATACAATTGGGCAAAATAATTACTAATTATTGTTTTTATTTCCTCCTAATAGGAGGAAAAATTACCACTTTTGATACTCATAATCTGGTTTTCTTCTTTTTGTATCAAATTGACTAAATATCAATTTTATTGTTTTTTATAAAAAGCAGCTCTTAGTTTTATTTATTAATTCAATAGTTTTCTTAATTTGAGTTTTATTAATCTCTCTTTTGGTTTTCATTATTTCTAATTTAGTATTTAACTGGGGATTTTCAATTTTTTTTCTAGTATTTTCAGTTGCATGCCCAATTTATTGATCATTTTCCCTATTTTATTCACTTATGGATTCAGGGATACAATACTTTCCCTAGGAACTGCTTTTGCTTCATCCCAAAAGTTTTGTTATGTTTTCAGATTATTTGCATTCTCTTGAAAGGAGTTGTTGAATGTTTCTATAATTTCTTGTTTGATACATTCATACTTCAGGATTAAATTACTTTATTCTGCATTAAAATATTAATTTGTTAATTATATATAATATAATGCATACATATATATACATACACACACACACATATATATATATATATATAATTTATTCTTTATTAAATTATTTCAATTACTTTTAGTCTGTTTCCATGGCCCTTTATTGCATATGATTTTTATTGCATCATGATCTGAGAATGATGCATTTAATATTTCTTTCTTTCTTCACCAAACTGCAAGGTTTTTATGCCCTAGCACATGGTCGATTTTTGTGTATGTGCCATTTACTGCTGAGAAGAAGGTATATTCCTTTTTATTCCCATTCAGTTTTCTCCAGAGATATATCATGTCTGGCCTGTCTAAAATTCTATTTCCCTCCTCAAGTTCTTTCTTGTTTATTTTGAGGTTAGATTTATCAAGTTCAGAGAGGGGAAGATTATGGTGACCCACTAGTATAGTTTTGCTATCTATTTCTTCCTCTAATTTCCTTGACTTTTCCTCTGGGAATTTGGATGCTGTACTGCTTGGTGCATAGATATTAAGTAATGATATTGCTTCATTCTCGATGGTGCCTTTTAGTAGGATGTAGTTTTCTTCCTTATGTCTTTTAATTAGATCTATATTTGCTTCTGCTTTATCTGAGATAAGGATTGCTACCCGTTTTTTTTATTTTAGCTGAAGCATAATATATTCTACTCCATCATTTTACCTTTACCCTGTGCGTATCCCCTGTTTCAAATATGCTTTTTGTAGACAGCATATTGTAGGATTGTGGTTTTTAATCAATTTTGTTAACGACCTCTGTTTTATGGGAGAGTTCATTCCATTCACATTCAGAGTTATGACAACTATTTGTGACTTTCCCTCCATCCTATTCCCTCCACTGTTTATGTTTTTGTAGCTCTCTTTTCCTTTCCCCTCCTTACCTGTTTTCCTTTTGACCACCTCCTCCCTCAGCATTCTCTCCCTGTATCCTCCCTCTTTTCCTACCCTTCCCCCTTGCTATTGTTTCCATCGTTTTTAACCACCATCCTTTTTACACTCCCACTTACCCTTTCTTCTGTGTCTAGGGCACACATGATTTGTATACTTAACAGAGTATGTTATTTCCTCCTTGAACCAAAACCAATGAAAGTAAATTTCATATAGTGCTCCTCTCCCTCCCTCCTTTTAGTCTATTATAATGAGATTTTGTGTCTTTTCATGTTAGGATCCTAAACTTAACTGATTATATTGATCCCTCTTTGAATCAGAAGCAATGAGAATAGCATTCATGTGATACTCATCTCCTGTCTTCTTTCTCCTCTATTTTAGTATGTTTTTATGCCTTTCCATGTGACATAATTTACCATTTTCTGCCTCATCGTTTCATTTTCTCCCATTACAACATCTTTGTTCATCTTAATAAGGTTTTTATAATCTCCAGATTACTTCATTTATACTCACACCCTCTATTTATGAACATCCCTTTTAAGTGTCACAATAATTATACAAATTTCAATATTGCTAGGTATCAGCCTCTTATATAGTGATGTAAACAGTTTGCTCATATTGAGTCCCAAGTTATGTGCATGTGTATGCATGTGTGCATGTATGTGTGAGTGTGTGTTTTCATTCTTTACCTTTCTTTGACTTTCTTGGGTTTTGTAAATGGAGACTGAATTTTCCATTGATCTCTGGCTTTTTCATCAGGAAAGTCTGGAAGTCCTTTATTTCATTAAATGATCATCTCCTTGCCTGAAAGATTATGCTCAGATTTTCCAGGTAGTTGATCCTTGGTTGCAGTCCTAGCTCTTTTGCCTTTCAAAATATCAAATTCTAATCCCTCCCATATTTTCAGGTAGAAGCTACTACGTCCTGTTTAAGCCTGATTGTATTTCCACGATATTTGAATTGTTTCTTTTTAGTTGCTTGCAGTATTTTCTTCTTGACCTTGTTGCTCTGGAATTTGGCTACTATATTTCTTAGAATTTTCAATTTGGGATCTCTTTCAGGAGGAGACTGGTGAATTCTTATTAACTATTTTACCCTCTGATTCTAGAAACTCAGGACAGTTTTCTTTCACAATCTCTCGGAGGATGTTGTTCAGGCTGATATTTTTCGTCATAGCTTTCTGGTGGGCCAATAATTCTTAGGTTATCTGCCCAGGATCTATTCTCCAGGTCAGTTTTTTTCCAGTAAAATATTTTACACTTCCTTCTAATTTTTCAACCTTTATGTTTTTTCGACTGACACTTGATACATCACAGAGTCCTTAGCTTCAATTTGCCTGATTCTAATTTTAGTGAATTATTTTCCTTGATTAGTTATTGAAGCTCCTTTTCCATATGTTCTGTTTTCATTTTTAGGGAGGCATTTTCTCCAGTTAGATTATGAACCTCCCATCCTATTTCACCATCTTACTTTTTAATGATTTGTTTTCTTCAGTGAGATTTTTTTCCAATTTGGTCATTGTAGATCTAAATTGATCTCATACCTCTCTAATTTGGCTTTTGAAATCTTTCTTGAGTTTTTCCAAGAATGCTTTTGGGGCGTGAGATCAGTTCATCTTTCCTTCTGTGGTCTCCAGTGAGAGTATTGAATCCATGTTGTCCTCTGAATTTGGTTGTTCTTTCTCAGTATAGAAGGAATATATGGCTCTAGATCTAATCTAGATGATTCCTTCTTCCCCACTGTGATTGCTTATGTCCTAGATTTTTAGAGTGGATATCTGCTTCTGGGGTGCAGATGTATTGCTCTTCTCAGGGTGGGAGTTAGGCATTTGGTTGTTAACTTTGTGGGCTGTAGCCTCTGAGGGTCTAGACTGAGGCCAAGGCCAGGACTCTCAGTGTTTCCCCTGAGCTACCCTGATGCCCACAGAGTAACCTGTTGGGGAGGAGTGGTCTGGCCACTTCTGGTTTCCAACTCTGTGTCTCTGGGTGCATGCTCAGGCAGGCTCACGACCTGGAGGCTGGCAGGGCTGTTGTCTACAGATTTCCCTGTTGGTAGGAAGGCACACATGGGCTTTTGTTTTGGTGCTTGCTTTCTTGACCCCCCTGGATTTAGACACTGCACTGCCTCACTTCCACCTTCCTCAGTGACTCCTCCCAAGCCTGAAGTTGTTTCTACTAATTCAGTATTTTACTCTGGGTTGGACAGTTATCTCTGTGTTTTCTGGGTCAGGGAGGGAGAATCAGAGCAATTAAGTTTTATTCCACCACCTTGAGTCCAGGAAATTCAGGCTTGTGATTTTTAAATATCCAGGCTGCAGTGTGGTAGCCCCAGGAGAAGCTGCTGTCCCTGCTGTGGGCCCTACATTTTCTCTTACCCAGTTCTGAAGATCATCTTTCCTGTGGTGGGATTGCTGCAAATCATCCTTGGGATGGGTATCTACTGTAGTCTGCTCTCAGATTTGTGCTGGTGCAGCCCCAGTGTTCTCTGCTTTCCCCCTGTCCAGACCTACATGGGCACTTTCCTGAGCTGGAAATCTGCCATGCTCTATCTCCTAATGGATTCTGCTACTCTAAAATCCATTCAAATTTATTTTTTAAACTTTAGCAAGAGAATTCTTGGAGGAGCTTAGAAAAGCTATTGGTTCCTTTCCACCATCTTGGCTCTGCCTACTTTGTAGTATCTAAACAACATTTGTGTACATAATTTGACCTTTTCTAAAACAATAGAATGCAGTAGAGTCATCACAAATGTTTGCTAATTTACATTATTTAAATTTAATCCATGTTTTAAAAGTTCTTTTTTAAATTACTTTATTTTCTTGTGTACATCACTCATTTGCATGAGATATTGGGTTACAAATTTTTTTACGCATTAAAAGTTATTATATTCAAGGTTCAATTGTTATTAAGAAACTGTGTGTGTGTGTGTGAAAGAGAGAGAGAGAGAGAGAGAGAGAGACACAGAGAGAGACACAGAGATAGAGAGAGAGACAGACAGAGACAGAGAGACAGAGACAGAGATAGAGAAACAGAGACAGAGACAGAGAGTTGTGTGTGAGAGAAATTACATTGGACCCAGGAGGAAACTAGTTTATCAGGACCATTTTAATGACTTCTAAGTGAGTGTTGTGTATCAGCTATAGAAAAATTTGATATCAACCAGAACTATTTACCATTGCTAATTTTGGTCTTCCTTTTATATTCATCCTAGGAGGCCCAGTGATTAAGCAGGGGATGTGGAATTTGGAAAATGAGTTCAAAACTGATCTAAGACACTTATTAGCTGTTTGACTTTGGGACAGGCATTTATTTTTTGCGTTCCTTCATGGGTAAAATAGGGATAACAATATCAAACGTATCACAGGGTTGTTGCAATAATCAAATAAAATAACATTTAAAAAGTGCTTTGCAAACTTTAAAATAATACATACATACGTATATGTGCGTGTATAAATACAGATATGTGTACATTTGTGTGCTTGTATGCTAGCAATTATCCATTCATTCATTTCACAGTCAAGATTATTTTAAATTCCTTGGTATCAAGGGATATAGTGTTTAGAAGAGTAATGTGACATCACACCTCAAGTCTATAAAATGTCTATGTATGGCACTGAATGTAGTCTTTAATATTTTCTGAAACGGTATATATACTTTATATACATTCTTTATAATAAGTCTCCTGTTACTTTCCAACGTAGGTGTTTGTAACCATGTAAGTAATTATTTGGGATCTGAGGAATGAGTAATGTGAAAAAACATTTTGACAAGTTGTGAAAACACTTGAAATTCTTGCATTTAGAAATGGAAACAATGAAAATAATTCCTTAAATTAATTTCTTCTACTAAGGTACAAGTTTTCATTTTTAAAAAAGGAAAGGACAAAATCAGGCTATTAAGAAAGAGGTTTGTGAAGACTCTTGGACATGGTATAAATTTATTTTTCTTTCTTTTTTCTAGGTTATTCAGAGACATATTTACTGAGAAGACATACCAAGAACAGCCACTACAAGGCATATTCCCAAAAGGACTAGGCCTATGCTTAAAGCAATTGCTATGGAATATTTGCCCCCACAAAGTTTACTTTTGGATGTGGCCTACCTGGTGGATGAGTCACTACTGGACTGAATCCCACATATCATTTCTGGAGCTTTGCTGATGAACTGCTTTTACAATTTTGGCATGTAATCTTGACTTTTCAACATCTCCAAATGTCTTATACCAAAGGAAAGAAGACAGATATGAAAAAGGCCCATCCCTGACACAGGCTTCCCAGGGAGGCCATGCGCTCATTGGCTTCATGGTGAGAGAGACCATTCCCTCAGCTAGGATCAATAGCTACTCCTACTTCTATTACTTTGTCCTACATCTTGAATACATCAAAAAAAGATAACATAACTTTTAAAAGACAACCAGTAAGTGACTGTGGTGAAAAATACCTAGGACCCAGACACATAGGGAGAAACAGGTGATTTTTCAAAAGTAATATGTGTTGAGTTTGATCACAAATCCACATACCAAATATTATAAAGCTGTCATTGCATTCATGAGTTATTTAAAGAAATCACATGTCCTTGGAGTGTTGTGGTGAAATATAATTCAAAAATTTTTTGAAATGGTTAAAATTATATCTAATTACATGTTATAAGGCAGCAAGGTATAATAAATTCAGAGTAAGAATGCCTGAATTCAAATCCTAGCTTTATTCTTCCTGTCCGTGTTGCCTTTACTTAATCTCTCTAGATCTTAATCTGTACAACTGAAGGAATTGGTCAAGATGACTAAAGTATAAATCTTACTAGTATCAAGAACTTAAAGTTGTTGAAAACAAACCTTTTTAGGTCCAAAGACATGCACAACTGGGCAGTAGGTAGGGGACAAAATTAAAATTTTGTCCCAAATTTCTTTGGGCCATGGATAGGTATTCAGCAGCTCACTTTCCAAGTAAAGGAAGAATTAATCATTAAACTATTTCACAAATAAACCATATTTAAAAAGGGAAAATTCAATTAATATCAATTAGTTACACTTTTTACTCAAGAATTTTATTCATCATGAAATCATGTTAATGTTTAAAAAATTGCTTATTAAGAGGTACAAGTTTTAATATATTTTTTCAAGTTTTCTTACTGGTTACATTTAGTAATGACTAGAAATACAGTGAAAAAACTAGCTCTTGCTCCTCTCAGACTAGAGACAGACTGATGATTGTTGATTGCCATAGGTCATATGACAAGAAGGAGAGAGTGAACAGCGGCAACTCACCCACCAAGATACATGGTTGACACAATAGTAATGTATCAGCAAGCACCCTAGCATACCCAGGGTGGCTGCTAGCACAGGTTCTTAGATCAGCTTTACTAAAGGAAAGCAACTCAAAATGGGCTTACAATCTTTCTTTAATCAAACAAACATATCATTTACCTAGTTCAGGGGGAAAAGTCATCACCCTGAATTCCAGAGAATACAAACCCAAGTTACAAGCACAAGTTACAAACACAAGTTACAAGCAGACCAAGAAACAGATCAGCAGATGGGCTTCCAACCATCTGACCATCACATCCATTACCTATTCAAATTACCAGAGAGGGAAGCATCAACATCTGGGTTTTCAAACTGGGGAGACTCAACAGCCTCCCTGAGTTCCATCTGGTCAAATCACACAACTCTTCTCAAAGTGAGCCCCAAAGGAAACCTCACATCAGGGAGTATACATAGGCTTCTCCTGGGTCAGAGAATATCACAGCCCCCTTGATCCACTGTCCAATTACAAAGTAACAAGGTGTGGCCATTCCCAAAAAACAAACCTCCCACCACAGGCTCCATGTGACCACATTCAGCCTATTATGGGGCAGAGTATACTTTCAAATCAGGGAAGATTCTGGAAGCCACTTAAGCCACCTAAGCAAAGGGATTAGGGGCAGGAAAGAGCTTCAGATTCTCATTACAAGTGATTAGTGGAAGACAGATTAAGTGGGGCATGGGTAAAACCTTTATTACATCTTTACTTTCTTTTGCATTTTTTATAGGACACCTGAAATCCTTTGGTGAGTTGCAAGTGACATGGGTATGTTGCGCAGGCCTGGGTAAGAACATGATGTTGCTCTAATATATTTAAGGAAAAACCCTTTAGAGAAAGAAGGGCAGAGTCAAAAGACTGGGTAAAAGGAATAAAATATGAGGTTTTACTCTATCCTAGATTGAATTTAGATATGTTTCCTTTTATTTCTTCCTTTATGTAGCAGCATCTTAGTAGGGAGTTTAGAAATCCTTTTACTAAATTATCTCATGTTACAGATGAGGAGACTGAAACATAGAAAGAACTTATGATTTGCACAAAGTCACATAACTAGTTTAGTGATAGAACTGGGACTTGAATCCAGGACATTCTCCTAACAAATCATTTTTTTTTGCTTTTTTTTTTTTATTCTCCACTGTCACTGTCAGAAAAGTCTAGCAATTTGGCTTACCCCACTTCTCAGTCATAACTGTTTTTTTTGTTAAACCAGGTAACTAAGATCTGAATATTTTAATTTTGTACAAAATTACCATCTTAATTAAAAATATTTGTCTTGATACTGGCACACCAGTAGCTCACTCAAAATGATTAGCTGACTATAGCAGCTATATTAAATGAAATTAGCAGATCCAAAAAAAAGTAATCTTACCCAAGTAAGCTTCAGTTTGTATATTCCCTAGAGATTCATACATAATCTTCTAGAAGTATAGTTATGTTAAGAATCCTGAAAAGCAGGCAAGGAACAAGAATGTTCTCAAGATAACAATCCTGTATTGTTCCAAAAAAGACTCTGTGATTATGAAACTCTAAAAATCCCTGCAACCAACTATAGAAACTTTAAAAGGACCCAACTGGAAATAGGAACACAAAGCTCTCTTGACATATGTATCAACCGTCTTTTACCTCCTCAGCTAAAATAATCTTTGCAAAGGACATGCTATCTGCTTTTTCTAGGCTGTCTGTGTTATATTAGCAGGTTTGAAAATATGACATTAATTTGCTTTATTGAACTGTTGCACTTTTTAGAGAATTATTATGTCCTTCATTTTGTAGCTTTGCTCAGATCTCTAGGGACATATCCCATAGAGCAATTCCAGAAGAGGAAGAATAAAAAGAGGAGAAGTGGGTAAATGCTTAGTGGGTCAGATATTTGGAATGTTTTGAAGTTTCATTGTCAATTCTGTCACACCCTAATATTCATTCCTTCAAAGGTTTCAGAGTTAGAGTACTTCATTAGTACTTTTGAAAATGATAATGAGTGGATTAAATACTCTGTTTAGTGTGTGTGTGTGTGTGTGTGTGTGTGTGTGTGTGTTTGTGTGGTGGGGGTGGGGGTGAGTGAGAGGGAGAAGAACAGTGATTTCATTGGTATGAATAACAGAGAAAGACAATGGCTAATATACAACGAGTAATGTAGAGAAGGAAAGAAGTATTTTCTCATCCCATCCACATCCATGTCCTCATCATGCATTCATTCCTCAACCCATTATTTATTGATATAGGAAACTAGAAATTGGGAAATGAGGAAACACCATCTACATTGTCTGGCACATATAAGACAAGTATAAAGGTTAATGTTAAATGTTTATTGTTTTAAATTGTCATCGATATTATTATGATTATTATCTTTAAATAAGTCATATATAATTTTTAAAAATAGTTATTGACCAATTATTTTGAGTTACCTTCTAAGCAACTAAAAATACATAAGACAGTCTTATCTTAAAAACTTTACATTATATTAAGTTCAGAAGAACAAATATACAATTGACAATTATACAAAAGGGATTGAGCTAAAAATGAAGGAGAAGCAAAGTATAATGAGAACTTGGAGAAAAGAGGATAAATTTCACCTGAGCTTTAAGGGAAGCTTGCATGGATAATATAGCTTATGATTTGGGAGCATGCAAAAAGGAAGCAAAACAGGCATTTATTATCCATATGTGCTAAGCATTTTACACGTAACATCTCAATTTATTGTCATAGAAACCTGGCATTTAGGTTCTATTATCTCCCTAATTTACTTGAGGAAACAGAGGGTAAGTGATTTTCTCAGGATCACAAACTGTGTATTGTCTAAGGCCAGATTTAAATCCACATCTTCCTGACTCCAGGTCTAATACTCTATCCACTGTATTACACAGCTAACTTTATGTGAATTATGAGAGAATAGAAGAACATCAACAGGAAGGGGAAGTGATGTTTTCAAGGATCAAGGACTAGCTAAGAAAAGACATGGAGATGGAAAAGTTTAGGACAGAATGGAAAATGGAGAGTAATAAAATTTGACTTAAATATTATAGTTGGGTGGTGCAGTGGATAGAGAACCAACCGTGGAGTCAGGAGGACCTGAGTTCAAATCTCAACTCAGACATTTGACACCTACTAGTTGTGTGACTTTGGGCAAGTCACTTAACCCCAGTTGCCTTGCATTCCCCCCTCCAAACAAAAGAAAACAAAACAAGTCAAGGAATATATGAGCACTTGTATTGATCATGTAGAAGAATTCAATAGACAGTGAAAGATTTAAGGTAGATGGGAAAGAAGAATGATAGAAGACTAAGACATAAAGTAGACAAGATGATATGGCACTAAAGGTAAAAAAAAAAGTGGGCTACTGTAGCAAGAGGATTAGATGGTTTCTTTGTTTCAGACTAAAGGGAATTTTTTTTTAAATGCCTGAAGGTGAGACAATTAGAGAAATGGCTGAGGAAATTGAAATGTGAGGAACTCAATTTCCCCAATAAAGTAGAAATTAAGGTCATCTACAGTTAGCAATCAGCAGAACTTGAGACAAGAACTTTTCTTTAGAAAAGAAAAAGTTTAGAATAGCCACTCTGGAGAGGATGAGAGAATCGTAAGCTATGAAAAAATGCTTTCCAGCCTTAGGGGACAACTTGAGATGTGCATAAATCATTAGTGGGCAATATATATGCAATACAATGTCATTATTGCCTCTGACACTGGTCAGAAGTTTTAGAGTAGGGTCAGAGGAAGCAGATGGTAGGGGTTATATGGGTTTGAAATCTGGCAAGGTAAGATAATAAAAGTTCAAGGAGGCAAAAATTCAAGGGTGGAGAAGCAACCAACCATAGAGTCAAGGTTATAAGGCAGTGAAAAAGGTTTGGAGGACAGAAAAATGTAGAATGGAAATGGGGAAAATAAAATTGGAGAAGTTTAAGAAACTTCAAGAGCAGTGGGTAGGAAAGGGCATTAATGTAGACATCTCTTTAAAATGCACAGGCTGGTGTTTTGAAAGATATTATTGTCTAAGCTCCAAGACCATGGGGGGAAAATGGAATAATGTAAGTGAAGTGACATTACAAAAATAGAAAAGAGTCATATTGCCACGGTTTCACGAAAATCAAAGGAGAATGGAAGTGGCACTAGTAAGAGAGGGATGATAGTGACACTACTTAGAGGTAAAAACATAGTTATTATTGGATCTATTCCATTAGATGGGTGCACTAGAGCACTGCTGGTAGAGCTCTGAGTTAGTACTACTGTTATGGAAAGCAATTTAGAATTGTACAATGAAAGTGGCTTCAGTGCCCATATCCACAAGTTCTGCTACTAGTCATAAACCTTAATAAGTTCATTTACAGGGCAGAACCAAGTTCATGTAGTAGTGGAAGGAGCCAAGTTCTTAGAATATTCACCTCAAAATAACTTTAAAATAATACTTCAAATGGATTTCTAAAGTGAAAGAACCAACAATAAGTTGTGGTGAGACATCTTTCCAGCCCAAGACCACTTAGGAGGTCAGAAGGAGAGATCTATGTCGCTGGGGTAGGGGTTATCCGGGAGCACACATGGCAGCAATACCAGCTGTGGGCCTAAGAGGTGAAAACAGCAGCAGCAACTTTAGGACGTCAGAAATGGAAGGATGATCTAGAAGACAGAAATTACATGGAACTCCTTGGGAAAAACAAAACAAAATAAACAAAAAAAAACAGGGCCAGATGGTTTCATGAGTAAATTCTACCAAACATTTAAAGAACAATTAATTCCAAATACTATATAAACTATATGGAAAAGTAGCAGAAAAAAAGAGTTGTACTAAACTCCTTTTATGACAGAAATGTGGTGCTGATACCTTAACCAGGAAAAACCAAAACAGAAATAAAAATTTTGGCCAGTTTCCTTAATGGATATTGATGCAAGATGTTTACAGCAATATATCACAAGGATTATACACTAGGACTAGGTAGGATTTATACCAGGAAGGTAGGGTCAGTTCAATATTAGGAAAATTATCAACATAATTGATCATATAATTTAAAAACCAATTACTACAGAAATCACATAATTATCTCAAATGTTGAAAACTCTTTTGACAAAATACAGAACCCATTCTTATTAAAAACACAAGAGATCATGGAGATAAAGGGAACATTCCTTAAAATGATAAGAAGTATCTATTTAAAACCTTCAAGAAACATTATCTGTAATGGTGATAAGTGAGAAGCCTTCCCAACAAGATCAGTGGTAAAGCAAGATGCCTGGGATCAATACTATAATTCAGTATAGTACTATACATGTTAGATATAGTATAGAAGAAAAAAGAAATTGAAGGAATTGGAACAGGCAATGAGGAAACAAAACCATCCCTCTTTGCAGAAGATATAATGGCAAATGTAGAGAACCCTAAAGCATCTGCTAAAAATTACTTGAAATAATTAACAACTTTAGCAAGTTTGCAGGATATAAGATAAACCCACATAAATCATCAGCATTTCTTCATATGACCAATACAGCTTAACAGCAAGAAGCAGAGGGGTTCCATTTAAAATAACTGTAAACAATATAAAATCTTTGGGTGTCTACTTGTCAAGACAAACCCAGGAACTATATCAACACAGTTACAAAATACTTTTCACACAAATAAAGTCAAATTTAAACAATTGGAGAAATTTCAATTACTTATGGATGGCCTGAGTCAATATGATAAAAATGACAATTCTAAATAAATTACTTTATTTATTCAGTGGATATCAATCAGACTACTAAAAAATTTAGTTGTTAGGCCTAGAAAACAGAACAATAAAATTCACATTGCAGAAAAAGTCAAGAATATCAAGGGAATTAATATAAGACTTACAAAAGAAGGTGACCTAGCAATAGACCTTAAGCAATATCATAAAGCAGTAATTCAAAATTGTTATTGGCTAAGAAATAGAGTGGTGGATCAGTGGAATAGATTAGGTACAAAAGACACAGAAGTCAATAACCATAGTTACCCAGTGTCTGATACCCAAGACACAAGTTTTTGGGATAAGAATTCACCATTTGACAAAAACTGCTGAGAAACCTGGAAAACAATAGACACAATACAGGTATAAACCAACATCTCACAGCATGTATCAGGAAAAGGTCAAAATGGATGCATGATTTTGACATGAAACCATAAACAAATGAGAAGAGTAACAACTTGTCTACCTGTCAGATCTATGGGGAGTAGAAAAATTCATCACAAAAGAAGAGATAGCATTACAAAAGGTAAGAGATAATTTTAATCGTGTTATATTAAAAAAATTCAGAAAAAAACTAATGCAACCAAAATTAGAAGGAAAACATAAACCTGAGATATAAACTGTAAGTAAGTGTCTCTAATAAAGGAAACATTTATTAAGAATATAGAGAAGGGAGACAAATTTAAATGGTCAAAGGATAGGAACAGGAAGTTTTCAGATGAAGAAATCAATGCTATCTATAAACATATGAAAAAATGCTCTAACCACTTTTGATTGGAGTAATGCAAAATAAACAACTCTGAGATACCACTTCACATCTATCAGATTGGTTAATATGACAAAAATAGGAGCAGGGACTACAAGCAAGAGTAACCTACCCAACAAAATTGAGTGTAATCCTTAAAGAGGAAAAATGAATATTAGGTGAAATAGGGGACTCTCAAGCATTAATGGAGGAGAGATTAGAACTAAATAGAAAATATGGTTTTCAAATACAAAACTGAAAAAAAGCATAAAAAGGTAAATATGAAAACAAAATCATAAGAATATAATAGGATAAATTATTCACATTTCTATGCGGCATGATTACATGTATATGTGTATGTATATGTATATGTGCATGCGTGCATGTGTTTGTGTGTGTATATATATATATAGTGTCTAAAATTTTTATCATTATTTGCAGAGTTAAAAGGATTCTACATACCATACACAGGATGGCTGCCAGCACAGGATTTTTGCTCTGCTTTTCCAAAGGAAAGCAACTAAAAAGAGGTTAAGAATCTTACTTTAATCAAACATAGATATCATTCACTTAGTTCAGGAGAAAAAGTCAGCAACTTGAACTTCAAAAAATACAAACAGAAATTACAAGCAGACAAAAATAGAGACAGAGAAAATAACACAATTCAATAGACCAAAAGACAAGGTTTCTACCTGTCTGACTATTGCATACATACATTGAATGAAGAGATAGAAGCACCAGGGTCAGAGGACATCACAAACTGCATGACCCATTTCCCAAATATAAAGCAGCAAAAGGTGTGGTCCTTCCTGAAAACAAACAAACAAAAAAACAAGCCTCCCCTAAGCAAGCTTCTCTTGTTGGGCTCCTAGTGAGGCCCATTAAGGGACAGGAAAGATTTTCTGTTTCCCTAGGCCTAATAAAGTGCAGGGAAGAACTTCAAATTTCCTTACCATTACAAGGGTGTAGGACTGAGTCTGTTATGATAGAATGACATTTAAAAATAGATAGGTGAGAAAAACACATGTCTTAGGAAAAGGGGGAAGGGAGAAGAAGAATGCAGAAATTTGTCTCACATCTAAAAGGTGCACTAAAAAGAGATTTTTATAGTGGAAGGAGAAAGGGGGGCATGCAGCACTTGAACCTCATACATATAAATTGGTTCAAAGAGGATACACACACACACACACACACACTTACATACACACGTGTGACTGGTAATAGAGAAGTATACTATCCAATAGTGAAGTACATAGAAAGGTAATAAGGGAAAGGGGACAATAAAAGGGAGAGGGAATAGAAGAGAGTTGTCAGAAGAAAAACAGACTTTACAGGAGAAACAGGATAAAAAGGGAGGGACAAGGATGAAAAGAAGAAAATAAGGTGGAGGAAATGAACAGTTAGTAATCATTACTGTGAATGTGAATGGGATGAACTCACTCATAAAACAGAAGCCAGAATCAGAATGAATTTGAAACCAGTGACCAACAATATGTTGTTCACAAGAAAGGCACTCAAAACAGAAAGGTACACACAGAATTAAGGTAAAGGGCTGTCACAGAATTTATTATGCTTCAGTTGAAGTAAAATAGGCAGAAATAGTGGTCATGATCTTAGACAAAATAAAAACAAAAATAGGCCTAATAAAAAGATAAGCAGAAAGTAGACTAAAAATTAGTTGAAAGAAATTGCAACTTTAGCAAAGTTACAGAATATAAAATGAACCCTTTTAAATCATTATCATTTCTATATATTGCCAAAAACCCTGTAGAGAGAGGCAGAAAGAAAATTTTTGTTTAAAATAACTACATACAATATAAAATACTTCGTCATCTACCTTTCATAACAAACCTAGTACCTATGTGAACATAATTACAGAATAGTTTTACACAGATAAAGACATGTCTAAATAACTGGAGAAGTATTATTTGATCATACTTCATTTTGCAAATGAAGACATTTAGACCTATTAAAATTAAGTGACTTTCCTAAGGTCACACTGTAATACTTGCCAGAGATGGAATTTGAACCTGGGTTGTCTGACTTCAGAAATGAGCCTTTCAAACAAGTGGGGGGTGGAGTCAAGATGGCAGCACAGAAACAGGAGGACTTCACAAGCTCCCCCCAATACCACCTCAAATACTTATAGAATATAATTCTAAACAAATTTTAGTGCTCCAGACTCAACAAAAATGACAGTAACAAACGTCCCGCTGAAGGCAGCCAGGCAGGCCATCATTGCAGTCCACTGGGAAGAAGAGCCCCACCTGTGTGGTTTCAGCCCATGAGAAGCATCCAGGAGAAGGTGCAGCTGTAGCATTTAGGAGAACAGATCATCAGCATCTGTGGATATTTCCAGAATCACCAACCCACAAAAGCCAAGGATAAAGTGAAAAGGTCAGGGGAACTTGGCTAAATTTGCAGGATAGCTTCCAGCAAAATTACCTCCAGAGCTAGATGCAGTCTGAATCTGCATGCTGCAGCCACTCCACATGGCTGCTTCAGAAGCTCCTGACCTGCAGATTGCACGGGGGGCCAAGCAATCATTCAGAGGCTAGGTGCTCCTGCCTTGAGCTGCCTGGATTGAGATCAGGTCTTGTGAGGTGGTCTTGAGTTGTGTTTGCAGTGAGCCAAAGCTGAAGGGGGCTGCAGAGACTGTGGTGTCCTCCTAATTGCTCTGGCAGCTGAAAACCTCCCAGCAATTCAGGATAGAGCTCTCCCCTCTGAAAGCATAGTTTTACTACTGAGCCCAAAAGCCAAGTAAGTGACTGGCAACATAAGCAGGCAAAGGAAGAAAAGAAAGCCCAGGAATCCAACTTTAGATTCCTGGTTTAGGGACAAAAAAGGATCAAAGCATGGAATGGGAAAAAGACAACACAGTCAGAACTCCCATACCAAAAGCTTCCAAGAAAAATACTAACTGGATGGAGGCCATAGAGGAGCTTAAAAAGGATTTTGAAAACCAAATAAGAGAAGTGGAGGAAAAATTGGGGAGAGAAATGAGAATAATGCAAAAAAAAAACCTGTAACAACCTGACAGAAGAAAATAACACCTTAAAAAATAGACTAATTCAAATGGCAAATGAGGTCCAAAAATGCAATGAGGAGAACAATGCCTTAAAAAGTTGACTTTGACAGATGGAAAAAGAATCTTAAAAGCTCAGTGAATAGAATAATTCCTTCAGAATTAGAGTGAAGTAAATGGAAGTAATGACTTTATGAGAAATCAAGATACTATTAAACAGATACAAACAAATGAAAAAAGAGAAGACAATGTGAAATATCTCACTGAAAAAAGCACCAACCTGGAAAATAGATCCAGTAGAGAGAATTTAAAAATTATTGAACTACCTGAAAGCCATGATAAAAAAAAGAACGTAGAAATCAGCCTTCAAGAGATTCTCAAAGTAAATTATCCAGACATTTTAGAACAAGAGGGCAAAATAGAACTTAAAAGAAACCTCTTGAAAAAGATCCTAAAAAGAAAATTCCTAGGAATTTTATAGTCAGGTTCCAGAATTTCCAGATCAAGGAGCAAATATTACAAGCTGCCAAGAAGAAACAATTTGAATACTGTGGAAACACAATCAGGATAACCCAGGATCTAGCAGCTTCTACATTAAGGGACTGAAGGGCCTGGAATGTGATATTCTGGAGATCAAAGGAGGTATGATTAAAACCAAGAATCACCTACCCAGCAAAACTGAGTATAATGTTTCTTGGGAAAATACAATCATTCATTGAGGTGGAGGACTTTCAATGAAGCATTCTTGCTGAAAAAACCACAACTGAATAGAAAATTTGACATCCAAATACAAGAAGCATGAGAAGGTAAACATAGAAAAGAAATCATAAGGAACTTATCAAAGTTGAACTATTTACATGCCAACATAGAAAAATGAGAATTTTAACTTGTAAAACATTTCTCAGTATGAGGATAGGTGAAGGGAATATAAATATGTGTATATAGATATATATATACACATACATACACATATGTATACATAGAAGGGTATATATGCAGATGAATACATATGTAAGTGTGGGTATTTATGTGTATGCAGAGAGTGGGTACAGGGTCAATTCAAAAGGAAGGGATATTTTAAAAGGTGTAAATAAGAGGTGGGAGAGGAATAGAATCAGAGGAGACAGGGAGAGATAGAATGGGTTTAATCATCTCATACAGAAGAGGCAAGGCATAACTGGCATAATGGAGGAGTAGAACAGGAAGGCAAAAAGGGAATGGATCATTGAATTTGGCTTAGGGAGGGCATGACATACACTCTAAATTGGGTATCTTGCCCCATAGGGGAGTAGGGGGAGGGATGAAATAGGGGATAATGGAGGGGAAGGCAGGTTGTGGGGAGGGTTGTCAGAAGCACACATTTCTCTAAAGGGACAGGGACAAAGTAGAGAATAGAACAAGTGGAGGGCAGGATAGAAAGGAGGGAAATATATTAAGTGTTACACAATATGTCCCTTGTGGAGATGTTCTGGGTAACTACAAATGTACGGCCTGTGTTGAATTGCCTGTCTTTCCAGTGGGGGTGGGTGACAAGGGAGAAATGGAAAAAAATTAGAATTTAAAGTTCTAAAATAAAATGATAAAAATATATCATCATCATCATCATCATCATCATCACCATTATTTACATGCAACTGGGAAATAAGATATACAGGCACTGGGATAGGGAGATCCATCTTGCTCTACCAGAAAGTCAGAGGGGTAATGGGGGAGGATATAGGGGAGAGCAGATTGGGGGAGGAGGTATACACTGGGATCGCTATTTTGGGATGGTGGGTAGAGGAAAGTCAGGGAGAAAATTTGTAACTCAAAATCTTGTGGATATCAATAATGTAAACCAAAAAAATAAATAGAGGTTAATTTCAAAAAAAGAGAAAGAATTGGGCCTTCCTCTTTCCCTGAGTGAAGGAGCTACTCCTGACGCTTCTTTCATGTTCTCAAATTCTTAAAAGTATGTAAGGCCAATGCAATATTTATCATGCTCACAATCATGATAAAGACTGTGACTATAAGTATTGCTTGACATTTGATCACACAATATAACAAACTCTCTAGATAGATAGAACTGAAGCATTTATTTAGACACCAAAAAACAGAATTGCAAAACCAGTAAGCCTATTTCACCATAGTACCAAAGATATTCAGAACCCATAATAACACTGAGAGCCACAGCATCCTCCAACCTTCCCACAAACCAACACAAAATCAGTATCTATGCACGAGCCTATCTGACTCCTTGCCTAAGGTCCCCGTCTTTCCCCCACCATCTAGCTAGCTATGACCAGCTTCCAGTGGCTGCTGCTTCCCTTCAGCAACTCCTCCCACCACAGGCTCCATGTGAACATTCAGCCTACTAGGGGGCAGAGTTTATCTTCACATCATGCAAGCTTCCTGTGGACTCTGCTCCATCCTTTAGTGAATTCCCTCCATCACAGGTTCCATGCGATTACATTCAGGCTATATGGGGGCAAAGTTTACTTTTAAAGCATTGCAGGTCTTCAAACTCCCCCCTAGGTCTATTAAGGGACAGGGAAGATCTTCAAATTCCCATTATCATTACACACCAGGAGTTCTACAGTTATAAAAAGTAGAAGTTCCAAATGCATTTCCATCTTTGTATAAAGGGAAAACATCTGGAATCAGGAAAGTTGTATTTCCACCATAGGTTTGTGTTTTTAACGGTCAAACTTTGAACTTTTGCTATAAAAGTGCAAAAAAGGCAGTCATCTTTATCTTTTATGTGTGTCTTTCTTTTGGTCC
Organism: Pseudocheirus occidentalis; assembly: GCA_028646575.1. Classification (NCBI taxonomy): domain Eukaryota; kingdom Metazoa; phylum Chordata; class Mammalia; order Diprotodontia; family Pseudocheiridae; genus Pseudocheirus; species Pseudocheirus occidentalis. Next base: position 347,805,330 of record CM053594.1, read on the forward strand.
CTTCTGGTGAAGATTTATTATATATACAATAAGAAAGATAAGCATTTGGACAAAATGAGGAATTAAAAAACATTTTTGAATAACTAATTTCTGTCATGGAAAGATTTCTTAATTATAATTATTATTAGATTAAAATTTTGTCTTCTTGGTGATGCATGTTACTCCTACATACATTATGTTATGGTAATAGTCACCCATAGCAACAGTACTAGGTTTAAGGGTAAAAACAATCCAATTTGTAATGCATCCTTTTCATGCATCTTGCAGGACAATTAAAGAGGGAAAAGGAAAAAGCAAATAAATAAAGCAACAAAAACTGGCACTTAGGAATCAAGACCAAAAGATTATTTTATAAAAATATTTGCATGTCCAAAAGCACTGAAAAACTAGTTTCTTATTAAACCACACACTTCAACAATGAGAAGAATGAACTGGATTCCAAAGACAATTATACACAAATTTGCAACACGTTTGACCAAATCTCCACACAAGTATGTCCCAAGCCTGACATATTTGCTCTTCTTTCTGGTGACTAATTTATCCTACCCTTTTTTTTCTGCAGTTTAAAGTATACAATTAAACATGGAGATTGAGAGGTTGCACATAGAGATAAAATTAGAATAGGAAATTTGCATTGAAATACTATGTGTTCCTTAGTTTGTCAGGTTTTGCTTGATGTCATCCATTTTTAACAAGCCTTCATTAATTGTCTACCAGGTGCAATACTTCTTATTTTAGTCTTGAGGAAGATGTTGTCATTTGTCCTTTGTTTTCTAAAAGGACCAATGACATCATTGATGATGTCTTTCCTTGTGTGTGAGTTGGATTTACGAGGGAGAGTAGGACAAAGTTGTCAGATTTACTTTCTCTTCCAGAGTCATTTAAGTCTAATAACAGGACAAAATTCAAAGACAACTGGAAGTGACCCAGGACACAGGGACCAGGTACAGGATAAAGATGTCTTCTATTCCTGACCAAGCTCTAAATGCTCCACAGCTCCTGCTTCTGTCATCTTCATGGTCATTGGAATAAACTGTTCTCATCTGCCCATTTTGCTGGGAAAAGTATTCATACAATTGGGGTAGGCATCCCTCTAACTCTCCAATGAGAGTCCTTGTCTACTTTAAACCTGGATTAACCTGTCTGCAGAGAAGGTCTACTAGAGTGTGGCAGCTGAACGTGTTGCAACTTCTTGGAGTTATAGATGGGAGTTGGGTGAAGGTAGAAACTTGAGGGACAAACATATTTAAAAAAAGAAGTTCTTTTTTCCCCCTTTATAAAACTTACAACATACAAGGTAAAGACCTTTAGAAATCTTGGAGATCTGAGTTTCTGGACCTGATTTGAAGAAAATACATTTTATTTTTAAAGAGTTCTTACAAATAAGTTATATTTTTTAGATCTTATCTTTACATTTTTCATTCAGGAAATAGGGCTACATGGCATTGGGGCTAGAGAGATGAATTTTATTTGAGGAAGGTCTGGGTTCAAGTCCCATTTAGGACACATAATGGGTATGTGACCTTGAGTAAGTCACAGACCCTCTAAATCTATCACACAACTCTCCAGAACTATAAATTGGTACTTCTTTTATCCACAGAGAAATCACATGTCTTATTTAAAACAAAAGTAATCATTTCACATATATTGCATGTACTGACATGTATAATTCAAAGTAGATCTTAAGATGAACTTTGAAATGCAATGCAAGATTCCCTAACATCAGTGAAGGACATAGACAGTAGGGAGAGGAACTAGCATATTTTTTATGATCTCCATAACAAGAGAGCTCAGAATATTTTAAATTCTTAGAACAGAGTCTCCAGGGCAAATATTCTGAGGAATCTTTTGATTCCTCATGAGATTTGGGCAAAATTTAAATGGGTTGCAACTTATGATTTCCCAGCTTGAAATAAAAAGTTCCAAAATTCTGTGATAGAAATTGCTGTAATATTTTCTTAAAAAGCACAGGCCTCATTTTGACTATTGAGGAATTTAAATTTTACCTCATATATAGGAAAACATTTCAGGATCAAAGTTGGTATACCTTAAAGTATCTGCTTTACTTTGAGACATTTGAAATAGTAAATTTGAATTTTGATTGAATACAGTAAGATATGGTCCACAAATGTTTATTAAATGAGTTTCAAACATAATTTTAATATGTGATGATTTTTATTATTTAATCGTATATAGTTTAATATAGTGAAAGAAATTTCTGAGTTAGAAAAACCTAAAGAATTCTGTTAATATGACCAGTTTCCCAAACCCTAAAGCAGAATAAAAAGCACTTTGTCATTTTATTAATGACCTTCTATCTGAAAATGATGTACGGTATTACTTTGGAATGTTCCCTTTTCTATCTGCCTGATGAGCTGTTAAGACCATTTTTTTTCTTGCAATGAAGTTCTTATGTTCAGTTCTTGAAGCAGTAGTGGAACTGTTAGTTTCTGGTTATATATGACTGTGGTTAGTACTTTCTTTTCACTGGCTCTTTTGATGGTTACATTAAATGTCTGTGATGGTTCCAGTTCAGTTATTGAAAAATTACCTAGTTACTAAGATGATCTTTTATGGCTTTTAAAAGGCTACAAATGATCTTTCTTGCCTGTACTTTGGTCTTATGGAAACGACTAAGTGGGATGACTAGAGCATGAGGGGATATTTATAATGAGTGTCCTTTCAAAAGTAGCACTTTTTTCTCCATTGATAAAAGCACTAATGTCTGATAATAGAAATGAAACCGACAAATAAAGATTAGCAAATTTTAGCTTCCTGAGGGTGATGATCCAATATACTGACATGAGCATTAATAATTAACATTATTATACAATATGCACAGTAAGGAAAGATAAGATGGGAAATTTCAAGATACAGCACCTGATAATTCTTGATAAAAGAAGGTCACAACAATCAGAGAAGGGAACTACGAGTAGTGGAAAGTAGAGTAGATATGCTCTTGAAGGAAGAGAAATAATTATATGATGAATAACCTGATATAAAGAGTTATTGTTTTGTAATGAATGGGATTGATCTGAAAAGGTTTAAGTCTTCAAATTGCACACATATGTACATGCACTCACATAGATGCAGATAGACACATACCTCAAATATACATATACATGCATCAAAAAGTGATATGTGTTATGTGTATGTGTGTTTTTCAGCTTTTGCACCAAGAAGTTGGAATTCTTAAGGTGCCACATATGCAACATAGCCACTGGCTATCTCCTCTTTGGTACCATATAGAAACTGAATATCTTTAATTTATTTTAAAATAATTTAAACTTTACTAGTTCCATTCAGGCAATTAATTATCCATTACAAGGAAGGTAGTATTTTATGTTTCACTGTCTTTGGTTGAGTGGTTTTTAAAGCATGCTATTATGCAGAAAATGGCTTTGTAATTGAACCAACATAATATTTGGTAAACAAAATTAGTAACATGCTTTTTTATTAGATGGCCTTGCATCATACTCTTCAGGTTGTATAGTCCACCTGTGAAATGGATCAGTGATGAGTGAAATAAAATGTCATCAAATTCAAAAGTGTACAAAGGCTGAGTATCAGCCTCTATTCTTACATGATAAAGAATGACTTTGCAGCATCCATACAAAGGTGATTTTTATTACTCAATTTATCATTTGCCTTTTAAGAACTAGACTTCAGATTCCTTGTTGCTAATTGACCTATTTACTGAGAGGATGAGATCTCAAAGCCTTCAGTGTCTCAGAAATAGGTGATTTAGACAGAAACTCATCCGTATCACTCTCATAGGAGGGAGAAAATAATCCAGTCTTCACCTAGACCTCTTTCATCTGGAACCTGATGTTGGTCAATATCCAAATATACAAAGTACAGTTCATATTAATTATGGCTTAGTTAAATATCATTAATGCTGCTGTTTAATTTTCTGATTACTTGAGGAAACAGGAATTATGCAAATGTGATTCTTTGGCTGCCCTCAAACTTCAATAATGTCATCTGTTCCTACCCACACTAACTTATCTATAGAGATTTTTCATGACAATATTCGTAGGATGTTGTGAGATTTTCATTTACTGACATGATTTTAACATTCGATGAAGGGTACGTGCAACAAATTAAGTTTGATATTTTTTCACAGATGTATGACTTAATCAATATGAGTGGTCATAGCAACTGCTTTGAATTTTTGTCCTTTTCACGTTACCTTTCTTTGTATCCAACCTTTCCATAAGTCATCCACAGAGGATCCTTTCCCCATCCTCCAAACACTCTGAAGGTCTCAGATTGGCTCCTAAATTTCTCTATGGATCTTTTTAGCAGAGAACAATAAGGTATTTCTTAGGTTGAATCCCACAATATAAAAAAAATTATGTGAGAAGAACAGTCATCAACTGTAGAGAAAATGATACCAAATATCTCAGATAAGGGCATTTTTCACAGTTGTTGCTAACTACTTCACTCCATCCTATTTCCCTTTCACTTGTTTATTCTATTGTCTCTCTTATTTCACCATGTCCTCTTCAAAAATGTTTTCTTTTTGATCACACTCTCCCCCAATCTGCCCTCCCTTCTAACTCCCACCCCTTATTTTATCTCTTTCCACTCCTACTTTCCTGTATGGTAAGTTAGATTTCTATACCCAATTGATTGTGTACATTATTCCATCTTCGAGACAATTCTGATGACAGTAATGTTAGCTCATTCTCATTCACCTCTCCCTACCCTCTGTACTGCCTGTCTTTGACATCTGTGGATCAAGATTGCAAAGAGATCCATATAATCTCCTGACCAGTTGTTCAACCCACTTACCATCTGTGGACTGAGAGCTCAAGAAGGAACAGCTGCTGCTGCTGGTTCAATGGCTCCCAAGTTTGGGGTCAAGACTGTACTGGCACACCCCGAGGCTGTGCTCCACTCTCACCGAGGCATGAGAGACGTTTCTTGCCAACCTTTGAGGATATATTTGGTGCCTTCAGAATGAGAGGTCTGGAAATCACCAGTGCTGCCACTGATTAAGTTGCCTCAAGGGTTGCTCCTGGTTTATTGGGGTCTGATCTGCACTGGGGCTGTGCTCCTCTCTCATCCTGGTGCAACAGACCTTTCCTGCTGACCTTCTAATTTGTTTTGGGGTGGAAAATTGTTCCTGTGTGCTTTGAAACTTTAGAATTTGTGTAGAGTCACTCTTTGAAAGTATTTGGAGTTGTTTGAAGGAGAGCTTAGGCAAGTTCATGCCTTTATTCTTCCATCATGGCTCCTGTTTCATTGTGTTTCAAGTGGTTCTTTGAGGTACCAGTGTTTAGTTGAAATGTCTCACTGAGTCATTTTAGCAAAGCTTCTGAAATGCTTTCCAAAATTTAAAAAATATATATTTTTCCAGAATTACAAAAAAGTATGTTATTCATTTGCAGCAGAATAACTCTTTTAAGATACAATTGAATAATTTGGTAAATCACATTCTCCCAGAAATCAGTTGCTACTCTTTTGCCCATTGCATCCTTCAACTTACCCTCCTTCATATCCCTCTCCCGTTTCTTTCTCCTTTCCACTGGGCTATAGGGCAAGTTAGATGACCATACCTAGCTAAGTATGTTATTGTCTCCTTGATCCAAATCTGATGGGACTAAAGTCTTAACAATGCTCATCTCCCTCCCTTCTTTTCCTCTACTGTATTATGTCTCTGTCCCTCTTCAGGTGATGTGATTTACCCTTTTCTGTCTCTTCATTTCCTCTTCTCCCATTACAATCCTTTTAAACCTCTTAATTAGATTTTTTTTATCATCACATCAAAGTCACCTTAAACTCATCCTCTCTATCTATGTATATCATGTTTAAATGCCACAATAAAGATTAAGTTCTCTAGAGTTATAAGTATCTTCAGATTTAGGGCTATAAACAGTTTTCGCTTATTGGATAACATTTTTTTTTCCTTTCCTGTTTACCTTTTTATGCCTCCTTTGAGTCTTGTAGTTGAAGATCAAATTTTCTGTTGAGTTCTGCTTTTGTTCATCAGGAAAGTCTGCAAGTATCCTATTTCATTGAATATTCATCTTCTCCCCTGAGAGATTGTTAGATTTTTCTGGGTAGTTGATCTTTGGTTATTTTCTAAGCTCCTGTGCCTTAGGGAATATCATATTGCAAACACTGATATTTTAAGATGTTAAAAAGGTCCTACATAATGGCTGTGGTTCCATGATATTAGCATTGGTTCTTTCTGACTGTGTTTAGTATTTTCTATGTGATCTGATGATTTTGGAATCTTGTTTCAATATTCCTTGGCATTTTCACTTTGGGATCTCTTTCAGGAGGTGATTAGTGGATTCTTCTGAGGACTACTTTACTCTTTCGTTCTAGGACCTCAGGGCAGTTTTCTTTGATGATATCTTTTTATCATGGCTTTCAGGAAGATCAGTAGTTCTTAAATTATCCCATGGATCCATTTTCCAAGTCAATTGTTTTTCCTATGAGATATTTTATGTTTTTTTTTCAGTTAGTTTTGTATTTCCTTTTCCATTTGGACAATTCTACTTTTTAAGGAGTTGTTTTCTTCAGTATACTTGTTTTCCATTTTTTCAATTGTATTTTTAAAGGAACTGTTCATTTTTTTCTTATTCTTCTCTTATTTGATTTTAAAATCCTTATTGAGCTCCTCCAAGAAGGTTTTTTGGGTTTATATTCCCCTTTGAGGCTCCAGACCAGATGTGGGTAAATTGACAATATTGTCCTCTTCTGAATTTATGCTTTGATCTCTCCAAGATACTTCTCTATTGTCATTGTCTTTCTTTTGTGATTTTTTTCTCATGTTTTTTGCCTTCTTCTGGCTTTTAAAGTGGTTCTATATTTTGGGAGCACAAGGGCACTGTCTCAGGCTTCATATGTTGGAGGTGAGGGGCCTGGTTACTGGTTTCTGTGATAGGGTTTTTTTTTTCTTTTTATCATCAGGTGCCAACAGCTGGTGGCTGGGAGCTTACCTCATGATCAGCTGGAGATGGTGCTGGTGACTGGTATGAGCTTGATATCAGCCCTTGCCTGCTCCATCACCCTGGGGCTCAGGATCTTCTGCTGCTTTCCTGCTCACCCTGAGGGGATTGCTGCTGGCTTGATAGTACACCTCCCATCCTGTACTGATTATCTTTCAGTTACAGAAAGGGGGACCTTCCCCATAATTCCCCTAGGCTCCCAAATTAAAAGACTGCTGCACCTCATATTTCTGTTGCCTCCACCATTTCAGGATTTTCCTGGGACAATATTCTCTGGACCTTTCAAGGTCAATAAAGGAGAAAGAGATAGATAGAGAAAAGATCACTGCTTAGTCTGCCATCTTGAATCACAGAAGTCAAAATACATGACTTTCATATGTTCTGTGTGTTGGCTGATAGCTACTGCTGCCATGGCTGACAAGTTAGTCACTTCCAGGGCCTGCTTCTGGTTTGCTGAGGCCTTGGCTGTATTGGCACACCCTGCCCTGGTTTGCACTTTCACTTCTCTCTTACCCAGTTCTCACAGACCCTTCTCACTGATCTTCTAAGTTTTCTCTGATCTCTGTGGGCTGATAAGTCTGGAAACTGCCACTGCTGTCAGTGATTTCTGTGCTCTGGCTTTAATGGGGCTGGGTCTGTGCTGGCATGGCCTGTATTAGATTGACTATATCATCTTGGTGCAACAGACTTTTCATGTTGACCTTCCAGGTAGTCTTGGGCTGGAAATCTACCTCACTCTGCCTCTTTTTGGGTTCTGTCTCTAAAATTTGTTCAGTCACTTTTTAAAACCATGTGAAGGGGTTGGGGAGAGAGCCAAGGGGAGTCTGTGCTTTCACTCTCCCATCTTGACTCTGCCCCAAATGCTATTCTTAAGAAGAGAATTTGCCTCCAACCTTTTACTTCTAAAATACTTTATTTCAGATCATCATCATTATATCAGAGGATCTGAACCCTTTTCTGTACTATGGACTCCTTTAGCAGTTTTCTGAGGCATTAGGGCTACTCAGGATAATGTTTTATTTTTAAATGTATAATTGAACTGAATGCAAAATTTTAGTTAGATGTTAGTGAACATGAAGAAGTAACTATTTTTTCCCATCCAAATTGTAGAATCCCTGGAAACTTATCTAATAGAAACACTAGGGAATCTGTGGAGCTGAAGTTAAAAACTTCTGGGATATAGGCAGTTCTGGTTAACATTGGACTTAATAAGAACCAAGAATGATTTTTCTCTCCACCTTGACTGGTTTAATCTTTCAATCAAAATAGGGAATCCTACCAGAGAAAGGTACTTAGGTACCCTAGGTTATCTTTATTTTTTTGACATTATGGACACCATAAATGTTTGGCTCTTAGACTTCACATTAAGAGGGAGACATAAAAGGCCTTTTAGATACACAGTTCTTCAATATAACTCTCAGTAAATATCTAAAATGACTGACAAATGACAATCATTGTTAATTAAAGGAAAATAAAAACAATTAAGTTATATAATTCAGTGCATAACTGAACAAATTCACAGAGGATGGAAAGGACCTATACCACAGAATCCAGTAGAGCAAGCTTGTGTGTGTTTGTGTGTGTGTATGTGTGTGTATGGAAGTTAGAAGAAAAGGGGAAAATGGATTATTAAGTAAAATTCAAAAATATATTATTCACAAAATATATACTTGAATATTAAGAATCACAGTTAAATCAAGAGTTTTGAGTATAATTTATTAAACTTTGGGTTGAAGAGAAACCTACCTCCCTTGGTACGACTAATAATAACTGATGACCAACTACCAACTATTGGCATGTAAACCACAGTATCCCATGAGTGACAGTCTGCCAGAGGTCATTCATGGCATTCATCTTACTTCCAATATAGGGCCTAAAGCTATTACCATGGGAGCAAGCCTTATGGAAATTCTACTTGGCAATTGCTTCTGCTGGTACTGAAGCACCACCTTTTCTTCTAGTGGAGATCCATCAAAGAAAGTTCTAATAACCAATATCTTTAGGACTGTCAAGTAGTTCAACATCCAAAAAGATAGATTTTTCACTAGGAGGAATGACATACACAAAAACACACGTGTGTGTGCATGTATATATTTATATAAAATTTATAGCTACATATATATACAAACACGTATGTATGTATATGTCTATATCACACATATACACATGCATGTATAGATAGATACATACATACATATATGTCATTATATAAATTCCTTTTGAATTGAGACTGTATAGCATGTCTATTAATATTCCCCAAAGTTAGCACAGCACTTGGCACATAATAAATATTCAATAATTGTCCTTTTTTAAAATAAATTTTGTTTTCTTGTTTACATATTTCATTTTAATGAGATTTTTGAATTACAAATTTTCTCCCCATCTTGCCCCTACCCCAATCCCAAGACAGCAATCCCACTATAGAGCCCCTCCCCTGGTATGCTCTGTAACTTTCTGGTAGGGCAGGTAAGGGTCCACCCACCCCAGCCCCTGTATATCTTAATTCCTAGTTGCAGGTATTGCAGAGCTTTAAATTCTAGATTCTTTAGATTCCTCCTTTGTCACCCATCCACCCTGGAGGGACAAGCAATTCCATACATGCTGTGGATGTGTGATTATACAGGATATCTTCATAGTGGACATATTGTGACAGCAATCATATGTCCCTCCTTCCTATCCCTCCCCCCTTGTTCTGTTCTCTACCCTGTCTCTGTCCCTTCATTGAAGTGTGAGCATTCAGCATCCCTCCCCCAGACCCTGCCCTCCTCTCCATCATCCCAGCTTTCATCCCCACACCCCCTACTGTCTTGTGTGGCATGATGGACAGTTTAGAGTTTATGCCATTTCTTCCCTAAGCCAGATTCAATGAGAGTAAATGAAAGTAAAGTTGTAACAGTCATCCCTTGCCTCTTCCACATGGGATGATTACCTCCAGATGATTACCTCCATTTTGTCTCTCCCTGTCTCCTCTCATTCTAGTTCTCTCCCACCTAAGAATCTGCCTTTTAAAGTATCATCCCTTCATATTCAATTGATCCTATATGCTCTATATACCCATACATACACATGGTCAGATATGTATTCATATGCATATATAGCCTCCTATATAGACGACATGTGTAAGTATACATATATATCCATTTGTATTTCCTTCACCTATCCTCATACTAAGAAAAGTTTCATAAGTTACTATTATCATTTTTTCCATATTGGTATGTAAATAATTCAAATTTGATAAGTTCCTTATGATTGCTTTCCCATATTTACCTTCTCACGCTTCTTGTATCTTATTGTCAAATTTTCTGTTCAGTTCTGTTTTTTTTTTTTTTTAGTAAGAATGCTTGAAAGTGCTCCACCTCATTGAATGAGCATATTTTCCCCTGGAATAATATGCTCATTTTTATTGGGTGGTTGATTCTTGGTTTTAATCCCAAATCCCTTAATCTTTGAAAGATCATATTCCAGGCCCTGCGATCCCTCAGTGTAGAAGCTGCCAGATCTTGGATTATCCTGATAGTGCTTCCAATCAAAGGAGATAGAATTGAAAATGAAAATCACCTGCCCTGCAAAATTGAGTAGAATGGTTCAGGGGAAAATATGATCATTCAATGAGGTGGAGGACTTTCAAGCACATTTGATGAAAAATACTAAGGTGAATTAAAAGTTTGACATTCAAATACAAGAAGCACGAGAAGGTAAACAGGGAAAAGTAATCATAAGGAACTTATCAAAGTCCAACTATTTACATGCCTACATGGAAAAACAATAATTGTAACTTATGAAACTTTTCTCAGTAGGAGGAGAGTTGAAGGGAATATAAATGTGTGTGTATGTATATGTATTTATAAATATAGGTGTGTGTGTATATCTATACACACATATGTGTGTATACATACATATGTGTCTATATCGGAGGGTATATATGCGTATGGATACATATGTGAGTGTGTGTATATATGTGTACAGGTATACATAGATAGAAGGCACAGGATCAATTGAATAGGAAGGGATGATATTTAAAAGGTGAAACTGAAACGGGGAGAGGAATATAATGAGAGGAGATAAGGGAAGACAGAATGTGATTAATTATCTCATACAGAAGAGACAAGGGATAATTGTTACAATGGAGGGGAAAAAGAGGAAGGAAAAAGGAAAAAAAAGGAATGGGTCAGCCTTATTCTCACTGAATTTGGCTTAGGGGGGGATTAACATATGCTCTAAATTGGGTATCTTGTCCTACAGGAGAGTAGTGGGGAAGGGGATAAGAAGGAGAATGATGGAGGGGGGAGCAGGCTGGGGAGGAGGCTTGTTAGAAGAACACACTTTTGTAAAATGACAGGGACAAAGTAAAGAACAGAACAATTGTGGGAGGCTAGGATGGAGGGAAATACAATGTCTTTCACAATAGATCCTTTGTGAAGATGTTTTATGAAATTACACATATATAGCATTTATTGAATTGTTTGTCTTTCCAGTGTGGGTGGGTGATGAGAGAGGAAGGGAAAGCATCCAGAATTTAGTTTTAAAATAAAATGTTTTTTAAAATACATATTATTATTATTATTATTATTATTATTATTATTATTATTATTATTATTATTATTATTATTTACATGCAACTAGAAAACAAGATATGCAGGCACTGGGGTAGAAAGATCCATCTTGCCCTGCCAGAAAGTCAGAGGGGTGATGGGGTAGTATATAGGAGAGAGCAGATTGGGGAGAGGACATACAGTGGGATCACTGTTTTGTGGTCTTGGGTAGGGGAAAGACAGAGAAAATTTCTAACTCAAAATCTTGTGGAAATGAATGATGTAAATGAAAAATAAGCAAAAGTTTGAAGAAATAATCATATAACGCATTTTACAGAAAGAAAGATTATATAGATATATAGATGTAGATATATAGATATAGATATATACATATGTATCTATCTCTATCTATCTCTATCTCTATCTAATATTTCCATAAATGGAAAGGTATTAGTTGTTTCAGGTTGGACTATGTCAATATAATAAAAATGACAATACTAAGAAAACTGATTTACAGATTCCATGTCATGCCAATCAAAATAACAAAGGGTTACTTTACAGAATTAGAAGGAATAAAAATAAATATTACTCTGAATGAAGAAAAGGAAAAAAAATCTCCAGGAAAAAGTTTTTTTCGTATTTTTTTATTTAGTTAGTTTTCAACATTAATTTCTATATGATTTTGACTTACAGATTTTCTCCCTGTCTCTCCCATACCCACACCACAAGATAATGAACCTATGAAATGTCCCTTCATCCTGTCTGTTATCTCTTTTATTCACATAAATTTCTAGTAGGGTAACATGGATTTCTATAGACAAGTGCCTATATTTCTTTTTTACCAGTTGCATGTTAAAAACGTGTAATAAAGTCTTTTAAAAATTTCTTTTGACATTTGTTCTTAAAACTTTGATTTCCATATTCTTCCCTTCTTCCCTCCTCACCCACCTTTACTGGGAAGACAAGCAATTCAATATTGGTTGTACATGTGTAGTCATGGAAAACATTTCCAGACTGTATTATATTTCCCTCCATCCTATGCTATCCCCGACTTACTTATTTTCTACTTTGACCCTGTTTATTTTCAGAAGTGTTTGCTTATAGCTACCCTATCCCCCAATCTGCTCTCCTTTCTATCATGCCCCCTCTTATCCCCTTTCCGCCTACTTTCCTGTAGTGCAAGATATCCAATTGTGTGTGTATATTTTTCCCTCCTTAAGCCAAACCCAATGAGAGTAAGGTTGAATCACTCCCTTTTATCTTCCTTCTCTCCCCCTCCATTGTAAAAATTTTCTCTTGCCTCCTTTATATGAGGTAACTTACCCTATTATATCTCTCCCTTTCTCCTCACAATATATTCATCTCTCACCTTTGAATTTTATTTTCTATATATCATTCCTTCATATTCAACTCCTCCTGTGCCTTCTGTCTATGCATACATGTACACACATACACACACTCACATATATATTTATATACACACACACCTTCCTATACACACATGTATATGTATGTATATATAAATACATAATGTAATGTTAATGAAATCAGAAGATCTTCCATGCCCCTTTTGATTGGCACCTACTAAAGGCATTTAGCACCTCAAAGGCTTAGCTCCTTACTTCCAGTTAACTCCTTGGGAGTAATTCACACCTTAACAGGAAGGGGTTGAACAGGGAGGAGCTACTTGGGAGTAGTTCACACCTTACCAGGAAGGGGCTGAACAGGGAGGAGCTATACTGTATGTAAGGAGAGAACCAGGAGGACCTTGAGCCCTTTTTTCTCAGACACCACCTGGAGATTGCACCTTTACCTGAGATCCTGCTTCTACAGCTTCTACTGAGGACCAGGCTGAGAAACTGTCGTGAGTCTGAGAGGGATCCCTGCTTGAGGGATCCTGTTCTATTTGTGAAGGCTTGGGAATGTGGGTGTCCACTGCGTTAACTATGTGTATCAACTTTGTGACCATTATAATGACTTTGGCTTTCTGGTTTTGGGACTTGTCCTTCTGGTTTTGGGACTCAGTGTTATGGTTTCCGA
>CM053594.1:347818966-347856957 GCA_028646575.1 Pseudocheirus occidentalis
TCTCATGGCTTACAATTATTGTTATTCCATGTAGGAATGTAAATAGTTAAACTTTAATGAGTTCCTTATGATTTCTTTTCTCTGTTTACCTTCTCATGCTTCTCTTGCTTCTTGTATTTGAAAGTCAAATTTTCTGTTCAGCTTTTTTTTTTATCGAGAATACTTGAAAGTCTTCTATTTCATTGAATGAATATATTTTCACCTAATAAATTATACTCAGTTTTGCTGGGTAGTTGGTTCTTTTTCAGTCCTAACTTTTAGTCCTAGTTTTATTCTTAGCTCCTTTGACCTCTGGAATATCATATTATAAGCCCTTTGATCCCTTATTGTAGAAACTGTTAGATCTCGTGTTATCCTGATTGTGTTTCCACAATATTTAAATTGTTCCTTCTTGTCTGCTTGCAGTATTTTCTCCTTGACATGGGAACTCTGGAATTTGAGTATAACATTCCTAGGAGTTTTCTTTTTTCAAGAGGTAATTGGTGAATTCTTTTGATTTCTATTCTGCCCTCTGGTTCTAGAATATGAGGGCAATTTTCTTTGAGAATTTCTTGAAGGATTATTACTAGGATATCCAATTTTGAAGGAATTATTCTCTTCAACAAGTTTCTGAAATTCCTTTTCTATCTTGCTAATTGTGCTTTTTAAGGCATTCTTCTCCTCATTGGCTTTTTGGACCTCTTTTGCCATTTGAGTTTGTCTATTTTTTATGGTATTATTTTCTTCATTCAGGCTGTTGACCTGCTTTTAATGATTTTCTTGCATCATTCCCATTTCTCTTCCCAATTTTTTCCCTACTTCTCTTACTTGATTTTCAAAATCCTTCGTGAACCCTTCCACGGCCTGCAAGCAGTTCATATTTTTTGGAAGATTTTCATGCAAGTGTTTTGATTTTGTTTTCTTCTTCTGGTTCCATGTTTTGATCCTTTTTGGCCTCCCCAAAAAGATTCTGTGAGCTGATTGTGCTTCCTCTGTTTGCTTATCTTGCCAGCCAACAACTTGATTTTTGAGCTCTTTGCCATAGTAGAACTCTGCTTCCAGAATGGAGAGAGCTGTCTCCCAAATTGATGGGGTTTTCTCAATTGTTGGAGCTGTTTTTAGAACTATGAGGTGGGCACCCTCTCTAATACACTAGCATTCCTCATCCCAGCACCACCACCCAAGACTCAGACCCAGATGCAAGCAGGTCAAAGCAAGAGCAATTTCCCTCTAAATGGTTGCTTGGTTCTCCTATTTTCTGTAGGCCTGGGGCTCTTGAGGCAGCCATGCAACAGCAGTTGCAGCTGCCATGCCGCCACCACCTCTGCTGCCCTGCATATGGGGGCCAGATTGTGCTTTGTTCTCATCTAGTTCCCACAGAGTTCTCTACTGATCTTTTACTTTCTCTTTTGCTTTTATGGGTTGAGACGTCTGGAAACCACCACAGCTGCAGTGACTCACTCTCCTGAAGTCTGCTTCTGGCTAGTCTGTGCTGCTGCTCTGGGCTCCATGGCTCACACAGGACTGTGCTCGGCTCCCTCCTTGGTGTGATAGACCCTTCTTCTTGGTTTGTCAGGCTGTCTTTGGTGGTCAATTTGTTTCTCTCTCTTTCTCTCTGTGGGTTCTGTAACTCGAAAATTTGTCAGAGTAATTTTTCTTACAGGTAATGGAGGTGGTTGAAGCAGGAACCCAGGCAAGTTCCTGATTTTTCCCCACCATCTTGACTCTGCCTCAAGGAAAGCATTGAAAGAAAAGTGGAAAGCATGGTCACTTAGAAGTATCAGATAACAAATGTGAATACAAAATAGGAAAAAGCAAAACTATTTGGTACCAATAAAACCAAATAAACAGCAATAGATAGCTACATGAATAAATATACTAATAATTAGACAATAAATAAAGAAAAATTCAGTGGAGCAGAAGAGCCATTGAACATAGCAATATAGAGTGCAGCAAATTCAAGACTCTATACTCTAAAGTAAGGCCTCACTATTTAACAAAAATGACTGTGAAATCTAGAAATTCATCTATTAGAAATTGGGTTTTAATCAAAATACATGATAAACCAGAATGAGTTCCAAATATGTTTGTGACTGAAATATAAATGATCACAGTATAAATAATTGAGAGGAGCAGAATCATGACAGAAATTAGACAATTTTAATTATATAAAGCTAAATGTCCTTTGCATGAAAAAAAAATGAAACCAATTGAAATTGGAAAAGAAATAACTCAGGGAAAAATGTGTAGTGAATGTCTCTGAAAGAGGTGTGGTATCTAAATGCCTTAAGGAATTTATTCAAATGCTCAAGATTAAGAGTCATTCCCACATTAGATAAAGTCAAAGGATATGAACAGATAGTTCTCTAAAGGAAAAAAAGACAAATCATTAATAGCCATATTTTTAAAAGATGTTAAAAATCCCCAAATATAATAGAATGTAAATTCAAAGAACTCTAAAGTTCTAACTTATACTTATCGAATGAGCAAATATGGAAAAAAGATACAGTAATAGTTTTTTAAATAACATGTGAGATAGCAGGCACACCCCAGTTCACTGGCAGTGAATTGTTGTTTTGAAATGGAGCAACTATTTTAAAAAAAGTTGGCACTATATTCGAAATGCCACTGAATTATATGCCCTTTGACCTAGTGGTGTTACTTGGCTTACATCCCAAAGGGATCAAAGAAAGAGGGAAAGGAGTTAGGTATAAAAACATCCTCCATGATATTTTTGTTGTAGTTAAGAACTAGAAATGAAATAAATACATATTATTCAAGGAATGACTTAAAAAGTTGATATATTAATATAATGAAACTACATTGATTAAATATAAATGCAAATTAATAAAAACACATTTCAGAATTCATTGCTGCAGAGATGATGAATGGAGTGGATTCAGAGAAACCTAGGATGTTTTATTTGAATTGATACAGAGTGAATCAGAAGAATCAGAAGAACTATTTATATAAAGATTATACCATAATAAAAAAAATGTGAGTTAAGATCTAAGATGAATGCCTTGACCAACCACAAATCGAGAGGCTTGATGATGTTTCTTGAGTCCCATGTATTAGCAGAGTGGTGATGAATTAATTGTTCAATTCAACTCATGAATTTTCAAACATGGCACATGTGCATACTTGTTTTACTGTATGTGGGTATGTATGAGACTATATTCATTTGTTATGAACAAGTTTTTTTTTCTTTTTATTTTTTTTGTAGGGGATGCAGGCAAGAGGGAGGGAAGAGTTATAGTGAAACTAATTTAAAAAGTAACAGAAGAATGGAGTGTAAGTGAATTATGAACAAAATGGTAGGGAACAGAAGTGGAACAGAGAAAAGGAAGAAAGTGAGGGGTATTACATGTCAAATTTGGAATATACTTCCCCCTTAAAAAAATGAAAACACAAAAATATATTGTAGGTCTTTATTGTTCATATGTACTTTTTTCTATTTTTCTTTGTATAGAGAAATATTCATATTTGGTCATAATAAGCAGAAAATTTATTTTTAAATGTAATATGTACTATATCTATCTTTCTATCTATGTATCTCTGTATCTATCTATCCATCTACATACATCCATCATTTTCAGCATCCTTTCTTCACACCTCACATACACACACACACAAGGCACACTGGGCCACCTCCTGATTGACAAGTGTATTTGGCTATCCCTGGAATATATATTAGAGAAAACAGAACAATGGCACCATTCTTCACTAACTATCACTTGAATTAATTGACTTTTTTTCTAACCTGTTCCTGCTACCTTTGCATCTACTGTACTTGTTGCTATGAAAACAAAGATTCCCTTCAAGTTCCATTGTATGGTCAGACATCCCTTTTATACCCTGTTTTCTAGGTGTTTAATGAAGACAGAAGATGAAAGACACTCAATTTAATTTTGCTTTCCTTCCTGTGGGTACAATCCCAGGTAAAATGAAAAACACAGTGCACAAGCACCTGTTTCAGAGAATTAATCTGACCATTGGTACTTCCATGATGACCTAAATCACTGACCCATTAAATATTTGAAATAATGAGCATCCCTGTGTTACATAAGACTGTATAGTAAGCCTCTATAGAAAGCATGTTTTGGAATCTAGAGACTGGCTCAGGAGCATTAAGTCCAAAATTCAGGCCATGATAAAATGTAATGGCTCTTTTTAATTTTGTCCTTTTTTTCTAACCCTATGGTCCTTGAGCCATGAAATGTTTTAGATAGCTATAGCCATCTGCATTTAGGAGTGTACTCTTGGGATTCTTAGAGAAAGTTCTCAGAACCTAGCCAAGGGAATGGAAACAGGCTCAATAAATTTCCAAAATAAGCTATGGGATGAGGAAGACCTTACTCCCACCCTTTTATTTTTCCTTTCCCTTCAACCAATTACAACATACAAGAGCCAAGGATGTGTAGATACTGTTATTTAGAAAAAGTAACAACTTTGTCTCTTCACTAATCAGTGCTTCAGAACCTACCCAGGCCCTGCCCCCAGGAAATAAGGAATAGTAATTTAGACGACATTGCCACACATCAGAGATTACATGTTTTCTTTCTAAAAATGGAAAGTTAGGGAGTCATACTTTGACATCTTCATGACCTTATCAAAGAAGGCAAATTTCTGTGCTGACCAGAAAATTGCTGGAGACCAAGCATGAGATGCTAGTTAGAGCAATAGCATCCATCATCTCTAGCAGAGAGAGATTTAGACTTTGAGAGTCCTTAGGAGGGCAGGTAGGGTTGGCAGTGGAGAGGATTGACAGAAAGACTGAAGAGGCACATGTCCTTTAACAGGAAAAAAGTGGAAGGGGAGGGCATGCCAAATATAAGAAATGGTAAAATATTGTTCAGTTGTGGGAAATTAAAGGGTGTTTGGAAAGAATGCCAGTTTACCTAGAGAGTAGGTCCCATAAAAAGGAATATGTGTATGATTTTATCACTCTCCTATCTTCACTCCACAACTGTACAATTTGTATAATGTTTATAACAATTCCAGTGTCTATCTCTCATATACATACATATAGATGATGAAATTTGGGATTTTGTTTTTCAAATTATTTGTCTTCACTTTGTTAAAAACATGTTTATCAATAGACTGCTATAAAACCTCAGCTTTTATGTCTCTATTTTTATCCATGAGTTTAGACTAAGAAGATAGGTTGTATTTAATTTGTGAAGGTACTTGAAAGTCAAGACAAAAAATAAAATTTTGAATTAGTTTTACATTCTGTCACTCTCATACCTTCAGATTTTCCATTTGCTTCCAATTATTTCATTTATGATCCCTCTAGACTCCTAGTTTCTCTTGTTGTCACAACTTCCTCTATCCCTTCACTAAACATGCTCTTATGCCTTTCATTCCCATTATTAAGATGGACCTTAGATTTGATGCTAATTAACAGGTAAAGATATGAAACTTATAAGGTGATCTATTGTTTAGAGGTGAATTTAGGAAACTTTAACTCTTATATTATGCCACAGCATCTCTAATTTACTCTGATTTTGGCTACGGGAACTCTTTAATGTTAATAAGCTCTAGGTACACTGGCCCTTCTGCTCAATTGAAAATGCATTCTGAATTTTCAGTAGAGTTCGCAGAATCACACAATTAAAGAGATGGATATGACCTCAACAGCTATCTCATGTGACCCACAGAAAAATGGAATCTTTACTATACCCCAAAAGTGGTCATCTGGCTTGTGCTTGAGACCTCCAAGAAAAGGGAACTCGCTACTTTCTAAGACAGCTGATTTTCTTTTAGTCAGCTCTCTTATTTCTATATCAGTCAAGCTGGACTCAATATATTCGGACATTGGTCCTGGTTGTGCCCTCTTAGGCTAAAAAACAAAAATCCTTCTCCAAGTGACAGAACTTTAAATTCTTAAAATCCAGCTATCATGCAGTCCCCTCACACACGAACACACACACCTGCACTTTTCCCTTTACAAGTAGAACATGTTTAGTTTCTTCAGCTTTTCATATGAAATGGTCTTATTGTCTAGTTACCCTTCTCTGGGCACTCTGTCTTATACTGATATTCTTAAACTATGGCGTCTATCCTGATACTCCCAGTAATAGAAGAATACAATGAAATTTGCAACTCTGCTCCTGGAAGCTATGCCTTTTTTAATGCACACTCATTGCTCACTCATATTGAACTTGCTAAAAGATGAAATAATGAAAATGGAGAATAATCTTGAGATTTTGCTTAAAGCCACAGTGAATTTTTAATACTCCAGCACTGTCTCTGGCTAATAGGAATTCCTTTCATATTATTCCTTGTCAAGTGAGATAAAAACACAAATGCATATATACTTAAATGGTAGATATATCATGATTCCCTTTTTCTTTAAGAAAAGCCTTTATGCACAGAAAGATGATGTCATTTTAAAGTTCTGTTTAAAATTCTCATTTAAATTTGGGTTATTTGATCTTTTAGGTATTTCCATCTGTTTATCAGTAAAAGGCTCAAAACCTGGATTAAGTAGAGGGAATCCCCATACAATTGAAATCAGAAATCCAACAAAGTAAGTATTCATGCCTTGGGCACTCTACTTTTTTGTCTATTTTTAATATAAAAGCATAGATTGCCTTGTAAAGGTCATATTTAAGATTTTTTACTCTTAAATATCCCAAAATCCATTTCAAACTTAATCGAACAATCTAATTGTTTTAGACTGCTCTGCTTTAGGTTGCTGAGCATTAATGCTTCCCTTTCTGAATGAATGATTTTATATCCTGATAATTATCTGTCTTGTTTTATATCTTTGAATAGTCCTGGTATTGATTGTGCTAGACTGTATACTTAAAACAGCAAGTTGTCATTATGCAATGTAATTTTATGATAGAGGCTTTCAGATAAAGATTCCTGAGTTTTCCCTCTTCAGTAATGAAGACTGCAACTCACTCCTATCTGTACCATTTGTCTACATTCCTCAAACAGAACTTCACCAAAGACACTTCACCCAATAAGCTGGAGACCATTGTCCCTTTCTTTTGACATCTCAAGGATATCAAAGAGGCATTTGGATTGTTCAAATGTCATTCCTCACCTTCACCACATAACTAATTCATTTTCTCTTACTATCACATATGTCCCTAATGACATTCCTCAATCTTATTATTCAAAATGTTCTATTTGTTACATGTGCTAGCGTAATGGTGCTTAATTCAGCAAGTAGTTGGTCCTTATCAACTAAGGGCTAAGTACTTTTGTGAAAGAGTTAGAGGATATGAATTCTGTCTCCTGTGTAAAAGAGACAGAGGGCGTGAACTCTGTTTCTTGTTGCTGATGTGGCTGGAGTGGGTTGGCTGAGACAGTAGGCCAATGTATGCATATAAGAAGAATTCCAGAGACAGAGAATCAGGAATCAAGAATTTTCCTCCTGGATGGTTCCTGGTAGAAGAAGAATCATGGAGACTGAAGCCAGCTGAGAGTGAGTGAGAGAGAGACAGAGACAGAGACAGAGACAGAGAGAGAGAGAGAGAGAGAGAGAGAGAGAGACAGAGACAGAGACAGACGGAGACAGAGAGAGAGACAGAGAGAGACAGAGACAGAGACAGAGACAGACAGAGAGACAGACAGACAGAGACAGAGACAGACAGAGAGACAGACAGAGACAGAGACAGAGACAGAGACAGAGAGAGAGAGAGAGAGAGAGAGAGAGAGAGAGAGTGAGTTAAGCTCTCTCCCAGCATCTGGAAGCTGACTGAGAACTGAGTTGGAGTTTTCTTGAGACCAGAATCTGGTGAAAGCTGAAAGATTCCTTCTGGGTCCTAGGGCCTGCCAAACTGCTGGAGGACTAAAGAAGCATGACTGGGATAAGACTTTGTCTGTGACTTGGTTGATTGTTGAGTTCCCGGCAACAGAAGTTGTGAAGGTTTTGAGATTTGCTGAACCCTGTCAACTTCAGTGTGTAACAGGAACTGCCCAGACAAGGACCTGGGAACTGTCTGCCTCTGAATCCAGGTGACTGTTTGGTGAATTCATGTAGGAGCTGGGACCATGGAAGGGGATCCAGGGAATTTGAGAGACCACTTTGAGTCAAGATGAAGAAAAAGCCTCCCCTTCGACTCATGATGAAATTGATGTATACTAGACACCAAGGGGTGAAGGGTTTGTGTAATTTTTTAATGATTGTATTTAGTGATTAATGATACTTAGTGACTGATTGGTAGATAAGTGACTGATTAAGTTAATCTATGATTGCCCCATGAGTGGAAGATTGATTATTGTATTGTGAAATGCCTGAATGTTAAGTAAGAAGGGTTTCCCACCCACCCACTTAGGGAAACCAGATGATTATTATTTTGTTCTTTGTTCTAAATATTGTGACCACTAGTGGAAACTGTGTGGCCATTCTATTGTTAAGCTGTTGTGAACACTATACTGTGAGTTTCTGTGATAAGATATAAAGTTGTGGATATTATGTTGTGATTTGTTGTAAATGTTTGCCTTGATTTGTAACAGAAAAAATGGAATGTTCACTGAACTCTGTAATCCAAACCTTAAAAGCTATTAAAAGCTATTTACAGTAGCATGTGCTAATGCATGGTGTTGCAGCTAGGCAGGGTAACTCTTTTAAGTGGTCACAAACCCCTTCTAGGATGACCTATACTATTCTGGGATTGATGTGAGAAGTCTGGTAAATCATCTATAAAGAAGAACATCTGGAGGACCTCACTGACCACAGATAACACATATCAACTTGGACACTATACTCTATCTACTCCATCACAGCAACGAACACAATTTGTAAGTATCCATCTCCTGTTTTAAGTGTTTCTTGATCTTTAGTATCTGAAGTTTATTGCACAGGAATGCTTCTGTTGAGATCTCTTACCCAAAGATAATGATAGAAGTTATCAAAGTTTCTATGTTTGCATAAGACTGTAATTATAAGAATAAATAGTGTTGTAACTAATATAGCTGGAATTTTCCTCATTCTGCTTCTTTGCATATTTCCCTCCCACATGTCTGTATCTATCCCCATTTTTGGAACACTGGTTCATCCAACTAAGTAGTTTCTGGTACTTACACATATAAAATTAAAAAGGATAATGTTTGATTATCTTTTATTTATGTGGATAGTTAGAAGATCTGGAACCATAGTAGAGATTTTTCAGGGTCATTCTTTAGGTTTAATATTCCCTAAAGTGTACAGATACCCTAACTTGGCTTGGTCAACATTCCTGACTGAGGGTTCAGAATACCTCTCTCCTATATTTACATTTTGTATTTTAATCTTGATAGAAAACAAACAAGTGAGGGATGGAAGAAGAGGAAAGGAATCTTATATTTTAATCTATAAGATATTGATAGGTTGAGATAAAGGGAAAAGAAAATATATAAAATAAAATGATTGAACAAGGTAATCTCTAATAGATCCCTTTTAGTTCAAAATTCTTTAGAACCAATGAAACCTACAGACTTAAGTTAGTATATGGGAAGTGATGGAAATCTCCAGTAAGGATTTATTGAACTTTGTAAAAATCTGTTTATTCACTAGTTGCACATCATCTATAGCATTGTAGTATAAGTAGAAACAAGAACAAGAATCATGTAAAGTTAAAAAAAAAACATGCTGGGTAGACCCTTTATGGAGGATTTTTAGGTAGCTCTCAACAAGAACCACAAAAGATAAGGAGGATGGCTTGTAAATTTCATCACTGAAGGTGGTATCCCCATCATGACAGCACACGTTCACTGAAAGATATGAGAGTTGATATTTGTAGTATGTATATGTATATATGTGTGGATGTGTGGATAATTAAAAATAATGCCATATGAATCTGAGGTAAAAGGCATAATATGTACATTACTGCAATAAGACAATGAATTGGGCCTAAAATCAGAGAGGAAAAGAATAGAATAAGTGGATTAAGATGCAAAGATGTTTAGTTTTTTTTTTTAATGTTGCCCAACCTTACCCTGAAATAAGGAATTATTTCTTTAAAACTAGTATTCTTTTGGGGATATAGTAGGGTTGCGGGTCATGGGACATTATAGACTCCAAAGAATTGAAGCAGATGATCATAAAGAGGCACGTGGTACAAATAGCATATGATAATACATTACAAACTTGAAATTATAAAGAAAAATCATGTGAAACACGTGATCAGAGAAACATCATATCAAAAAAGATGGACTGTTTATATATCAAGAGCCAGGTATATCCATGCAATCTCTTCCTATCCTCACAGTGTAAGGAGAGACAGAGAAAGGACTAAACAATGTTAGATCAAATCCAGGTGAATTCCTGTGATAGCATAAATTGTGATTAAGATGTCAAAGATGGGCTATATATTAATACACAGTTGAATGGAGTACCAACATTAAAAAGAACACAGATCCACTGGCAAAATAGGAAGTATTGTGTAGTAGGACAACATATTTCACCACCTAATGTCCAACCTGTTTGTGGAGTGAATACTTTAGTAGTTTAACTGGTACTTAGCACTAGCAGACAATTACTTCCCATTCAGTACTTGAAATCTTTACATGTCACTTGAACCTGATTCAATTTATGTTATTCTTATCTAGTCAATAACTATTTTTTTCCATTTAAACTTTTATCAGGAGATTAATTGTTCAAAGATATGGGGGAGTCAGAAAGCATTATGTGATTTGTTAATAACATACTTTAATAATGTTTTGTTTTACTTTTTTAAAATTATCACTGAATGAATCTTATTACTGTTTCACAGACTACACTATTGAAATTAGATTTTAACAAACACACACCATTTCAACAAATGTCCTAGGGCTAACTTTAATCTTTTCTTAAAGCTTTTTCACATGTTTATGCAATTGGTGGTGAAGGTCAATTTCTCAAGACATTGAGGTCATGTTTTCACTCAACCCAAAATTTTACTTTAGATTCCACTGTGCCCAAGTAGATCTGAGAACATTTTATTGGCTTTGAGTGTCAATAAAGTAAAATTCTATATTATTTTACAGAAGTTAAACACTAACTAGTTGCAGACCCTACATGAAAAGACCAATCTTTTAATATGCTATCAAATGGATACAATAGATTATTGAATGCAATTTCATTTCTTTCTGAAAACGGACATCTGTTTATTACCCAGTGTTAATATTCTGGGTGTAGGATATTCTGGATTAGGTAATTGCACTGTGGGTATTTTACCTCTGAGTTATTGAACTCCTCTCTGCCTCTCTCTACACTAATGTGAGAGGTTAATAGGAGTGCTCTATTTTACCCGCTGCCCGACTTCATTTAATGCACTGATGCATAGTTTTCATTAAAGCATGAAGCAAAAGAAATTGCAGGAAAAATTAACATCTAGACTCAGGACAAAATAACCTTCCAAATAAGAACCTGGTGGTGGTAATTATCTCTGCCAAATTGAACTAGGCACAGACAGTAGTTTATAGAACTAAAAGGAACTGTATTTTCATCATTTTAAAGGCCAGTCTCTCCTACTTGTTTTAATACATAAAACAGAAGATTAAATCCCATCACCTTATTTCCCAAGTGCTTTCTCCAGTATTGCTTTTGATGCATGTATATCTATTAAAAGTATTGAATAGGATAAAACTCTTTCTACTGCCATCCAATCTACTCAGGAGTTGTGCTTTTGCCATTCTAATCTGGAGAAATTGCTCTGTAAAAGTGGTTACTGGTAATGATGCTGAGATAAAAGATGGTATAATTGGCTACATACACTTTTCAGTTCTCATTTTCAGTTTTCAGCCCTTATACTATTCTGAATTGTTACATATTCCACACGAGTAGCAGTCATTGTCATGTACATGTTTGCTTTATAGTAAAACTTCTTTTTTTTGTGTGCATCTTAATAATCCAACATGAGTGAAGAATGGGATGTCCTGATTCACTGAAGGATACAATTTACCTTTTCTGACAGCAAACACTTCACAATATTCATAAAATCTTTTTTGCTATGACTCCCAGTGATTCAAAGGACCCTAGTCATCTTTGCTTTGGAAGTTATTTGTCCCTTTCCTGACTCAGTGCTCACCTCAGGAAAACTAAGAAAATATTCTTCTGGACAACTTAAATCTATCTTTTCACATATACTGATCATGGTGCTTTATGGCACAAAAAATGTCTAAAGGAGAACAAAGAGTAATTACCAAATGTCTTGCTGTAACCCTTTCCCTAATTAACCAACTACACTGCCTTTTCCCTAACTCTGGAATAAAATAAAAATTCCATTCTTCAACATTTTAGTCCCTCTACAATCTTGTCCTGATCTACTTTGGAGAACTTACTGGACTTTATTTCCTCTGTTGTACACTGTGGTCTATCCAAATCAATCTTTCCTATGCACCCATGTCATGCCTTTTTGTGGCTCTTCTCCATATCTGGAATACAGCGCCTGATGATCTATAATTCACCGAGACACTCTTTTCCTTTAAGAACAAATAGGTTGCTGAGATACCACATTCTACATCATCGTTTCCCAACTCTTCCCAATGCTAGTGTCTACCCTCTCAAATTACTTTGTTCTTAGCTTCACGGATATATGTTGGCATATAATCAGTATATCTATCTATATCTATACACACGAGCACATATACACACATCCGTATACGTCTGCATATATGTATGTGTATATGTGTGTGGGTACATGTGTGGCATTATATGCAAACATCTATTTGTTTGTTTATTTTCCAGTTACTTTTAAGTTATGTCTGAATCTTCACAGCCCCTCTGAGATTTTCTCTGCACAGATACTGGAGCGGTTTGCCGTTTTCTCCCAGATCATTTTACAGATGAGGAGAGTAAAGCAAGCAGTTTTAAGTGACTTGCCCAGCAGCACACAGCTTGTTAAGTATTTGAGGTCGAATTTGAACCCAGGAAGGGAAGTCTTCCTAATTCCAGGTCTGGCATACTATCCACTGTGCCACCCAGCTACATAGATAAATTTATAGAAATCTATCTATCTATCTATCTGTCTGTCTGTCTGTCTGTCTGTCTGTCTCTGTCTGTCTGTCTGTCTGTCTCTGTCTGTCTGTCTGTCTGTCTGTGTCTGTGTTTTTCTGCCCATTTCTCTCTAGTGGTAGCTGTTTCTATGGTGGTGGGGGAAGGAAACAAAAGAAAAAAGGAAAAATAATGACACAAACATTTTATTGTTTCTTTGAAAGGAATAGCAAGGTGTGCATTGTAGAAATGGAGTTTCATGTACAATTGCCCTTTTAAATTTAATATTTTACAGAAAAGCTTGTTTTCTTACATAAATTTAAAATCATTTTAAAAGGTGTGTTTGAGACAATTTGCAATAATTATGTACATATGAGAGACATGCAATACAAGTTGGAGTTAATTTTATGAGGGAGACTCTAACAATGGGTTTCCAAAAGTATTTTCTCTGAATCTTGAAAAAAGCCAGGAAATCTGAGAGAGAGAAATTAGTACGGTGAGCATTCCAAGCATGGGAGGCAGTTAGCATAAATGCATCAATGTGGACTTTTTACTGACACTTTGTCAACACAAATTGATAATTTGCATCCTTATATCACCATCTTTTCAGTCTCTCCAAGGTAATAATCCAACATTGCTTTCCACAGAATAATTTATGAAGAACAATTCCTCAACTCCCCACTTTACCCCCACTCTAGTTTACTTGAATTATTGCAATGGACTAGATCAGGCTTTTGATCATAAATTGTTTGCCCCGAGATAACTATATATATGACATTGGATTAATACATACAGAAAGTAGCCCCCAAAACAGGTCAATCATTTCCCCCCCACACCATGTTTCAGTAAAAGCAACCAAGTGGCTCCAAGAGCTTTAAGTGTCTTCCCCCCTACACCTATTGCCAAACTATCTATACCTGTATCTAGAGATTGAAAACATAATTTAATACTAGGATCTAAAGGGCATTGTAATAGGAGAAATAGAACAAGATTGATAGGTCATTCTGTCTGCCATGAAATAGAGAAACCAGCCTTAGTTATACTGGTGGTTTCCCAGGTTACTATAGATTAATTCATAGAACCAATCAGAAAAATTTTGAAACCCATATAGAGATGTGACTCTATCTACAGGTCTGGGAGTAACGGCTAGGAACTGGAGTAGTCAGATCCCCTAGGAGAGTGAATGGTAAAAAACTGGTCACATAGTGACTTAGAATACTTTAGAGTAAAATCATCTAGGTTGTATTGTATTTTTATTTTTTTTGGTTAAATATTTCCTAATTAAAATTTAATTACTACAACTGACTAATGGGCTGTGAGTTTGATATTTCTGTTCTGGGGTATAAAAGATGACAAACCTTTGGGGAAAGGAGGAGGGCAGATAACAATGAACTGGTACTAGAAGTTCAAGAAGCTAGGACTTCACTGAGTGATACTGGGAGTTTTATAGAAACTGAAACTGAACTTCATGTGGGGGTCTTTGATCAAGGAAGTGATACTCACTAGAAAAAGGAATATATCTATTTGGTAACTGGGCTCAGGCAATAGCTACATCTTTACTAAACTGTTTATGTTTAAATGCTTATTGGTAGTCTGGAGGGCTCCTGTTAGAGAGTTAGAAGTAATCCATATTCATATGTTGCCATGTTTCCCCTTGGTGTGCACAAAATTCTATGAGCCATAAAGTAATTATTGAGAATCCTTCTCTATTGATCTTGGTTCATGAGAGCCCAGAGCTAAAGTTATGGACTATGGGGTTACATATATAAGACACAATGTCTTTATATTTTTAAATTTAACATCTATCTATCTATCACTCATGAAATATTGGCAGTCTAGGAATATGATGCTTTCTGTTGATAATAAAATCTGTTTCTCCTGGTTAATCTAAAAGAAAGGATAACTGGTAACTTAGTGGTCAGTTTCTCTTCCACTAAATCCGGGTTACAGACAAAATAATCTTGCATATTAAGCAAATCTATTTTCCCAAATAAGGTGAAATCAAATAAGTTATATAGATTAGGGCAGACAATAGAAAGCACAATAGTAAATGAACTTTTTGAATCATAAGTGAAATACCTCATTTAAAGAGATAACAATCTCACCAAAGAAGTCAACTCTTAGTTGTCTTTGAGGTTGTAGATGTTGAGAATCAAGGGACATTTGAATATGAGAACTGATTTTCCTCCTATCTATGGCTCCAAGGAGATTTCCCATGTGCCTTTCTAAAGTTCACATTTTGCTTCTAATTTGAATCTCTCATAGGCCACTCCAATCTCTCTCTAAAATCTCTCCACAAAAGAAACCCTGCTCAGTTTCATGGGCTCAGTATTTTTCTGGGTTAAACAGAAAGTACAACCCTTTCTCCATATAAGAAGCACTCAATATCATAGAGCTATTCTTCAGGGAAGGTCCTTACTTACCAGGGTCTGGGATTTATACAGTACTATAGAACCTATTGCTCAGTGTTATTGTGAGCTAATAAATGTAAAACACTTTGTAAGTAAGAAAAAGCTATGTAAATCTGATTTCTTATTGTTATCACCAGAACTGTAGCGCAGATCTCTAAGAAGTAGAATTCATTGTTACTGACACTATTTGCTTAATACACTTGAGGTTATGTTTGACTTCCTTGTTCTCATAGATTTATTTTTCTTCCTGAAATGTTTTTTCAAATGAACAATAGACTACTTTGTATTCAATTTTACCAAAATTTATGTATGACATGGAGCATGATATTGGAATGAGTCCCAAGAGTAGAGAGTAAATGAACTTCCAGATTAATTTCTAATTCAAGAGGAAACCTATCTATTATTTTATCTGGAGATTGAGAAAATAATTTAATACTAGGATCAAACACACAACTGTATTCAATGAAAGATGATGCCAGATTAATTGTTACCTGAATCTTGGCAGTGGATGACAAGTTTAGAAATTGTTAGTACATGAAGGAATGAATTTTATGAATGAAACAACATTCATTAAGCACTTAAATATGAAAACATTCTGATAAAATCGCAAAAGTATGACACCAATTGACCTCAATGAGGTTGAGGAAGACAATGTGTAGAGAAGAATAGTAACTATAGAAAACTGTTTTGTTCTTAGAAGTCAATAGTGAGTGGAAAAATAATTTATGTGCCCTTTCTAGAAACAATGGTAATATTGATTTAATTATAGTTGTTAGAGGAAACTATAAAGGAAGGATATACCTAGGACAGTAGAATGGAAAATGGCCTGAGTGAAGATGAGGATACATATTCCCATAAACTCATGAACAGTTCAGAGGTGAATAGTTTAGCTTCTCCTGAGTTCAATCTGGGGAGACCTGGTTTGGAGCAGCTATATAGCTGGAGTAAAGGTGAGTGTGCATGGTTGCAGGAAGTTCAGAACTGGGTGGTTTAGCTCCACAGGAGAACAGAAGGATGAACACATACATATACATACATACACATACACATAGTATATATACACATACATGTTTACACATACATATACATATATATGTGTGTATATACACATCCATACATCCATACACACTTACATATATAGTGGAATCACTGACTGGAAGAACAGAATTGCCTTTTGCCTAGTTCCCCAAAAGCTGTCTTCCTCCTCTGACCACTGCAAATGAAAAAAAGAGAAGACTTCCAGATCAAATTCCCAGAAAGAAAAAGAGAGAAAGATCCAAGTGAGTTATTCCTAACCTGGTACTTCTAGTCTATTCAGGTCATGTGGGAGAGAGTTAAATGCACATTGTTTTCCTCCATGCTGGCATATGCATAGCCTCATTGGATGCAATATCACACTTCATTTTAAGTTTCACACTGACTCTGATCAGGGGCAAAAGGCTTTGTATACAGATTTACTAAAGGAAGGTTAGACACATGAGGATCCTACTTCATATCTGAATGTATAGCTATTTGCCAATCCAATTATTCATCCTATAGAGAATCCTCAAACCTTTTTCAAAACTATTGTTCTGACAGGAATTTCAAAAAGTTATTTCAAAAATCACTAGCACCATAAGCAAAGATTCCATTAATATGGAGTCTTCTAATATTATACCCTAAAATCTCCATCTATATTAAACGTCTAGATCTAAAATGGGTCACAGAATAGACACTCAATTAATTTAAAAGATAACCAGAAACAC
Organism: Pseudocheirus occidentalis; assembly: GCA_028646575.1. Classification (NCBI taxonomy): domain Eukaryota; kingdom Metazoa; phylum Chordata; class Mammalia; order Diprotodontia; family Pseudocheiridae; genus Pseudocheirus; species Pseudocheirus occidentalis. Next base: position 347,836,018 of record CM053594.1, read on the forward strand.
TAAAATGGATTTTGTAAATAGAGCAATGTGAGTTTACTATCTATCTTACCAGTGGATGGCATAAAAGAAATTTAGGAAATGTATTAAGAAAAAAATGTAAAAAGAGAAGATTAAAACACTTAAAGAGATTGAGTGGAATTAAAGAGCCACTGCCGACCTTTTTAAAGTCAGAAATTGATGGAGGAAGTTTCTTTAAGTATACTTCTGAAGAAAATCATTGAAATTCAACATAAATAGAAGAGAGAAATACACTTATAGGTACCTTCGAGGAACTACATAAATGCAAGTATAGTGGAGACCAGCACAGCTGGAATTAAAAGAAACCCATCACTGAGATATTGTTGACCTTGAGTCCCATCAACTTTAGTCACCCAAAAGGGTAACTGACAATCACAAAGGTTGGTAGATAAAAGTGCAGAATAGACTGAAAAAAGTGTTCATAGTTGTAGTTTTTTATTATGATGGTCCAAAGGTGAAGCCTTGTTTCAAAATCATGCTTGTCATTTTGAAGTATGGATGCCACAGGGAAAGAGTTATACAAAAGAAGGAAACAAATTCCACGAGGTCAGGAATTCCACTGATAAATCAAAGAAGAGGTTTAGAGTCACACTATGAAAATGTTGAGGAGTCAAGGGCTACACACATCTTCTGGGTTCAGTCCAGAAAGGCCAAAGTACATTTTTATGGAAAATTTGGCAGTGGTTTGAAAGTCTAAAAGGCAGAAGTTTCAGGTGTTATTAGTTGGTGTTATTTAAGGAGTAGTCAAGCCTTGTGCTTGGAAAACACCATCAAAAAGAAAGACTAATAAGGCAAATGACCTTTTCTTGTTCCTATTTTTTAAAAATTTTTTTATAATCCTGTAAAGCAGACAACCTGTCTGTGTGAGTGGGCTTGCCATGAATTAGCATCTCAAATATGATTATGTAGAATAAACCCTTCTAAATCAGAAAGTGACATCAAAGTTAATTAAAAATATGAAAATAGAAAGCTCTATCCAAAATGGTGATAAATTTTAACAAGCTGATGATAGATCTGTTATTGGTAGAGGGGGCTTAATTAATTTAAAGGTGGAGAATGAGACAGAAGGTACCAAACTATTACAAACAGTCTCAAGAGGCCTTATTTATAAAATGTATGGTCTTAATAACAACTTTTCATCTCATAAAATTAGTTGACCTTTTGAGAGAAAAGAGTATAGCCAATCCTGTTTTTGAAGAGCCATTAGGGTCATTAATTTTAACTAAACCTTTATTTCTGGGATTGCTAGATGCAGGAAAGAACAGAAAACATTCCAGGATTTTCAGAGAGCAAGAACACGTCTGTTCTCTGGAGTTGTGAAACAGCTTTTTATTTCTTTTTTCTTCAGCTTAGTAGGAGAGCCATTGATAATTATGTAGAAGATTTAATGGTTTATTTCTCCTGAAGAATACAATTTGCTTCTAGGTCACCTGAATTCTTCAGCAGTTGGTGGAAGCTATAAGAAGTGTTCTTGGCTCATAAGACAACTTATGATGCCCTGAGCCAAGAACACTTCTTATAGTTGTCTTCGACTTCCGTGTTTGGTTTTGACTCGAAATATACATATGTAGCTACAATATACATATACATATACATATACATATACATATACATATACATATACGTGTGTGTGTATTCAATAAAGGCATCTGGGAAAGTACAAAATGCTATAAATAAAATAAATTTGGTGACAGAATCAACAAACTTCATTTTTAAAATTTATTACTCTTCTGTTAGATGTATTTATTGACTCAATGTTTCTCAATATCTTCCAATTTCAAAATGCTGGCATATATGGTAAATTCTTGGTTTAGACCTACAATTTCATCCATATGGGGAACTACATTGCATGCGGTGTGAAAGATCCCACTTCTGATGCACATGAGAAAGTCTGCTATAGCAACATCAGTTGCCCAGATCTATGAAAGTTTAAATAACTTCCTCATGGTCACATAGCCAATATATGTCAGCGCTAGGAATTAAGCCCAGGTTTGATGACTCCCAGGCCAATCCTTTGTCTACTAAATTACGACAATTATCTGAGGGATACAATGTGTGGTTAATACTTATGTGTATGCATATATTATGTGATGTATATATCATGTATATTATATATATATCAGTATGTAGATATTAGATATTATATCTCTATAATTATAATTATATATGTAATAGTTTTTAAATTTATTTTTTATTCACCTTTTGGAAATTTTTTTAACGTTGCAATTAGTTGATGGGCAAAAAAAAGGAAATATGAAAGAAGGAGAGAGGCTGACATCATGTCTGGCTTCAGGCCAGTTTTCAAAGAAATAGGCTATGAACTCCTTGAGATCAGGGAATATCTTCTGGCTTCCTTTGCAGTCACTTTTGCTTAGGACCCTACTAGAAGATAAAGAATGCTTAACAAATACTAATCTGACTGACTGGCTTAGACAGGAGGCTGGTTTTCATGACTTGGTTGGAATTCTGAAAATCGCTTCCCTTATATCAGTGGTTCTCAACCTTCCTAATGCTGCTACCCTTTAATACTCATATGTGGGTGTATCTGCATGTGGGTGGACCCACCTGGACAACAATAGTGGAGCAGTGTCTCAGTTCCTAACACTATCAGAAATATGTTTTCTTATGGTCTTAGGTGACCTCTGTGACCCCTGTGAAAGATTTGTTCAATCCCCAAAGGATTCGTGACCCACAGGTTGAGAACCGCTGCCTTATGTAGTAAGATGAGTTCATATAGTCAGCAAAGGTATGAAAGTTTGTTTGTGATTTGTATATTTGATTTAAATCTTTCCTTCCACACCAGTCTCTAGACTTTAGTATAAAGCATGCTATAGGTCAAATGAGTAGGTTAATATTCTTGGGACCTTTCATTCAATACTTCATTAATTTGATTGTCTTGAATTTATAAGATGGGTACCAATACAAATCGGAATAAAACTGTTAGACTATAATAATCTAAATAGTGCATATTGCCCATTTAATATAATAGTTAAAAGCCAGTGTAGATTTATATACATAAAAAGCCAACCTAGACAAATGCCTTTGGCAAAGAAAATTAATCTCAGTGAGTAAAATTATTTTTTCAGAGTCTTAGCTACATTTCTAGTGTTAACAATAATTTTTTTCCTTTTTTAAAGGTCTTTCTTCCTTAATGTCTCAGTAAATGATAATGTTTTAAAATTTCTCATGCATGTTATAATTTCAGATACTTTGAAATTCAAGACAAAGAGAAGGAAATATCCATTTGCTCCAAAATTTATGTAACAGCAATTTTGTGACATTCTTCTTCAACTCTACACTCTCCATCAATATGCTCCACCTCTCATGGATTTAATACCAATAAATAAAGCAGTGTAGTTACATAATGAAAGTGAGGGCAGGACAACAACTTCATGTCTCACTAATATTCATACAATCCCAACCAATCTAGATAAAGGTCTTCTGCATGTTGGGTGAAACCTGTGTAGCAGATTTATTAGAGCACATGGTTTAATGCCATACAGAATGGGCAAGAAAGGATGGACTAAGTTATATATTGTTGTAAGGCAGCTTCTACTTCATTTCATGCCCCAGGACAACGTAGCCTCACAGACTACAATGCCTTTTTGGGTACAATTCATGCTAAATATTGCTGAAGGATTAAGAAAAAAAATTGTATGCATATAAATATACTGACATATTTTAGATTTAAAGCATTTGTATTTCATACATGTATACATGTTTTAAAAGAGAAAATGATGTTAGAAGCATTGAATTAAAGTTTTCTGATGTTGAATTATGCCTTTGGTAAAGCATATACTTTATCTTACTTATATTTCAAGTGTGAATGCTATGGGAGATAAAATCAAGTTTTGTTGGACACAAAAGTAGATTTTTTTTCACAGCTTCACTTCTTGCTGAAGGTAACCTCTTTTTTTCTGATAAGATTACAATCAATCTTCTTTTGCAATGCTGCCTTCAAATAATTCTTTAAAAATAAAATCAGAGTTGAACTTTAGCAATGTTAAAATAATGTATTTCCATATGATATACACAAATTTAAAGATTTTATTCCTTCCTTTCCTCCCTTGCTTGTAATATTCCGAGATCCTTTCTTTTTTGCCCTATTTTGAATCTTAGTATATCCTGCCCTTCATAAAACTGTGAAGGAGATAAAGCCTATTTCAGGCTCTCCTTCCATAACTCGTGTTCCTCACACCATTTTAGCCTAATATTCTCATGATTCCCCTCTTACTCCTCAGTTCACACAGCAAACCTCATGTATTTAGGATTTGTACCATATTTGCTTTTACAAGATTTAAAAGCACATGTGAACACACATATAAGTATAGTAAAGAGGATATAAATTCCTTTCCAAGTGCAAAAATGCCTGAAAGCCCAACAGGAATAATTTTAGGGGGAATTAAGGCTTTCTTTTCCCTCACTCAGTCTTCTCCTACCCACAGTCCAGTACTCCCTTTTGGAGACAGACCTTTTCAGGGATTCTTGTTCATCCTAGACCCTTCTATTCAATTTCCATCAGGTAGTGAAAACTCTTTCCCATCTGAATTCTATCCCCACCACCACCACCAGTAAGAGATGAGGGGGAGCAAACATTCCAGCCAAAGGGAATAGAGAATGCAAAAGCACTGACATAAATGATGAAACTTCCTGTGTAGGTAATAGCACGTATTCCAAGGTGGCTGGAATGTATGTCATGTGTAGAGGGGAATGATGTCTAAGAATTCTGAAAGGGCAGGAAGGGAAGAGTTTGATAAGAGCTTAAAAAGCAATCATAGGGGTTAGTATTTGAACCTATAACTAATAAAGAACTTGTGAGGGAACCAGATATGTGGGATGAGAGAAAAAAATAATCAAAGGTGATTCTAAGTGAATGGAACTGAGTAACTGGAAGGATTGTCTTGCCCTTAACAATAACTGGGAAGTTTATAAGATAAGAAGCTTTCGGGAAATGTAGTGGCTTCAGATTTAGATATGAGGAGATTGAGATGTGCACAGGACATCTACTTCAAGATTCCCATATCCCTGGTCGAGTCCCTGTTGGACGGCACCTAAAGAAAAAAGACTAAAGCTGATTGTATATATCTGAGAATCAGTTCCGTAGAGATGATACTTGAACTTACATTGTTGTTCACTTGTTTTTCAGTTATGTGCAACTCTTTTGGGTTTTCTTGACAAAGATCCTAGAGTGGTTTCTCATTTGCTTCTCCAGCTCATTTTACAAATGAGGAAGCTGAGACAAATGGGATTAATTGACTTGTCCAGGGTCATGCCACTAGTAAATATCTGAGGCCAGATTTGAACACATGAAGATGACTCCTCGTGACTCCAGGCCTGGCACTCCATTCACTTTGCCATCTAGCAGACCTTAATTGAAGCTATAGCATCTGATGAATTAACCAAGTAAGTGAGCATAGAAAACAAGTAGAAAACATCCCAGGACAGAGTTTTTGAGGACAAGTACAGTTTGTGAACATGGCATGGATGAAGTTGCAGCAAGCAAGAATAAAGAATAATCACATATGTAGGGAGAGAGCAGGGGGAGAGACACACAGAGAGAAAGAGAGAGAGAGAGAGACAGAGACAGAGAGAGAGACAGAGACAGAGAGACAGAGACAGAGATAGAGACAGAGAGACAGAGAGAGACAGAGAGAGGAAGAGAGAGAGAGACTGAGACTGTGGAAAAGTTGGTAATTACTGTCAAATGCTACAGAAATATCAAGAGGAATATGGATCAAGAAGAGATGATTTAATTTGGCAAGTAAAAACTCAATGGTGTCTTTGAAGAGAGTAGTTTCAAGTCAAACAATAAAGTCAGAAGTCAGGCTTCAGAGAGTTTGAAAGAGAAGGAGAGGAGAGAACATGGAAACACTGATTGTCCGTTGTTGTGGGCCAAGACTTTCTGGGGTCTTGGCACACTAGCTCTCCAGTTCTACAAGGTCATTAGGCAGATATGTAAGGAGAGTATAATTTTGTTGGGTGGATGCTCTCATTGGTTTCGTGAATAGCTAAGAAAGTACTGAAAGGTAATTTACAAGTCTTGATTGAGAATACTGGTTTGTTGTGCCTCCAGAGGTGTTTCTAGGATAAAGATCTTAATGAGTGATTAGCCTTGGGCTGGGGTATGGGAAAGGCAAGACCCCAGTCACATATCCACCCCTGCAATAAGGCATATAAGCTCTATGATTTTCTTGTATCTTTGGCTCTGTATGAAATCGTTCTGCAATAAACAGATTATGGAATACATCACTGTCTCTCTCCCTCTTTCCTTTATTCAGCTAGAAACGCTCTCTCTCTCTCTCTCTCTCTCTCTCTCTCTCTCTCTCTCTCTCTCTCTCTCTCTCTTGTCTTCAGCTGGTAGCTAGGCCATACTACTGTACTGGCTGTAGCACCTCTTATAAAAACAAAATTGCAAAATTAGAAAAAACACATTGCAATACATTAAAAAACATTAAAATACATTAAAAATATTAGAATAACTAGAATAATAGATTTTGATCAGGTTGGAATGCAAGGATCATTCAATATTAGGAAGACCATCAGTATCATTGATCATATCAGCAATAAAACTAGCAGAAACCACGTGATTGTTTCAATAGATGCAGAAAGAGCCTTTGACAAAATACAACATCCATTCCTAATAAAAACACTAGAAAGCATAGGAATAAATGGAGTTAAAGCCATCAGCAAGTATTGATAAACTAGTAGCATTTCCAATAAGTTCAGGGGTGAAACAAGGATGTCCACTATCACCACTCTTATTCAATCTGGTTCTAGAAATGTTAGCAGTAGCAATTAGAGAAGGAAAAGAAGTCAAAGGAATCAAATTAGGCAAAGAAGAGACTAAGCTATCACTCTTTGCAGATGTTATGATAATATATTTAGAGAATCCTAGAGAATCAAGTAAAAAACTTCTTGAGACAATAAATAAATTTAGCAAAGTTGCAGGATATAAAATAAACCAGCATAAATCCTTAGCATTTTCAGAGGTAGAAATTAAAAATATCTATAAGCATATGAAAAATTATCTAAACCACTACTAATTTGAGAAATGAAAATCAAAACAACTTTGATGTACCACATCTAACCAGTCAGATTAGCTACAATGACAAAACAGGAAAATGACAAATGCTGGAGAGGATGTGGAAAAATTGGAACACTAATGCATTTTGGTGGAACTGTGAACTGATACAACCATTCTGGAGGGCAATCCGGAACTATGCCCAAAGGGCTATAAATAACTGCATACCCTTTGACCCAGTAATATCACTTCTGGGGTTGTATCCCAAAGAGATCACAGAAGTGGGAAGAAGACCCTTATGTACAAGAATATTTATTACAGCTTTCTACGTGGTGGCAAAAAACTGGAAATTAAGGGGATGCCCATCAATTGGGGAATGGCCAAACAAGTTGTGGTATATGAATGTAATTGAATACTATTGTACTATAAGAAATGCATAGGGGATGGTCTTCATATTCACCTGGAGAGGCTTATACAAACTGATGCTAAGTGAGAAGAGCAGAACTGGGAAAAATTCGTACACAATCACAGACACATCGCATGTGTGACACCCAACTTTGACAAAAACGACTCTCAGTAACTAAGACAACTCTACAGTCTAAGGACGGAAGGAGACATCTGCTTTCAGAGAAAGATCTACACGGTGCAGAGTTTAAATGGAGCCTGAAGCAATCTATATGCAATTATTCTTTCCCATGTTTGGTTCTCTTTCTTTTTTCCCACTGTTCACTCCATTGGTTACAACCCTTCTATACAACCAGACTAATGTCTAATGTGAAAGTATTTGCAGATCCCATACTTGACTGCGTGCTGCCGTGGGGGAGGGGTTGTGGGAGGGGAGAAAATGTGAAATTCAAGATATTGTTGAACTGAATATTGTAAGCCAAAAGAAAGTAAACAAATCAACCAAAAAAATAGTTTAGTTAACAATAGTGGTTTGGACATTCTGAGTGCATGTAGCACCAATGCAATATTTACAGTGCCCATTATCGCAGTAAAGACTGTGACTATAATTATCACATAAGGTTTGATCACCAAATACAACAAACTCTCCAGATAGAGGATAGAACTGAAGCATTTATTTAAACACCCAAAAACCAAATCCTAAAACCAGTAAGCCAATTCCCTCATAGCACCGAAGATATTCAGACGCCATAATAAGGTGGAGAGTCACAGCATTCTTCAGCATAAACCAATACAAGATCAATATTTACTCACCAGTCTATCTGACTCACTGCCTGAGGTGCTTCTCTCCCCGTCACGTTCTGGCTAGCTCTGACCAGCTTCCGCTGGGCTCTGCTTCCCTTCAGCAAAACTCCTCCCACCGCAGGCTCCATGTGACTGCATTCAGCCTATCAGGGGGCAGAGTTTATCTTTATAGCAGGGAAGCTTCCTGCGGGCTCTTATGCACCCTTCAGCAAATTCCCTCCATCACAGACTCCATGTGACTACATTCAGCCTATCAGGGGGCAGAGTTTATCTTTATAGCAGGGAAGCTTCCTGCGGGCTCTTATGCACCCTTCAGCAAATTCCCTCCATCACAGACTCCATGTGATTACAATAAGCCTATGAAGGGGCAGAGTTTATTTTCACAGCAGGGGAAGTCTTCAAACTCCCTTCTAGGTCTCTTAAGGGGCAGGGAAAATCTTCAAATTCCCATACTTATTACAATGCATTATCCTTTTCTTTCTGTGTGTATATGAGTGTAAAATATAGAAGAATACCTATTTACATATCGGTATGTATGTATATACATGTTTGCATGTGTATATACACACATGTGCATATACCTATACATGCGTACTTGTCTATAACTCTAAGCATGTTTACACATGCTTGCAGATATATGTTTATAGTACATATGTACACATTTATACATAAATGTGGATATATACTTACCTGTATATATCTCATTTCCCAACAGCTGCACTGGTTTTGAACTTCTTTTCCTTGTCCGTGGTGCTAGTAAACTAATCCCTGGGAAACTTCCTCATCTATCAGTCTTGATATTCTTACCTCATTAGTACTGTCTTGTCCCTTTGACTGGAGGGTGGAGCCATGAACTCAACCTCCATTTGAAAAGAAGGGACTTGAAAGATAGCTCTTTCAGATACCTTCTCATTTCTCACTTGGCTAGACTCATTTTGGGCTTCTTTGGCTTCAAATTTTCTATTCAGTTCTGATATTTTCATTAGGAATTCTTAAAAGTCCATATATATTTTTCCCCAAAAGATCATACTCAGTTTTTCTGGGCAGGTGATTCTTGGTTGTAATCCTGTCTCCTTTGTCCTCCAGAACATCATATTCCTAGCTTTCAGATCATTTAATTTGGAACCTGCTAAAACTTGTGTTATTCTGTCTCTCCACGATATTTTAATTGTTTGTTTCTAGATGTTGCAAATATTTTCCCCTTAACTTACCAGCTCTAGAATTTGGCCATAATATTGCCTGGAGTTTTAATTTGGGGATCTCTTTCAGGAAGTGATCATTGGATTCTTTCAATTTCTATTTTGTCCTTGGGTTCTAGAATATCAAGTCAGTTTTCTTTGATAGTTTCTTGAAAAACAACATCTAGCTTTTTTTTTTAATAGTCAGATAGTCCAGTACTTTTTGAGATAGTCCAATAATTTTTAGATGATATCTCCAGGATTTATTTTGTATATCAGTTGCTTTTCCAATGAAATATTTCACATTATCTTCTATTTTTCATTTTTTAAGTTTTGTTTTATTTTTCCTTGATTTTTCATAAAGTCATTAGCTTCCATTTGCTCAATTCTAATATTTAAGCAATCATTTTCTTCACTGAGCTATTGTACCTCTTTTTCATTTGTCCAATTCTACTTTTTAAGGAATTATTTTCTTCAGTAAAGTTTTGTGCCTCTTCTTTCCATTTGACAAGTTCTCCTTTTTAAGGCTACTTAACCCTCCCACTCTCTGCAAGCCTAGAACTTGGGAACCAGCTGCTGCCATTGTTGAGTCAGGGACTCCTAAGGCCTGTTCTAGGTTTGCCAAGTCCTGATCTGTACTGTCATGTCCTGCAGCGGCCTACACTTCACTTTCACCCAGGAGCATCAGTACATTCCTACTGTCCTTCTAAGTTGTCTTTGGAGTCTATGGCTGGGTTTCTAGACCAATCACTGTTGCTACTGATTCAGTTGCCCTGAGGCCTGCTCCTGGTTTACTTGTGCCTGGTCTGCACTGACATGACCTGAACTGTCCTGCGCTACTCTCTCACTCTGATGCAACAGACTTTTCCTGCTGATCTTCTAAGTTGTCTTGTGGTGGAAAATTGTCTTACTCGATCTTTTATTTTTGGTTCTGCCTCTCTAGAATTTCTTTGTAGTTATCATTTAAAAATAAATGGATGTATCGATTAGGGCATTCTGGTGAGTTCCTGCCTTTGTTCAACCATCATAGCTCCACCTCTTTTCTTGGAAATCTTAAGAAACCCTCTCTCCTTAAAAGTCTCCTAGCAAAGACTGTATGAGCCCTCATCTCATGTATTATACTATGTATTCTGTCAATGTATTTATTGGTGGACTTGATGGTAATTAAGAATCTTTTTTGCTCCCAAATCCTGTGATTATATATATTTGAAGGCACAATAACTTATTTTGAATCCCGACTCTTCTAATTACTTTTAGTTACATCTGTAAAATGAAGTATTTGGAATCAATAACCTCTAAGATCTATTCCAGTTCTAAATATGTGCTTCCATGCAATAAGATTCTATGGTGAGGAAGACAGGCAAATAGTGCAAAAAAATGTAAAAAGGGAACAGTATTTTATAAGCAATTTTTATAGCATATCACATCACGTTGTTGAAATTCAATAGTCTCTGCTAAATTTTGCTTGATCCCAAAAATATTTAAAAGTAAACTGAAACTTAGCCATAATGATTCTCTTGTAATAAAGTGTGATTAATGCATGTGTTATTAATCTGGGGCCCATAGACCTATTGCAAGTCATTGGATAGATTGTGGGGGAAGAATGGAGGCCTCTGAAACTGGATGAAAAAAATTACATATTTCTTTGAATTAATCTCTAAATTGTATTTGGTATTTCCTTCAATCATATACTAATTATTCTGAAAAGGGGTCCACTGGTTTCATCAAACTGCCAAAGGACCCATGATACCAAAAAATATTTTATGAATCCTTGGTCTAATGTATGAGTTATGACTATACAGAATTTCTTGTTTCCCTTAAATACAGAGATAACTTTTTGTCCTCTTATCGAAGATCTCTAAAGATTAATAGCAAGTGAAAAATAAAATAGAAACTAGGAGAAAACACAACAATAAAAATAATTTATGCTCATACATATTTTACTCAGTCTAAAGATAAAAGATATTCCACATATATTATATGTTCTTTCCCATATTCTGGATTGAGGATTAAATTGTGTTGATTCCAGTAAGGTAGAAAATACTGTAATATCCCCTCCCTGAAATTCATGTATACTCAGTAGAAATTTGCCTAATAATACACACAAGAAAAACTAATTTAATGAAAAAATTATTTTGTCTAGGGTATGACAGATAGTTCGGCAGACATCACATTGAATTAGTCCATTTGGGTATAAATCTTGGAAAGATACTGCAAACAATTCAGGCCACTCTAACATCATGACATGGTAATTCACTTTAGTTCTTTTGTTCAGTGTCTGGTCGTCTATATATATTCATATCTTTCTGGTCTTCTGTACCCTCACTATGAGTATTGAATTCGGAATGTTGGTCTGTGGGTTGATGTTCTTTCAGGGAGTTTGAGGGACAGCTGTGTACATAATTATTTCTGGGCCTGGCTCCTTATACAAGTTTCTGAAATTAATTTCTTCAGGGCACCCTGCAGTCTATAGCTATTAGGTTATAATGGATGGAAGCTCCCTCTGCAAAAAGGCAAGTTAACAGCTCTTCATACATGCCATTTATGTAACAAAAGCCAGGCAGAATGTCCCTAAAATAGGATTGTTTTTTTAAAACAAGAATCCTCTATCTAGACAGAGATTGTTGGGCAATGTTACAGGCTGCTATCTACATTAGAATTAAACATTCCTCCAATCTTCTCTGTATTAATATACAAATGAATTTCAGTCTGACCAAAATGTAAGTTCATGGGAACAAGAGGATTGTTTTGTACACATATATGTTTACCTTCATTATGTGTATATATTCACCATCAAAAACTTTTATTCTTATATTTTCATCAGCAAAATTACTTCCAATCAATCAAAAAAAATTTGTTAAGCAGCCACTACCCACTAGGCATTTTGCTAAGTATTGGTGATGCAGTAAGAAGAAAAAATAGTCCTTGGTTTCAAGGAGTTTAAAATCCAATGAGTGAGACAACATACAAACTAATATGTAGAAAGCAAAACATAAGCAGCATGAAGAGGAAGTAATTACCAGAGGAAAGACACTGGAGTTAAGAGGAGTTGGAGAAAAATTCCTGTCCAAGGTGGGATTTTAGTAGCAATTTAAGAAAGCCAAGGAGGGGCGTGGCTAGGTGGCACAGTGAATAGATCACTGGCCCTGGAGTCAGGAGGACCTGAGTTCAAATCCAGCCTCAAACACTTGACACATGAACTATCCGTGTGACTTTGGGCAAGTCACTTAACCCCAATTATTTCCCTTAAAAATAATCCAAGGAGGTTATTGGTCACAACAGAGAAAAGAAAGCATTTCCAAACTTGGGGATTTGTTAGAATCAGTGTCTGCAGCCATAAGATAGAGTGTTTCATTTGTGAAAACAGTTAGGAGATGAGTGACACTGGATAGTAGAATATGTATTGGGGAATAAGATGTAAGGAGACTGAAACTATAGGAATGGGCTAGGTTATGAAAGACTTTAAATGCCCAAAAAAGCACTTTGCAATTTGTCCTCTTGAGGCAATGGGAAGCCACTGGAGTTTTGAATGGGGGGGGGGACAGGGATTGACATGATCAGATCTGCACTTTAGGAAAATTACTGACTGAATAGAGAATAGAATGGTGTAAGGACAGATGAGGTAGATGGACTCGTTAACAGGCTATTGCAGTAATCCAAGCATGAAGTGAAGTGGGCCTGCTTCAGAGTATTTCACCAAGGCATAAAGATGAGAAGAGAAGAGAGAGTGACTAGTGCACAGAAAATGCGCTGTGAGAAAATTGAAGGGTTAAGTAACTGGAAGTCATAGTGAAGATAAAGAATTGGCTTATGTAAAGGAAGGCAGCAGGAGAGGTAAAAAAAGAGGTGAATATGGTTGGATAAGGGGATTTCAGAATTCTTAAACAGAGAGGTTGTAGATTTATGGGAGGTGGTAAGATCAAGGATATGACTATCTTTGTGTGTAGCTGAGGTGGGATGGAGAAATAGTTGATGCAAGTGTAACAACAACCACACTGGCATACCCAGTATGTTTTCTATCATAGGTTCTTTGATCTGTTTTTTCTAAAGGAAAGCAACTTTAAAGGGGTCAACAATCTTATTTTAATTTACACACACACACACATTTCACTTAGTTCCGGGTAAAAGCACCCTGAACTTCAGAGAAAATGCAAGCAGAAATTATAATCAGAGAAAATAGCATAGATCAACAGACAGGGCTTCTAACTATCTGAAAAATTAGGATAGCTCAACAGACATATCCAACTGTCTCACCACAGCAATACACACATAATTACTGGAGAGAGAAGCACCAGCATCTGAGTTTTCAAAGCCAGGGGGCTCCTTAACAACTACCCAGTCTTGTCTGGCCAAATCACAGGAACATTTTTCCAATTAGTGAACTCAAAAGCAAAATGCTCACTTCAGATTCTATATGAACTTCTCGGAGACAGATCGCATCACAATCCTCTTGACCTAGTGCCTAATTTGAAATTAGCAAAAGGTGTGGGCCTTCCTACAAAACAAGCCTCCCCCAATCAGATTTCTCTTTGTGGGCTCCACTTGAGGCCTATTAATGTGGGGAAGATCTTTAACTCCCATTAGCATTACAGGGAGACAGCATATTGAGGGACCTAGTGGTTAAGGTATTTAAGGGACAATCTATATATGTGGTGAAGTCCCTACTATGAGGGCATATTGAAGAGAGGAAAAAAGTCAGTCAATCTCCTCAAGGAAAGACCAGAAGTGACCTGGGAGTCTAGACAACATCTGTCAGGATTTTAATTGAATGGTTGATATGAATAATTTGAACCCCAAAGGAAGACAGATTACTGTATTCTGTGTTTTTGTTTGTGTATGTACATACAACCCAGATTCATCAATGTTCCTTGTAAATGATATAGACAAAGTATATGGAAACTCAATAAAAATGAGGAACAATTTGGTCATATATAATAAAGAATGCATATATAACATGATGTTAAAACAGACTTACTATATTACCATCAATTTAATTTTTTTAGGGAGAATTGTTTAGTTTGGGTGATAGAACATTAATTCTCCAATATATTTGTGAATTAATGGGCATTCCCTGCAGCAAGCACAAAACTCAAATCATCCAGGCCTGCCAATCCTGTGTGATTTTGTTCCATGTATTCCAAAGAAGTCTACCTAATATATTTGAACTATGTTCCCAAAGCCAGAAAATGGTCCATACCCAACAATACTACCACTGGAGCTATACTCCAAAAAGACCAAAGTAAAAGGTAAAAGACCATATTTTTTAATATGGAAATTATTTTTAGGCAAAGATTTGGAATTTGAGGAGATGCTTGTCAATGACTGAAAAAGTTATGGTATACGGTTATAATGGAACACTATCGTGTTATAAGAAATGGCAAGGTGGATGGTTTCCAAAGGGGAAAGAAAAAACACCTTGGAAGACTTATATGAACTGATGCAAAGTGAAGTGAGTAGAACCAGGAGAACACTGCACACAGTAGCAGCAATATTATAGGGATGAATAACTATGAAAGACTTTCCTAGTCTGACTAATCTAATGATTCATGAAAATTCTGAAGGACTTGTGATGAATAATGCTTTCCTTTTTGTTAATGAACTTCTAAACTCTGAATATAGATTGGTGCATAATTTTTAAAAATCTTCATTTTTCTTGAGTTTTGTTTTACAACATGGCTAATAAGGAATTGTGTTTTGCATGACTATATATGTATGATCAATATTGTATTTCTTGTCTTCTCATTGTGTGTGGAAAATGGTGGAGTAAGGAAGAGAATTTGAAACTGAAATCCAAAAAAAAAAATAAGAATTTTAAAAATAAAAAAGTTATACCATTCTTATAAATTAAATTTTAACTAGAGGGTATTTGAGTAATCTGGAGTTCTCTGGATGTGAATTTATGTATATGCATGAAAATATTCATACTTACACAAAGGTGGCAAGTATACAATTTCCTTTAGTTGTTATGCAGTAACATTGGAGTAACTGTATAACTCAATGAACATGGCATTATATTATTAGACTCATTACAAAGGAATTAATATTGGATTTAACTGCTTGTGATGTTTAAAGTCTCTTCCTACTCCAAATCTCTAATCCTGTATGTTTGTGTATCCTACACATATGAGTATATGTATACCTGTGTATATACACATGTGTATATTAATATATATATATGCATATATATGCACACACACAATACTACTGTTGTGTAGTATATATTGTATATATAAATATTAATAAAATAAATAAAAATTGAAATATAAAATTTATATACGTAATTACTATATAGTATATACTACTATTCAATACAAGAATACTGAAATTATAGGAGGGGACTAGGTTATGAAGGGCTTTGAATGCCAAACAAAACATTTTGTAATTTGGTTCTGGAAGCAATAGAAAGTCACTGGAGTTTTTAGCCATATCACATTTTTTTTTTGCTATATAACATCATGAAGGTAGAAGTACCTTAATTTGGTTTGAATTCATATTTTTTTCAACATAGGCACTGAAAAATAATTCAGAGACATAGTGTCATTTCATCTTTAAGTAAATTTTAGAGAAACTTGAGCGTGAGGTCCCATTCTGTTATTCAACATACTGAAAGCCTCCAAATAATACTGAGTTATATTTTTTTGGAGGGGAAGTAGTATAATTTTCAATGCTTTTTTCAGGGAAGAGAACAAAAAACCTTTCTTTCTGTGTTTCCTTAACATTCTAGTATTTCATCAGGTACTCCCCAAAGAATCAAATAATATATCACATGCAATGGCTACAAAGATCAGATATCATCTTTCTGACAATTCTGTCTACTTTAATCTTACAACTACTTATTTCACATGCAATGCTACTATCAATTATGAAGCAATGGATGCCAGCCCGAGAATGACTCTCTTACTCACTTTGGACAGCTACCTATGTGCTCTCTGTTGGGACCAGTGCTGGATACAGGAAAATTAAATGATTTTTTTTGAAATTTCTGATTTGAAAACTTTCCTGTAAACATTTCATTTTCTATCTTCCAAATAATATATTCTAGACTAAAAGAATTCTTTGTGGTTTTCTTTATTATAATAGTATTATTACTGATATTTTAGTTCTCTCTCAACCACTGAATTTCAGTACTAGTAAAATTAGCTAATCCCCATACCTGAAGTTCAACCCTTATGAATTGGTTTTATTCAGACACAGGGTTTCAGTCCAATTAGTAAGGATTTTGTTTGGGATATTCTGAGAGGGATATGGTTAAGCTTTTATAGCAGTAAAGGATTTTATTAGGGAGAGTGCTTTTGAAAGGGACATGGAAATTGAAACTCAATATTTAAATATAGTTAGGGAAAGCTGCAGAGATAGGAGTCAGAAAGTCTGCTCTAGAGACTCAAAATTATACAAAATAATAAAGAAGGATGAGATGTCAAGGTTGAGGTGTTACTTAAATTGCCTGTAATAAATTGATGCAGGGTCTATAAAGACAAAATTGCTACTTAAAAATGGAATAAATTCACAAAGATTTCACAAAATGTTTCTGCCCAGATTTCTCAGATAAAAGTTGTGTAAAAATATTGGTTTTATCCCTTGTGTATAACTTTGGAATGCCTGTGATAGGAGATTTAAGAGAGAGCATTTCATTTCTATCTCATCCTCCTGTTTTGTGAATCCTCTAATAGCTTTATTCTCCCTAACTTCTTTTCTATCTCTTGCTTTCATCTTTTTTGTTATACTCTGGAGTAAGTGGAAATAAGACATTTCTGTGATCTGGTCAACTATCTTGCAATCCTGGCTATTTGTTTACCCCCTAACATTTCCTTTCTGATTTCAGGCTGTTTGGAAGAGCAACTGTGAGGTTGGAATGATACCAAATCTGACTCAGAAATATGCTGAATGATCAGATTTCATGAGCCCTCTCTCTATCCCATCCAACTGTATACCAGACAAGTAAGTTGTCTGTCTCCAAACTGTGTGTGTGTGCACGCACGTGTGCATGTGTGTGCATTCTATAAGAATTACTGAGTTGTGAATCACAGAGATTTTGCAAAGATGGGTAAATAGAAGTGTCAACTCTTAGTTTTCCTAATTAACACCAAGATGTTAATTTAGTTTTGAGTATCAAGTAGCAATATCACCATTTGTATCACCATTAGGTATTTGAATAAGTATTTGTTCTTATGATTTAATACCCAGAAGGTGTATAAGAAATAATTTAGTAAATGTATATTTTGCAAAGGTGATTATGTATATATATGTATATATATATATATATGTATATATATTTAAGAGTTTATATGAAGCATAGATTCCAATTTTCTTCAGGACCAATGGACCAGTTCTATTTCTCTTTTTGTATTACAAATACACACATACACACAGTACATGTATCATGTATATATTATATGTCTCACCCCATGCAGGTCTATCATCCATTTGGATGATATATACATTTATATGTGTGTGTGGATATATATATATATATATATATAATATACATATACATATACACACACATATGTATGTGTGTGTTGTGTGTGTATGTATATGTATATGTATATATGTATATGTATTTATATGCATCTATATATGCACATATATAGTATGCTTGCATATATGTTTGCATATATATGTACATATGCAAGTACACAAATTCACATATAAATGATTCTGTTAACAATTGCTAAAATACCATAGAGATGGAGACATGGGGAAGTAAATAATTGACTAGAGAGTGAAAAATTCATAATTGAGAATTATCTTTGGAAGTATTTGAAATCATTTAATTTTGGAAAATATAAAATAAAAATGTGTTTTTTTCCCCTTCTGCAGTGTTCATTTCTCAAGTCTACACCTCTCTATTCACTAATTGTGTACATTTACTATAAAAATTACCAAATTAAATTAACTGAGGTATCTTGTTCTATGAAAAATAAGGAGATCAGTGTCAACGGATTGCAAAGTACCTGGGGAGAAGGCAGGGGAGAATGAGGTATGAGGAGACTAGAAAGTTATTAGGAGTCAAGGAGGGCTTTGAATACCAAATAGAGGATTTTTGTATTTGATCCTGATAAAAGATTATCCTTTACTTTTATTTATTTATTAGAGTGTATGTTATATATATATATGTTATATAAAGTGTACTTTACTAAGATTAACATAACATCCAAATGGATGATAGACCTGCATGGGGTGAGACTTACGGTAGTAGGAGGAGGTCAGAGAATTTATACAGGAAATGTTTCTAAGGGAAAATTGACAGGAAATGGTAACAGATACAATATGGGGGTAGAAAGACACTGAGAAGTTGAAAATGAAACCTTGTTGATGATTCTGGTGAAAGATATGTTGGTCATATTTTCTGTAATAATATTAAAGTTAGGAAAAGGAGAATCTTTGGAGAGGAATCTCAATTCAAATTTCATCATATAGTATTCAAGATGGTTATGCAACTTCAGTCCAAAACATCCAGTATGCAGTTGGGGTTCAGAATATGGAGGTTAGGAGAGAGCTTTGGGCTACATATCATTACTTAATACCCAGACTTTTGTAACCACATGCTGGTTGGTAATTCTGAAAAAAATCAATATAGGGATAATAATTGAATCCATGGTGCCTAATGAGATCACCAAAGACAAAGTATAAATTAAAAAGAGAACAGGACACAGAACAGAATTATCTGTTAATCACCCTCTTCTCCATGATCTTTCATTCATTTTAGTTTTCATGACAGTACGCTAACCTGGTTCTTCTACCTATCTGACCACTCCTGACTTTCCTCTGCTAGATATTCATTTGGATAAATCATATTAACAGGGGCAAAGGCTTAAGAGAAGGAAAGAAGGATGAGGACTGAGTAAAGAACATTATATTTGGCTATTAAAAGATCATGGGTAATTTTGAAGAGACTCGTTTCAGCAAAATGATGAAGCAGTTTGCCAGAATTTCGAGTTAGGGAGAGAATATGAGAAAAGGAAATAAAAGTATTAGGTGGCTTTGAAGGTAACTAAATAGCTGAAGAAGAACTAGAGCAAAGAAATAGCAATTTCTGGGGATCAGTAGACATAAAACTCAGTGGGGAGGATCAGATTCACTTGCAGCAGAATGTATGTACAATGAAGAGCAGCATGATAACATCATTAGACAATATTTGCATCTCTACAGTTTTAGAAGAGGGAAAGTTTCCTATATCTGAATTCCCTGTATAAAAATGTCACTTCATATTCCTCAGGTCTATATGCTTCTAATGGTAATCAGTTTATTGGATACTTAGGGCTAAGTAGATCAGATACTTAGGGCTAAGTAGCACATAGTAACTTAGGACTAAGTATAGAAGGTAGAACTCCTCCATTGGTGAAAAGGTGTGAATTCCCCTGTTGACTTAGAAGAAGGCTATTGCCTGAGACACTCCCCTGTTGACTCCAGAGAAGGCTATTGGCCAGACAGGAGGCCAGTGCTGTATATAAGGAAGAATTTTAGAGAGCCTGAGAGAATTTGGATTTCGCTCCTCAGTTAAGCTGACTGAAGACATGAACAAGATGGGACTTCCTTTGTTTGTGGCCTGGCTGATCCTTGAGTTCCAAGCAAGAGAATTCCTGAAGGGTTTGAGGTGTGCTGAACACTGTGAACTTCAATGTGTGCCAGGGATTGCCCTGAAGACTGGACAAGGACCTGGGAGCTGTTCATCTCTGAGGACTGGATGAGAGCCTGGCAGCTTTCAGCTCCTGAATCTAGGTGATTGTCTGGCAGATGCAGGAGGGAGCTGGGACCAGGGACGAGGATCCAGGGAATCAGAGAGACCACCTAGAGTCAAAATGAAGAAAAGGCCTCTGCTTGGATGAAACTGATGTTTGCTGAGGACAAGGACCTGGGAGCTGTTCATCTCTGAGGAATGGATGAGAACCTGTCAGCTTTCTGCTCCTGAATCTAGGTGATTGTTTGACAGTCTCAGGAGGGAGCTGGGACCAGGGAAGAGGATCCAGGGAATCAGAGAGACTACCCAGAGTCAAAATGAAGAAAAGGTCTCCCCTTGGACAAAACTGAGGTTTGTTGGAAATCAAGGGGTGGAAAGTTTGTGTGGTTTTCTAAGAACTTTATTTGGAAACTAAAGTTAATGTTTGCCCCATGAGTGGAAGATCAGTATATTGTGAATTGTTGATCGAGTCAACTCCCTCTTAGGGAAACTAGGTGATTCCTTTTGTTAATTGATTGATTGAATCTTTCATGTGATTGATTGAATCTTTAAATGTGAAGCTGGTTTCCCCCTTAGGTTAACCAGGTGATTCTTCTCTTCTTCTTTGTTACCTTCTGTAATAAGATATGATATTGAGACTTTCCTTACTCTAAATATTGTATATAATATTGTGAATTGTTGATACTCTAAATATTGTACTGAATCTTGATTTGTAATAGAATAAACAGAGTGTTCACTACTACTGTGTAATCTGAATCTTAAAAGCTGTTCACAGTAGCATCCTCTCAGGAATCTACTGTTGATTGGCTTTACAATGTCCACAGGCATAGATA
>CM053594.1:347857057-347887057 GCA_028646575.1 Pseudocheirus occidentalis
TAAAGACATACGTATTTGTCGGAAATCAACTCCATAATTATGGGAGAAAAAGTGTTACTTTTCCTCCACTACTTTGCTAAATACCTTTATTTTAAGATAAATGCAATTTCTTACTATCTAGTAAAATTATATATGTCAGTGAGCCTCATAAAACATAATTTTAAGAGGGAGTCACCCTCCAAAACTTAGAGCACGGGGTATCTTTTTGTTGGTTAGAGTAGTTCTGGGGGCTAAACAGAAAACATGCTTCTGATAGAGGAAAGGGACAAATTAAAAGCATTTTCCCCTTAATTCTATAAAAAGTAAAAATAAAACAAATAACATTTTTTTCTTTACTATGAACTGCATTGATTTTCCTTTAGATATTTGATATTTGAGAGTTATGGCCATTTATTTCAAATGCATGCCTATTATTCCTGTGCAATATTTAGCCTAATTATCTTGTTTTATTATCCATTGAGAGAAGTATAAGTGGTCAGATGGTTTGAGTACCTGGGTTTGGTCAAATTAGTTCTCTCTCTCTCTCAATATTAATATTAAATCATATATTGTAAGCATAATTCAAAAGAAGTATACCTTGTTTTCTTATTTAGGGAAAATTAGTTTAGCAAAATTAGTTAATTTTAAAATCTTCTATTAGCAAACATGAAGGATTTTTGTTTGGCATGTATTTTTTTTAACAGTTTTAAGGTGTTGGGTTTCTTCTTCCCATGAGTGAAGAGCACCATGTGAATTATTATGTTTTCACAGTCATGTCACTTATTTGTGTACTGTTTGTTTACATGTGTTAAGGTGGTTTATGAGTGGAATTGGTAGGTCTAAAATGAAATCTTGATCTCCTTTACAGAGAGTATGGGAAAGAGCATGTCTGTATTGCCATTAAAATTGCTGGGAGGGGAAGTTCTTGACAGTAGAGACTTGAAAATGTCTCCTCCAGTATCAAATCACATTATTTGCCTAGAATTATATTTATGTATTTATATTTTTAATGACTCTGATCTAGGGGCACAAGTCTAAACTCAAAAGGAAAACCACTTCACTTATCACTTTTAAGAAGACTGTCTCTTCACTACTTTAATCTCCTCCTGACCAAATGCTAGTCATACAAAGTACTATAGCAAATAACGAATAGCAAGTAAACCCATTTATTTAAGCAAATGATCAAACTGTAAGCAGAGAAGTTCTATGTGACATAATATACCTGAAAATATGCAACAGTAAATGGATTCTTCCGAAAAGGTAAGCTACTAGCTCCATCACTGAAAGAGAGAGAGCAATAGTATTCAGAAAGTTTCTCTCTCAGTACCATCTAGAATTTCATAAATATCTACAGCTTAATAGAACATATTCTACCATTTAAAGTCTTTCTCCACCACCTTCCCATGGGTAATTCAGCCATTTGTCTCTGCAAAGAGTGCCTGGAACCAAACTTAAGTAAGCTCTTACAGTTAATATGAAGTATCGCATTTAGCATTCTATTTGCCAGTAAGAAGTCACATCTTGCTCCATATACACAATAGTATACAAAACTGTACTTGGCTTGTATTGAACCTAGTTTAAAGTCATAAATGATGTTTGAATACATTTTCAAGATTCTATGAAAGACTAATGATACATTTATTACACGAGAAGCAGTATTTATGAGAGATTTTTGACGATATCAAGACAATACGTTAATAAACACATACTATGTGCCAAATACTGTGCTAAGTGCTAGGAAATACAAAAAAAGGAGAATGTTGTCCCTACCCTTAAAGAGTTTACAGTTTAATGAGGGAACTAATATGCAAATTACTATGTACATGTAAGGCCTAACACAAGCAGCTTTCCATAGGACTGCTGCTATGAACAGTTTCAAGGTTCTGATTACACAGTATAGTGAACTTTCTATTTATTCAGTAATACATCAGAGCAAAACATTCCCAGAAAACAAAGTTCAACATTCAGAATGTTATAACTTCACAACTTATCACTACAATGGCCACATAGTTCTTACCAAAGTGGTCACATAATTTTAAGCAAAAGATAACATTCATTTACTAAGTCCTTCATCTTGTAAATCTTTAATTCAATCACCCTTAAGGAGGCAAGCCTCCTTAATTGACACAAAGTACAAAGATCAAAGTCCTCCACCCATGGGGTGCAATCAAGTTACAATATCATCAGTCACTACTCAGTAGCCTCTTAAGTGGTAGTATAAAGTATGAAGGCCATCCACTTTTAGGTCCCAAATAAGTTACAATGTAATCTGTCAGCATTCAATACCCAAGCAGAGGTCTTTTCAACTTGACTCAAGGCAGGCTCTTAGCTTCCATGTTCCCAGCTCCTGTCCAAATCTAAACAACTGCCACCTGAGTTCAAATGCAGGTAGCTCCAAGTTCTTATCCAGCTCTCAGTGCAGTTCCTATTCCATATTGAAGCTCACAGAATCTAGCTCACCTCAAGTCCTTATTCAAATACCAGGAAACTGAGTTCCAGAACCAGAAAGTCAAAGTCATTACAGTAACTATGAATTTGGTGCACGTGGTTAATGCAATGAATACCCACATTTCCTAGCCTTCACAACAGAACAGCTTTCCACAAGCAGGGATACTCCTCACTCACTCATGGTAGCTCCTCAGCCTGGTTCTAAGAAGCTCTCTGCAGAAGTTCCCAAAAGAAAAGTCTCAGCTGAAGTTGCATTCTCAAAATCAAAATTACTTTCTGGCCTCTCCTCCGCAGTCTCCACACAGCTTGCTTCAAGAAGTTGTCTCAGTTCTCAGTTCTCATTTCTCTTCTCAGTTCTTCTCAATTCTCAGTTCAGTCCTTAGTCCATCAGTAGCAGCCCAGCCTCCAGAAACTTGCTGAGAGAAATTCTGGCCACTCTCAGCTTGGTCTTCTCCTTTTATAAAGTATTAGTTCCTCTCTGCCCCACCCCTTCCTTTTATGTCAGCAACTGGGGTTCATACCTCCTGTTTCTTAACAGAGGTTTGATTTAATTAACTTGAAATTAAGTGCTAAGTACTCATCTACATGCCAACACAAGGACATGGAAGATCATCAAATCCCATTAACATTATACTAGGTACATTTTATATACAGCATAAATTATAGATAATCAACATAGCAAAGGCACCAGAGTTAAGGAAAATAAAGAATAATTTCTTATAGAAGGTAATACCTTGGGAGAGACTTAAATGAAGTCAGGGAAACTGGGAGGCAGAGATGAGAAAGGAAACCATTCCAGGACTTGTAAACAGCCAGGGAAAATGCCTAGAATTTGGAGATGAAGTGTCTTATTCAAGAGACAGCAAAGAGGCCAGTGTCACTTGCATGGTATGTAGAGGTGAGGTGCAAAGTGTAAGAATACTAGAAAGGTAATATGGGACCAGGTCAAAGCCAAAGGGTTTGAGTGATAGACAGAATTTTACATTTGAATCTGGAAATGATAGGGACCCACTACAGTTTCTTGAGAGGAAAAATAATGTTGTTATAGAAGAAGGCCTATGTAAAATCTTAATAAAAGAAAAAACTTCCTATTGAGGTCAGAGTTTTGTGAATCTTTCTAATTATAGGTGACAAAATGCAAATTATGTCAAGTCCTGAAATTTTATTAGTGAAACCCAGTTGTTGTTTTTTTTAATTTTTAAAGATTGCATTTGTCATTCCTAGTGAGGGAAAAATAAAATATAACAATGATAAAGAATTTTTTCAAATTCCTTTTACCCAGATTATTACATTTTGAGCTAGTTGGCTCAATGCAGAGAGCAGTGGACCTAGAGTTAGGAGGCCCTGAGTTCAAATCCTGCCTCAAATATGCATTAGTTGCATAGTCCTATGAAAGATGAAAGTCATTTAATCTCTGCCTTAATCTACTGGAGAAGAAAATGTCAAACCAGTCCAGTATCCTTGCCAATATCCTTGGATATTATTGGCGTGCTGTGGTCCATAGTCACAAAGTGTCAGATATGACTGAAAGACTGAACAACACCAAACATTTTGTGAGTTCTTTGGAAAGGTCAACAAAGATGATGAAAGGATTTAAATTCCTGGATTTTGAGGAGTAGGTAAAGGAAACAGGATTGTTCAATTTGGAGAAGAGAAAACAGAGTTCAAATGATAGCAATTTTCAAGTATTTGAAGTAATGTCATGAGGAAATGTCAGTAGTAGTAGTAGCATTAATAGTAGTAGTAATAGTAGTAATATTTTATAGTTTTACATAATTTATATAATGTATTTAAATATATAAATTCTATATAGATACTATATGTAACATATATATATAAATTTGTATAAATATAATAGAATTAGATAATTTATATGTATATACTTTTAATTAGGAACACATATGTACACATGTCTATGTAAATATAGGTATATGTATATGTGTATGTTTATGCACATATATTTACACATGGAGAACAAAGACAGCTTATCTGGAAGCCAAGGGCACCTGGTTTCAAGTCCCAGTTCAGAAAACATACTGGCTATGTGACCTTGAGTAAATAACTGAGGTATCAGGACTCTAGAAAAGAGGTGTCAAACATGTGGTCCCCTGATGCACTCCCTAGAGTTGCCAAACTCATTTCAAAACTTAACTGGTAAATATTGAACAAAATAAGTAAAACACAATAAAACATGAATAATATTACACTTTAAGATGAAGTCAATGTGCAGCATGCAAGAATCCTTAAATTGGAATAGTGGCACTTATTTCGAATTGAAGTTGACTCCACCTTCATCAACAACTCTGTAAGGTTATAAATTGAATAGAATGTGCCAACATCATTTGCTAGAGGAAGTTTCTTCCATTGGCAATTCCCTGTAGTAATGAAATCATAGTCCCGAGTTCCTATCCCTATACATATGCCCATTATCATCAATAAGTATTTATCTAAGCATAATCCTGAGAGGAAGACAGAACACACTGTCTTGTTCTGATTTTATAAAAGAGGAAAAACAGAGAAATTAATTATTTGTTCAATCACAGAACATGTAATTGTCAGATCTGAATTTTCATACCTCAAATCCTGTTCTCTTTCCTTCATACCATTCAGCCTCTCATGTAGATTGCATTAATGGCAGTTTTTAAGATTACAGTTCATAAAACTTTATAAGGCTTTCCAAAAAAGAATCTAGATAAAATGTTCTATCTTTCATGACTTTAAAAGGTGAAAATAAATTTAAAAATTCCTTGCATGATCAGTGTCATTTCAACATTGGAAACTTTTACACTCCTCTAACATGCCTGTCCTGGCTATAACTTGCATGCAAAATTGTATTTATTACCCTGATGGAAGGTACATAAAGCCTTCTATCACTACTTTTTTGTACAGTACATTAACTTTATGGAAACATTAAGCACAAACACAATATAATTGTTTTTGCTGTGTTACAGGAAAAGAAGTGAAAGATATCTCTTTTTTTTTTGTTTCGTTTCTGACCTAGTCAGCTGAACAACTGAATGGAGGATGGACCCTCAGTCATGCATTCCAGACTCAGAATTTGAGACCTTTGAATTGTTTTAAGGCATATATCTAATAGAATGCCTATGTTTATTATATCACATAAATGTCCTTTACTTTATGTGGAACAGATCTATTCCAATAAAATTAGCTGTGAAGTAGGTTCTGCTTTCAGTTTGATTTCCATTTTAAAATCCACAAATGTCATCATTGTTAATATTTTTGTTGAAACACAGGGTAAGATGGCAATGAAAAATGTGAATACAATAGGACACTTCTGTTTCAGTATTGTTACTTGTGGAAAGGCCTTTCCTTTGCTAGGGTGTGGGAGCAAACTCGGCTAGCAAATTCAGATATTCAACTCTCAGGCTCATTATGAGGTACATTCTTGAATGACTTCTTCAGACATAGCCTCAATCTGGCATCCAGCTAATCATACAAAAATGACAGTGAACAAGCTACTGTCTAAAAAATTCTGCTAAAGGAAATGTTGATCAGAGATGGTGATGGAATTTCATTGGGATTCATGACAAAATGAAATTTCCCATTTCTCTAGATTGAAATATTTTTTAAAAGTTTCTTCTTGCCTGGCATCATACCCTTACAGACAACTCTGAACATGGAATAGTTCTTTTTGGGGGGTTCCTAATAATGATTCCTAAATTTGACATCAGTTTAGAGCAGTGGTTCTTGATCTTCCTAATGCCGTGACACTTTAATACAGTTCCTCATGTTGTGGTGACCCCCCCAACCATAAAATTATTTTTGTTGCTACTTCATAACCGTAATTTTGCTACTGTTGTGAATCATAATGTAAATATCTGATATGCAGGATGTATTTTCATTGTTACAAACTGAACATAAACCAGGTTGAGAACCACTGATTTAGACAGTATTGTCCCTTTATGATCCTCCGGTTCAGAGAGATCCCAGCCTCATTCTTAATATTGGCTTCTTTGTGTCATGTTGCTGATTTCCATCTATACCCTTTTAGATGGTCCTTAATTTTTGATCACTAGGAAAGAGTATACCAGCACAATGAGGATCCAGTTCACAGGCCTCTGTTGGAACAGTAATATACATAATCATAGGTGTCTCTGTAAGGGAATCAGTACGGTCAATGGCATACATAAATATGAAAACATAATACAAATACCCATGGCCTCAATTACTATTATACCACTCCCATGTTCCTCCCCCCTAGACTTTATTACAATGCTCTCCTCACACTATAATCCCTACATACAAGCCATTTTAAGAACTACATCGGCGCTGTTGTCTCATTCGTTCTCTATATAAATGCTCTCTCCTTTGTAAACTCCATAAAGATGGAAACTAGTGTGGCCATCTTTGGTTCATGGCCTCAATTCTACTTCTCTCTTACATCCACTCTTAATTCTAGGCTATGAATCATATGCTTATAGCACATTATGATTTTCATGCACAGCTCATTTTTTTTCCCTTTGAAGCATTTTCACAAAACCAGTTAATCATCTTAACCATTGTCACTCATAACACATTATGTCCTGTCCCAGTTCATAGGAAAATATTTTCTTCCTTGGGTTTCTTGAAATCAATCAGTCCACAAGAAGGTATTTACTAAATACCAACTATGTGTTAAAAGTAGTGCTACATGTTGGGAATACGAGTAAAAAAGTACAACAGTCCTTACCCTTAAGGTGTATGCATTACATTAAGGTTTATAGCATGTATACAGAAATTCTAGAACATTCATTCTAGAACCTTCCTTCTTTACTCAAGGGACAGTTTTCCCTCCTTTCTTATTTCAGAATTGTGCTAAAATGATCTAAGGATATTGGTAGTGGTATAGGATTTTGAATTCCAGGGATAGCAGCAAAGGTACATTTGCCTTTAAACCAACTATGGAAAGGAGGAAAAGACACTTATGATTGTATTTCAGTATCATTACTAGGTCCTAGTCTTGGTCTAGCTCTCTGAAATGAAGTTCAAGTAAATCAGCTCTATTAAAATTTTAAATTGATTTATAGGGGCAGCTAGGTGGCGCAATGAATAGAGCACTGGCCCTAGAGTCAGGAGGACCTGAGTTCAAATTCAGCCTCAGACATTTAGCAAAAAAACTAGCTGTGTGACCTTGGGCAAGTCACTTAACCCCAACTGCCCTCCAAAAAAGCAAAAAAATAAAAAATAAAAAAAATGATTTATAAAGACTAGACTGAAGTATGTGAGTATGAATGTGTGTGTGTGCGTGTATGTGTGTGTGTGTGAATTTCTATACATGTACACAGGGCAGGGGAGCAGATATGGTGATAAAAGCTGTACAGGTTTTATATGATAGGAAAAGGAAGCTAAAATCTTGCACAAATGTGCTAATCTAGGGTAAATAATGACACTTAAATATACCAATCACATAGATGAAGTAAGAATAATAAGATTTTTAAAACTACATTCATGTTATGGTTTTTGTTGTTTTTATTCACTTACATGTTCTTCCCCTCTTTAGCTCTGTGGTTTTCAAACTTTATGAAGAAAAATGCCATAGGGCAGAGCCAAGATGGCACCATAGAAGCAGTAAAGTTTCACAGCTCCCACAGAGCCACCTTAAATACCCAGAAAATACAACTCTCTCAACCTCACAAAAATACAGAAAACACATCTCTGGATGAAGGCAGCTCAGCAGGTTGAGCTCAGTGTGGCAGGCTGGGAGCTGAGGCCAGCCCAGCCTGAAAACAAAGGCCAGGAGAAGCCACAGCTGGAGTCTACAGAAGGGTGGATCAGCAGCACCTGGGGCAATCTCCATATTTATCAAGCCAGGTGAAACAAAGCTAAGAGAAAGGTCAGTGGAATTCAAGCTAAATTTTTTGGGAAAAAAACAATCCTGCCCAACTGCCCCCAGGGCAAGAAAGCAGCCCAACTCAGCTGCTTCAGAGCTCCTGGCCTGCAGAGAGGAGGGGACCCAAAGTGACTGATCAAAGGCCAAGGGCTCTGGTGTTGAACAGCCAGGATCTGGATTGTGGTTTTGGTGGTGGTCCTGGGGTGCACTTTCAGCAAGCCAAAACTTGTGGGGGCTTTAGGGACAAACCACCCGCTTAATAGCTCCAGCAGCTGTGAAAACCCCAGCGATTTGGGACGGAGCTTTCCCCCCTGGAAGCAGAGTTACACAGAGCTAAAAAATCAAGCAATTAATTGACTGGCCAACATGAGGAAAAGGAAGCAAAATAAAAACAGCAATTAAACACTAGAATCCTTTTTTGGGGACAAAAAGGATCAAAGTAAGGAATGGGAGGAAGACAATACAGTCAGGACTCCTGCACTAAATGCTTCCAAGAAACATGAAGATTGCCCACAAGCCATATATTGACTTAAAAAGGACTTAGAAAACCAAATAAGAGAAGTGGAGGGAAAATTGGGAAGAGAAATGAGAATGATGCAAGAAAATCATGAAAAGAGAGTCAACAACCAGACTGAAGAAAACAGAACTTTAAAGAATAGATTAACTCAAATGGCAAAAGAGAGCCAGAAAGCCAATGAGGGGAAGAATGGCTTAAAAAGTTGAATTTGCCAGATGGCAAAAGATTCTCAGAAGCATTCTGAAGAGCATAATTCCTTCACAATTACAGTGGAGCAAGTGGAAGCTAATGACTTCATGAGAAACCAAGACACTATTAAACAAATACAAACACATGAAAAAAAGAAAGCAATGTGACATATCTCCTTGAAAAAAACACTGACCTGGAAAATAGATCCAGGAGGGACAATTTGAAAATTATTGGTCTACCTGAAACCCATGACCAAAAAAAAAACTTGGAAAGCATCCTTCAAGAAATCCTCAAAGAAAAATTGCCCTGATGTTTTAGAATCAGAGGGCAAAATAGTACTTGAAAGAATTCACCAATCACCTCTTCAAAAAGATCCCCAAAAGAAAACTCCTAGAAATTTTATTGCCAGGCTCCAGAATAACCAGTAAAAGGAGAAAATATTACAGGCTGCCAAGAGAAAACCAAAAAAACCATATGAATACTGTGGAAGCACTATCAGGATAACCCAGCATCTGGCAGCTTCTACACTAAGGGATGAAAGGGCCTGGAATATGATATTTAAAAGATTAAGGGAGCTGGGATTAAAACCAAGAATCAACTACCCAGCAAAATTAAGCATATTATTCCAGGGGAAAATATGGTCATTCAATGAGGTGGAAGACTTTCAAGCATTCTTGCTGGAAAAAAAACCAGAATTGAACAGAAAATTTGACTATCAAACTCAAGAAGGATGAGAAGGTAAACATGGTCAAGAAATCATAAGGAACTCATCAAATTTGAATTATTTACATGCCAATATGGAAAAATGATAATAGTAACTTATGAACCTTTTCTTAGTATGAGGATAAGTGAATGGCATACAAATGTATACACACACACACTCATATATG
This sequence comes from Pseudocheirus occidentalis, assembly GCA_028646575.1. Lineage (NCBI taxonomy): Eukaryota > Metazoa > Chordata > Mammalia > Diprotodontia > Pseudocheiridae > Pseudocheirus > Pseudocheirus occidentalis. The sequence goes on from CM053594.1 coordinate 347,866,911, forward strand.
TATGCTTACACATATGTCTATGTAGGAGGCTATATATGCATATGAATACATATCTGAGCATGTGTATATATGTGTATGTAGAGGGTATAGGATGAATTGAATATGAAGGGATGATACTGTAAATGGTGAAATTCTGAGGTGGGAGAGGACTAGAATGAGAGGAGACAAGGAGAGACAAAATGGGGTTAATCATCCCATATAGAAGAGGCAAGGGATAACTGTTACAACTTTACTTTCAATTACTCTCATTCAATTTGGCTTAGGGAAGAAATGGTATAAATTCTAAACTGGGCATCATGTCACACAGGAGAGTAGGGGGTATGGGAATGAGAGGGGGATGACAGAGGGGAGGGCAGGTTCTCGGGGAGGGATGCTGGAAGCACACACTTAAGGAAAGGGACAGGGACAGGGTAGAGAACAGAACAAGGGGGAAGGGAAAGGAAGGAGGGGCATATGATGACTGTCACAATATGTCCACTATGAAGATGTCCTGTATAATCACACATCCACAGCCTGTATTGATTTGCTTGTCCTTCCATTGGGGGTTGGTGACAAGGGAGGAATTGAAAGAATCTAGAATCTAAAGTTCTGCAATACCTGCAACTAGGAATTAAAATATACAGGGGCTGGGGTAAGGAGACCTTCCCTGCCCTTCCAGAATGTTAGAGAGCAGATCAGGGGAGGGGCTTTACAGTGGGATCACTGTTTTGGGGTTGGGGTAGGTGAAAGATGGGGAGAAAATTTGTAATAAAAAAAATCTCATTAAAATGAATGATGTCAACAACAAAACAAATTAACAAATTATTTTAAAAACATTATTGTACTGCACTTACCCAACTGAATAACAATAAAAAAAATAACAAGTATATTGGTATTTTTAACTTCAACAACAATACTCTCCCATATAATGTTTATATATTTTAGGTTAAAATAAAGGTAATTCATGAAAAAAACAGACCGTATGTATCCTGAACCTATAAACATCAATGTTAATGGTGAAAGGCTTTGCACATGTTGAGACTAAAGAGAGTTACTCAAATTTGGTGTCACTTTTTTATATTTTAAATTTATTTATTTTTAGTTTTCTACAACATTTTGACCTACAATTTTTCTCTCCCCGTTTTTCCCTTACCCCCACCCCAAAATAACAAGCCTAATGAATACCACTTCTCCCAATCTGTTCTCTCTTATATCCTCCCCCTTCACCGCCCTAAGTTTCTAGTAGTGTAAGATGGGTTTCTATACCCCAGTACATGTATATCTTATTTCCCTATAGCATGTAAAAAAAACCAAACAATTTTTTAAACACTTGTTTTTAAAACTTTGAGTTCCAGATTTTGTTTCCCCTTTCTTCCCTCCTCACCTACCCTCACTGGAAAGATAAGCAATTATATATATATATATATATTGTACATGTGTAGTTACCCAAATAATTTCCAAATAGTTATATTGTGGTAGACTAACTATAATTCCTTCCATCTTATCCCACACTTCACTCATTCTGTTTTCTCCTTTGACCCTATCCCTTTATAAAATGTTTGCTTCTAACCACTCCCTACCTCAATCTGCCCTCCCTTCTATCCTCACGCCTTTTATCCACTACCCCTTCTATTTTCATGTAGGGTAGATACACAATTGAGTGTGTATGTTATTCCCTCCTTTGGGCAAATTCAGTGAGAATCTGGTTGTCACATTTCCTTTCTCCATCCTGCTCTTCCCCTCCATTCTAACAGTTTTCTCTTGCCTCTTTTATATATGATAATTTATCCTAATCTATCACTCCCTTTCTTCTTCTCCCAATAAATTCCTCTCTCATTGTATCTATAAATATACATATATTTATATATATACACACACACAATACATAAAATTTATATATCCACTTCAGCTATCCTCATACTGAGAAGTCTTATGAGTTACAATGATCATTTTTCCATATAGAAAGATAAATAGTTCAAATTTAATAAGTTTCTTACAATTTATTTTTCCTGTTTACATCTCATGCTTCTCTTGCTTCTTGTATTTGAAAGACAAATTTTCTGTTCAGCTACGGTTTCTTCATCAAGAATGCTTGAAAGTCCTTTACTTCATTAAATGGCCATTTTTGTCTCTGTAGCATTATACTCAGTTTTTCTGGGTAGGAGATTCTTGGTTTTAGTCCTAGCTCCTTTGACCTGTGGAATATTATATTCCAAGCCCTTTGATCCCTTAATGTAGGAGCTGCTACATTGTATCTTCCTGACTGCGTGCAGTATTTTCTCCTTGACCTGGTGATTCTGGAATTTGGCTATAGTATTCTTAGGAGTTTTCTTTTGGGGATCTTTTTCAAGAGGCTATTGGTGAATTGTTTCACTTTCTATTTTGCCCTCTGGTTCTAGAATATGCTGGCAATTTTGTTCGATCATTTCTCGAAAAATGGGGTTTAGACTCTTTTCTTGATCATGGCTTTCAGGTTGACCAATAATTTTGAAATTATCTCTCCTGCATCTATTTTCCAGGACAGTGGTTTTTACAATGAGATATTTCACATCGCTGTCCATTTTTTTCATTTGCTTGGATCTGTTTTATAGTATCTTTATTTCTCATAAAGTCATTAGCTTCTAATTGCTCCAATCTAATTTTGAAGGAGTTATTCTCTTCAGTGTGTTTTTTAAATTGCTTTTCCATCTGGAAAATTTGGCTTTTTAAAACATTCTTTTTCTCATTGGCTTTTTGGGCCTCTTTTGCCATTTGAGTTAGTCTTTTTTCCAAGGTGTTATTTTCTTCAGTGTATTTTGGGTTTCCTTTAGCAGGCTGTTGACTAATTTGTCATGATTTTCTTGCATCATTCTCATTTCTCTTCCCAAATTTTCTTCCACTTCTCTTACCTGATTTTTAAAATTCTTCTTGAGCTCCTCCATAGTCTGTTACCAATTCATATTTTTCTTGGAGGCTTTTGATGCAAGAGTTCTGATTTCAATATCTTTCTCCCACTCCAAGCCTTAATCCTTTTTGTTCCATAAAAAGGATTCTATCACCTGTTTGTGCTTCTTCTGGTTGCTCATATTGGCAGCGAATTACTTGATTTTTGAGCTCTTTGCCATGGTAGAACTCTGGTTTAAGAATGGAGGGAGCTTTGTCCCAAATTTCTGGATTTTTTCAGCTTCCTGAGCTATTAGATGGGTGCCCTCTCTACAGCCCCCACATGCTCTGGCTTACTGTTCATGCGCACCAGGATCACCACTCAAGACCACAGTCTTTGACCAAGTAAGTCAAAGCAAGGGTGATTACCCTCTGAATCATTGTTTGACACCCCTACAATCTGCAGGGTGGGAGCTCTGAAGTAGCCACATGGCAATGACTGGAGACACCATGCCTCTGCCTCTTGTTGCTCTGGGGGTAGTAGCTGGAACACAATTTTCTGTCTCCCACAGACCAACAATGTTTCATACAGACCTTTTATTTTGTCTTTAACATTTATGTATTGAGAAGTCAGGAGACTGCTACAGCTGCTGGTGATTTAATTTCATGAAGGTTGCTCTAGTCATGGCTGGTTCAGGGTTGTAATGGGGCTAAAACCACAGCTCAGGTGGGACTGTTCTCCATGCTGCAATGGACACTTTCTGCTGGCCTTCCAGGCTTCCTTCATTGGGAGATTTGTTTCTCTCTGTCACTTTGTGGGTTCTGTAGCCCTAAAGTTTTTTCAGAGTCATCTTTACATGCATTGGAGGAGGTGTTGGGATCTCACTTACCCAGGCTTCTCACAGCCCATGGGACCATGGACATGAATCTACATGTGACCTTCTATGTCCCTGAGTGCAGCCTTTTGACTGAGTCTAAATTTTATAGAACAAATATTTTTATGAAGCCACTTTGTTCTGTGAAGTTTGGATTCAGTCAAATGGCCACACTTGAAGACCTAGAGGGCCAAATGTGACCTTCAGTTCACAGGTTCATCATCTCTAGAACAGAGTATCTGAATAGCTTTTTTTCCCCTTCCTCCCCATCTCAGGCCTCCTCTAACCCATAGATCCCTATAAAATCTGGGGGACCAAGTGCTTTAGGAAGTCTTTCTCCCCTACTCTTCCTGCCTCTTTATCTCCCTCCTTAGTGGACACCATCCCCTTCCATCACTGTCCCTGCAGTAGATAATCTATCATCCTCATTGCACCTCAGTTCTTCCACCCTGTTCCGAATGGTGTTGACATGAACTTTTCTAGACGACTCTTACTGCTCTAGAATAGACAAAACTACTCACACTGTTTTGTGGCGAAGAAAGTCACAATTTATAATCACTTCAGAAAGAAAAAAAGATGATTCTAAATTTTTCCATCTTTTCTGTGTTTATGACCTAAGTCACTCCAGCCCTTACTATTTATCTCTCCTTTGATTTATTCAGGCATGTAGGTGGGATTAGTCAATAGAACTCTGGACCTGGAGTCAGTGAAATCTAAGTCAAAATCACACTACATCTAAAGAAGTACAAATTAGTTACTCTTTTTGTTATTGACATTTGCATATTGTTGGGCTATACAAAATACCTTTCAAAGTAAATATTATAAAAATATTTATTAAATCAACCAATTAAGCAAAAGTATTAGAAAAGAGGTTTAAAATTTATAGAATTCCCAGGTTTTGCATTATGTTGTATAGGGAAGTCCATGTATAGAAATTTCACCTCTTAATGCAGATCCACAGCTTAATAGACAAATACTCAAGAGTTTCATAAGACAAACAGAAGGATTATATGTGGAATTTGAATTAAGTCTCTTTGATTTCAAGTCCAGCATTTTATTCACTAACCTGGAGTAATAATATGAACCAGAAACCTATTGAAGAACAAAAAGAGAATGAAGAAAACTAATGGTGTTTAGAATCTGTTCCTTATATTATTTCAATTTAGAAGGAATGAAACAATCTGATGTTACAAAATTTTATTCAGATTTTAATACTGACATCATCTCAACATGATACAGTGTCAGTTATAGAGTATTGAACTGTTAACTGGGTAAATATGTTGTTAAATAGGTACAAGTGTAAAACAAATGGTACAGTGAGGTTAAAGGACTTAAGTACCCCAAATTGATGCTTCCAGACTTTTATGCTTTCTTTTGTCTGATAAACCTGAAGTCTGGAAGTATTAAACTTATAATCAACTGAGCTAAATAATATAAAATAGTGACCATTTTAGGAGATATATAGACAAGATTAGGTAACCAGGACTTTCCTAACTGAGAGGTAAAGAATTTATACAATTATATGCCCCAGTAATTTTTTTTACATACTTTTAAATTCAGATACGTCTTTTAAAATCTGAAGGTTGCTATTTATTATTTTCACAAGGAATTTACTCCCTCTTTCCAGGAACCCTATAATATTCTTACAATTAAAGTAAATAAATTGTTTCAGCTGAAATTGTGATTTCAGCCTGTGCTCAAAAAACAAGCTATTCCATTAGATGTCACTTGAGATCAGAAGGAAGTAATGCTTCCCACTCTAATCAGTTTTCTTCCCCACAGAGCTCATTGCCCTACTGGCTTCCTAATTGAACATCAATTTCTGTAGAATTCTTTATTTGTATGTCAAGCTTCTTTTTGCCATTTTCAGGGAACTATTGACTATGAACAGCAGCAAGGTGTATTATATTCTGAACTCTATGACTTGAGAGCTTTTGACAAACAGATTTTCCAGGAACTACTCAAACACATGAATTGAGATCAATATTTTCAGTATTTAGTACTTTACAAACAAAAACAAAAATGAAACTACTTGATGTAATGTTGTATATCTGTAAGTAGTTATTCATCCCAGATATTTTTAAAATAATGTGATTTTCTGTCACAAACAACTCTAAAACTAGAATAATTTTCATAATATGCCACTATAAAAAATCTTCAATTAGTTTACATATAGTGTTGTCAAAAAGAAATCGGTCTAATTAGTGCTTCCATAGCATTGAAAGAAAGTAAAACAAATTTGTCATTTTAAGGATTTAAACTGATATCTTATATAAAACCATTAAAATTATGTAATCCAACGTTAGGAATATCAGTGGTTATTTCTGCAAGTAATTAATGCCACATTGACTTTCGAATCTATATTTCTACTATATTTCAAAATATATGCCTGTGGAAGAAACAATAGCAACCAATAATTTCCTTGAAACAGGGAAAAAAGACTGACTTTAATTACTATTTTCACATATGTAAGACATTTCATGACATCTTTAAATTGTTAAAAAATATTGATAGGACAGAGTCAAGATAGCTGAGTAAAGGCAGGGACTCTCTTTAATTTTCTACCCAAACCTTTCAAATACTTCTAAATAATGATTTTAAACAAATTCTAGAGCAGAAGAGCCACAGAAAGATGGGGTAAAACAATTTTCCAGTGCAAGAACTTAGAGGGTCTGTGGGAAAGCTCTGTTGCACTGAGATAATAGAGAAGCATAGTTGCAGGGCATGCCATGGCAGTGAACACCAGGTCCTATCAAACCAGGAGAAAGTATGGCAAGCTGTGCCAATGTAGATTGGGCCTGAGTAAACCACAGTGAGGCTTTGGGAGCCAGTGACTTAGCAGCAGCCTCAGATGCTCCAAGAACTCTCAGTCCACAGGGAGTAAAGTGGTTGAACAAATGGTCAAAAGGAGATTATAGGGGTCTCTTTGCTGGAACTTTGGGCAGGTCTCTGCTGCTTTACTATACTCTATTTTATAATAAAGAAACTCAGGTTCAGAGACTTTAAGGCATAGTTTCACACCTAACATGTTTGAGATCTGGGACTGAAAATAATTTCTTTCCTGACTCTAAGAACAGCACTGTTTCCACTGTAATATGCTGTCTGTTATAGTACTAATTTTGTCCTTTCCCTAGATAACTGAATTATGACTAATTGTAATGACAAATATTATTCCTGAAGAACACAGGATAAAATATTTCTTTTCCTTCTCTGTAGAAACCTGGGATCCTAGATATGTGCAATGCTGAATACTCTTATATTCGTTCACAGAGTTTATTGATTTTGCTCAATGATTATTCTTTTGATTAGGTTGGATTTGGGTAGAGAAATGACTATGGATCAATGGCACTGCAATTTACATAAAGCAGTTAATGCATGAATAATAAATAAATGATCTAATTACTTTAATGTAATTTAAATTGAATTAATTATTTGATAAATAATTTAATCATTTAATAAATGATTTCATTTAATTTAAATAATGATTTAATTCATTCCCTATTCATAATCATTCATTGATTCCCAAATGCTTATACAATAAAGTAAAATTTTTTAGTTAGATATTACAATTTCTTTTCAATTTATCACCTCTATAGTTCTAGCTTTCTTTCCAACTACTCCTATACATAAACCTGACTACAAACGAGGACCATTTATTTAGCATTTTTGCCCCCACTCCATCACCTATCACAGCTCTTGAACATTCACTGAGTACTCAATAAATATTTATTGAATGAATTAATTTGCTAATTGAATATCAGGTGAAAAATGCTAGGATGATGAAACTTTCCCTAACTTGAGGCTTCACTACATTAGAACCAAAGCATTTTACACTAACGCTGGCCCATTCAACTAGAAATTCCAGTAACTAGTTGTCAATCATATGAATAGCGAATAGTGAAGGGACTGGATTTTTTAAATTTTCAACCAATTTTTTTATATTATCAGGACATAGATTAATATTTAATAAGAAACACATATTTAAATACTTTTCAAAGTAGCCCACCCTGTGATATTTGTGTTTCACTGATGGAAATCCTAGTAATATAGTAGTAGGAGTAGGAGCAGCAGCAGCAGCAGCAATAGTAGTGTTAATAGTAGTAGTAGTATATTATTATTATTAGTAGTAGTAGTAGTAGTAGTAGCAGTAGTAGTAGTAGTAGTACTAGTAGTACTAGAAGTAATGGTAGAGGCGGCGGTGGTGGTGGTGGTGGTAATGCTAAACACTGGTTTAGTTAGGGTACTATTTCCCTAATCTCAGAGACAGGGAAATTTAGGCAAGAGTTATATTATATGTATAAAATCACCCAGGATAAGAAATGGAAGATCCAAAAAAATTTTTTTTAATTTTAAAAAATGTCATGGCAAACCCACGACTTCAAATCAAATCATCTGACAATATATTTAGTACTCTTAGGATAACTAATTAAAGGCTTCTATACAGCAAAGTTTATTTTGACCATTCACTTCTATATGACTTTTGTACTGTCCTCATGTTTTACTTACTTTCCAAGCAGAGATCTAACTGACATACATATCATGTTTTAATATCTGCAAGATTCTTTCTATACACTCCCTCCTTTGACTCTTACAACAACTCTGTGTGGTAGTCTGTTATAGATATTTAATTGTCCTCATTTTGCAGAACAGAAAGATAATGCTCAGTGAAACTACATGATCTGAATAGGATCATACAGTTAGCTAGGATTCAAGACATGTCAAATCCAGTATTTAAATGTAGTTCAGCTATTCCACCTACATAAAACTTTCTTCTATCAAAAGCACAACAAAGCGGATCCAAACAAGCCTTTGCAAAGGTTTTACTTGGCTGCCTAGAATCTAAATGTATGCCATTGAACTCAAAGTGTTGTTCACTAGCATTTACTTAGAAACAATTGCTTATAGTACTGAGCTTGGTAATCATTCCCTCCTTTCCCAGTGACCTTCTTTCAACTTGGCTTTTACTGAAATAGAAGTACTGTAATAGTAATGAATAACTTAATACCCCTACAACTGTGGCTTAATTTCCAGGTCAGTAGACACAAACCACAAAATTACTGCTAGGTGAGTATACACAATTCCATCTTGGTATGTTCATTCCAGATTAAATGGCAAGCATTAGAAAGGCTTAACTCAGGAAATGTGTGCCAGCCCTGCACATCATCCTATAGCAAGAGACAAAACCAGGATTGAGATTTTCTAGACTCAGAGAACATAATAGTTTGGCAATATTTTATCTATTTTGGGGAAAGTATAATTGGCTACCAGTCCTTTTGCCGAGTGTGTCACCAAAAATGACCTTGAGAAGAAGGAATGTGGAGTAGGGTGAAGCTCTAATTTATGTATTTTTGATGAATACTTTTAATGACATTTAAATAAAGGTCAATTCTAAACAGAAGAATTCTGTTCTAATATATGAGTCCCTGGTCTATCAATTGATCTTTCTCCTTCTTATGTTTTCAATATCTCTCTTTCTACTGGTGTCCTTCCCATCTTATCCCTCAAACATATTTTCATGAATTTCTTAATCCCTGACCTTACCCTCCCTTTATTTCACATGACCAAATATATGAATATCAGTTAGAAAGCCTGGTTTCAAATCCCAGCTCCGACAATTACTATCTATGTAGATCTAGGTAAGTCACTTAATCTTTCTTGGCTTGTACTTCCTCACTTAAAATGATAGAGTTGGAAGATGTCACCACTAATATCCCTTGTGTTGAGGTGGGTTAGCAAATGTTTAATAACTGGCTTGCCACGGAAAATTTCACTTTCAAATTAAATATATAGTCTTAATATTTTCTGACACTTTTCTGAGTCTAAACAACAACAACAACAACACCCAATAAATCAAGCTACAACTTTTGGTGTTTATTGATGTCTAAGGTTAAAATGTTCACACTGACAACATAATATTTGCCTCCTGTGAGGGGCTTCCTGCATGGTTTGAGCTGTATCTTTGTTGCTTTAAATCAATCCTTTTATGTCCAGGGGTCATGGGTCAGCTCAATATTATTCAGGAATAAGAGATGTGTTAGGACTACAAATCAAGGTCATTCAGCTACGAAGGTCTTTCTGAAATAGCGGATTTGTAAGTTGCGATGTGATGTTACTGGCTGAGAGAAAGGAAACCAAAGTTATTTCTCGAAAACAACTAAAGGAAGGTTCACATAGTATGGATGAGGTGAAGTTAGGCTAGAAGAAAGTCTTAAAAGAGCTTGTTGTTGCTAACTATATGGTCATTTAGTGACTTACACATTATTTTAATATAATTTAATGATAACTTCCCCTCCTTCAAGTAGAAAAATATTCTCTAGTGGGTCTTAACATAGCAACTGGCAAGGAGAGACTCCATATGTCTACTTTAGAGAGTCATATAATCTAGACAATATTGGGGAATCTGTGGCCTTGAGGTCACATGTGACCCTCGAGGCCTTCCAGTGTTGCCCTTTGACTGAATCCAAACTTCCTTAATTAATTAATCCTTAATTAATTAATCCAGAACAAATTTCCTTAATAAAATTATTTGCTCTGTAAAACTTGGATTCAGTCAAAAGACTACACTCAGAAACCAAGAAGGCTCCATGTGACCTCGAGGTTGTAGGCTCCCCACTCCTGTGCAAAGGACCATATTGCCCATCTAGTCTAATCCATATTTGAAAGATATTCTCATAATAACATACTTCACAATTTGTCATTCATTGACAAGTCACTGAAGACTTCCGCTGAAAGGAAATCTACCACCTCTCAAAATATGTTGACTTGCAGTTATTCGAAATATTTTTGAATAACTGCAAACCAACATTAAAGCACCTACTCATTGTTCTCAATTCTGCTCTTTGAGGTTAAACAGAAAAAGCCTAGTTCCTCCTACATAAAATAACCTTTACAATTCTAAAGCATAGCAACCATATCTTCACTGAGTATTCACTCCTCCATGTTAGAAAACAAATCCTAGTTACTTCAAAAAGTTGTCATGTAGGGGCAGCTAGGTCCCGCAGTGAGTAGAGCACCGGCCCTGGAGTCAGGAGTACCTGAGTTCAAATCCGGCCTCAGACACTTAACACAAAAACTAGCCATGTGACCTTGGGCAAGTCACTTAACCCCAACTGCCCTCTAAAAAAAAAAAAAAGAAGTCATGTAATAGACTCAAAACTATACTGATTGCTCTCTGCATTTCCATGGCTTAATGTTCTTAAGCCTTGGTTCCCGGAACTGAGCCCAATTCTTAAGCTGTGCTCTAACCAGAACTAAGTAGAGAAATATTACCACACAAGTATTCCTGAAAGCTTTGACTCTCTTAATAAAGCCCAAGATTATATTGCACATCATACTACTGAGTCCTATTTAGCTTATAGTACACTAAATACCCTGGGCATTTTTTCCCAAACTGCCTATTATCTACTTAAGAAGTTAATTTTTTTGAACCCAGAAGAAAACTACATTTATTTCTATTGAATATTATTGTATTAGATTTAGGTTATTCCTATAGAATTTCAAAAATCTTCCAATACCAAATATACTATCCTTCTCATCTTTCCTCCATTTTATTATTTCTTCATCTCTTTGCTGTTTTAGGTTTTTCTCGGCAATTTTCAGTTTTATGCAATCTGAACATTTGCTGAGCATGCCATCTATACAATTATCTAGGTCATTGATGAAAATATTTGATAATATAAGACTTTCCAGAGATCCTTGATAAATTAACATGGGACTATTAATGACTACACTTTGAATGGGTTCATTCAACCAGTTCCAATAACATTATCATACAGTCTATATTTTTCCATTGTCTCCACAAGAATTGTCAGTGACAATCAAATGCTTTGCTAAAATCTTGGCACAATATCATCTACCATATTTCTTGGTCTACTAGTTTAGTAGACTTTTCAGAAAAGGAACTAAATTTACTCTGGTGTGATACATTTTTGATGAAACCGTGTTTAGTGTTAAAGTGGAATAGAGTTTTAGATCTATTGCCTTTTAGGCTTATAAATTATTGTTCTTCTACATGTTTAACAGTACTTCAAAGACCTATATATACATACTTTAGCCATTTCATTCCCAAGAGATTGAGAAGGCTATTTGTCTTTAGGCAGAGTAATGAGGGAACTTTCTTTTGCTTAACTGTGTTCAATAATCCATTATACATTCATATTTTGCTTTCATAAAAGAATCCCATTGACCTTGTTCCACCTCACTGGACCAATATGAATGTATCAATTTATTACATGAAAAGCTATATATGTTATTAACATAAAATTTTTAATGAATTAACTCTCCCCCTTTCTCCAACATTCCAATGCCTCCATTCTTTTGATTATGTTTTCCCTAAAAATATCGAAACTTTTGTTTATCCTGAGAGATTTTTGATACCTGAAATAACTATGAAGCTTTTAAAAGCTTCTTCCATATTGGTACACAAATTAATGAATGAAGGTCTCAGGGTCTTCATTTGGCTAAAGGGAGGAAGAAACAGAATATATTGTCCCATTCTCTGCCAAAGAGATTCCTTTTCATTGGCCTGACTGAAACATCTTTTATCACTGCACTTGTCTGCCATTGAAATATCTGATTCTCAACTATCTTGGTATCATATACAAGTTCCACAAGGGATGTCTGGTGGATTCCTTACCCAATACCAATATATTCTAGTGTAGCTTCGTTTGATTTTGTTTAATGCCTGGAAGAAGTTTCCTCTTTCTATATCGATTGAAAATTTTTTGCTCTCAATTTAATTGCTTTGGTTGTTTGATTCAATAGAAGATAAAGGTATTAGAGATAAATCCTGTCCTTAGTTACTTTTGTTGGGTAGGATAACTGCCAATTCCAAATATGCACACACACACACACACACACACACACACTTTTAATTATTATCTCTCTTTGGTATCACACTGTGGTTAACTCAGCTCACATGCATACATTTGTATACTTTCTTTTTTGCTGGTATCTCAGTCATCCCTTTATTTCTGGTAATCAGTCATATTTTTAGGAAATAATGAAAGATAGCAAATTAGACTTTCTATTGAGCTATGGATTTTTCGTTGAGAATGCTTAAGGTGGTGGCTAGGTAGTGCAGTGAATAGAGTACTTGCCCTGGAGTCAGGAGGACCTGAGTTCAAATCCAGCCTCAGATACTTAACACAAAAATTAGTTGTGTGACTTTGGGAAACTCACTTAACTCCAATTGCCCTCCAAAAAAACAAAAGAAAACAAAAGAATGCTTGAAAATCTTCTGCCTCATTGAGTGACCATATTTTCCCCTGAACATTATACTCAATTTTATTGGGTACGTGATTCTTAGTTTTTAACCTAACTCACTTTGATCTCCAGAATATCTTATTCCAGGCCCTTCAATCCCTTAACATAGAAGCTGCTAGATCCTGGGTTATACTGATTTTGTTTCCACAATATTCAAATTGTTTCTTCCTGGTACGTTATCATATTTTCTCCCTGATCTAGGAACTCCAGAACCTGGCTATCACATTCCCAGGAGTTTCCTTTTTGGGATCTTTTTCAAGAGGTGATCAGTGTATTCTTTCCATTACTATTTTGCTCTCTGGTTCTAAAACATCAGGCCATTTTCCCTGAGAATTTCTTGAAGGATGCTTTCTAAGTTCTTTTTTTGTTCCTGGCTTTCAGGTAGTCCAATAATTTTTAAATTGTCTCTCCTGAATCTATTTTCCAGGTCAGTGGTTTTTTTCAATGATATATTTCACATTGCCATCTTTTTTTCATTAGTTTAGATCTGTTTAATAATATCTTGATTTCTCGTAAAGTCATTCACTTCCACTTGTTCCCATCTAATTCTGAAGTAATTATTCTCTTCAGTGAATTTTTCAGATTCATTTTCAGATCTTTAAGGCATTCTTCTCCTCTTTGGCTTTTTGGGACTCTTTTGCCATTTGAGTTAGTCTATTTTAAGGTGTTACTTTCTTCAATCAGGTTGTTGACTCTCTTTTCATGATTTTCTTGCATCATTCTCATTTCTCTTCCTAATTTTTCCTCCACTTCTCTCATTTGGTTTTCAAAATCTTTATTAAGCTCCTCTATGGACTGTAATCAGTTTATATTTTTCTTGGTAGCTTTTGTTACAGGAGTTCTGACTGTTCTATCTTCCTCCCATTCCATGCTTTGATACTTTCTGCCCACAGAAAAGAAGTCTAAAATTGGAATAGTGTGCTTGCTCTGCTTCCTTTGCCTGCTCATGTTGCCAGTCAATTAACTTGAATTTTGGGGTCTTTGCCCCAGTAGAACTCTTTTTCCAGAGCAGAGAGCTTTGTCTCAAATTGCTGGGGTTTTCATGGCTGCCAGAGCTATTAGGATGCTCCTGGCTCTACAGCCCCGACCAGCTTTGAATCACTGATCACACACCTCAGGACCACCATCGAAGACCATGATGCTGATCTAGGCAGGTTAAGGCAAGACCACCTAGCCTCTGAATGGTCACTTGGCCCCCATGCAATTTGCAGGCCAGAAGCTCTGAAACAGCCACATGGAGGTGACTTCCGGCCCACCTCTCCCTCCATTTCTGGCTCTGGGGGAAGAGGGCCAGTGCTGATCCTCTGTCTCCCCAAAATTCAGCCAAGTTCCTCTGACCTTTCACTTTGTCTTTGGCATTTATAGGTTGATAATTCTGGAAACCATGACAGCTGCTGGTGATCCACTCTCCCCATTGCTCCAGCTGGGCTGGTCATGCTGCCCTGGGATAAAAACTGTAGGGCTGGGCTCAACTCCCAGTGTGCTATGATGAACCCTTCCTGTCCTCCACTGGGCTGCCTTCATCAAGAGCTTTGTTTCTCTGTCATTTTGTGGGTTCTGGAGCTTTAATATTGGCTTAGAGTCATATTTTATAGGTACTTCAGGTGGTTATGGGGGGAGCAATAGAGTTTCCCTTCTTCTATGCCACCATCTTTACTCCGCTGCAAGCTATTTTCTAAAGTTTTTGTTGATTGCCACATGTCTTGTGCTTATAACTATCAGACAATTAGGAAAGAAAAATTAAATTAAATAGGTCAAGCAACTGTAAGATTAAAATATAGTTAAAAGGATATAACACCATGCAAAAGTAGCTTCCCAAAAGAATGCTACTGTGAACAGCTTTTAAAGTTCTAATTACACAGTATAATGAATATTCCATTCATTCCAAAACAAATCAAGGCAGACATTCACAACAAATGAAGACACAGTATTCACAACATTACATCTTATCACAGAAAATCAAAGTATAGTGTTCACAACAGCTTAACATTAAAATGGCCACATAGTTTTCATCAAAGTGGTCAAAGAATTTAGAACAAAGACTAAAAGAATGATCATCTGGTATCCCTAAGGATGTTTGCCTCCTTACTTAATCATTCAATCATTTCATCATACAAGTCCATCTTCCAATCAGGGGACAAGCATAGGTTAACTTAATCAATCACTTATCTAGCAATCAGTCACCAAGTATTGTTAATAACTAAATACAATCATTAGAAAATTACACAAACCCTCCACCCCTCTGTTTCTAGTACATTTCAATTTCATCACACATCCAAGGCGAGGCCTTTTCTTCATCTTGACTCGGGGTGGTCTCTTAGATTCCCTGGATCCCCTTCCATTGCCCCAGCTCCTACCTGAATCCACCAGTCACCTGGACACAGAGGCAGACAGCTCCCAGGTTCTCATCCAGTCTTCTGGACAGTTCTTGCTATACACTGAAGTTCACAGGGTCCAGCACATCTCAAAACCTTCACAATTCCTGTTCCCAGGAATTCAAGGATCAACCAACCCACAAAAAATAAGTCTTATCTCTATCATGCTTCTTTAGTCCTCTGGCAGTTTGGCTGGCCCTAGGACCCAGAAGAAATCTCAGCCTTCCAGCAGCTTTCTTGGCACAAACTTCAGCCTTCACCAAATTCTGGCCCAAGATAACTCAAACTCAGTTCTCAGTCCAGCAAGTAGTAGCCTACCTTCTAATGCTGGGACAATTCTTCCTCCACAAGGTGCAAAAATTCTTATTCTGGCTGTCTCTCTCTGGGACTCTTCTTATACACACACACACACACACACACACACATGCAGGCACACACACACACACACACACATTGGCTTTCTGTCTCAGCCAACCCTTCCTGTTATGTCAGTAACAGGAGGCAGAGTTCACATCTTCTGTTTCTTTGACAGAGGTACTTAGCCCTTAATTATTAAAATTTACCAAATTTATTTTGGGTAGAACAAGACGCTTCCTTAAAACTCAAAGAAATACTGGCATTGGTAAGGTCCATATACTTTTCCCATAATGGCATTGCTTTAATTAACTGCAAAGTGAAGCTCCTTCTCCAAGAAACATGATGTTCAGGCAATCTCCCTGTAGGAGGCTAGTACTGAAAGCTACAACTCAGGAACTTTCTAATTTAGACTATACCTTTATGGTTATCTAATCCTAAGGCTGAGATTGTCTGCTCTCAGCATTACTACTCATAGGCCATATACAAGCACATATCTCTCTCTGCTATATACTTCTGTAAAGAACTTGGACGTACTATTTAATTTGCGTAGAAATCTTCTAGTGAGAAAAAATTCCTCAACCCATTATAATGTGTAGCCATTATGTGACCCTATAGTACTATTTTGGATATTGCTAATTAATAGACATGATGAGGAAGATTCATACTCAGTAACTAGTCTGTGACCTACACTCCAAGATTAACTAAAAGCAGAAGACACGAGGAATTTGCAGCCCAACAGCCTCAGATTAAACTCCTGAATAACTTTTCTAAAAGTTAACTGTCTCTTGAGGTTGGAGGAGAGTCCACTGTCCTCCAACTAAAAGTCCAAAGTGGAATTTGGGAGAGGGGGCTTATCAGAAAGGAGGGAGAAAAAGAAAGGGAGAGAAGGAAAGAAAGACACACAGAGAGACAGATAGAGATAGAGAGACAGAGACTGAGAGAAAGAGACAAAGAGAGAGAAAGAGAAAGAGAGAGAGACAGACAGATAGACAGACAGAGAGACAGAGAGACAGAGAGAGACAGAGAGAGAGAGACAGAGAGAGAGAGACAGAGAGAGCAAGAGACAGGAACAGAGATGGAGACAAAGGACAAAGAGACAGAGGCAGAAGCAAATCAAGACAGATACAGAGAGAAAATAGATACAGTGAGATGAAAAATGTTCAAAGACATAAAAAGAAGGACAAAATTCACAGAGGCATAGATAAGATATTTTTACTCATATAGAAGAAAACACCGAAAAGAAACCTGTGTCATTTCAATGTCTAAATGAAGAGCAATTGCCTTTCCTTAGCTTGTAACATATGTTTAGACTTTATAGTCTCATCAAATTGAATGTGAAACTAAAAATAAACCTGGGACTCCTTTAATAATCCTTTCCTTACATGCAAAGTGAAGGGATTACACCACATTTTCTTCAAGTTCCATTCCAGCCATGATCTTATGAACCCAATGACTTCCTGGGGATTTTAGTCAGACAAGACTCAGCTGCCTTTTTTATGATGCTTACTGGATATGTTAATTCCTGACTCCTTGGTCATGTTCTAGTGTAGATGAGAAAGTTAGAAAGATTATATGGGGGAAAATTACATGATAGTGTTGTGCAGAGAATAAGAGCAATCTGAGACCAGAGTTCAAGGTAAAATTTAGGTGTGGATTTATTGATTAAGTGTGTGACTACCAAAGTGTTCACTCAAATTTGTAGAAATCCATCGATAGTACAGGCTTCATTTAAAAAGGCTAAAGCCACAAAAACCACAATCAGGGAGGGGAGCTAGCAGAAGCCATGATGTACAGAAACCAAGAAGCATGATTGATTAGATCTATAGCTCAGGGCTAATTTGGGAATGTGGTGCAAGGGCACAAGGGTTCAACCTTCTTGTTACATGGAGGTCTCTCTTAGAACAGGGTGGAGGGGACAGGGTGGAGGGTCATATTCAGCTTTGTAGAGAAGGGTGGAGGGGTTGTTGGTTAAGGGGGCCTGGAATTCCCCAGAACCGGCCAGAGTCATCTTCTGGGCAAAGGGTGTAGGGACCCTGCTTGGTCTCTACATAGGATAGTCTTGCACCATAATGAATT
Source organism: Pseudocheirus occidentalis (assembly GCA_028646575.1). NCBI lineage: Eukaryota > Metazoa > Chordata > Mammalia > Diprotodontia > Pseudocheiridae > Pseudocheirus > Pseudocheirus occidentalis. Next base: position 347,884,699 of record CM053594.1, read on the forward strand.
GTGTACACATATGCTGATTGAGGGAGAATATATAGAATTAGGGAAGGAGGGGATTAGGTGACTACACCTTGGGGAATGCCAAGGCATGCCTTAAGTGTTTTCAAGCTATTACAGGGTATAGGATAGAGACAGAGACAGAAATATAAAAAAGGCTTAATGGTGGGCCACAAATCAGGTGGTATGTAGTGACCTGGTATTTGGTTTTGCATGCAGCAATAGGAAGTGGAGGAAAGATGGTGGAGTAAAGAAAGGTCCCACAAACCTCTCCTAATACCTTTCAACAGTGACTCTACACAAATTCTAGATTGGCAGAAACCCCCAAAGGCAGAGTAAAACAATTTTTCAACTCAAGATAACACAGGAGGTTGACAGGAAAAGACAGATACACTGGGATGATAAAGGAAGACAGTCAAGCACAGACCATGACAGTGCAGACCAGGCCCCAGCAAACCAGAAACAGGCCTTGGGGTGATTGAATACATATCACCGGTGGCAGACATCACAGCCCACAGAGGCTAAAGGCAACTTAGAAGGTAAGCAGGCAAGGTCTGTGATGCCTGAGTGGGAGCGAAGCATAGTCCGGTGCAGCCCTTGCCATGACAGCTCCAACCAGGAGAAAGCAGGAGCAGGCTTTGGAAGTGAATGAACTGGCAGTGACAATGGCTGCTTTCTGAACTTTTAGCCCACAGACACTGAAAGAGAACAACTGGTGAGAAATAGATTACAGGGATCTCAATGTTAGCACTGTGGCAGGACTCTGTAACTTTGCCCACAGTACGATCAATGTTGCAGTCCTGGGTGGCAGTCCCATGGTGAGCAGAAGTATAACCATGACGGAGCTTGTGACCACATTAGAAGAAGGACCTCATAGTTTCAGGGCAGAAAATAATGCTAGCAGTCACTCAAAGAACAGAGCATATCACAGAATAGGAATAAACTCACATCTTTGATCATACTGGATTTTAAGAACTAGAAGCTTATAGTTTAAAAGAAGTCTATCTCAGAAAGTATCTCAGAGAAGAGCTGCATAAAACCCCTGAAGCTTGGGACATGGTGCCCTCCACCATGGAAGCAAAACCCTACTTAAACAAAGAGTTAAAAGTCTAGCAACAGACTGGGCATATGAGCAGACAACAGAAAAAATATTCTGACCCCAGACAGTTACCATGGTGACAAGGAAGACCAAAACACACATTTAGAATAAAATAACAAAGTCAAAGTTCCTCCATCCAAAATCCACAAGAAATATATGAATTAGTTTCAGGTAAGGGAAGATCTCAAAAAGGATTTTGAAAATCAAGTAAGAGAGGTTGAGGAAAAAACGGGAAGTGAAATGAGAGTGATGTGAAAAATGAGTCAACAGCTTGGTAAAGAGAACACACAAAAATATTGAAGAAAATAACAGCTTAAAAATCAGTCTCGGTCAAATGGTAAAAGAGAAGCAAAAACCGATGGGGAGAATAAAGCCATAAAAAGGAAAACTAACCAAATGGACAACGAGGCACAAAAATTCCTTGAAGAAACAAATTCCTTTAAAAATAGAATTAGGTAAATGCAGAAGGAGGTACAAAAACTCAGTGAAGAAAATAATTCTTTAAAAATGAAAATGAGGAGGAGTGGCTGGGTGGATCAGTGAATAGAGCACCGTCCCTGGAGTTGGGAGTACCTGAGTTCAAATCCGGCCTCAGACATTTAACACTTAAAAAAAACTAGCTGTGTGACCTTGGGAAAGTCACTTACCCCAATTGCCCTCCAAAAACAGAACAAAATATTAAAAATGAGGAGGTGGAGTCAAGATGGCAGCATAGAAGCAGGAGAAGCCTGGGAGCTCCCCCCGCCACAACCACCACAAATACCTATAAAATGTGACTCTAAGCAAATTTTACGGATTAAAACAGCCAGGTAGGTGGACAGGAATGGTTCATCCCAGCGTGCTGGGAGCCTAGACTAGCCCTGCCATGGTTTCAGCCCCCAGACAGCCAGGACAGCCAAGGCTGGAGCATTCATGAGAGCTGATCACCAGTAGCTGCGGCGGTTTCCAGAATTATCAACCAATCAATGCAAAAGACAAAGTGAAAAGTCAGTGGAACTAAGCTAAATGTGGGGGGAAGGAGGAGCAGGTCTGGCCCTCTGTCCCCAGAACCAGAAATGGTGGAAGCTGTGGACCTGCATGTAAGTGCTTCAGAGGTCTCAGTCTAAAGATTGCCAGGGGAGCGGCAGTGGAACTCTGGAAGCAGAGTTCCACTGTGAGCACAGATCTAAAAAGTCAAGTAACTGATTGGCAACATGAGCAGGCAAAGGTAGGAAAGAAAGAACAGCAATCCAACTTCAGACTCTTATTTTGGGGAAAAAATAGGAT
>CM053594.1:347892057-347901801 GCA_028646575.1 Pseudocheirus occidentalis
CAAGGCAATTGGGTTTAAATGACTCACCCAAGGTCACACAACTAGTAAGTGTGTCAAGTGTCTGAGGTCAGATTTGAATTCAGGTCCTCCTGAGTCCAGTGCCTATGCTCTGTTCACTGTGCCACCTAGCTTCCCCAAAAGGTCCTTTTTCTTAAACCTATACAGAGGTTTAAAGTGTAAAAAATAATTGACCCATTCCCTAGTTAATAAATGATGTAAAGATATGGACAATTTTCAGATGAAGTAATCAAAAGTATCTATAGTCATATTAAGAAAGTGCTCCAACACACTTGTTGTGTGTTGTTCTGTGTTTGCAGAGGACCTTGGCATCAGGGAAATGATGACATGACTTGCAGCTGACTTTGATTTGAGTAAGGGAGGTAAATGCAATGTCCCTAGTCTCACTATCTCCTCGAGAGCCACCTGGATCTAATGACCAGATGTCCATCAGGATGATAGGAGTTGACCCAGGTTGCAGGGGGAGAACCTGGTCCTTTTAGGCTAAGGCCTTTTCACATACTCACTTAGAGTGAGGCAACACCCATTCAGTAAATAGGCCTCTTTGGATGGTACCTTTAATTTGAAAAAAGATCAAGCTGGGAGGGGAAGACCCACAGAATGTTTCTCTTTGGAACAACCACCCTGAGGACCTAACTCGCTATTGACTGACGAAATGAAATGTAAAACTTTTATGTGGCACCAACTCATACCTATTATTGGGAAATATAATCAAAAAGTAAAATGACCAATGGTGGAGGGGATGTGAGAAAAATGGGACATCGATGGACTGTTGGTGGAATTTTGAGCTGATTCAACCATTTTGTAGAGCAATTAGGAACTATGCCTAAAGGGTTTTAAAACCATGCATACTCTTAGAGCTAGAATGCCACCACTTGGTCTGGATCTCAAAAGATATAATAACCAAAAAGATAAAGAACTTACAGGTACAAATATATTCACAATGGTTCTTTTTTGGGGGCAAAGAATTAGAAATTGAGGGAATGCCTATAAATTGTGGAATATTTGAATAAATTGTGGCATGTGACTTAAATGCAATATTATTGTGCTGCAGTAAATGATGAACAGGAAGCTCTCAGGAAAGCCTGGTGATGCTTGCAAGAGCTGATGTCAAGTGGAATGATCTGGGTACAGAGGAACAGCAATATTGTAAGATGATCAGCTGTGAATTATGTAATAGCTATTCTTAGCAATACAATGATCCAAGACAACTCTGAAGGACTTATGACGCAAAATGCTGTCTGTCCCCAGAGAAAGTACTGATAGTATCTAGATACAGATTGAATTATTTTGGGGGGCTTTTTTGAGATTTTTTAATCTTTCTTGTCTTTCACAACATGACTATTATGAACATGCTTTAGGTGAGTTACAGATATCTATCTATCTATCTATCTATCTATCCATATATATATATATATCCCATATAAAATTGCTTCCCCTCTCAATGAGGGAGATGAGGAGGGAGGAAAGGACAAAATCTGGAACTCAAAGTTTTAAAAATAAGTCTTTAAAAAGTGATTTTTTTGTGTAACTGGGAAAAAACAAAATATAAATAAAAAAAGAAAAAGAAAAACACCATAATATAAAAGAAGTAGAGGGGTAGTATGTGAGTCTACATAGATTGAAAGTCTCAAAATAATTTGTTCAATTGCATACATTTAGAGGTATCTAATTGTTATGGTATATAGAGTACTGAAGATGGAGTCATAAAGACTCCATTAGTTCAAGAACTATTCAGTTATTTGTTAGCTATATGAACTTTGACAAATTTAAACTTTTGACTTTCTCATTTGTAACATGGGGGTGAAAATAAGGTTTCATTAATAAAGTTCTAAAGACCAAATGAGGTTTCATAAATAGATATGGAAACTTAAATATCAATATCTCTATCTCTCTGTCTTAGTAAAGTATAAAGTACTTCATAAATGTTAAAGCACACAAAAGCACTCTTACCATAGTTCCTGGCACATAATACTTAAATTATATTGGACTAGAGAGATATAGATATAGATATATATGCATGTATATACATATATATGTAGATGCACACACAAATGCATACATAATTCACATACTAATATATACACATGTACATGCATACCCACATATGTGTATATATGTATATGTACGTATTATTAGCAGCAACCCCATTATTAGTAGTATATGAATCTCCTACTATACAGCAACATCATCAATGGAGCCAAATATTTAAACTATATTTCTTTGAGCTCTGAAAAGCTAATACTTGGAATTGAGGGCAGCTTGGAAGACAGCTAGGTTCTTTTGAGGATTCTGATATTTAATAGATCCCTCACCATTTGACCTCCTTGAGACTCAGTTTTTTTCTTCTTTAAAATAGATGCATTGTACACTGCTGCCATGAGAATTATAGTCTAGATCTTGACTCAATTGACTTTATGCAAATGTAAATAATCACTTTTCACATATGTTGGGAATGGGAAGGTCAATGCTGAGATGCAACTGCTATTCAATGATCTCTGAAGAACCTTTGAATTCTGAAATTGTGCTTCCCTTGAAGTGCATGTCTCAAAATGGTCTTGTAAGGGTTAAATGAAATTATGGTCTAAAGCACTTTGAAAACTAATGTTTAAAGGTGACCTTAAATAAAACAGCAACTTAGAAAGACTTACATAGTTTGATGCAAAGTGAAATGCAGTGCTTAGAAAGTAACAACAATATTGTAGGATGATCAGACGTGAATCACTTAGCTATTCTCAGCAATACAAAGATCCATGATAGTGCTGAAGGACTAATGATGAAAAATGCTATCCATCCCGAGACAATGAACTGATGGTATCTGAATACAGAATGAAGCAACTTTTATTTTGTATTCACTTTAATTTTATCGAGTTTTTTGTCTATATTTTCTTTTACAACATTATTATTATGGATATGCTTTATATGACTACATATATAGAACCCATATGGAATTACTTGCCTTATCCATGAGAGGAAGGAAGGATGGAGGGAGAGAATTTGCAACTCAAACTTTTGAAACCAAATGTTAAGCTCGGGTCTGGGAGTGGAGCCAAGATGGTGGCATAGAAACAGCAAAGTTTTGCAGCTCCCACACAGCCACCTTAAATACCCATAAAAGACAACTCTAAACAAATTTTAGGGCTCCAAAACTCTCAAAAATACAGAAAACACATCTCTCACTGAAGGCAGCTCAGCAGGTGGGGCTCATCACAGCAGGCTGGGAGCCAAGGCTGGCCCAGCCCAAAACCACAGCCAGGCCCCAGGGTGCTTGAGGGGAGCTGCAGCAGAGTCTACAGGAGAACAGATCTGTGGCACTAGATGTACAGCCTCCACATCTATCAGGGCAGAAGAAATAATGCTAAGAGAAAGGTCAGTGGATTTTGCTAAATTTGGGAGAGAAAAGAAGTCTGGCCAAACTGTTCCCAGGGCAAGGAAGCAGCGTGAGGCGGCTGTGGCAGCAGGGATGGATGAAAGCAGCAACTGCCTTCACTGGGCTGCTTCAGAGCTCCTGGCCTACAGACAGCAGTGTGGCTGAGGTGATAATTCAGGTCCAAGGGCTCTTGTGTTGTGCGGCCTGGATCTGGATTGTGGTCTTGAGTGGTGGACATGGGGTGCCCTTTCAGTGAGTCAAAGCTGGGGGGTGGCTGCAGCACCCCCCCAATAGCTCCAGCAATTGTGGAAACCCCAGTGATTTAGGAAAGAGCTTTCCCCCCTGGAAGCAGAATTCCACAGAGCTAAAAAATCAATCAATCAAACCATCAAGCCAAAATGAGCAGAAAAAGGAAGAAAAGTAAAAACAGCAATAAAACTCTGGTATCCTTTTGGGGGGACAAAAGGGATCAAAGCATGGAACGGGAGGAAGACAACACAGTCAGAACTCCCACACCAAATGCTGCCAAGAAATATGAAGATTACCTACAAGACATAAATTCACTTAAAAAGAACTTTGAAATCCAAATAAGAAAAGTGGAGGAAAAATTGGAAAGAGAAATGAAAGTGATGCAAGAAAATCATGAAAAGAGTGTCAACAACCTGACTGAAGAAGACAACACCTTAAAGAACAAAGTAACTCAAATGGCAAAAGAAAACCAATAAGCCAATGAGGAGAAGAATGCCTTAAAAAGTAGAATTTCCCATATGGAGAAAAAGAATCTCAAAAGCATCCCAGATGGAAAAAAAGAGTCTCAAAAGCATTCTGAAGAGAATAATTCCTTCAGAATTATAGTGGAGCAAGTGGAAGCAAATGAGTTTATGAGAAGCCAAGATAATATTAAACAGTTACAAAAAATGAAAAAAAAATAGAAAGCAACGTGAAATACCTCCTTGAAAACACCACTGACCTGGAAAATAGATCCAGGAGAGACAATCTGAAAATTATTGGACTACCTGAAAGCCATGATCAAAAAAAGAACGCGGAAAGCATCCTTCAAGAAATTCTCAAAGAAAATTGCCCTCATGTTTTAGAATCAGAAGGCAAAATAGAACTTGAAAGAATTCACCAATCACCTCTTGAAAATGATTCCCAAAAGAAAACAAATACAAATCTTATAGCCAGTTTCTGGAAACCTCAGATCAAGGAGAAAACAATACAGACTGCCAAGAGAAAACAATTTGAATACTGTGGAACACAAATAGGATAACCCAGGATCTGGCAGCTTCTACACTAAGGGATCAAAGGGCCTGGAATATGATATTCCAGAGAGCAAGAGATCTGGGATTAAAACCAATAATCACCCATCCAGCAAAACTACATATAATGTTCCAGGGGAAAATATGGTCACTCAGTGAGGTGGAGGACTTTCAAGTATTCTTGCTGACAAAAACAGAATTGAACAGAAAATTTGACACTCAAACAGAAGATGCATGAGAAGGTAAACATGGGAAAGAAATCATAAGGAACTTATCAAAACTGAACTATATATATATATATATATGTGTATATATATATATATATATATATATATATATATATACCTACACATATGTCTATATAGGAGGGTATATATGCGTATGAATACATATCTGAGCAGGTGTGTATATGTGTACATAAAGTGTTCAGGATCAATTGAAAAGGAATAGATAATACTTTAAAAGGTAAAATTCTGAGGTGGAGAGGACTTGAAGGAGAGGAGACAGGGAGAGAAAAAATGGGGTTAATCATCCCACATAGAAGAGGCAGGGGATAACTGTTACAACATTACTTTCATTTACTCTCATTGAATTTGGCTTAGGGAAGGAATGACATAAACTCTGAACTGGGTATCTTGCCACACATGAGAGTAGGGGGGATGGGGATGAGAGGGGGGACAATGGAGGGAAGGACAAGGTCTGGGGGAGGTTTTCTGGAAGCACACACTTCAATAAAGGGACAGGGACTTTGTAGAGAATAAAACAAGGAGGGGATTGGAAGGAAGGACCAACAATCAGCCTCTCACAATAAGTCCACTGTGGAGATGTCCTGTGTAATTACACATGTACAGCCTGTATTAAATTGCTTGTCCTTCCAGTGGGGATGGGGAACAAGGGAGGAACTGAAAGAATCTAGAATTTGGAGCTATGCAATCAAATGTTTAAAAAATAACAAACTTTTATATATGCATATTTATTATTATTATTATTATTATCTACATGCAACTGGGAATTAAAACATACAGGGACTGGGGTAGGGAGACCCTCCCTGCCCTACCAGGAAATTAGAGGGATGTTGGAGGAGGACATAAAAGAGAACAGATTGTGGGAGGGGCTTTATGGTGAGATCACTGTTTTGGGGTTGTGGTAGGGGAAAGAAGGGGAGAAAAATTGTAGCTCAAAATCTTGTGGAAATGAATGATGTAATCAAGAAAATAAATAAAAAAGAAATGTTAAAAATTGTTTTAACATGTAAGTGGGTAGAAATTAAATAATAAATAACAAAACAGCATCACAAATAACTAATTTTGTATACAGAAGAAAAGAGGGTAAAACTGCTAATTATACTCTGTATATGGAAGAATATGATCAAATATAGTACAATAGTTATAACATAACATGAATAACTCTACAGAATAGTTTCCTCACCTAAGATATGTGTATTACATAATTAATTATGTTTGCATGAGAGCCAAATCCATAAGTAGAATGACTTGTACTACTTAGAAAGTAATAAATGTTTGTGAAGCTATACAAAAGGGAAATACATCTACTGTTTAATTAATTGTAATTTATTCTATTAGGATATTATTAGAACATACTAGAACAAAGCCTCCTTTTATATAACCCTTTCATCTGGTATCTGGGCACCTGGTTTGCTATTCATTATCTCTCTTAAACAAGGATCTCAAGCTCAGAATATTTTCACCTAATTTTTCCCCCTCCTGCTTGCATCTTAAAGTGGAAGAAATATCACAAGAAGTCAACAGCTTCAAAATTATCTCTCTTTTTTCTTGGTTGTGACTTTGTTCATTGAAGGTGACACTTGGGAAGTTCTTATATTAGCTGCAAGAATACAACCATATTGTGTATGATGTAGGGAATCTTGCCTTTCCCTGCCAATTTTCCTTCACCTATGTTATACATAACTTCCTCGGTCCTGAGTTGTCTCTCCTTTCCATGACCATATAATGTTCTTCACCAAAAATAAAAAATGTGGCTGATTTTTTCTGTACCTCCCTTGCCCAGGTAATTGTTCCAGTTAATGTCTAAATATTTCTGGAATTGGCTTCTCCCAAGAGAATTTGCAAGAGTGAAAGGGGACTTTGTATAGGTTTTGAGTTTTGATCTTAGCAACTGTTTTGATTCCCCACTCCAGTGCTAATCACTATAACATTTCCTCTTGCTCAGTTTACACACACACACACACACACACACACACACACACACACACACAGAGTGACTGAGCTCTTCTATAGCCCCTCACTGTGTTTTGTTTACCTGATATGAAATACATCAATTTACACACCGTACCTTGTATTAACGAGTCAATTTTTAATCCCATGGATATCTGATCATCCATACTGCACTTGCTAATTTTGTGCATTCATTAGCTTTTTATGTAGTACTCCATCAAACTTTTTTTTGGAGTTCAAATATATTAAGTCTAACACTTTATTTCTGCTGATTTTCATTGCTACTTTCTCAAAGATTTTAGTCAGTTGTGATAAACATAATCACACATTTGCAAAATCTACATATCTGACCATACTACATATGTGTGTCATGATTTTTCTTACAAACTTGATCAATGCATCTAAAAGATTCCTAAAGTGGACACAAGATTTATACTTTACAAATTTTGCTTTTATTATTGAAACATAAATCCCTGCCCTAGAATTTAGCTTCACCTACTAGTTAAGTAATCAGCAGTCACTAAGGGTCTATATGTAAATTTAAATTCTTTATCTTATGTTACACAAGTAATGTTCAACAAGGCTAGATTGGCAACACATTCACACTTAATAAAATAATGATTACATTCACCAGGGGTACTCTGGAAACAGTTTGGACTGGCTCAAAAAAGTTAGTTGTTAAATTTTGTAGGTTATTGTTTATACTTCAGAAATTGGCAAATGCTATAAATCAGGATTTGGTTTATTGTTTTATTAATATTATTTACTTAAGAAAGGGACAGAGAAAATTTTAATAGTGCAGATAAATATAAAGGAGTTATAATTTTTGCACAAAATATTTATAGCATTTCTTCTTGTGTTGGCAAAAAATTGAGACTGAGAAATCTAAACAAGTTAGAGTATGCAAATATGATGGAATACTATTATTTTGTAAGAAATGAGGAAGGAGAAAGTCGCAGAAAAAAGCTGGGAAGATTTATTTGATGTGATACAATGTGTAGGGAGCAGAACCACAAGAACCACATAGTAACAACAATATTTTGAAGTAATATATTTTGAAAGAGTAGCAACTCTGATCAATAAAATGATCTACTATAACTCCAAAGTATTCATGAATATAAAGTGTTACCTGCTTCCAAATAGAAAACTAGTGGATTAGGAGTGAAAATTGAAGTATATTTTCCCTTAATGTTTTTTGCTTTTTTTTCCCTTCAGGACATAGCTAATGAAGAAATATGATTGGCATAACTTCACATGTGTAGCAACTTCTATATTTTCTGTCTTTCCAATGGGTTGAAAAGAGTTAGAAGAAGGGGGAAATTTTGGACCTGAACTTTTTTACTTTTTGCATAATATTGATTATATAAAAATATCTTATTTTCTAAACTTCACATAAAAACAATTTTAACATTCTTTTTTTTTTAATTTTGAGTTCCAAATTTTCTCCCACTTTTCCTTCCCCTGTCATTGAGGAGCCAACCAATTTTATATAGGTTATACATGTGCAATGTTGGAAAACATGCCTCCATATTAGTTATGTTGTGAAAGAAAACACAGACCCCCCAAGAAACATCAAAAAATAAAATAAAGTTTGCTTTGTTTTTCGGTTCAGACTCTATCCATTCTTTCTCTGGAGATGTATAGAATTTTTCCTCCTAAGTCCTTTAGAATTGTCTTGGATAATAGTATTGCGAAGAATAACTAAGTCATTCATAGTTGATGATCATATAATGACTATTACTCTGTACAATGTTGTCTTTGTTCTTCTCATTTTATTTGATTTCAGTTGATTTAAGTCTTTCCAGATATTTCTGAAAGCACCCTGTCCATTTTTTAAAAAAATCTGCCACAATAGGATTACATCATTAGCATATACTACTACCAATGAATAGGCATCCCATCAATTTCCAATTCTTTGTACTACTAAAAGAACTACTACAAATATTTGCATGCATATAGGTCCTTTTACTTTTTAAAAAAATCTCTTTGGGACACCAACCTAGTAGCAATATTGCTTAGTCAAAGGTATGCATGGTTTACAGTCCTTTGGTCATAGTTCTAAATTCCCTCCAGAATGGTTGAATCAGTTCACAACTCAAGCAAAAATGCAATAGTGTCTTAACATTGTCACATCCCCTCCAACATCTGTCATTTCCCTTTTCATTACTGTTAACTAATCTGAGGGGGCCATCTCCAGTCATCTTAATCTGTATTTTGCCACTGGACTCAGATGTTTCCAGCAGAGAAAGTGAGACTAGAGATTTTGAACACCCCTTCCTCACTTCAATTTACTTGCAAGTCATGGCATCATCTTCCTAGTATCATGATTCACTTCAAGAACAAAGGACAAACAACAACATGTGAGAAGCAGGGTCCATCTCACTGGGGTCCCACCTGGAAAAATCCAACTGAATAATGCAGCTTTTTCCTTCCTTTCATCCTCTTCCTCTCCCTCTCCTCTCCATCCTCTCTCCCTCCTTTCATCTTGGGTATCATATCCTTACCTGCAGGTGTTCTTCCCAAAGGAATGTAAATTATGATGGGTGAAATATCACAAGGTCTCTTGGGTTGACAGGCTACATTTCTTTCCTAAGGACCTTAAACCCAAATAATTTTGGGTCTCATCCATTGTCAACAATAGGTCCCAGACCAAGTTAAGTTTGATCATTGTTTAGGGCCTGATAGATCAGAGTTAACATGAATACTCATTGTTTCTGTTTTGACCAGAAATCCCTGAGGGTCTTCCCTTAGAGGATTGTTCCTTCCTCCCTTATCTCCTTCCTTCCTTATTTCCTTCCTTCCTTCCTTCCTTATTTCCTTCCTTCCTTCCTTCCTTATTTCCTTCCTTCCTTCCTTCCTTCCTTCCTTCCTTCCTTCATTCCTTCCTTCCTTCCTTCCTTCC
>CM053594.1:347902301-347935420 GCA_028646575.1 Pseudocheirus occidentalis
TATTTCCTTCCTTCCTTCCTTCCTTCTTTGTGTGACATGGAACTAGTGAAAAACTTCTCAGTCTGGAATGTAACATTTCCATGAGTGCTTGTACCTTCCCCCTTCTCCTGTCAAATACTTTTACCTTCCTTTGTCTGTTTTCCCGCCTTGGTGAGGCCGGTCCTATCTCCCTCCCCTTGCAGTCTCAGTAGGGAAGGCATTGGTGAGATGGACTTTTCCACCAATGAGAGGAGGCAGCTGGCCTGGAGAGAGGACATCCTAATTACGTCTTTAAAATTCTAGGCCTGATCTTTGAAGCTCTCTCTCTGCTGCCTGTCTCATGGATCAATATCGGCAAGAAATCCCTCATGGGGCAGATAGTCTCCTCTTCTCCTGGGGAAGGGAATAAAGTCCTTTTCTTATCTAAGGCATCTCTGTGTTTACTTTTCTAATTAAATCAAGTATAATGGGTATTTTTTAACCCAAACACTTCCTTCCTTCCTTCCTTATTTCCTTTCCTCCTTCCTTCATTCTTTCCTTCCTTCCTTCCTTCTTTCCTTCCTTCCTTTCTTCCTAGACACGTGACCTTGGGCAAATCACTTAAACCAATTAACCCTCCTCCCTTCCAAAATGCAAAAAAAAAAAAAAGTAATTTAGGAAATTTTTTTCACGTTAATCATGATAGCTTTGATTCTTCTGAAAACTGCCTTTTCATATACTTTGACCTTTCATCAACTGTGGAATGGCTTTTATTTTTTAAAAAATTGACTCAGTTCTTCATGTTTGAGAAACAAGTTTTTTTTTTTCAGAGAAATTTGTTACAATTTTTTTTTACAATTATGATTACTATGTATTTTCCTCAATTATATTTCCTGTTCCCCAACTATTTATCCTACTCCCTCTCCTGTCACCTCATCAATCCTCAAAAGACTACTGCCTCTCACATTATCCCTTCTGTCATCACAACCATCCTCTTAACCTGTTCCCCCTTTAGGGTAATATAGATTTTGATACACAACTGAATGTATATTGTATTCTTTCTTTGAACCAATCCTTATGAGAATAAGGTTCAAGTGCTACTTCCCACTTTCACTATCATCCTCTCACCTATAAAATCTACTTCATGTTTTTTTATATGAGATGTTCCTGCCATCTCTCCTTTTCTTCTTATATTAGTGCATTCCTCGTTCTCACTCCTTTACATAATTTTTAAAAGTATTTTATCTCATCATATTCATATTCAACTCACACCCATGTCCTCTCTCTATGTATATTCCTTCTAATTGCTCTAATAATCAGAAAGTTCTTAGGTACTACAAGTACCATCTTTCTATATATGAATATAAACGATTCAGTCTTATTGAATCCACTGTGATTTCTCTTTCATATTGACCTTTTAATGCTCTTCCCAATTCTTGCATTTCAAAGTCTAATTTTCTGATTAGCTCTGGTCTTTTCACAAGGTATGCCTGATAGCTATCTCTCCCATTTAATATCCATTTCCCACCTGGTGGACTGATTATACCTGGATGATTCTTGTTTATGATCCTAGATCATTTGCTCTCTGCAATACCATATTCTTTGTCCTTCAATATTTCAATTTAGAAGATTCTAAATATTCTGTGATCCCATGTCTCCGTGATATTTGAATAATTTATTTCTGGCTATTTGCAGTATTATCTCCTTCACCTGGTAGTTCTGGAATCTGACTACCATATTCCTGTGAGTTTTTTGTTCAAATCTCTTTGAAATGGATACTTTAAATTTCTACTTTACCCTCTGGTTGTAGAATACCAGGGTAATTTTTTTTAATAATTGCTTTTCTTGATAATTTCTTGAAAGAGGAAGTCTATGCATTTTTTTTTAAATCATGAGTTAACAGTAGTCTAATAATTCTTAAAATGACTCTACTCAATCTATGTCCCATGTCAGTTGTTTATCCAATGAGATATTTCACATTTCTTCAATTAAAAAATCTTTCCACTTTATTTTATTGATGTTTCATGGAGCCATTATCTTGGACTAGTCCAATTCTATTTTTTTTAAGATTTTATTTTTCATTTAGTGAACTTTTGTAACTTTTTTCCTTTTGGAAAATTCTGTTTTTAAGGAGTTTTCCTCTTTAGTTATTTTTTTCACATATCTTTTCCCATTTGCCCAACTGAGCTTTTTAAGGGGTATTCTTCAATGGATTTTTGAGTCTCTTTTACTTTACCTTTTGGGATATTTTGGTTTTTAAGTTGTTGTTTTCTTCAGTATTTTTGTGCCTTTATCGATTTCTTGAATTCTTTTGCTTGATTTTTTCATATCATTCTCATTTCTTTCCCAATTTTTCCTCTATATCTCTTATTTGATTTTTAAAATAATTTTTAGGTCTTCCAGGAATTATTTCTGTGCCCAAGATCAGTTTATATTGTTTTTTCATTCTTTAGATATAGCAGTTTGGGCTTTGTTGTCTTCTTCTGAGCTCGTGCTTTAATCTTCCCTTTTACCAAAACAACTTTCCAAGGCCAGGTTATTTTATTGTTATTGCTTGCTTGCTCATTTTCTCAACCTATTTCTCCACTTTTAACTTTTTTTTTAAACGGGGCTCTGCTGCTGGGGTGGAGTGGAACTGTCCCAGTCTTCAGGTAGTGTGTGTGTGTGTGTGTGTGTGTGTTTGTGTGTGTGTGTGCATGTGTCATAATTTTCAGAGATAGTTTCAATGTCTATAAGTTTTTGGTTCTTCCTAAGTGGTATGATCTAAGAGGAGATGAAGTCCCTGCTTTCCTGGCCAGTCATGTGGTTTGTAAGAGATCACAAACTATTATGATCTATCTTATAACTTTGACCAGCATCCCTGCTTCCCTGTGGCTACAAACTCTGCTATGCTAGTGCTCCTCATTGCCCTTAGACTGCAACACAAGACTCTGAACAGGATTTCCACATGAAAAATGAAACAGAGTCCTTCACGCACAGGGATCCTGTGATCTCCTTCTGACGTTGTCCAACCCTCTTACTCTCTGTGGACTGAAAACTTTATAAGCTCCTATTCAGTTGCTCCCAATTGTGCTATTGGTTTTCTGGGTCCAATCTGAGCTGGTGCAATCTATGCTGCAGTGTTCTGCACTCTCACCACAATGCAACAACCTATCCTGCCAACGCTCTAAGTAGTCTTGGGCTGGAAAATTTGTAGGTTATGCAACATGTTTTTCCTTTTTAGCCCTGTTGAAAAAGTAAACACACACAAAGTGACATCAAAAGTGAAGAGAGTTATAAGGATAACAGGCTTCTATCTGGATAGCATTTTTCATCATGGGTCTTTGTAATTATCTTGGCTCATTGCCTTAATCAGAGTAACTAATTGGCTTACAGTTGTTCATTCTTACAATATTGCAGTTTATGTATACAATATTCTAATGGTTCTACTCACTTTACTTTGAATCAGTTTATATAAGTATCCTCAGGTTGTTTTTGCTGAAACCAACCTGCTCTTCATCTATTGCAGCAAAGTAGTATTCCATCACAAACATATATTTAAAATTTAAAATTTCTTCAATTCCTGGGTATACCTTCAATTTTCTAAACTTTGCCACCAGAAAAAAATATCGTGTGTGTGTGTGTTTGTGTGTGTGTGTGTGTGTGTATGTTTTATCTCTTTAGGATACATATCTGGTAGTGCTATTGCTATGTCAAAGGATATGTACAGTTTTAGAGTCTTTTGGCTATAATTCCCAATTGTTCTCTCAGAATGTTCTAGATAACCTTACAACTCCACTAACAGATAATGTGTGCCAGTTTTGTTGTTTTTTTCATAGTGGTTGTTCAATTTGTAACTTCGCTGACAACATATTAGAGTCTTAATATTCCCACATATCTTCCAAGATTTGTCATTTTCCTTTTCTGTAATATTAGCCAGTATGAAAGGTGTGAAGTGGTATTTCAAACTTGTCTTAATTTGCATTTCTCTAATCCGAAGAGTGCTTTTCATGTTACAATTGACAATTTTGATTCTTCTGAAAATTGTCTGTTCATATACTTTGAACATTTATCAACTGAGGAATGATTTTTAATTTTACAAATTTGTTCATATTTCCTATATGAGAAATAAGGCCTGTATTAGAAAATATGCTGCAAATTTCCCCCCAGTTTCTTGTTTTCCTTCTAATTTTGGCTATATTCATTTTGTTTTTGCAAAAGCCTTTCAATTTCATGTAATAAAATTAATCTGTTTTACTTCCTATCATTCACTATATCTCTTGCTTGATCATAAATTCTCCCCTTATACATAGATTTGACAGGTACACTTTTCAGAGCTTTCCAAATTTACTTATGATATCGCCATTTATTTCCAAACTGTTTATCCATTTTGACCTTACCGTGGCATATGATTTGAGAGCTAAACCTAGTTTCTAACAGACTGATTTCCAGTTTTCCCAGAAATATTTGTCAAATGTTGAGGTATTACTCAAAAAGCTTGTTGGATATTTGGGTTTATCAAACACTGTATTACTCTGGTCATATATGTATTGTATATGTAATCTATTCCACTGATCTACCTCTCTATGCTTTATCAAGTACCAGATTGTTTTCATAATTA
Source organism: Pseudocheirus occidentalis (assembly GCA_028646575.1). Taxonomy (NCBI): domain Eukaryota; kingdom Metazoa; phylum Chordata; class Mammalia; order Diprotodontia; family Pseudocheiridae; genus Pseudocheirus; species Pseudocheirus occidentalis. Next base: position 347,906,860 of record CM053594.1, read on the forward strand.
CCACTTTGCAATATAGTTTGAAATCTGGAAACTCTAGTTTCCTTAACTTTTTTTCATTGATTTTCATTGATATTCTTTTTTTTTTTGGAGGGCAGTTGGGGTTAAGTGACTTGCCCAAGGTCACACAGCTAGGTTTTTTTTTGTATGTGTTAAGTGTCTGAGGCCGGATTTGAACTCAGGTACTCCTGACTCTAGGGCCCGTGCTCTATTCACTGCGCCACCTAGACGCCCCAATTTTCTTTGATATTCTTCACATTTGTTCTTTCAGATGAATTTTGCTACTTTTTTTCTAGCTCTATAAAGTAATTCTTTTGGAGTTTGATTGTTACATTACTAAATCAGGTAAATTAATTTAGGTAAGAACATCATTTTTATTATATTTCTATTTATTATGACAGCTGCTAAATCTTGTGGGGTCCTGACTGTGGTTCCAAGAGAAACTTTATTTGGGATGCACAAAAGTCTGACATTTGAGATTTTGTGGTGGTTGTTGTTTTACTTAATTTTTAAAATTAATTACTTTTTTGTTTTCAACCTTCAGGTCCACAAGTTTTGAGTTTTAAAGTCTCTTATCCTCCTTCCCCCCCTCCCAAAGTCACCAGGCAATCTGATACAGGCTCTACATATACATTCATATTAAATATTTTCACATCAGTCATGTTGAAAAGAAGAATTAGAACCACTGGGATGAAGCATTAGAAAGAAAAAGAAAAAAAAGAAAGAGACAGCAAATGGTATTCCAAATGACTAATGATGGAAAAGACTATCCACACTTATAGAAAAAAAAACTATTGTGTCTGAATGCAGATCAGAGAATACTATTTTTTCTCATATTTTTATTTTTTGGGGTTTTCCCCTTTGGTTCTAATTCTTCTTTACACCATGGAAATACATTTAATATGATTTTTCACGTGTAGCCTGTATCAAGTTGCATGCAATCTTGGAGAAGAGGAGGAGGAGAGGGAAAAAAATTTAAAAATCAAAACCGTATAAAAGTGAACTTTGAAAGCTAAAAGTAGATAGATAGATAGATAGATGGATGGATGGATGGATGGATGGATGGATGATAGACAGACAGATAAAAACATAAAAATAAAAGTGAACCCAGTATTTGGTTTTCTGTTGAAGATGAGATTTGGACTTGAAAGATGACAAGCAAAGTCTAGTGCATCTGTACTACAATCATAGAAACATTTCATGGTCCACAATTCCTAAGTTTCTAAAAAATATCAACATTTTTAATATTCATAGGCAAATGACTGAATCATCTTATGCTTTCAATTTGTTTCAATGTTTTTATGGCCTGTCATAATTAAAAGTGTAACATCCAAATAAGTCATTTTTAAGGTAGATTTAGCAACTACTTTGTTGAGAAGTAGATTTATTTAGAAGTAGATTTATTTTCCAGATTCCTGTCCAATAGGATTACAGAGGTGGAGTTAGAAGGGATCTCAGATATCAAGTAAAATAGACTCCATTTTGCACATGATATAACTGAGGCTTAGTAAATTGAGTGATTTGCCAAGATTTTACATTTTCCATACTATACAGACAGGATTCTTACAAAGTCTCTGATTAAGAATTGTTCATGATTGAACTGAGTTTCTGTCTTGTTGTATTGTATATTTCACTTTCCATCATTTTTGTGTGTGATTATATCAGTCAGGTTCTACATTAAACTAGAGATGTCATGATCCTTGAATCTATTGTAGAAGCAAATATGTGGGTGCCAAATTACTTTAAAACAAGAAATTAATTATGCTCAATGAACATCCATCAGATTTCTTTGATTCTCCCCTCACCCCAAGGGGGAAAAATCGGCCAAAAAATCAAAGAGAACGTGGTGATTTAATGAAGGCATTTGATTGAGTCTATATTTATCCTCTTTTTCCTCAGAGTTCTTTCAAACATTTTCTTAAACAAATCTTGTCTTTGTAAGAGGAACTAAGCAGAATATTTTATTTATTGACAAGGAGGGAAATGTGGGAAGGAACCAGGAACACTTCTAAAAAGTGTCAATTCATAGTGACAAATTGTGTATGATGAATGACTAAATGTGATACATGAGAAGCATGATTCCTTTTGAATATGTCTGTATAACATTTCCATATCCCCATGTAGCAGCAAGTACCCAAACATACGCACGATGGCTGCTAGCACAGGTTCTTTGATATGCTTTTCTAAAGGAAAGCAACTCAACAAGGGTTAACAATCTTAGTTAAATCAAACATATATCATTTACCTAGTTCAGGGGAAAAAGTCAGCACCTTGAATTTCAGAGAAAATACAAACAGAAGTTACAAGAAGATAAAAAGTACGGACAGAGAAGCAACCCAGCTGACAAGGCTTCCAGCTGTCTGACCATTACATCCATACCTAGCTAGTTACCAGAGAGAGAAGCACTGATATCTGGCTTTGCACAGCCAGTGGGCTCAACAGCTACTCAGAATCTTATCCAGCCAAATCACACAACACTTCCTTTGAGTGGGTGCCAAAGCAAAACCTCACATTAGGGTATAAATAGCATTTTCTAGGATCAGAGATCATCATGATCTTCATTACCCACTGCCAAATCACAAAGTAGCAAGATGTGGGTGTTCCTGAAAAATAAACCTCCCATCACAGGCTCCATGTGATCACATTCAGCCTATTAGGGGGCAGAGTATATTTTCAAATCAGGGAAGGTCCTCAAATTCACTTAAACTTATCAAGGGGCGGGGAAATCTTCAATTTATATTATATTATTATATTATATCCCATGAGACAAATCTTAAATGTGTTCTTATTTCTTATTTGCCTTTTATAAAGAAATTAATGGATTGGGGAGAAAGCAAGAAGGATGCAATATTAGTTACTTTCTGCAAACCTCATCAAAATTCTACCACACCCATCCAAAAGGAAATTATAGTTAGGTTTATGTCAGACTTTAATACATCATACCTTAAGAGCTAAAAATGAACATAGGATTTAAATATTAAGTTATATATTGTTAAAATACAAGATAATCAGATCAGATTGTTTTCATAGCTCTGAGTAGAAGGAAAAAAGATTATTTTTAAAATCCTTTAGGATGAAGGTTTTGTTTTTTTTTTTTTAGCAAAGTAAGGGCTAGATACAATCACAATTTTCAAGAAATGAAATTGTTAATAACCATATGAAACATTCCTCCAACTCACTAACAAAAATAATAAAAATCTAATCAATTCTGATATTTTCCTTCACTTTAACCAAATTGAACAAGATAATGTATGAAGGTAATAAATAGGTGCTCTTGAAAGACAAATATACTAATGTAGTTGTTTCTACCACAATTGAGAGGAAGTGTCAAAAACAATATTTTAAAAGGTGAAAGAGATAGGCTTGCAAACAATCATAACTTTAGCTTGAAAGCTGAATATAATTCTTCAAAAGGAGGAAAAGATAGAGGAGATAGATTTTAATGGAATAGAGGATTTTCATGAATGTCTGCCCCCTCCCAAAAAAAGGAGATGAGTGGAAAATTTGAAATACAAACACAAGTGTCCAGAGAGCTCTAAAAGCATAAATTCATTATAGCAACTGGTTGCATGGTAGAATGTTGGGCCTACCGTTATTAAAATCTGAGTTCAAATCTGGCCTCAGACATTTACTAGTTGTGTGTCTCTGTTTGTCATGGTTCCTTATCTGTAAAATATGTTGGAAAAAGAAATGGCAAACCACTACAGTATATTTACTAAAAAAATCCCAAATGGGGTCATGAAGAGCAGAACATGACTGAAATGACTAAAGAAAATGAAACTGTTGTTGATATAATGCTGACATTCTAATAAGGGAAGAACCAGTTGTCCCTTAAAAACCTTAAGTCTTGTAAGTGTATTGAGTGAGCTAAATAAGGGGTGAGGAGAATAGAGGTGGTAGATTGATTCTATTCTGATCGTTTGAAGAGAGGAAAGAGAAAGGAAGATGAAATGGTAATCATTATTACGTTTAGGAAGACATTGAGATATAGTGAAGAGGGTTTCCCTAGAATCCAGGAAGATGTCCCTTTCAGTCCTGTCTCTGTTGAATGATGTTGTGATACTGTAGTCAGAGCTTTGGGGACCGAAGAACTATTGAAAGGACATACATATACATAGCATTTTTGTTGCTATTTGCAACCAGTCTGTCTACCTTCTATTGCTATACTCCTTACAATTTCCCACCAATAATTTGGGGCTTCTGAAAAGATAGAGAATGTGAAAGAAAGAAAGTCCCAATTCTGACTTGCCCTGACCCATGCAGACTAGGAACAGTTTAGAGCAGTGGTGGTCTTAGGAACCAAGACACTGCTCCTCTACTCCTATATCCATCTCCAGGGGGGTCCACCCACATGCATATATGCCCACATAAGAGTATTAAAGGGTCACAGCATTAGGAAGGTTGAGAACAACTGGTAGAGGGAGAATTGTGACTTTCCATAAAGGAATGGTGTATTTCCTTCATGTATCCTCTAGGTAGAGTAAAAATAAAAGGAAAAAGGAAGGACTTTTTAGAGATATTTCACATAGGCAGAACATGCATTTATCAATAAATCTGGTTAGAGACAGGTCCCCTTTGAGCCATTTAGCTGGGCATATAAGGGACACCTAAGAGATACCAGGCAACTCCTGAGATATTCCCCAAGGGAACTCAATTCAGTTGCAAATATTTTTCAGCTTGTCTGCTGTTTGCCTTAAGGGGAAAATCAATGGAAAACAACAACCACAACCACAACAACAACCACAACAACAACAAAGTTTGACTGAGCTAAATGATACTATTGGAAATTCAAGGTTCTAAGATACAGGCTAATCAGTGATTAGTAACCTTTTATATTTTATACCACTTCCCTCCCCCCCCCAAAAAACCCCTAATCTCTTGGCTTTTTTTATGGAGGGGCAAGTGGGGTTAAGTGACTTCCCCAAGGTCACATGGCTAGTTTTTTTTTATTAAGTGTCTGAGGCCAGATTTGAACTCAGGTCCTCCTGACTCCAGGACCAGTTCTCTATTCACTGTGCTATCCGGCTTCTCCCAAACCCCCTAATCTCTAAGTTGCCCCATTCAACTCTGTAAGACTACAAGTGGCAGAAAAGATGCCAAACTGAATTGGTGCCAACATGGATTGAGGGAGTTTTCTCATCCAGTAGCTCCCCATATCAATATCAATATTTTATCAGTATTTATCCCCATATCAATAACAATGTTTTCTTCTTTTAAGAAGATGTAGTACCATTTTCTCAAAACATTCTCAAAATCTTGCTTTAATTAAAGAAAGAAAAGATGTAACCCTCTCCTCCAACCAACAAACTTCTGCCATGCTGAGGAGGAAGTGCCGAAATTAACAGGAAAAGATTATCCATTATTCATCCTATAAGGAGGGAATATGAAGTAAAGATTTATGGAATTAAACAAGAAACTGTTACAGTCAAAAAGAGTTATTACTCAAAAATATACTTGATATGTATGCTTGAAAAATAGCATCATGTCCTGCAGTCCTGTGAAACCTTAAGAAATCAATTCTGGGTTGTTTTTATGCTTTATGCCTAACTGAGATTAATGGGTCCAAAGCATAAAGACACTTTGAGTTATATAAAAAAGAATTCAGTTTGTTTGGATAATCATTAAAAAGGGGTTATACTTGATTAATCCATACTTGCAAGCTTGATATGCAGACTATATTCATATTCCCCACTGAAAATGTTGGCCTAACTATAATAAAGTCTTCTTGGCATCTGATTCCATGAAAGAAACATATGATTAAAGGTAATTATGTGATTGATTCTAAAGCTATTTTATCTGCCATAGAATGACTTCAATTATACATTGATAGTGAATAGTTTGTAATCATTTCTTGATTTTGTACAAACTGTTCTTTATTGCCAGCTATTAATTTTCTGAGCATGAATGACACATTTTTCCTCTCTAGGCTTTAGTTTACTAATCTGCAAAATTTTAAGATTAGATTATAGGATCTTTAAGGGCCCTTGAAACTCCAAATTTAAGGTCCATTGAGGATAGATAGGTTTTTTTTTTAATTCTCTATATTTGACTGATTTTTCTTTCCCACTGCCTTCCATAGTAAAAAAGGAATAAAGGCTAAAGGTAATCTCTCTTTTTAACCAGACATCTTGTTCATAGTTTTGGAGTATGATTTCCCCCCATGACAAGATATAAGACCATTTGAGACTGAATTCAATTATAAGTAAATTTCATAAAAACTAAATATATACTAGGTGAAAAGGTTTCTTTTATATCCCAAGCAAAGATAAAATGAAATAGCCCTTGCTGTTTAGCAGTGTATATTCCAGGTGTTGAATTTGGAAAGGAGGTAGCATGAAAACCTATTTATAACTATGGTACAAGCAAAAATATAGTCATGTAGATTGGTGGCTGGGAACATCTGACCTACAAACTAGAGATCTTGTATTTTTCTCCAATGTTATTTGATCTAACAAAGGCAAGTAAAATAATGTATAGAAAGTTTTCATTTGAGTGAATTAATGTGCTTTTTTAAAGTAAGTTATAATAAAAATGTTTGGGAAATAGAAATCTTGAGTTTTCACTACTAGCCATATGATATGTCTGTTTAGGAGTTAATTATGCATTAAAGGTTTTTTTTTGGAAACACAATTGAGACTGTTGATTATCTTTCACAGACTAATTGAATAAAGTTACAGTGAAGATGATAACAGGTGGAGAGGAAGAACCTGCTAAATGAGCCTGAGGTATTATTTCCTTTATTAAATTTAGTATGCAGAAACTGTGGTAACTGTTGAATTTGTTTTATATTAGAAGGTGCTCAGATAGCCTACTGTGCAGAATCTTTTGCCAAAGAGTGTCAAGTTTCTATTTAAATATATGATTGAGAGCAGGTCTGTATTAAAAAATTATAATGATTAAAAATGATTACCTATGTTACTTATAACAAATACCTATTCTGTCAGAAATATCCACATAGTAGAAGAATTACTGCTTTGGCCTAAATCATTACTATTATTGTTGATTTTCTCTGTTAGTTAAAAACTGATTATTTCTATTAATAAAATTAAATAAGCTATGTTTAATAGGGATACAGATATAAATTCAAAGCTAGATTTCCCTCAGTAAAGGAACAGATAAAATTTAATCCAAACAGTTGTAAGATTCTTATGTGATATTTAAGAACAGACTCAAAAGAAGAAATCTATCATTCCATTAGACAATCACCAATAGAAATGTGTATGAATCTCTTATCACAACCCAACACACATGGGATAGTCAGAGGAGAAAAGACTTGCATCAGATAAGAGGAATCAATCTTTGGCCCACCAGAAATTGACAAATAACATCTTAGGAAAGAATAATGAGACAAGCAACTATACCAATGTTAAAAATGCACCCAAATCCCATAAGTAATGTACTTTTGGTATTAGATCAGATCTATTATTTCACTATTACAGGGAATCCCTGGAGAGGATATTTCCTTCACCAACTTAAATTAGTACCTGAGTTGCAATTTAAAATCTGATAGAATTGCCGATAAAACAGAGATGTTACATTACTTCTCCAGAGTTGTGTAAACAATATTTGGCACATGTGATTCTTTAATACCTCTTTAAGACTCCAAGACTGGGTCTAGACACTAACCCACATACACTCTTATGTCTTTTAAAGATGACTGTGATTCAAAATAGGGAGTGTGAAACTGACCATCTCATTTACCATTTATTTGGGTCTTCTTTCACATGCACCCTACCTATAACCACATTATCAACTGATTTAATTTGATTCAATGGTGAAAATATGTCTCAGCATAAAGTAGTTCCCAGCTGAATAGTTTAGCAGAAAGGAAGTAAAATCAGCAACTCTTTGGCAAGAAACTGTGGTGTCAGGGAGTCCCAAAGCTAGTGGAAGTGAGGGGAAAGACCATTTACAAAGTAGCTGACAGATTGTGCAGGGCTTTTCTTCTCTGTTTACACTTTGTTTTGAAAAAAAAGTTAGTTATGTGGGAAATAAATTTGACCCATTGGATTTTTAAGAAAAAACACAACTTCACCCTTGGGATCAGGTACCAGCTAGGAGACTGGGTCCTGGTCAGGGCTTGGAAGGAGGAGAAGCTTAGTCTCATTTGGGGGAGGACCATTTTCAGGTCCTGTTAGCCTCTGATATAGCCATCTGGACCCAAGAGAGAAGCTGTACTTACCATACCAGAGTGAAGGGATCTGTTGAAACTCCCACGACATGGACAATTGAATCAGCTGAATCTGAGAACCTGAAACTGCACCTCCAATGCAGCCTCTGATTTCCCACTGGGTGATTACATGAGCCCTGAATCATTCCCTTCTGAAAACTTTGATTGTTATGAGCATATTGATTTTATTGCTACTTATAAATGTCTTTGTTTTGGAGGTTTTTACATGTGTTTCTGTACCTGTATACTATACTTTTACTTGTAACCATAGTGTGACACCATAGGGATTGCCCTAGGTATTTCTCTTAAAGGTTTTGTAATTTTTGCAACCTTCCATTCCTTGGGTACTTACAGATAGCAATTGTTGAGCAACATTTTCTAGGGATTGTGTAATGGCAGAGTGGCAGAGAGATTCCCTTGTTCCATTACATGTATGCAGGATAAATGCCTCCTATTTGAGCCATATATACTACATTGCTTAATATCTGTTATTTACAATCGATTTCTTATTCTGAATGTTAAAGTAAGGGTTATCCCAAACAGGTTGCAACACATCTGGAAGAGAAGAATGGATCCCAAGGTAAAATAAGAATCTTTGAAGTAAGTGTGTAGTGTGATAGTGTAGAAGGAAGTGATAAACTGGTAAATGAATTATATCAACAATGGTGTGAGAAGTCTTCAGATGGTATGAAAGTAAGGGGGATACTGAGTGGGGTACACCCTCTGGACCCTCTAGGAAGACTCCTCAGAATGAGAAGGGAGAGAATCTATCTGGAAACCAGAGGTAGATTTTTTAATGCTGGACAGGTCTGAGTCCTGGGTTTACACAACTTAACACCCTTCCCCCAGCCCCTTCTGTTGCTGTCATTAGCATTATGGCCCTTTCAGAAGTTTTTGATCTCGACTCTTGTTTGTGGCCTTTTTCCCCTCCTTTACTTTGGTATTTACTAAATAAGGCCATGGGTGTTACCTTCGTTTCCTGTCCCACCTCCCTACCAATAGGAGATTTAACCATTGGGTTAAATTTCACACCAAGACTGAGAGCCCACCTCCTGGCTAATGGGAGAAGGAAAAGCTAGGGGGAGGGGGCTTGACCACCTTCTGGTAAAAATTCTTGTTCTGTCTTTTGTAATATGCCTCCTCTCCTTGATCCCCACCATGAAGAGGACTGCCCTCTTCCTGCAGGGGAAGAGAATAAAACTTCCTGTTATTTTCTCAAAAAAAGAAGAAAAAAAGAAAAAGCACAACTTGGCAGGGTCTACTGCACCAGGCTGGGAGTGGAGCACAGTCAAGTGTGGTTTGTACCGCCATAGATGGAGATGGAACAGGAATTGAATCACTGGCAGCTGTAGAGGTTTCTAGACCTTTTGACCCACAAACACCGAAGGTCACAGTCCTGGGGTGAGGAGGAGTGCTGGTGTGGTGGAGCTTGCGGTGCACTTGAGATGGAGTCATCATCACAATTCCAAGGCAGAAAAGAGTGCTTGTGGTCACTTGCAGATAAGAGGACAGGCCAGGAGAGGAGTAAACATTTCTCCTTTGATCATACCACCTTGGAAGAATGAAAAATGTGTAAGCCCCTAGAAGTATCTCTGAAAACAGCTATACAAACCCCCTGAAACTTGTTATAATACACCAAACTCATCCCCTGTGCCTACTGGAAGCAGAGTCCTACCCTGACAAAAAGTTTAAAAGGCAAATATTTGGCTGGGGAAATGAGTGAACAGTGTAAAAAAACTTCAGAGTATAGAATCTTACTTTGGTGACAAACAGTATCAAAATATGCAACCAGAATAAGACCAAAAAGTCAAAGCTCCTACATCAAAAGCCTCCCATAAAAGTATGATTTAATTGCATGGTATGACAGAGCTCAAAAAGGATTTTGAATTTCAAGTAAGAGAAGCAAAGGAAAAATCAGAAGAGATATGAGAGGGATGGAAGAAATCTTGAAAAATGAGTCACCAGCTTGCTAAAGGAGACCCAAAGAAGTAAGAAAATAGTACGTTACAATGGATTAACCTGAATGGCAAAATAGTTTGTTCCAAAAAACCAATGAGGAGAAGAATGCCTTAAAAAGCAGAATTGACAAAATGGAAAAGAAGGCCCAAAAACTCACTGAAGAAAAAAATTCCTTCAAAATTAGAATGGAGCAAAATGGATTCTAATGACTTTATGAGAAACTGAGATATTATAAAATGTAACCAAAAGAATGATTAAAAATAGAAAACAATGTGAAATATATCACTGGAAAAAGCCATTAACCTGGAAATTAGATTCAGGTGTGTAAAGGCACACACAAGCAGCTTTACATAAGAATGCTACTGTGAATAGCTTTCAAGCTTTTGTTTACATAGTGTAGTGAACACTCTTTTTAATAACAAATCAGATCAAAATGTTCACTAATTTACCAATCAAGGTACAGCATTCACAATGTCACAACTTATTACTAAAATGGCCACATAGTTTTCAACAAAGAACATTTGTTTAATCACTCAGTCATTTAGTAACTCCATCATTCAATCATCATTATGAGGCTGGCCTCCTGAAGGGACACAAAATACAAAATACAAAGTATTCTACCCCTGGGTAGCACATTTATTTAGTCAGTCACAGAATACTTAATTCAATCACAAAGCACAATCACAAATAAAGTACAATCCCATCAGTCACTACTCAACAGAAAAGAACACAATTCAGTAGGCATGGCTTGCAGCTGTCTGACCATTTCTTCCATATCTAGTTAGTTACCTGAGAAGGAATCACCAACACCAAAGCTCAGTGGTTGCCTGGGATCTCATCTGGCCAAATGAACAATTCTTCCCAAGGTGAGCTCCAAAGGAAAACTTCACATCAGGGTCAGTCACTACTTCATATTCACAGAGAGGTCTTGTCATCTTGACTTGGGGCAGGCTTTCAGCTTTCATGGTTTCTCTTCCATGGTCCAATCCCCTAACCGAATTCACCAAACTATCACCTGTGTTCAAAGGTAGACAGCTCCCAGTTCCTTTTCCAGCTGTTCCACTGTTCCACACTGAAGTTGACCATGTCTAGTCCACCTTAAACCCTTCACAGTCTCTCTTCCTGGGAAGTCAAGGCTTAACAAAGTGACAGACAAAGTACCAACACTACAATCATTCTTCCTTTGGCAGCTCCAAATGGCCCTCAACAGTCTTCAGCAGCTCCAGCTGCCTGTCAGAAGTCCTCAAAAGGCTGCCTGGCCTTTAGAAGTCTCCAATAGCTTGGCTGGCCCTTAGAAGAAGCTCTGCCACTGAAAGTTCCACGGAAATTCTGACTTTCCCAGATGGCATTTTTCCTCATATACATCATTACTCCTTCTTATTCAGTCCCTTCCTGTCACATCAGCAACAGGGGTTTCCTGTTCAGCCCCTTCCTGTTATGTAGGCCACATTGGTTCATACCTTCTGTTTCTTTAACAGAGGTTTAATTTGAGTACCTGTCTACTTAGCAATATAAAAGGATTTTCAAATTTCATTACCATTACAATAAGAGAGAATTTTAAAATTATTGCACTCCCAGAAGGCCATTATTAAAAAAAAAAGTTGCGTGGATATCTTCTTCGGAGAAATTATCAAGAAAAACTACTCTGATATTCCAGAAACAAAGGTAAAATAGAAATGGAAAGAATGAACCAATCACCTCTGGAAAGAGATCCCAAAGGAAAATTGCTAGCAATATTATAGTGAAATTCCAGAATTCTGAGATCAAGGATAAAATATTGTAAGCAGTCAAAAAGAAACAATTCAAATATTGAGGAAACACAATCAGACCAGATCTGAATGGAAAATTTGACTTTCAAACACAAGAATCATGAGATTTATGCAAAGGTAAACAAGAAAGATAAATTGTAAGGGACTTCTTAAAGTTTAACTGGTTATAATCCTACATGGAAAGATAAGTGTAACTTATGAGACCTTTCTAAGTATTCAGGTAGTTGGAGGGAATAATATATACATGTATGCATACACAAGTTTATGCATGCATTCATATGCATACACATGTGTGCATATACATGCATCCATGTACATACTACATGCATAGATGATACAGAGGGAGAGAGAGAAAGAGAGAGAGAGAGAGAGAGAGAGAGAGAGAGAGAGAGAGAGGACACAAGATGAGTTGAATTTGAAGGGATAATACCTAAAAAAATTATGGGGTGAGAGAAATATATTGGGAGGAGGAAGGGAGAGGTAGAATGGTATAAATTGTATCCCATAAAAGAGGCAAGAAAAAGTTATTTTACAGTAGAGGGGAAGAAGGGGGAGTTGAAAGAGAATGAGTGAACCTCACTCACTGGATTTGGCTAAAAGAGGGAATAACGTACACAGTCATTTGGGTATCTTACTCTACAGGAAAGTAGAGCAAAGCGCATAAGGGCAGGAATGATAGAAAAGAGGGCAGATTGGGGTAGGCTATAGTCAGAAGTAAACACTTTTGGAAAAGGACAGGGTGTAACAGTAATCAAATTGTTAGATATTTAGGGCTAAGTAGATCAGATACTTAGGGCTAAGTAGATCAAATACTTAGGGCTAAGTAGATCAGATATTTAGGGCTAAGTAGCACCTAGTAACTTAGGGCTAAGTATAGAACTCTGTCCATTGGTGAAAAGATGTAAACTCCCCTGTTGACTTGGGGGAAGGCTATTGGCTGAGACACTCCCCTGTTGACTTGGGAGAAGGCCAGTGCTTATAAGGAAGAATTTTAGAGAGACAAGACAGATTTTGGATTTGGCTCATCAGTGGAGCTGACTGAAGACATGAACACGATAGGACTTTGTTTGTTTGTTTGTGGCCTGCCTGATCCTTGAGTTCCAAGAAAGAGAAGTCCTGAAGGATTTGAGGTGTGCTGAGCCCTGTGAACTTCAGTGTGTGCCAGGGATTGCCCTGAGGACTGGACAAAGACCTGGGAGCTGTTCATCTCTGAGGACTGGAGGAGAACCTGTGAGCTTTCTGCTCCTGACTCTAGGTGATTGACAGACTCAGGAGGGAGCTGGGACCAGGGAAGAGGATCCAGGGAATCAGAGAAACTACCCAGAGTCAAAATGAAGAAAAGGCCTCCCCTTGGACTAAACTGAGGTTTGTTGGAAATCAAGGGGTGGAAAGATTTTGTAGTTTTCTAAGAACTTTATTTGGAAACTAAAGTAAATGGTTGCCTCATGAGTGGAAGATCAGTATATTGTGAATTGTTGATTGAATCAACTCCCTCTTAGGGAAATTAGGTGATTCCTTTTGTTAATTGATTGATTCGATCTTTAACTTGGTTGAATCTTTAAATGTGAAGCTGGTTGCCCCCTTAGGGAAAAAAGTGATTCTTCTCTTGTTCTTTGTTACTTTCTGTAATAAGACATAATATTGAGGCTTTCCTTGTTCTAAATACTGTGAGTATATAATATTGCGAATTGTTGATACTGTGAACCTTGTACTGTATCTTGATTTGTAATGGAATAAACAGAGTGTTCACTACTACTGTGTAATCTGTTCACAATTGCATTCTTTTAGGAATCTACTGTCTATTGGCTTCACACAGGGTCAAAGCAGAGAATTGAATAAATGGAAGAGAAGGATAGGATGGACAGAAATATAGTTAGCCTTTCACAATATGACTATTATGGAAGTGTTTTGAATTGCTTGTTTTCTCAATGAGGGTGCATGGGGAGGGAAGAAGGGCAAGAATTTGGAACTGAGGGTTTTTAAAAATGAACATTAAAAATTGCTTTTACATGTCACTGGGGTAGAGGCAATGTATGTATAGGCAATGTGGTATATTATGTATAGGCAATAGGGTATAGAAATCTATCTTGCCCTGCTAGAAAGTAAGGGAAAAGATGAGGGGATGATGAAGGGGGGGCAGACTAGGGGAAGGGGGGTAATTAGAATGCAAGTCATTTTGGGTTGGTTGGGAGGTGAAAGATGGGGAGTAAATTTGGAACTCAACATCTTGTGGAAATGACTGTTGAAGACTAAAATAAATTAATTAAAAATAAACTCTAAGGCTGGGGACTGATCAAAGGTCACCCCTTGCTAAAGAAAACATACTGCCAAGATGGAGGCCTCAATATTTGAAATAGACATAACAAGGAAAATGTAAAGTTTAAAATTTGTAGTTGGGAAAAATATGGTAAAATGAGGAGGCTTCTATAACAAAAGAAGTGTACATATCAGTGACAGAAGTAAAAAAAAATATTTATGATTCAGAAATTAGGAAATATCTTGCTATTTATGAATCAAAATATAGTATTTTTTATTACATTGATGACAAATTCACAATAAGTCAAAATTATTATAGAACTAATTATTTAATATCATATCTCTTCAATTATTTGTTAAAATATGAGACATACTACTTGTTTTCCTCTTATTCTATTGTCAATACAAACTTTTAAAATCATTTTCCCTAAAATTAAAGAGATATTTTTAAAGTATGGATTCCAAGTATTGTGATTTTATTCAGAATTAAATTATCTCTGATAATTTTTTTTCTCCTTTCTGGCCTATGGGGATACTTGCACTTTTAGGGCTATAGCCAACTGTTTAGTTGTGTCTGATTCTGTTACCCAATTTTAGCTGTTCTTGGCAAAGATAATGGAATGATTTGCCAACTCCTCCAGCTCATTTGGTAGATGAAGAAACTAAGGCAAACAACTTTAAATGACTTGTCAAGGGTGACCCAGCTAGTAAATATCTGAGGTCAGATTTGAATTCAGGTCTTCCTGACTCCAAATCTGACATGCTATCCACTGTGCCACCAAGTTGTATATTACTGGTTATAATTTCTACCTAGTCATGTGGTATTTTGATTATTCTGATGATTTCCCTGATTGTTTCCTTTCCTGACTTTGGGAGAGGGTGCGGGAGTTGCAAGTAATTCATTGTTGAAACCCTGGGCAAATTACTTTATAATTAGAAATGATAGGCTCTCACAATTGGAGAGAAGGTCAGAGTCAGAACTGGAACTAGCATGGTGTATTCAGGTTTTTATGTAGCTTCATTAAGTGAGGCATAGATTGTAGGAATAAGGAAGTAGTAGAGTGGTCAGATCATATTTAGAGTATTTTGAATAGTCATCAAAGGCAAAATTTATATATTAATTTGTGTGTTGAAGATGGTCAAAATTGGACTAACATGCAGTTAAGGGCACTGAGTCCATATGATGGAAGATCTGGAGAAAGAATTTGGAATGTTTAGCTTGGAGAGAGTACTCAGGCATAGCATGATACTTTCAATAAAGTGAAGGGCTATCATAATGAAAGATAGAGTTTTGTTGGACCAGTTTTAATAGCCTCCAAAGGGAGCTAAGATTACAAAAGAGAAAAAAAAATCCAGGCAGTTACCTGAACTCTCCTCAGTTTCCATTGAAACAACAGTAAATCAAGCCTTTGAACAAATTCTAGAGCAATGAAACACAAAAAAGAATGAAGTGAAACAATTTTCCAGTCCAAGATAACTGAGAAGGACTGCAGGTAAGGCCTCTCTCACTTGGATAAAAGGGAAGCCTGGCCCAGCATAGTTTGTGTACAGACAAGACAACACAGGGCATTAGCCACAGCACAACTCAATAACCAAGGCACCACAGTCTTGAATCAGCAGGCTAAAGGCACAGCAGGCAGCTTGTGAAACCTCTAGTCCCACACCAGCAGGCCAACTGCAACTCCTGCAACCCCTGACAGAACAGGCACATGTGGCCTCCAGTGTAAGAAGCTTAGGACAGTGACACCTGCAGCCCAGAAGCAGAAATCAAATTTAAAAGCTATGAAGGAGGCTGGAAAAATGAGCAAAAAAAAGAGCCCTGACCATAAAAATCTACTTTGTTGACAGGGAAAATGAAACCACAAACTCAAAAGTGGACAACAACATCAAAATGCTTGCACACAAAACCTCAAAGAGTTATATGATTTGGTCTCAGACAAAAATATTCCTTTTGGAAGATCTCAAAAAGAGACCAAAATCAAGGAAGAGAGGCAGAAGAAATAATGGGACAAGAAGTGAGAGTGATGCAAAAGAATCATGGTAAAAAAGTCAACAGCTTGGAAAAAGAAAGCAACTTTTATTTTTTTTTAAATAAATTTATTTATTTATTTTTAGTTGTCAATATTTACTTCCATAAGTTTTAAATTTTCTCTTCCTCTCTCCCCAAAATGGCATGCAATCCTACATAGGCTCTACATATACATTCTTATTAAACATATTTTCACATTACTCATGTTATACAGAAGAATTAGAAGGAAGGGGAGGAGCTAAGTGAGAGAAAAACAAAACAAAAAAGAGCTAATAGAATGCTTCAATATGCATTCAATCTCCATATTTCCTATCCTGGATGTGGATGGAATTTTCCTTCATGAGTCTTTTGGAGTGGTCTTAGAACCTCACATTGCTAAGAAGGGTTAAGTCCATAAAGGCCAGTCATTGCACAATGTAGTTGTCACTATGTACAATGTTCTCCTGGTTCTGCTCACTTCACTCATTCGCACAGTTCATAATAAGTCTTTCCAGATTTTTCTGAAGTTTTTCTAAGAAAACAATTTCTTAAAAAGTAATATTCACCTAATGGAAAAGGAGGTACAAAAAATCCAATGAAGAAAACAATTCCTTAAAAAGTAGAATTGGTCAAATGGAAAAGTATGTATAAAATCTCACTGAAAAATGATACCTTAAAAATTAGAACTGGAAAAGTGGAAGCTAACAACTCTATGAGACATCAAGAATCAATCAAATAAAATCAGAAGAATGGAAAAATAGAAGAAAATGTAAAATACCTGATAGGGGGAAAAAAAACCCTGATATAACAGGCACATCTGGCCTCCAATATAAGAAGCTTAGGACAGTGTAGTACAGAAGCAGAAATCAACTTTAAAAGTCATGAAGCAGGCTTAAAAGTTGAGCAAAAACCAAAAAGAACCTTGATCATGAAAACCTGCTTTGTTGACGGGGAAAATGAAACCACAAACTCAAAGGAGAGATAATGTCAGAATAATTGAACTACCTGAAAGCAACGATTAAAAAAAGAGCCTGGAAAGAATCTTTCAAGAAATTATCAAAGAAAACTACATAGCTGTACTTGAACCAGAGGGTAAAATAGATATTGAAGGAATTAACTGATTACCTCCTAAAGGAGATCCCAAAATGAAAGCTCTGAGAAATACAGACAAATTATAGAATTTTCAGGTCAAGGAAACATTACTTCAAGTAGCCAGAAAGAAGAAATTCAAATATCAAAGATTTACAATCAGTATTAAACAGGATTTAGCAGCTTCTACTTTAAAGAATCAGAGGGCTTGTAATATGATATTTTTGAAGGCAAAGGAGGTTGTATTACAACCAAGAATCAACTACCCAGAAAAACTGAGCATAGTTTTTCAGGAGAAAAAAGTGCTTATTCAATGAAATATGGGACTTTCAAACTTTCCTGAAGGAAAACACCAGAACTTAACAGAAAATGTGGTTTTAAATAACAAGACTCAAGAAGTATACAGATATAAAAAGGAAAGAAAAATATTATTCAATAAGGTTCAACTGATTATATGCTTACATGGGAAGATGATATTTCTAATTCTTGAGAACTATTTATATATTAGGGCAATTATAATATACAGAAACAGGGTGTGGGTACAAGTTTACTTTGATGTGATAATATGAAAAATATTAAGGGGTGAAAGAAGTCATACTGTGATAAGAGGGAAGATGGAGGTAAAATACATTGTATTATATCACCTGAAGAGGCACAAAAGGCCTATTACAATAGAGGGAAGGAATTGAGGGTATTGAATGTTGTTTGAAGCTTATTCTCACCAGATTTGACTCAAAGAAGGAATAACATAAACACACAGTTAGGTACAGATGTCTATGTTACCCCATAGGGAAGTAAGAAGTGAAGGGGAAAAGAAAAGGAGTGAAGAGTTGTTTATAGAAAAGAAGGCAGAATGAGGGAGATGGTGGTCAGAAGCAAAACACTGAAGAAGAACAAAAGGTTAAAGGACAAAGAAAATTACAAACAAGGGAAAATAGGATAAAGGGAAATACATAGTAATCATTAACTATGAATGTAAATGGGATGAACTCTCACATAAAATGGAAGTAGATAGCAGAGTGGATTAAAAGTTAGTGTCCCTGATAAAGGTCTCATTCCTCTAATATATACATAACTGAGTCAAATTCAGAAAAATACAAGCCTTTCTCCAACTGATAAGTGGTCAAAGGATATGAACAGATAGTTTTCAGATCAAGAATTAGAAGTTATCTCTAGGCATATAAAGAAATTCTCTAAATCATCATTGATTAAAGAAATGTAAATTAAAACACTTTTGAGGTACCACCTCACAGTTATCATCTTGACTAATAAGACAAAAAGGAAAATGTTAGATGATGGAGGGTATATTGGATAACTGAGACACTAATGCACTGTTGTTGGAGCTATGAATCAAGCAAACCATTCTAGAGAGCCATTTGAAATCATTCTCAAAGGGCTATTAAACTGTGCATACCCTTTTATCCAGCAATACCACTGCTAGATCTGTAATCAAAAGACATAAAAATGGATTTTGTACAAAATATTTGTACAAAAATATTTATAGTATCTGTTTTGTGGTGGCTAAGAATTGGAGATCAACGTTCATCAATTGGGGAATGGCCAAAAATGATGTGGTATATTATATTAATGAAATATTATTGTGCCACATAAAATGACAATCTGAATGATTTTAGAAAAACTCAGAAAGACTGACCTGAATTGATTCATACTGAAGTGACCAGAACCAGAGGAATACTGTATACAATAATAGCAATATTGTTTGATGAAGAACTGCAAATGACCTGCATAGTTTCATCAACACAATTATATAAGAAAATCTCAAAACACTAATGATGAAGCATATTATCTGTTTCCAGAGAAAGAACTCATTTTCTTGGAAAACAGACCAAAGAATTCTATCTTTCACTTTCATTTTCTTCTTTTGTTCAAGTCTTGTAGTACAAAATAACTAATACGGTTTTGTTTTACATAATTACATGTGTATAATTTATATCTGGTTGTTTGCTATCTCTGAGAGGAAGGGGAGTGGGAACAAAATGATATAATTTGTAACAAATCTTAACATAAAATGTTTAAAAAATTGATAAAAGAAATCAGATGACTAACTCAATCGATACAAAAAATATCATCTGTAAGAAAAAAAAGGTCAAGAACATCAAGGAAATTAGTGTAAAATTATAAAGACAGGTAGCCTAGTCATAGCAGATCTAAACTATATTATAAAGCAGCAAGCTTCAAAACTATTTGACAATAGCTAGGAAATACAGTGTTGGATCAGTGGAAAGGATTAAGTACATAAGACACAGAAGTAAATGATTGTAGTAATCTACTATTTGATAAACCCAAAGTTTCTAGCTTTTGGCATGAGAACTATTTGATAAAAACTCCTGCGAAAATTGGAAATTGTATATATCCAATGTGGAAACAGGATATAGACCAACGTCTCACAACATATACCAAGATAAGATAAATATGGTACATGGTTTAGACATGAATGGTGATGTAATAAGCAAATTAGAAGAATAAGAAATATTTTACCTGTCGCACTTAGAGAGAAGGGAAGCATTTTTGACCAAACAAGATACAGAGGGCTTTATGAAATATAAAACAGATAGTTTTAATTATGTTAAATTTAAATACTTTTTGCACAAACAAAACTAATGCAACCAATGTTAGAAGTAAAGCAGAAAGTTGAGAAACTATTTACAGCAATTATTTTTATAGAGATCTCATATCTTAAATATATAGAGAAATGAATCAACTTTATAAGAATACAAGTCATTCTACAATTTATAAATGGCCAAATAACATAAACAGGAAGTTTTCAGATGAAGAAATCAAAGCTGTCTATAGATACATAAAAAATGTTCTAAATCCCTATTGATTAGAGAAATGCAAATTTAAAGAACTGAGGTACCACCCACCTATCACATTAGGTATTATGATAGTAAAGGGAAATTATAAATGTTAGTGGAGTTGTGAACTGATCCAAACATTTTGGAGATCAATTTGGAATTATGCCAAAAGGACAATCAATCTGTGCTTTCCATTTAATCCAGCAATACCACTAATACATCTGTATTCCAAAGACATAACAAAAAAGGACCTACAAATATAAAAATACTTATGGTAACTCTTTGTTTTTTGATGGAGAAGAATTGGAAATTGAAGGTATGGCCATCATCTAGGGAATGACTGAAATAGATGTGGTATATTAATATAATGTAATAGTATTTTTCTATAAGAAATGATAAGCAGACATATTTTCAGAAACCTTCAAAAGTCTTACATGAATTGATGCTAAGTGAAGTGATCAGAACAAGGGGAACAGTATATACAGTAACAGGAACATTGTTCAATAAATCAACTATGACTAATTTAGTTCTCAGCAATACAACAATCTAAGACAATTCCAAAAGACTCAAAATGAAGAAAAGGATATAGTTCCACTTTTTAGTAAGGTGTTATACTACCATTTTAGTAGTAGCAAAACAAGCATGCTTCTGTAGTTTTAGTACAAAGGATGAGGACATAAACAGAGAGTAATTATTGGTCACGAGTAATGATAGTAATTAGCAGTTCCTAACTCTGTGATCCATATATCCAGTTTCTTGACTTCTTGAAGACATATACTCTAAAGATTAAATAAAATGATAGGGTGATTATAATATTCTTCCCCTTCTTTCAGACCTGTGCTTACAGGAAAGAAAATAAATAAGGTACCATTTTCCTCTCTTGATACCAGAGTGGTCACTCAAATAGTAGTCACTTCAATTTCAAAGAGGAAAAGGAGATGGTAAAAAAATTCAGATAGAACCTTTGGTCCAAGAAGTTAATTCTATTTCACAACTAAATAAGATCTTGTATTATTATTTATTTTTGTCTTATTTTCTTCCTTTTGAAAATCTATACTTGTATTCTCTCTATATTAGTAGATGATATATCCTTTACTGTCCCCCTACCCTAGATTAAATGAGGCTTTTGTCCAAAAAGCCTGTGTTAACTCCATATCTGCTTCAAAAATACATTAATTGAATACCCCAGTCGAGAAAGATATAATTTCCCCTGAATGTTAAAAAATACTTTGCCACTTATAGGCTCTTATGCATTATTGCCATTACCTTTAATTGTATAATACTGCATTTTTATGTTGCCTCCTACTTTATTGGAAACCTTGTAATAACAGGGTCATCTATTGCCTAACTTATGTAACATTGTGTTTCCTCCAAACCTTATTACAATAATTTCTATGAAATAGCATCCAAACAAATGATGTTTAAATGATTTAAATAAGGAATGTCTTTTCTCTTTTTATACAATGTTCTGGGAGTTTCTGCATGCATAAATCAATATGTAATAATAGCTACTATTACTCTTATCAAGCACTAAGAATAAATGCTATAGCTCCTGAGAAATTATTGGGAAAAAAATTGATGTCAGTTCAACTCAAATCAACAAATGCTTTATTAAGCACCAGTTACATACAATACACTATTCTAATAGAGAACAACATAAAGATAACATCCATTGTGATCTCTGCCCTCAAGAAGCTTAGGTTTTCACTGAAAATATTAAATAAAGCTAGTTGATTTTCATAAAAATTTACAAATAAACACTCTAGAAAATATCCAACTATTTTAAAATCTACGTTTGCAAATAAAACGAGGATCTACTTAAACAAATTTCACTGACAACTAATTCCCTCACCTTCATTTTGCACACATAACTTTATACATATCTTATTAAAAGTATTGCTAACTGTGACATCTTTTCATTGTGCAGTAAATTTAATTTCAATACAAGAAATGTGCAAATCGTGACTTTGGCTTTCCAAATGACATTGCATGATATTTTGTTTTCAATTATGTTTTCAATTATGAACACAGTTTACCTCCTGAGGTTTCCAGTTAAGATAAAAGGATGTGACACAGCTAGGAATAGCGGACTCATCAAAAATCCTGGTGTGAAGTGGTTTCTACGAATCCCTGCCAGATGGAATTATTTGTAATGATGAATGATCTCAATTTCCGTATAAGTAATTTAAAACTCAGCCTCAGTAGTGACTGTATTTTATATCATATCACAAAGAATTAATTGCATTTGAAAATTATGTTTAAAATATGAAACACTGGGGATTGTAGTTGCCTGCTATTGGAAAAAATAAATGTACAGAAAATAATTAAGCAAAACTAAAACTACTTGGGAATTGAAAGGCAAAGTCAATTTAGTAGAGGATCATCACCATACATGCTATGTTCATATAATATGCTATGATATTTAACGCTCAAATTTCTTCTTTAATTCCTGAATATTTGTAGAAACTCACAGGAAAGTGTACATATTTATATATGCATGCACATATGTATGTATGTATTTATGTTTAAATAACAGATTGTTGTATGTATCAGTGGTTTAAAGGGCTTTCAGCTCATATAGACTCCCTAACCTCACCAGAAGTATGGTAGCTGACTTATACTGCACTCTACGGCAAAACTCCAGGGAAATATCTATAGCAAAGGTTAAGTATGGTGAATGTTTATGTCATACATTTGGGGGTGATGAAGATTCTGCCCAAATGTAAGTTTAAGGATTCCCTATCACAAAAATAGTTGGTGTACAATGATGATATTATTATAAAACAGCTTTGATTTTCTCAAACAAAAAACTACTTATTGATCCAAAGGATTCACAAGCTTTGGGGAAGAAAAGCAGCAAATGGAAAACACTGGAATTTTCACTTGCATCTAGTATACTCACCAGTTCCCACCACCTCCATGAAGGGCAAAGGTAATGACCCTTTGTGGGATACCTGAGATGATATTTCCATTGATCTTGGACCTATACTATCTTAGAAACTCATATTTATTTTCATTAATGGTTAGAAAGGCTTAAATTCAGTGTCCAGGTGTGATATATCTTTGTTCTTTAAACTGCAGCATCATGGCTCTCTTCTGCATGAAACATACTGTTAGGAGACTTTTCTCCTTTTGGAGAGCTTGCTCTTTACTTTTAAGATTAAGAATGTGTGAAGTAAACACTACTTCATCATTTTAAGTTTAATGTGTCTTAGCCAGGGGAGCTAACTTTTGGTATTTGAATTTCCATTAGTCAATCCCATTGGGACTGAGTAGCAGAAAAAATCAGTCTTCCTCATATCTAATGCTAGGTCTGAGGCTGATGTGGAGGAGATTATAATTTATTTATTAAATTCTCAAAAATATATTTATAAAATTATAAATTTAGTAATGGATTGTCCTGAAGTGAATGTTAAAAATAAGTCTATATTAGCTGTTCAGGAGACAACCCAATGATGGGAAAAGTTGGTGGGGATCTATGATAGAAGGATTAGCTCCTTTCATTCCCAAGTTCAGTATTTTCCCTAGTATATCAGTATATAACCTTAAGCTGAATAAAAGGAACATTAGCAAGACAAGAGAAATTCTACAATCACAGAATAATAGAGAAGCCAGAAAACATTGATCTGAGCACAACCATGAAAAAAGATTTATCAGTAACAATGCAAATTGCATAGAAAGGACATAGTTGGGAAGGACACTTATCAAGAGATAACTAAACCACTGATGAAGATGATAACTGGAAAGATGGAGTGAAGTCTATGAATTTAAGTGATAGTGGACACAAAAAACCTATTTTTTTCCAAACCCAATAAGATAGCAAACCTCCCAAATCATATTCAGGAAAAAAACAGGAAAGATAAATTGCATTTATATGATCAACTTCTGATTATCTCTACATGCTTTATTTATACTACAGATTTTCTATGGCGATTTTTAAACTTGCAGATTGACTTTTCTTTCCCATGAAATATGTAGCTATGCAAAATTTTCCCATGATTGATTGGTTTATGGACAGTTAATATATTTTTTTAACCTCAAGACCATGACAGACATTCTAAGATTGGTAAAAAGATTAATGAGTTAAAAAGAGCTCTTTTGTCTCAGGACTAAACCCTCCATAACAATTGTCCTGCATAGGGAGCTGAATGAGTGAGAGGAATGGTTTCTTGACCATCAATCTCTTAGGTGATTTCTCTAGATTTAAATTCAATACTCCACTGAATCTCAAATAGTCCTCTCAGTGTTTGGAGGCCTTTAACTACTTTTGGGTACTTCAAACTCAGCAGCTTTTTAAGAAGTCATAAATAAGGAAATAAAGACACTAAAAAATGCTACAAAAATTCAAACCCCCTGGAAAACACTTTCATCTGGGTATTCCAACAATTTTTTAAGATCTCATTGTTTAGCTGTATTACTTGTCTCCTCTCCATGACCTCCTCTGGGGTTCTCTTGGCAACAATAATGAAGCAGTTCACCATTTCCTTCTCCAGCTTTATATAAATGCTAGTTATTTTTGTAATTGTTATCATTATTACTAAAATTAAAGCCACCAGGGAAGATGAGGTGGCCTCTCTTGAGCTTGAGGATTAGAATAAATGGATCACAGCTGAGATATTTTTCATTTTGTTCTTACTATTTTTATGAATATCGAATTTTGCCTATGTTAAAAATAACATGTATGCTCAAGATAAATTTGGGGTATTGAGTGGGTTTTGGGGGGTTTTGTTTTGGGTTTGGGGACATTGAAGTCTTATGAACAGGGTTGTAGTTTTAAGTCTGCCACTTAACCGCAGCTTGAATGTGGGGAAGACAACCTTTCTGAGTCAAAATATAATATGTATTGAAATACTATCCAGAAATTCTTTCTTAAATGGGGAGAAAAGGTAACCTGCATTATATGCTATAGATGGATGTTAAACTAAGAGGATCAATTAAGAAGATGTATGTAAAATGCAACATAACCAGACATTATGTATAAATTTAAATGTTGTTAGATTCTTGTCTTAGTTTCTGTCAGCCTTTCTTTTTCTCCCCTTAGATGCCCATAATACTCATTCTTTCTTCTGTTCCTGCTTTTATAATATCACATGGGATGACATGCAGCATCCCAGGTTTTCTCCTCTCTATGGTTAGCTAAATTTTTGTGTCATTTATTCTCAGGATTTTTTCCCCCTCTGAGTGTACATACACAAATACGTGGACATATGCACACACACACATACACACACACACACATATCCGAATACACAAATTCTGATAGATGAAAATATATACACCTGTATATTCCTATTCATGTAATATGTGCATGTGCACATCCATTTGCATACACATTAAATACTCATGAATAAATTAACATATATGCATGTGTGTCTATACATTCCCCACATATGTACATTTTTGTGTACGTATGTGTATATGTATATGCATATGTATACATGACAGATGTATGTATATGTGTGGGGTGGGATATTCCACTATGCTATATCACTGGGAGAGTTTTCAAAGGCGTGGAGACTTTCTAATTGTTTCAAAGTTTGTCCTAGTTAACATGTCAATATTTAAGGTTGTAACCTTCTCCAACTTTTCTTGTCTAAGGAGACCATAGTATAATAATTGAGAAAGACATTGTAGTCTGTCAGTGAGTCAAGAAATAGATATTATCTACTATGTCCTAGCACTGTACTAAGAGCTAGGTATATAATGAAAAGTAGAAAAAAAGGCCTTGTTCTGCTCAGTCTAGTGAGAGAGACAGAATGCAAACAAGAATGTAGGAACAAGCTATTTATAAGATAAATTAGAAATAAGCACAATGGGAAGGCACTGGAATTAAAGATAGATTTCTTTTGGAAGGTGGGATTTTAGCTGGAGACCAGGGAAACCAAGGAGGCAGAACATTCTAGATATGGGACACAGTCATGAAAATGCCTAGAAGATGGAACATTTTGTTTGATAAACAGTAAGTAAACCAGAGTATGGGGAATGGGGGGAGGGAGATTCTGAAGAAAGGAGAAGAATGTTTAAGAAGGCAGAAATAGGAAAAAGCCTGTCATGACAGGTTGAAGAAGAGAAAGAGAGAATTTTGAATTTGATCATGGAAGTAATAAGGAGCAACTTGAGTTTATTATACAAAGAAAGTGATATGATCAGATCCATATTGTAGGAAGATTAATTTCATCGATGAGTGGTGGATGGTCTAAAGAAGGGAGAGATTTCAGGACACTAACTGGCAGGCTTTTCCAATAACCTAGGCATAAGATGGTGAGGAACTTCTAAAAGACCATTAAAAGACCATTGTTTCAGATAAGGGAAGAGAGGGAATTCAAGAGATGTTATGAAGGTAAAGCCTAAATATCATCAAGAAATGAACCAGAGTCAGGGCTATAGAGGAGATTTCAGGTAAAATTTAAAAGAAATATGATCTATGTCATTGATTCATAGCAAAATGAAAATCAAAATCCATCATCTTTGGTCAGCACTTTTCCACTTGAGGACTAGGCAATAAAACGAGAAAAATCTTTACCCCCAATTTATTGCATTTATATATTTATCAGTTATGTATTTAAAACATATTTAGTTCCAAATTCTTTACCTCCCTCAAAACACTTCTTTCTTCCTTAAAGAAGTAAACAATTTGCTATCAGTTACACATGTAAAATTATGCAAAATATATTTCTGTATTAGCAATTTTGAAAAAGTAAACAAAGAATAAAAAGAGAAAAAATTCTTGTTTTTAAAAATAAGAATTCATATTGTATTTTGTCAAAGGTCTTTCATGCATCCAATGATATAATCACATTTTGTTGTGGTTGTTTTTGATGTGGTCAATCAGTGGTAATAATTTTCCTAGTACTGATTCAGCCCTGCATTCCTGGAATAAATCCCAGCTGTTCATAGCATATGTTCTTCGTGATATATTGGAGTCATTTCCTCATAACTCTTTTACTTGAAATGTTTCTATTGATATTCATTGAGAACATTGTTCTACAATTTAGTTTCTTTGTTTTTGCTCTTCCTCTGTTAGCTATCAAAAGCATCTTTGAGTAATAAAACATGTTTGGTTGGATTCATCCTCTATTTTGGAAATACTTTATGTAATGTTAGTATTAATTGTTCCTTAAGTATTTGGTAAAATTTATATAGGAATTTTGACACAGGAAGTTTATTGATGACTTGGTCATTTCTGTTTCAAGGACAGAATAAGTTAAGTATTTTATTTCATTTTCTGTTGATTTGGGCAGTTTTTGTTTTCATAAACGATCATTTTACTTTTTTGGTTTCTGGCATATAATTGGGCAAAATAAATCCTAATATTTACTTTAATTTAATTCTCATTGGTGGTGCATTCAGTCTTTGATTTTTGCAATTGGTAATGCAAATTCCTTCTTTTGTAAAAATCAAATTAACCAATGATTCATTTATTTTTTATTTTAATTTATTTTCTTGATTACATCATTCATTTCCACAAGGTTTTGAGTTACAAATTTTCTCCCCTTCTTTCCCCTACCCCCAAGCCCAGAACAGTGATCCCACTGTAAAGGCCCTCCCACAATCTGTTTTCCTTTATGTCCTCCTCCAACACCCCTCTAACTTTCTAGTAGGGCAGGGAGGGTCTCCCTACCACAGTCCCTCCTGTATGACTTATTTCCCAGTTGCATGTAGTTAATAATAATAATTTGTATATACATATATATATACATATACACACACATATATACATATATATGTATGTTTGTGTGTTTGTTTTAACATTTGATTGTATAGCTTTAAATTCTACATTCTTGTGGTTCCTTGTCACCCACTCCCACTGGAAGGAGCAGCAATCCAATACAGGCTGTACATGTGTAATTACGCAGGACATCTCCATGGTGGTTATATTGTGAGAAGCTGATTGCATGTCCCTCCTTCCTATGCCACACCCCCTCTTGTTTTGTTGTCTACCCTGTCCCTGTCCCTTTACTGAGGTGTGTGCTTCCCTCAACCCTCCCCACCCACCCCTCCCTTCCCTCCGTCATCCCGCCTCTCATGCCCATCCCCCCTACTCTGCTGTGTGGCAAGATACTCAGTTTAGAGTTTATGTCATTCCTTCCCTAAGCCAATTTAATGAGAGTAAATGAAAGTAAAGTTGTAAGAGTTTTCCCTTGCCTCTTTTATATGGGATTATTAACCCCATTTTGTCTCTCCCTGTCTCTTCTCATTCAAGTGCCCACTTCAGAATTTCACCTTTTAAAGTATCATCTCTTCTTAATCAAATGATCCTGAACTCTCTATGTACACATATATACCCATGCTCAGATATGTATTCATACACATATATACTCTCCTATATAGACATAAGTGTAAGTATACATATATAAACATTTGTATTCCCTTCACCTATCCTCATACTAAGAAAAGTTTCATAAGTCACTATTATTGTTTTTCCATATTGGCATGTAAATAGTTCAACTTTGATAAGTTCCTTATGATTTCTTTCCCATGTTTACCTTCTCATGCT
>CM053594.1:347935920-347951592 GCA_028646575.1 Pseudocheirus occidentalis
GCATTCTTCCATGTCAACAGGGGAATTCACACATTTTCACCAATGGACAGAGTTCTATATTTGGCCCTAAGTTACTAGGATCTACTTAACCCTAAGTATATGATCTACTTAGCCCTAAGTATCTGATCTACTTAGCCCTAAGTATCCTGTCCACTTAGCCCTAAATATCAAACAAACTGATTACCATTACAGGGAGATGAAGAGATTTCCTGCTAAGAGTTCAATATTCAATCAATTATCAGCTTTCCTGGCTCCATAGTCTATAAGAGGACATACTGTTATATGAAGGCATAAGTCTATCAATGATGCTAAGTTCACCAGAAACAGGTCTTTTTGTTAGATCAGATTCAGGAAGGACATTTGATCATAGTCTGTAGGACCATGGATTCCAATTTACTTAGCAGTTGTCTTATATTTATTATGGAGATATTTATTTTATGTGTTTATAATATGCATACTTGTCTTCCCCTATGGAACATAAGTTCCTTAGGTGAGTGAATGTTTCATTGTTCTGAGGCCTCATATGGGGTTTAATGAATGTCAGTTAATTAATTGGTTATAGTACTCTAACAAAATTTCTTTTTGTCATAGATGAGTAAACTCAATCCCAGAGAGATTAAGTCATAACTAAAGTACCATGGTGATTTGAAGAGGCAGGATTTGAACCCAAGTCCTCAAATTCCAAGTACAGTTCTTTTTTTCCATAGTTTCACACTAAGTTCAATTGGGTCATTGGTGGTTATGTTTATTGACCATACTATTGGTAGAATCATGGCAGAAACATGCTTGTCTCCCAAACTTTCATTTCTGTATACTATAACTGTTCCTCGTGTTTTTTTTTCCCTCAAGACAGAGTCAGAAAAATAAAATCTCCCCATATAGTAATGGAATTTTTAAAGATCCACTACAGTAATATGTGTAGAATTGGGAAATTCAAGACTGAAAAACTTTAACAGAACCATTTAATGACTTATTTTAAGACTGTCAGTAGTTCTATGGAGATCTAATTCTTGCTTGAGTGTTTATTTTTCTCTTTGTGCATATAGATGTGTTTCTGTATACCTACGCACGCTTACAAATAACACAAATGTATTCTAGTATACATACATGCATGCAAATGTCATTCAATTATATATGGCACTGTTGACCTTAGAGTGAAAATATTACTTTTTCTGTTTTGAACTGGCAACATACATGTATGCCTTCTTTGAGATGGGATAGTTCTTCTTAACCTAAAACTAACTTGGTTTTGCTGTATGCTTTCACAAGACTATTCCCTAATTTGTGTCTTAAGACAAAATGACCCATAAAATTTGTTTGAACATGAGTCTTTGCTTCATTTGGTGCTGATTTCCTTGGTATTGGTTTATGCTCAGCAGGCCATAAAGAGAAAGCTAAAAGGAGATGATAGTCATGATATTATTTAAGCAAAGACATTGAGAGCTGTAATTTTTATATCTGCAATGAGTGAATGTGATACCTAGCCATGCCTACTTTTTTTCATAATTGGTGGGATTCTTTTAGGATTTCTTGGTATATTCATTTGTGTAAACAACATTTCTGTAAAAATACTAAATTATTTTTCAGTCGATTTTCTTCTAATTAGGTCTTCTTAATGCTTCTAGTTATATTTTTACAAGAAAGGTAAATTTTAAAGTGAATTAACAGCAAAACACATCAGATTCAACTAATTTTGTTTACTCCCTGTACATATTCAATCCCAAATTTAAATCATACCATTATTAATATTTATGATGAATAAAATGAAATATACTTTTTTCTAATGCTCACATTTGTCTTTCTAGCTGCATTTTCAGAAAAAAAAATAAATGAGGGGCAGAGCCAAGATGGCAGTATAGAAGCAGAAATACTCCACAGCTCCCACATAGCCACCTCAAATACCCATAAAATATGACTCTAAACAAGTGTTAGGGCTCCAGAACTCACAAAATTACAGAAAAACACATCTTCCACAGAAGGCAGCCTGGCAGGTGGGACAGGAAGGGCTCATCAAAGAATGCACAGAGCAGTGCCCAGCCTGGTCTGAAACTGCACCTTGGCCCTGGGGCAGCCAGGGCAAGCTACAGCTGGAGCTTTGAGGAGAATGGATCAGCATCAGCTATGGTGATTTCCAGACTTTGCAAGCCATAAGAAATAAGGACTAAATGCAAGGTTAGTAGAATTTGGCTAAACTTGTAAGAGAAAATCTGGCCAAACTTCCTCTGGTGCAGAGAAGCTGCAAAAGGGGTGGCCCTGCAGCCACCTTCATGTGGCTGCTTCAGAATCTCTCGGCCTGCAGATTTCCGGGGGGGCCAAGTGATCATTCAAAGGATAAGTGCTCTTCCCTTAAGCTGCCTGGATCCAGATCATGGTCTTGGGTGGTGGTACTAAGATGCATTTTCAGTGACCCAAAGCTGGTCAGGGCTGCAGTGGCCTCCTAATAACTCCAGCAGCTGCAGAAACCCCAGCAATTTGGAATCGAGCTCTCCCCTCTGAAAGCAGAGTTCCATAGAGCTAAAAAGTCAAATAATTGAGTGGGAACATGAGCAGGAAAAGGAAGCAAAGCAAGAACAGTAATCCAACTTCAGATTTCTTTTTTGGGGACAAAAAAGGATCAAATCTTGGAACAGGAGGAAGACAATACAGTCAGAATTTCTGCACCAAAAGCTTCCAAGAAAAATGTACACTGGTTACAAGCCATGGAGCAGGTTAAGAAGGATTTTGAAAACCATATAAGAGAAGAGGAAGAAAAATTGGGAGGAGAAATGAAAATGAAGCAAGAAAATGAAAATAAATTCAACAACCTGACTGAAGAAAATAACACCTTAATAAACAGATTAACTCAAATAGGAAAAGAGGCCCAAAAAGCCAATGAGGAGAAGAATAGGATAGGAAAGAGGGACATATAATCAGTCTCTCACACTGTGGAGATGTTCTGTGTAACTGCACATGTACAACCTGTAAGTCTTGTCTTTCCAGTGGGGGTGGGTGCTAAGGGAGGAAGGGAATGAATCTAGAATTGAAAGTTGTATAATTAAATGTTAAATATATGTGTGTAATTATTATCATTATTATTAACTATATGCAACTGGTAATTAAGATACACAGGCATAGTGGTAGGGAGATCCATCTTGCCCTACTGGAAAGTCAGAGGGGTGATGGGAGAGGACATAGGAGAGAGCAGATTGGAGGAGGGCTGCTTTGGGGTGGTGGACAGGGGAAAAAAGGGGGAGAAAATTTGTAACTCAAAATCTCATGGAAAAAAATGATGCAAACAAGAAAATAAATTAATTAATTTAGAGACCAAAAAATAAAAAAGAAATACTTGAAAAAAAAATGTGCCCAAGCAATAGTACATCTGTTAATCTGTTGAATTAAACTTTTTCCTGGAGAAACTGAATGTCAATGGATGATTTCTATGTAATTTTTCTGTAGCTGCAGAATAGTGGTGTAATGTTAATGAAATTGGAAGATTTTCCATGCCCCTTTCTATTGGCACCTAGTAGACACTTAGCTCCTTACTTCAAGTTAACTCCTTGGGAGTAGTTAACACTTTAACAGGAAGGGGCAGAATAGAGAGGAGCTTCAGGACAGTCAGATTTTCTCTCAGTTACCATCTGGAGACTGCACCTTTTGCTGAGATCCTCCTTTTGCAGCTTCTACCAAGAACTTCCTGGAACCAGGCTGAGGAACTATCATGAGTCTGAGAGGGATCCCTGCTTGAGCGAGCCTGTTCTATTCATGAAGGCTTGGGAATATGGGTGTTCACTGCATTAACCATGTGTATCAACTTCGTGACCACTAATGACTTTGGCTTTCTGGTTCTGGGACTTGTCGTTCTAGTTCTGGGACTCAGAGTTCTGGTTTCTGAATAAAGCCTTCCATGTGGAGACTTTGCTACATTTTGTGATTCACAACTATACCAGCATATTCATAACCAACATGGGTGTTGTGAATATAGCATTATTGATACAAGTGGTCACTTGTGCTTTTAACATTACTTCTGAGGAAACAGAACATATTGCTCCTTATAACATGAATATCTAAACCTACATCACCCATGTATTTCAAAATTTACACATTCTTTTAAATTATCTACCTTTAACAAATAGGTTTTCCTTCCATTGCTATCAGTGGGACCTTTTTGAAATGTAAAATAAAACAAAACAACATCTAATCCATAGAACTCAAATAAATGAAAGTATGTATGAAAATTGAGTCAAGTACTGAATATTCTTGTTGAGAAATGTCTGATTACCTTTTAAGAAAAATTAAAGCACTTCCCTACAGGGAAAAATTAAACCAATATGACAAAAAATAAATAAATGTGTGAGCATTTAAAGACAACTTGGCATTGTGAAGAATGTGGAGGTCTGGCTGTAAACTCTTTCCTAAATCAATTAAAACTTAAACAAAAATCATACCACGAAGCCTCTTTTTGAGACTCAAAGAAAGCTGTCCAGAGGTGGTCATATTCATAAGCAAATGTCATTCTGGATACTATCCCAGGGAAATAAAAATAACATCTTTCTCAAAATTGTCAGAAGGACTTTTTAATGAATTATAGTTTTAATAAGCACTTTTCCCTCAGTTTAGAATTTCACAGAAAAAGTACTTTTCCCACTGTATTTATATGGACAAAATTAAGTCACAAAAGGGAGAAAAAATAAAATTTATCAAAATTCTTTTGTGTGTCGATTGAAAGCATATCCTAAATAGGAGCTTTAGTACCTCTTCACCAGAGTATGAGTTTATAGCCAGAAAGAAATTCCTGGGTCAGTCAACAAAAAAAGAGGAGGAGAGGGGAAATGATAGAAAGAGAAGAGGCAGAGAGACAGAGAGAGAAACAGACAGACAGACAGACAGACATAGACAGAGAGACAGAGAGAGACAAAGACAGAGAGAGAGAGAGAGAGAGAGAGAGAGAGAGAGAGAGAGAAAGAGAGGCAGACAGAAAGACAGAAAGACAGAGAGACAGAGACAGAGACAGAGACAGACTCCTTCCATACTGAGACTTGGAGAGTTGTCTTATAACTGTGCATTTTGGAGAAGAGTACAGTTTATCAGTGTTATTTCTTAGTCAGTTAAATTTGGACAGAAGAGAGCTTAATCTATTTTTTTGCCATGAAAACAGACAGTACCATGAGAACTTAAGAATCAGAAATCAAATTCATGCTGGTTGTAGAGACTTTTAAAAAAATTCTCTGACTCCCTGAAGCCTTGTACTACACAGAGTTGCTTGTGTATCCTTTAGTTTCAGTATAAATGAGCTACTGAAATAGAGAAGTTGAAGACATATCTTGGGAGCATCTAAGAAGTGATTAGCTTAGTCATAGAATAAGTAGATACCCATGTATGAATGACACTTTCATACTAATATTGTTCCTCCATTCCTTCCAGAGAGTGAGCCAATGAGACTATTTTATCTAGTATTTTATTGACACAGATGATAAAAATTGGGTTATATGGAATACATTATCAAATCTGATCCTAATATATATGCTATAATTACATGAGTTTAAATAATATTTTGATAATTCGTTCATTCAAAAGATGTCTTATTAAACATCTACAATGTGTTGGATTAGGTTAAATAGAGTATTCTAAGATAAAGGAGAAGGTGCATAGTCTCAATAAAATTTTAATTCATCTTCTTAGGAAGAATACAAACTTAAAAATGAGTTTACATACCTGGACAATCGGAAATCAACAAACTCTAGCTATTGGAATTATGAAGTTCATAATCTTTAAATAAAGCAAAACAAAAGCTTGTCAGAGTTTTTATTAAGAATATAAATGTCTCTTCATTTTTCCTTCTGTTTAGGCCTTACACTACTCACAAAGGAGATAAGATATTGTCTTTTAGTATTAGGTAGTGAATTCTTTGATTAGAGACTAGTAAAGAAAACCAGATTGAGGTTGGATAGTTAGCTCTTTAGAAATTTTTTGAATGCAGAAGCTTGGTTTCATTTGAAAAAAAAATCTCTAAATGTTTTCTAAAAGTCAAAATTTCTAAGGACAACTGGAGATGAAAAATGATGTACAAATAAGTGTTTCTTACAAAAATAACAATTATGTAGTGCTGCTGTATGAGGCAATTTACATGCGTTTGGACATACACACATTTATATATGTCTTACTGGTAAGTATATGTGTATATTGAGTATATATTTACATGGATAAATCTATATACCTATGTCTTTCTGCATGCACTCACACGCACGCACATCTTATTTAATAGAAAAAAAGCTATATTGGGGAAAATATATTTTTAAGTCCTGATCCATTTCAACTAAAAAAGTATGATTTGATTTCAGAAAATGATTGTATTTTCTAGGAAACACCATAAAAAACTTTCATTTGTAACATTATTAAATCATCTTGGGGATCGTGTTGTGAAATATACCTGGAATAGCTAACTTATTCTTGAAAGTAAGTCTATATCCTTTGACTTCTGGAATATTATATTAAAGGTTTTCTGCTCCCTAATATTGGTGGCTGCTAAATCATGTGTGATCCTCTGTGTGGGTCTTTGGAACTTAAATTCTTTCTTTCTGAATACTTGCATTATTTTAGTTTCTTTTGACCTGAAGCTCTGGATTGCAGCTATAATATTCATGAAAGTGTTCATCATTTAGATGTCTTCAGGAGGTGGTGAATGGATCCTTTCTGTTTTAACTTTGACCTGTGGTTCTAATAGATTTGGGCAGATGTTGCTGTTGTTTTAAAGATTGTTTGAAATATGTCTAGACCATTTTCCATCATGACATTCAGATAAATGATTCTTTTTTTCTTCCTTGATCTGTTTTCCAGGTTAGTTAATTTTGCTATGATATACTTTATACTTTCTTATATTCTTTTTTTTCAGACTTTTAACTTGATTTTACTATGTCTTATTTCCTCATGGAAATTAATTTTGTCTATTTGGGATATTCTAATTTTCAGTGAGTTTGTTGCTTGGACAATTTTTCCACCTCTTGGGCCAAGCTCTTAAAGTCCTTTTCTAATTCTTTCTCCCATAGAACACATTTCTTTACTATTTTTTTTCTCAAGTGCTCTCATTCCATTAAAAAATAAACATTTCAAACTTAAAAATAAATCTGTTTTGTATTTTCAAAAACACTTGTGCCCAAGCTATATTCTAGGTCCACAATCTTCTTATGTGTCTGTGTCTTGAGAATCCCATTCACTATAATAGCTCATTATGGTAGAATACCTTTTTGGTTTGCCCATTCTTTCAGTTTACTTACTGACTTTGGATTTGATATTAGGGTTGGCCTCTGCCTTACCTCTGGAAGGAAGAACTGGAGGATTGAACTGTTGCTGCTTTTTTCAAGTATAAAGGATTATGTTATTCAAAGATCTCAGGGCTCTCAGTCCTTCCCAAGAAGTCTAATTCAGGGCAATGTCTGATTGCCCCCTCCCCCCAAACACACATGCACGCACACACACACACAGACACAGACACACACACACACACACACACACACACACACACACCCCAAAATCACCACCACTACCACCCACAAGTTTCTAAACTGGGTTTGGGTTTATCCAAGCCTAGACTCCTGATGGACACTACCTCTTTTAGCCAAATGGAAAGCCCTGTTGATTCAAAGTGGCAGAACCATAGTTTTCCTTTTGGTCTGGATTCCTGTCTTGGTTATTCCTCTGCAGGATAAGATAGATGTAGGAACTGAGAGTATTCTGACTCTAGAGTCTGAATCAAACTGCTGCTACTGATTTCTTAAATGAATGTTTTGTATTCACAAAACTGCCCAAGTACTGCCTATACCCTCTTGCACTGGACACCTTCACAGTCTGCCATGAATCTGTGACCAGGAAATGTGTAGTGGTTGACAAATTTGCCAGTTCATACCTGTTTCTGTTTTAGTGGCTGGTGTAGAGATTGGTGGTGGTCCGGGATGAGCCTGGACATCCTTGTGTTAAGATGCTTAGCCTCTTGCTAGAGACTGAAGAGGGTCTGGTAATGTATTTTTAGCCTGTCCCCTGTGTCCAAAAGTCTTCATGTATACATCTCTACTCCTGGATGAACTGGACAAATTATTCATTGTACTTTTTGTTTCTGGAATTCCTCATCATGACTTTTTTTTCTGGAGCATTCTCTGGATAAATTTGAAAGAGGTTGACAAGAGATCACCTCATTGCTTCCTACTACTCTATCTTGGCTCTACCATCTCTGTTTTCAAAGGTCCAGCACAGCATACTATCTGGAAAGATTTTGAGTACAACCCTGCAAAATACTGAACCAGATTCTTTCAGTACCCAAACTTATCCCAGGATAATAGATAATTATATTGTTCAATCATTCAGCTAACTGAGCTCCACAGGATTTCCTTAATTGTGGGGGATTTCACACCATAAATTATCAATTTCTTTCAGATGCCCAGTATAGTTATAATGCATGCAGATACATGCATACTTAACCTTGTATTGGCCCATTTTTGTCTTGCTCAATTCCTGACGAATTAATTCAAGCAGAAAACTTTCTTTGAGGTTACAACAAACAAATGAGCAAATAAACAACAATAACAACAAAAATGGTGATCTACTTAGCAAAGTGCAACACATTTTATGCTTAATAAAGAACTGTTTTTAGTCATAAAGACATGGGGAAATTGCCCAGTTTTAAGGTAAGTGTATATTGTCTATTTTTGCACATTTTTTGTTCTTTTCTTTATAATATAGAATTATAAAATCATTCTGAATTTTAAAATATAATGAAAGGTGAAATGCAACATTTGCTTTTGTGGTGACTTAAAAGATCTCTCTAAATATGTTTGATTTGACTACAAGAAAAAATCTCAGCCAGAGGACAATCCCATTTTCCCTGCTACTGTGGGAATATAACACTGCTGGATTTCTAAAACTTTGGAGTTCTAAACTACAGGAGAGCTAAAACTGATCAAGTGTATACTCTGCTTGTCAATAATATGGCAGACTTCTGGAAGTAGAGTGCCAATTATCTTCCTAAGGAGAATTAAATTGATCCAGATTGGAAATGGACACAATTAACGCTTTTGTTTGGATTTGCGTCCATTAGTGGCTTTTGGACTTCTAGCCATAGATATATTAAAGAAATAAAAGAAGGAAGGAAGGAAGGAAGGAAGGAAGGAAGGAAGGAAGGAAGGAAGGAAGGAAGGAAGGAGGAAAAGAAACACTTACATAGAACCCCTGCATTTTTTTTAAAGTACCACGATGTAACACCCAGTACAAGCAGCCTCCAAGGTTCTGATTACAAATATTGTAAACTCCCCATTTATTCAGCTACAACTTAAGGCAAAACATTTACAGAAAATCAAAATACAGTATTCACCATTTGTGACTTAGTAATTTAGTAAGTCCTGAATTCAGTCATACAGTCTTCTGTCTTCTCATTTGGAGATTACTTTCCAATCATAAAGTACATTAATTTGGTAAGTCACAAAGTACAGACGTCAAAAGTTTTCCACCTCTGGATCACAACTGAATTACAATATCATCAGTCATCATCATGCACCTTCTCAAGGGGGCAATGGTAATTACCAAGGCCATCCACACCTAGGTTACAACTAGGTTACAATATCATCACAGCATTCAATACTCAAGGAGAGGTCTTTTCTTCATCTTGACTTGAGACAAGTTATCAGTGGTTTCTGTTCCTTGGAATACAGGGTTTAATAAAGCCACAATAACATCCATTCACATTGCCAGCGTTCTCATCAACTCATTTTCTGTCTGTGAAATCAACCCAGACCCAACAACAAGATCTGAGGCCTCCATCAACAAATGAATATGACAAAGTAACATCAAAATATACAGACAAAGTACTGGCACCACAGTCATGCCTCCCTAGTAATCAGCAGCTCTGCTGGTCCTGAGGAGTCCTGGGAAGCTCCATCTGGCAGTGCTCTCTCTCTCTCTCTCTCTGTCTCTCTGTCTCTCTGTCTCTCTGTCTGTCTGTCTGTCTGTCTCTCTCTCTCTCTCTCTCTCTCTCTCTCTCTCTCTCTGTCTCTCTACTTCCACAATACTGCTATCAAAAGTTCTTCTGGAGTGTCTCAGCTTGGGATTTTCCCTTTATGTAGCACCAGTTCCTCCCTGTTTGGCCCCCTCTCATGATGTCAGGATGTCCATCTCACTGTGGGATTTTCACAAGCTGTGGGTCTTAACATATAACCCAAAAACCAAGTGCTATGTACCTGTTAGCTTACCAATACAGTGGGATCTTCAAATTCCATTACCATTACACAAGACTAAAGAAAAATATCATGGATCTCCTTTACCACATAAGTAACTGTAATAGGAGATAGGTTTTGGAGGCAGTGTGATTGTGAAGTGGGTCAGGAGACTATAGGGGAAAATATGTCAAAAGTAAATAAAAACAGGTATTAGAAGTTATCTGAGGAGAGTGACTTGAAGCTTGTATTATCTAAGGTTCCAATCATGGCATGGAGGAAGGTCAGTTAGGCCAAGGCCAAAAGCAAGGGAACAGAGTAGGCCCTAAGAGAAATTCAAATACAAACAAGCTGTGACGATGAAATGACGCTGGTTTCAATGAGAGTGCCAACTTTCAGTCCCATTCAAGGACTTTGGAAGTAGGTGAGAACTGACCCCAAGCAGCACCTAAGTAATGGGCCTTAGAAGTATGAAGGAGACCAGGTCTCAGACTCTGCATACAAACAAAATGTTGAGCAGTGGCATCTTGACCTAGCCCCAGTGCTGTAATGTCCTACCACAGGATGATAGAAGGACACCGGACCAGGGCAAAGCCACCCTAAACAGATAGAGCCTGATGCTGGCACTATCCAAGCACTGATACTATATTTTGTAAGCATAAAAATAAAATTCTTAATAGAATTAATTTATAGAATGAGTTATTTTAAATCCTAGATAAACTGAGAAGGAAATAACACACAAGAAAAATTAGGAAAGAATCATCTGGAAGGGTGGGTATAGAGGATAAATTATGCACCAAGATTTCAAGATAGTTAAAAAAACAGGGAAACTATGAAATAAGATATAATGAATAAAACCTGAGAATATGCTTAAGTAACATCTCATGGCTAATAAAGGTAAAACTAGAGATAATGTCTTGGTCTTAATGCTTAAAATGAAGTGTATGAAATCTAGAAAGAGAGGAAAATTTGGAGTTGAGATAAATACACTCCTCCACCACACACACATGGACACACACACACACACAAACACAAACAGGGTTGGTCTTTTTCTCATTACTTATTTATTTACTTTTAGTTTTCAACATTTGCTTTTGGAAGATTTTGAGTTCTAAATTTTCTCCTCTCCTTTCACTTCCCCCTCCCCAAGATGGCATGCAATCTGATATAGGCTATACATGTGTTATCATATTAAACATATTTTCATATTTAGTCATGTTGTGAAAGAAGAATCAAAACAAAAGGGAAAAATAAAAACAGAAGAAAGAGAAGATCATATGCTTCTATCTGCATCCAGGCTCCATAATTCTTTTTCTGGATAGTGATAGCATTTTCCATAATGAATCTTTTGGAATTGTTCTAGATCACTGAATTGCTCAGAAGAGCTAACTAAGTCTGACAAAGTTAGTCATTGTACATTCCTGCTCTTGCTGTATACAATTTCCTTTTGGTTCTGCTCACTTTGCTCAGCCTCAGTTCATGAAAGTCTTCCCAGGTTTTTCTGAAGTCTACCTGCTCACCATTTCTTATGGAACAACAGTATTCAGTTACATTCATATACTACAACTTGTTTGGCCATTCCCCAAACGATGGGCATCCTCTCAATTTCTAATTCTTGTCCACCAGAAAAAGAACTGCTGAAGTATTTTCATACATGTGAGTCCTCTTCCTCTTTTAATGATCTCTTTGTGATACAGACCTACTAGTGATATTGCTGGAACAAAGGTGTACACACTTTTACAACCCTTTGATATAGTTCCAAATTGCACTCCTGAATGGTTGGATCAGTTATGTTTGGAATTTATTGAGCTTGAGATGCCTAAAGGAAAGCTTGTTCAAGTTGTCCAAAAAGCAGTTGGTAACATGAAACTGAAGTTCAGTAGAGATTAGGACTTAATATACTGATTTGTGAATTATCTAAATAAAAATTATAATTTGCCCTAAGGGAGCTGATGACTAAGAAAGATAGTAGAAGAAATGAGGGCCTAAGATAGAATTTGGGAGGAAACTGAAAGTCAATGGGTGTGACCTGGAAGAAAAGCCAATAAAGGTGACTACAAATGAGAAGATAGGTAATAGAAAGTAGTAGTAAGCACTGTGAAAAAAAAGATACCTAGAGATGAGAAGGTATACATATTGAGGTGTTGAGTTATGGAGTTAGAGACTTTATAGAAGGCTGGGATAAAAATTAAGAAAAGCTAACCAAAATTGCCCTTAAGAGATCATTGTTCACTTTGAAAAGGGGGGGGGGAAGTTAAATGACATCTGAAGCCACATTTCAGAGGTTTAGAATCCTTTGTTTGTATTAATAGCTCTCAATCTTTTTTGGAGGGGGTTTGGTTTTAAAATACTGACAGTCAGACATGCATACAAAAACAGAGGAGAGAGACAGAGAGACAGAGACAGAGAGAGACAGACAGAGAGACAGACAGAGAGACAGAGAGACAGAGAGACAGAGACAGAGACGGAGAAACAGAGACAGAGAGAGAGACAGAGAGACAGAGACAGAGATGGAGAGACAGAGACAGAGAGAGAGACAGAGAGAGAAAGGAGAGACAGAAACAGAAAGACAGAGGGAGAGGAGTGAGAGGGGGAGAGACAGACAGACAGACTCAATTGGGTATAGAAAACAGAATTGATGCATACAGGGAATTGTATCAAAATTAGTTATCTCTTGGTAAATAAATTCCTTTTGACCTTGAAACTTAAAACCAAGCATAAATTAGTAAACAATTTTCATGATTTTCAAACATATAGCCCTTATAAGTTGCTGTAAATGGTTTCCATGTATCTATCCCCCTAAGTCTTCCTGACTCAATATTTTCTTTTATCAATAAATAGGTATATTGCAGTTGTGAGTTCAAGTTCATTGATATGACAATGTGCTATACATAAGTTTGAAGTTTTGTTTGATTTCATATTTGTAAATACTAAATAATTTACCATTAAGAACTATAAAATAATGTAATTTTATATCTTCTTCAACCACTATAATCTTTTAATATATAATCATAAGATCACAGATCTAGAGATGGATGTGGCAAAAATACTTTAACTCTAAAACTGAAAGATCACTTGATCCAATCTTCCCGTTTTACAGATGAGAAAATGAGACCTTGAAAGGTCTCATGATTCACCAATGTCACAAAGTTAGTAAGTAAGAGAGGCAGGATTTGAGTCCAGGTTTCCTGACAACTGTTCACTGATCATTCTTGTTGTTGTTTAGGCTTTTTCCCCCCTTTTTTCCTTTGTAGTACATGCCGACAGGTTTTTAGAAATGACCCCAAACTCAGGTGGCATCGTGAAAAGAGCACCAGCCCTGGATTCAGGAAGACCCGAGTCCAAATCCAAACTCAGACACTTAACACTTGCTAGTCGTGTGACCTTGAGTAACTCACTTAACCTGATTTGCCCTGCCTTCCCCCGTCCAAAATGAAAAATAAAAAGAAATAACACCACAGCACACCACATTCTCCATTTTATCTCGGATTTTATGACTAGTATCCTATAGTGTGAAAATAAAAAAGTGTTATATGATAGTCAATATAATTTTATATTTTGGATTTTTGCTTATTTATTTTTCCTTTAGATTTTTTGTGCTTCCTAGCAACTTTAGACATCTCCCAAAGCTCAGCTTTTTGTATTCTTTTCTTTTGCTGCTGCATTTATCACCTCAGAGAGCTTGCTAGCTAGCTAAACATTTTTAAAATAAAGTGCATCGTGGCACATATCAGTATAAGAGATTCCACTATCTTACCATTTTGCTACACTTGGAATTATGGAATCTTTTAAAACTCCTTTTTTTTAACCTGTGCTCCAACCTAGTGTGCAATATGTCACTTCTTTTCTCTTATTTCTCTGTAATATTGTCTTATATTCATTTTATATTCATACCCTTCTGGAAATGTAAAATAGGCCCTTTGCAAACTTCTTTTTCTCTTTTGTCTGGTAATTAACATTAATCAATCAATAATTATTTATTAGCCACCTATTATGTGAACTATACTGTGCAAAAGAATATGAAAACTCTTGTAAGATTTAGGCTATTTATTTAAAAACAAAATGGTTATGTTTATCATAACTGATAAATTCATTTTACATGAAAATTTTTATTTACATAAAAATGAATCTTTTATTCCCATAAAGGTATACACTAGTATTAATTTCTCTGCTGGTGATCAGCTCACATTTGTTTAGGTTTTATATCATTATCAAATCAATCATGTTACTAAATTCTCACAATAATCCTGTGAAATAGATGCAACAGTAATCAGTATCCCTATTTTTCAGAAGAGGATTCAGAGACTTAGTTTAAATGACTTGATTAAAGCCACATAGCTAATAAGTCATGATACTGAGATTACTACCCTGGTCTTCTCTCTTTAAAGCTGTTCCCATTATACGTCATTATCTTCTTCTTTATTTTTAATT
This sequence comes from Pseudocheirus occidentalis, assembly GCA_028646575.1. Taxonomy (NCBI): domain Eukaryota; kingdom Metazoa; phylum Chordata; class Mammalia; order Diprotodontia; family Pseudocheiridae; genus Pseudocheirus; species Pseudocheirus occidentalis. The sequence goes on from CM053594.1 coordinate 347,950,527, forward strand.
TATCATACAACTATAGTGTGAATTATGTATGCAATCAGTTATCTTATTTGATAAATGGGATGCTGTATAATTCAAGAAGTGTGCATTTTATAGATATAGAGAAATGTAGAATATCATTTTGTTAATCAGCAAAAAATGTAATATACAATATGTCTATCATACAACACACTGTTTATTTACTAGCTCAATGATCTCATCAAGTCTTTTTTTTAATCTACTTACTCTTCCCAACTCTCTCCCATCAACTTAATTTGTATGGTTGGGTCGCTAGAATGTATTTGTTTATTCTTCCCTTAGGTCTTTAGGGGAAACCCTAAGTGTTGATTTTCCATTGCTATAGCTCAGAAGCACCTATTATTGTGCTTCTCAGATTGATTATCAGATGATATTAATTAATCCTCTAAAAAGAGTAAGGTATTACTTAGATGTACTTAGTATAGAAAAAGCTATTTTTTATTACTCAACCCTATGCACTCATCCTAAAATTTGAAGGCACACATTTCCACAAATTCATATATGGAGTATAAAGGAAAGTGGTCTCAGTCTAGAGAGAGTTCATACAGTAAAGGTAAAATCATGACTCTTGATTCGTGGAACTCCTTTTTATTCCTTTCCTGGAATGCTCATGAAGTTGTCCTTAGGTAAGACTTAGCTTTCTGCTGGGCTTTTGTAGAGTCATAAATCTGCCTTTCCTCAGTGTATCTAGTTTGTCTTAGGCTCCTGTAATGGTAATTAATTTGTCTGATCAGATGTTAAGTAGATCCTAGTAACCTAGTGTTAAGTATAGAACTCTGTCCATTGGTGAAAAGGTGTGAATTCCCAGAACTGTGTTCATTGGTGAAAAGGTGTGAATTCCCCTGCGACTTGGAAGAATGCTATTGGCTGAGACATTCCCCTGTTTACTTGGGAGAAGGCCAGTAAGAATTTTATATTTTAATTTTAATTTTAATATTAATTTTAATAAGGAAGAATTTTACAGAGACAGGACAGATCTTGGATGTGGTTCCTGAGTGGCTGACTGAAGATATGAACAGGATGGGACTTTGTTTGTTGGTGGCCTGGCTGA
>CM053594.1:347952092-347968896 GCA_028646575.1 Pseudocheirus occidentalis
ACCTGCAGTTACATGAGATGGAACTTAGGTCATTCACTGAAAAATCCACACTGATCAATAAGTCCAGACACCTAATAGGCATGATCTAGTTTTGTATTGATCTTATAAATCTTTCCCTTTTTGTAAATAAATCTTCATGAGTCAGATATGTCATGTTGTTTTTTTTTATCACTGTCTCATCTTTTCTGAGAGTTCAGATAGAAACAGTCCTGGGACAAGTCAACCTTCTGATGTTATGTTCCTTTATATATAAAATTTGACAAACTTCCCCATGTAGAAAAAAATGACTGCTTTTTATAATTAAATAAATGTGTTGGGATATAAGTTCATTTTCTGTATGTTCACTGAAAATATCTTTGGGAGAAGTCCAATAGCATAGACAATGATCAGTGTGACATGTACAGTATTTCAACTTGTTCTCTCTCAAATGGACTTGATTTCTTCTAGTAGGTCTCTTTTTTTTGAAGAATTTCATTTCATATGCTTTTGAGGTTATAAATAAATAGTATCTGACCTTTTTAAAACATTCTTAAATTGTTATGGATCAATGCTTTGTCTCAGTGATTGGATCAGCAATTTTGCTTGTGATGATGCACAAATTCTTGTACAGAGCTTTGGTTGAATTCTCAAGAATAATTTGGGATCTACATTTGTAATATGTAGATCTGTTTATCTGTTTATCAACTGTTTATAAATGATAGCAAGCTTCTGCTATCTATGTAATTCTGACTGTCTTTGGGTTTTTCTAGATATTTAGAAGGTATTAATTTTATAGTCTGTAGTGATATGTTGTATAGTTTCTACTATTTCCTTGTAAAATTTATATTGATCACTTAGTCTGGGCTTCAGCTGGAATTTCTGTTGACAATGAACTAGTCCAGAATTGTTTTCATAAATCTATTCATTTCTATAAACAAATCTACATGACAGCTATTTATTTGGTTGACATTTAATTGTAGACCTGTAGATGGTTAGTGTATGTGAATGCCAACTTTGGAGGACCCTTTAATTCCCCTTCAGGTTCTCAGCCTTTTCAGAGGCTTCATTTGATGTCTATGGAACCCAAACTTATGAAGACTAAACCACTTTCAATTATGTTCAACAAATTCAGTGGCATATACCTATCATCAACCTTTGTTCAGCAGAGTGAGTGCTGTTTATTCTCAGGAGTATTTCCATAACTTTTTAACTTGTTTATCATAGCTCAGAGAAGTCTGTCAATATTATCCCTCTTTTTTGATGAGATTTTTAAACTTTCCATAATTGTCCTAGGATAGTAGGCCTTCTATAGTTGATGTTGAAAGATGTTTTTTTTAAAAATAGATACTTTCCAAATGTTAAACGTTGCCATTTTAAATACACTTATTAAGGTAGGCATTGCATAGATTTCAATTTCATTAAATATATTTTTCCCATTGAGCCTTAATTTCAGGATGCCAATGAGTCTTCTGATTAAAAATGCCAGTGTAAAGAAAACAGCGCCAAATGAACAGAATCAAGGGAAAATATAAAATGCCTATGAAAACAACTTTAAGAGATTTAAGATTCTTAATCAATTCAATGACCAAACATGAATTTAGAAGACCGATACTGAAACGTGCCTCCCATTGCTTGATAGAAAGGAGATGGACTATAGTTTCAAAATGAGACGTACATATATTATCAGATATGCTTTAACATATTCATTTGGATGGACTATATAAGAGAAGGTTTCTGTGAGGATCAAGGTTGGTGAGAACGGGTGGTAAAGGTGATACAGAAATGAAAAAAGGAAATAAAATGGAAGTGTCATTGAAATATTAGAAAAAAATACACAGAAGAGAGCAGAAGGAAATTCAAAAGGAATCACAGTAGGAGGCAGTTGTTTTCCTTTTTGGCTACCATGTTGAATTTAGTATATATTTCTTCAAAAGAACAAATTGTACATAAGAGAAGTACACAATGTCATACAGAATCTTTTTTTTTGTTGTTCTCTGTTGAAACATTCATTTTTTTGCTCCTTGTTAAGATCATGATCTCAATCTCTCTCTCTCCCCTCCTTCTTTCTCTCCACAAACAAAAGAAAAATAGTGCAAAATAAAGACCAAAAGGTACATAGGAGTCATGTTTTAGAGGACCTTAAATGTCAGGCTAAGCAATTAGGAGTTTATACTTTATCATTTAGTCAATGATAGAAACTGAAGGATCTTTTTTTAAAGCAGGGAGTGATATGATTAGACCTGTGCCTCAGGAAGTTCATTTTGGTGGTTGTGAGAAGCAGGGATTTTTACAGAGACAGTGAGGATTTATATTGACCAGAATACAGTACAAAAACAAAATCAAGGAATTGACTACTGATAAATATTCATGATAAAAGCAGAAATGTAAACCATGTGGATAGCGGACAATGATCTTGACACTTCATTATCTTTTCTTCTTGCTAAACTTAATTTGCTTTTAATCAGAAAAGATCTTATGAGCAAAGTGGACTTCATGAAGCCAATACAGGCTTTTTGGGAGATATTTTGGATATTTTAGAGGGAAGAATTCCCATTATGATTCTGAAACCACAAGTTCCCCTGGAGGTTAAACAGAAGCTATAAGAAGTTTTTAAGCATGGGTCAGATGGTGATTGGTGGTATTAAATGGAGCAATTATGCACAATAGCTGGAGGCAATGGTGAGGTCAATAAGTAAATTAAGTGTGCAGGAAACCTGAGTTTCTTTACAGGAAGTGGAGAAGGAGCCAGTATATATGAGGGAAGGGATAAGATCATTATCAGTAAAATAAGCTGGAGGAGTGGAAAAGAATTAGAATACCTGGTGGACATCCCAAACAGGATGTCCTCTACATATTTTAAACTCAGTATGTCCAAAAACTGAATTCATTATCCTCCTCCCCCACAACCACAAAAGAAACAAAGCCAAACAAAACAAAACAAAACCTTTCCCCTTCCGAACTTCCCTATGACTGTTAAGGACAACACCATCCTACCAGTCCCCTAGTGTCACAATCTAGGTGTCACTCTGTGGTCTTTGCTATCTCTCATCCTCTATTGTTAATCTGTTGCCAAGGTCTATCAGTTCATCTCTCATCTTCCTGTAGAAGGTAGGATTTTGTCTAGTGTTGAAGGAATCCAGGGGAGCCAAAAAGCAGAGGTGAGGAGGAAGAGCCCACTATAGACATGTGAGACAACCAGTGAAAATGCCCAAAGCTCTGAGATAGAGTGTCTTATTCAAGGAATAGCAAAGAGACCAGTGTCACTGGATCAACGAGTAGGTGACAGGGTGTGGAGGAAAGGTTAACCATAATGTGCAAAAAGACTGAAAAGGCTGGGATGAGATGAGATTATGAAAGGCTAAACAAAGGATTTTATATTGAATCTTGGAGGGGATAGGGAGCCACAAGTTTATTGAGTAAGTGTGAGAAAAGATGACATGTTTGGATCTGTGATTTAGGAAAATTACTTTGGTGTCTGAGTGGAGGATGGACTGAAGTGGTGAGACAGGCAGACCAACTAGTAGGCTATTTCAATAATCCAGGACTGAACCAGGGTGGTAGCAGTATCAAAGAAATCTGTGCACTAGAAAGCGACAATTTCTTGAGGCTTAAGTTTTCCCATTCATAAAATGATGATTAATAATACTTCTATCCTCTACTTCATCCTTCACTGAAGTATTTTGAGTGAAAAGATAGAGTGATAGGAGCATATGTTTAGAATTAGAATGGCTCTCAGAGATTATCAAACCCAACTGCCTCATTTTACAGATGAGGAAACCGAAGTCCAGGGAAGTTGGGACGTATTCACCTAGGACATGCTTGAGTTGGGATTTAAACTCAGGTTGTATGTCAAATGTGATGTGTTGGTGCTGTGAATAATTCAAGTCCAGTGAAATATGATGTTTGGCACATGATATATGCTTATTATAAAAGCAAATGTAAATACCTAAGACCAGGTATGGTGTTGCGCAAGACCTCTCAAATCTATTTGTGTTTATAGGAGAGAAGGTCTGTCCAAGCTGCCCTCTCAGCAGAGTTTGCTGCTGAGAGGGGAGAGCCACAGACTACATGGCAAGAGTATGGGATCACCCTATAATTGCTACTGTCAAGAGTGGATCATAGTTCCTTTTGGGAAGAGTCAGGTGGGCTTCTCCATACTGCTAGCAAGTCAGCCTTGGTGACCAAACTGGCTGGTCTTCTCTGTCTGACACTGGTTGACCAGTGGACAAAGTCACATGCTTTTAGATTTTCAGAAGGGTGAAAGCATGTGTAAGAGGAGGGGTTGAGAGGCTTACCTGGGCTACACACATACAGTGAGTTCAGCCTGTGCCTTGGCATTAACTGAGCCTATCTATATGAAACTTGAAGTTATGAGGGTGTATTGTGTTTTGATGGTACAACTATGCTAAACTTATATATTTCCATATATTTTGCTTATTTATTTAATTTTTGGGGAAGGAATTTGAGGTTAAGTGACTTGCCCGGGATTACACAACTAGTAAGTGTTTTAGGCCAAGTGTGAACTCAAGTCTTCCTGACTTTGGTGCCTGTGCTCTATCCAGTGTGCCCCCGAGCTACCCCTTGCTTCTATATATTTAAAAAAGGCATTATTTTGCTAAGCATATGGTTCCATGTCTTGTGGTTTCGCACTCATACTCTGGGGGCTTCGGAATATAACCAAATTGAGTTGGCTGTGGACAGGGCTCCATCCTCTCTTGGAGCCATTGCTCTGCTTTCTGCCTTCATAGTCCAGGTTTCATAAACATTGCTGTCCATATCTTCATAGAAGTTCTCTCCATCTCACCTGGTTGTCAACACATTTAGGCAGAGGGGTGTCTTAGGTTTCACATTCACTACAAGTTTAGCACTCTAGAATGTTGCAGGGTCAAAAGTCCATTTCAGCTTCCCAAGTATAGAGTGGGGATAGTTGCATTTCGGTAACAGTTTGCCTAAAATGCTATTTTACAGAAGTTGCATGGTCGTCTCAAGTGACACAAGGACACTCTTTCAAGGATGCTCAGAAGAGCTTTGAAATCAATTGTATGACATGGGAAACAGTGGCAAAGGACCATCCAGAATGATGTGCCTGAATTAAGGAAGGTACTGTGTTTTATGAGTGAAGCAAAACTGTAGAAGCTCAAAAGAAGTGTGAGTTGTGCAAATTTAGGGACATCTAAGTGTTAGGAAGTGTTCATATGGACTATTTATGCCCCACCTGTGGTAGAGCTTTCCAAGCACATATTGGTCTCATCAGCCACAGTTGGACACACTACCGTGACTCCAACACAGTAATGTCATTTTAATCTTCTTCAAGAACAAAGGACAACAACCAATGATGCTCTTTTCCAATTTTCTTGCATCACTCATTTCTTTTCTCAGTTTTCCCTATACTGCTCTGATTTTAAAATCCCCTCCTTTTTTGTGCTTTTCCAGGAATTCTTTTTTGGACTTTTTTCCAATTAGCATTAACCTTTGAGGCTTTGCCTTTAGGAGTTTCAACATCAGTGTCTTCTTTGTTTATATCTTGACCTTTTTTCTGTCACTATGGTAGATTTTTATGGTCTTGCTGGGTTTTTTTTTGGTTCTTTGCTCAGGTTTTCCCCTAGCCTATTTCTTGACTTCTAATTTTATGTTAAAGTTGAGTTCTCCTCTGCAGATGATGGGGGCTTGTAGTACCAATGTGATACTCAAAGCAATAATGGCAACTGTAAATAGGCCGGCATAGTTCTCAATCACATAATATAATAGACTCTCCACCTAGAAGACAGAAGCAAAATATTTATGCAGACACCAGAAAACCAAATCCCAACACCAGGAAACCAAATCCATCATAGCAATATAGAAGTTAATACACTACAATGCAGCAGAGAGCCACACCATCCCATAAGCCAACACTCACAAGCTGAGCTGTCTCCCTGGGTGTGTCCTTTCTTTCTCACCATCTAGCTGCTCTGACTCCCAGGTTCCTACGGTCTCTGCTCTAACCTTCAGCAAACTCCTCCCATCACAAGCTCCATATGATTACATTCAGCCTATTAGGGGGCGGGAAATATCTTCACAACAGGGACCATCTTCAAATTCCCTTAGGTTTATTAAGGTGCAGGGAAGATTTTCAAATTACCATTACTGTTACAGGGCACTGGTCCAAAATTCTGGATTCTGCTGTTTTCAGAGTCAATTCTGGGGATCTGTAAGTTTTTGGTGATTCCAAGATGGTATGATTAAAAGAGAGGTGAGGTCATTGCTCTCTTGACATTTGTTCTAGTTTTTATGCAAGGAGGGACCTTGTTCCCTTCCAGCCACAAGTGCTATATCTCTTCTTAGCCTTGGAACTATCACCTGGCTTTCTGCTCTCTTGGAACTGCAAGCACTAATACTCTTTTTTTGCCTTGGAAGTACATTCAGGATCCCTATTCCCCTGTAACTGCAAGCACTATTTTTTAGGGCCCTTGTTTCCCCATAGACTCAATTATTAATGCTTCTTTTTGGCCCTGGTTCACATAGATAATTCAATAAGGTCCTGTACAATGCCAGGAAAGGGTCTCTTTCTAACCATTTGTCTCTTAATATCTCTGGGTCGAGAGCTCTTGAAGCTCCCTGCTGTAGCCATCTCCAAAGCCTGCCAATGCTTTTGCTGAGACGTGTTCTACGCCTCTACTCTCTTTCCAACTTCCTAGCTTGTCTTGGGATGGGAAACATGTCTTACCTTGACCTTTTGTTGACTTTGTCTCTCCTAAATTTTATTTGAGGTTTTATTTTAAAACTGTTTGGAGGGGAATATCAGGAGACTTCAGCTGAATTACTGTGTTATCTTAACTCCACCCCATAGAAATTATCTTCAATACTATTTGATACTAAGTTGTATATCAGGTGTTCCAAACTTCTTCAGTCTCCATTCCCTTGAGTTTTCTGTAATCTGTATCTAATATAAAAGGAAATAAATTCTATAGGTTATCATGTATATTTATATAATAAAAACTACATTGATTAATTTCTCACAAAGGAAACTTTATTAAATTTTAAAACATTTTGGTCTCTCTCAAATCAAAAATTTTTTGTTAACAACTCTATAACTTTTGGAATATGTTGATAGTCCTTTGTCAAATATTCTCTATAATACCTTCATAACCTGCGACCCCTCTCCCAACCTTTCTGCTATGCTTACAACTTACTTTTCCCCTCTGTCCAATTCCTCTCCACAATCACTGTGATCCAATCACACTGGTTTATTTAATATTTTTAGAACAAGATGCTCCATCTCCAGATTTCCAGCATTTTCATCTCCTGTCTCCCATGACTGGAATGCTTCACCTCATCTTCATTCCCTAGCCTTCTTGACATCTTTCAAGTCCCAGTTAAAATCTCAGCTCCTACAGGAAAGCTTTCCTGATTATCTTAGTTCTAGTGTCGTTCCTCTCTTGATTATTTCCAGTATATCCTGTGTAAATCTATTTTGTGTTTATGTTGTCTCTCCCATTCCATCGTTAGCTACTTTAGAAAACCAGCTGTCTTGCTGTTATCTCTAACCTCAGTTCTTATCACAGTTCTTGGGATATTTTTTGTTGTTCTTCAGTGATTTTCAGTCATGTCCAACTCTTTGTGACCCCATTTGGGATTTTGTTGGCAAAGACTCTGGAATGATTTTCTACTTCCTTCTCCAGCTCATTTTACAGATGAGTGAACTGAGGCAAACAAAATAAAGTGACTTGCCCAGCTCAACAACTAGTAAGTATCTGAGGTGAGATTTTAAGTCAGGAAGATGTGTTTTCTAGGGTTGTTAACAGGAATGGCTGTTGTGTTGACAAAAGCTTTTTATGTATCTATTAAAATAATCATGCAGTTTTTGTTGGCTTTCTTATTAATGCCACCTATTATGTTGATAGCTTTCCAAATACAAAGCCAGTCTTGGATTCCTGGTATGAATCTAGCTTGATTATAGTGAATGATGTTTCTGACATACTTTTGTAGTTTCCTTACTAATATTTTATTTCAAATTTTTTAAATCAGTATTTATTATGGAAATTGATCTATAGTTCTCTTTCTTTTGACTCCCTAATTTAGGTATGAAGGATATATTTATGTCATGGAAGGAATTTTGAAGTCCCCCCTTTTTAATCTCTTTTTCCAAGTAGTTTATTGTATTGTATTGTAGTATTGTAATTATTTTAATTATTAGTTCTTTAAATATTTGGTAGAATTACGTTTCAAATATGTCTGTTTTTTCTCCTTTGGGAGTTCATTTATGGCTTGTTCAATTTATTTTTCTAAGATAGAGATATTTGAATATTCTACTTGTAATTCTGGTAATCTGTGATGTTTTTGTAACTCTTCATACATTTTATTTAGGTTGCCAGTTTTATTGACATATAGTTGAATGAATTATTTCTTTAAATTGCTTTTACTTCTTTTTAATTCATGGTGAATTATTTTTTTTTCATTTTTGATACTGGTAATTTGGTTATATTTGTTTTCAAAAATTAACCTAGCTAAAAGTTTATTTTATTGATTTTTCCCCCAAAACAGCTTCTAGTTTTATTTATAATTGAATGGATTAAATTTTTGTTTTGTTTTGTTAGTTTCTCCTTTGATTTTCAAGATTTCTATTTTGGTGTTAAGTTGGGGGGGGGTTTACTTTATTTTTTAGCTTTTGGTTGTTACATGTCCAATCAATTGATCTGCTGTTTCTCTGTTTTACTTATGAAAGGGTTTGGGAATACAAATTTTCTTATAAACACTGTTTTGTTGGCATCCTACAAATTTTGGTGTGTATCTCATTGTCATTATCTTTAATGAAATTATTGATTTTTTAAATTTGTTCTTTGATCTACCCATTCTTTAGCATGAAATTATTTAGTTTCTGATTAATTTTAATTTATACTCCAAAGATCATTTGTTGAATGTAATTTTATTGCATCCTAAGCTAAAAAAAAGATGATTAAAATATTTCTACTTTTCTGCATTAATTTTTTATGATTTTTTCCTAATAAATGGTCATTTTTGGTGAAGTTGCCAAACTGAGAAATAGGTCTATTCTTTTTTGTTTCTTTGTTTTCTCATTCTTTCAGCCTACTTCTTGATTCTGGAATTTATGCTAGTCCTGGGCTCTACACTCTTCATTTAAGTTCTTCTGCTGCTTTCATAGCTTATTATGGGTATAATTTTTCATTGTTCATGAATTAGTGTGACTTGAGACAAGGTTTTTTTTTCACTATGCTCTTTGTCTGAACTCTGCAAGTTCCTAACACATATTTGTGTCATCTGGCTGGTTGACTAGTAGTTGACAGTAGACTTTTGCTGGGCTCTGTCACTGTTAGTCTACTGGGAAGCTCTGCAGGCTGAGAATAACATAACTGCTGACTCCTCTCTGGTCAGGAATTCCTACCCTAGTTATTCCACTCAAGGCTTAGATACTAGGCTAAAAACTAAATCTGACTCCCTGATGCTCTTCTAAGCTCAGAGTCATACACAGATGTTTTCAGAACTTATTTCTTACTCAGTTGTAATGCCATGCACAAGCAGGTTCCCAAAAGAATGTTACTCTGAATATCTTTTAAAGTTCTGATTACACAGTATGGTGAACACTCTGTTTATTCCAAAACAAATCAAGGCAACCATTCACAAAAAACCAAAATACAATATATAAAACTTTACATCTTATCACAGAAAAATAACAATATAGTGTTCACAATAGCTTATGGCCACATAGTTTTAACCAAAGTGGTTGCGGTATTTGGAACAAGGAACAAAAGAATAATCATCTGGCATCCCTAAGGAGGTTTGCCTCCTTATTTAATCATTCAATCATTTCACAATACAAGTCAATATTCCACTCATGGGGCAATCATAGATTAACTTAATCAGTCACTTATCTAGCAATCAATCACTAAATATTGTTAATCACTAAATATAATCATTAGAAAATTACACAAAACTTCCACCCCTCTGTGTCTAGTAAACTTCAATTTCATCACTCATTCAATATCCAAGGAGAGGCCTTTTCTTCTTCTTGACCCTGGGTGGTCTCTCAAATTCCCTGGATCCCCTTCCACGGTCCCAGCTCCTACCTGAATCCACTAAACAGTCACCTGATTCAGAGGCAGGCAATTCCCAGGTTCTTTTCCAGTCCTTCAGGCAGTTCTTGCTACACACTGAAGTTCACAGGGTACAGCACATGTCAAAACCTTCACCATTTCTGTTGCTAGGAACTCAAGGATCAACTAAGCCACAAATGAACACAGTCTTATCCTGGTCATACTTCTTTAGTCCTTCAGCAGTTCAGCTGGCCCTAGGAAGAAATCTCAGCCTTCCAGGAAACAGCAGCCACTTTGGCCTTCCAGGAGGCAGCAGCCACTGCTTTCCAGGCAGCCTTCCCAGTGGCAACTCCAGCCTTCACCAGATCTCTCAGCAGAATAGCTTCTTGCACTAGGAGCCTACCAGAAGAAAACATTCTTGATTCTGACTGCCTCTCTCTTGGGTTCTTCTTATGCACACACACACACACACACACGTACACACACACACACACACACACACAGGCTTCCTTTCTTAGCCAACCCCTTCCTATTATGTCAGCAACAGGAGACAAAGTTCACACCTTCTGTTTCTTTCACAGAGGTACTTAGCCCTTAGTTACTAAGTAACTTAGTTACTGTGGCAATTTAGTTACTTAGTAACTTAGTTACTAAAGGCTAAGTACCTGCTAAATTAATTACTGTTAAATCAGTACAGTACTAGGACAGGCCTATACACCCTCCCCAATCCTTCTCTCCACCTTACAGTTGTGACTTGGGACTGGGAAATGTACATAAGAGTAATCAGATGACACAAATTCTTGTACCCAGAACTAGTTCAAGTGTTTCCTGGGACTCCTCCTGTCTGGTGGTTTGTGACCTGGTATCCTATTTTGGCCATCTTTTACTTTTTTCCCTTGTGGGTTAGAATGTTTGTTGTCACTACTGCCACCAGGCCATACTCCTGCCAAGTCCCTCATCCTTAGTGTCCGTGGTCCTCTCAGTCTTTCTCTCTACGTTCCCTTCGGCTAAAAAAATGATTTAATCTCACTTTTTCTTGGCATTAATTTTTTTAATTTAATATTTTATTTTTTTCAGTTCCATGTAAAAGATGATTTTCACCATTTATTTTTAAAATTGGGTTCCAAATTCTCTCCCTCTCTTCCTACCCTCATCACTGAAAGGGCAAGCAATTTGACATAGGTTATACATGTGTATGTGTAACATGTATGCATGTTTGTATAACATAAATGTATAACATGCAAAATGTATTTCCATATTAGTCTTGTAAAATAACACAAAGACCAAAATAAAAGTCAAAGAAAAATAAAGCAATTCCTAATTTTTTGCCACCAGAAAAGAGCTAATGTAAATATTTGGGCATAGTTTCAAATTGCTCTACATAATGGTTGAATCAGTTCACAATTCTTCAAATGGTCCATTAGTGTCTCAATTTTCCCATATCCCCTCCAACATTTATCATTCTGCTTTTCTGTCATATTAGCCAGTATAGTAGGTGTTAAGTAGTACTCAGTATTTAATGTGAATTTCTCCCATTAGTAGTCATTTAGAACATTTTTGTTCATATGGCTATAGACAGCTTTAATTACTTCATCTGAAAACTATTCATATCTTCTGGTCATTTATCAATTGGAGAATCACACTTATTTTAAAAATTTGACTCATTTCTCCATATATTTGATTGCTAACAGTATTTCCCTCAATGCCATTTCTTCCCCCTTATTTATTCTATTTCTCTCACTCTCTTTTCACTTTGTCTCCCCTCAAATGTGTTTTGCTTCTGACTGTTGCCTCCCCCAATCCACCTTCTCTTCTATGAGCACCTCACCTTCTCTTATCCTCTTCCCCTCTCCTTTCTTAGAGGGTAAGATAGATTTCCATGCCCAATTGAACATGCGTGTTATTTCCTCTTTGAGCCAATTTCAATGAGAGTATATTTCAAATACTCTCCACCCATTTCCTCATCTTCTCACCCCTCTAATAGCATTTCTTGACTCTTTTATGTGAGATAATTTACCCCATTATTTCTTTCTCTTTCTCCCTGTGCATTCCTCTTTCCTTAATTTTATTTTTAAACATATATTCCCATCTTATTCAATTCACACATTGGCGTCTTTGATGTCTAAGCACTACACAGCATTTGCTTCAGCTGTGTTCATGACCATTGGGAAATCTATCATCTATCTATCTATCTATCTATCTTTCTACCTACCTATCTATCTACCTCTCTCTCTCTCTCTCTCTCTCTCTCTCTCTCTCTCTCTCTCTCTCTCTCTCTCTATCTATGTTCTCACCCTCCCATTTTGCTGGATAAGGTTTTCATGCGTTTGGGGCAGACAAAGCCCCACATCACTAATGGGTTTGAGGCTTGGCAGTTACCCTCAGCCTAATTTAGTCCATCTGCCACGATGGTTTCTTTATTTTCTTTTTTTTTTCTTCTGTTTCCTTTCCATTGGTTCCTTTCCTTTTGTTTCCTTTCCTCTTTTGTTTTGTTTTGTTTTGTTTTGTTTTCTTGGGTATGGCTCCAAGACAAAGAGGACCACTGTGGTTTTGTCAGCAATGTTGGTAATATATGCAGTTTTATGACTCTCGGGAACCTAGGCAGATGAAAGTAAAGGGGAGCACACTATAAAGCATAAGATTGTGTGTGTGTGTATGTGTGCGTTTGTATTTGTGTTTGTGTGTTGCTGTGTTTGTACCCATACTCACACATGCTTAAATAATGAATATTCATTTAAGTGACTAGAACACTGAGGAAAAAATACATAGAATCTGATGTTTGTTATACCCTTCCCTTGACTTACTTCAGCTGGGTGTAACCTGCTTCCATTGCTTTTTTTCTCTTCCGCTTTTACAGTTTTCAGTGTTCATTTCCACAAGATTTTGAGTTCTAAATTTTCTCCTCATCTCTCCTCTCCCCCAACCCCAAGATGGCATGCCTTTTGATTACCTACTCTCCCAGTCTATCCTCCCCTCTATCACCCCATCCCTCCCCTTCTTGTTCCCTTCCCCCTTACTTTCTTGTAGGGCAAGACAGATTTCTATACCCTGTTTCTTAAATATCTTATTTCCAAGTTGCATGTAAAAATAAATTGCTACATTTGTTTTTAAAACTTTGAGTTCCAAATTCTCTCCCTTCTTCCCTCCCAACTTACCCTCATTGAGAAAGCAAGTAATTCAATATAGTTTATACATGTGTAATTAAGCAAAACAGTTCCATAATTGTCATGTTGTGAAAGACCAACTATATTACCCTCCATCCTACCCCACCCCCACTTATTTTATTTTCTCCTTTGACCTGCTCCATTTTTAAAAGTGTTTGCTTCTGATTACCCCTTCCCCCAATCAGCCCTCCTTTCTATCACCTCCCCTTCCTTTTCCTCTCTCCTTTTCTGTAGGATTAGATGCCCAATTGCACGTGTATGTTGTTCCCTCCTTAAGCCAAATCCAATGAGAGTAAGGTTCACTCGGTCCTCTCACCTCCCTCCTCTTCTCCTCCATTGTAAGTAAAGGGTTTTCTTGCCTATTTTATGTGAGATAATTTACCCCATCCTTCTTACCTGCTTCCATTTCTAAACAAGTTCTTTCATTCTATCAAGTACTGCACTTGTTTTCCTTGGCATTATGGCCCTGGCACTGAAACTTTATCCTGGGAGTGCTCTTTCTAATCAAGGAACCTAAATTAGGGAGCAGAATAGAATATACTAATCTTTGTGTATAGCTTGCAACTGATTACCAATAATATGATGTCTGGATACAGTCCTTCAAGAGGAACATCATCAGATTCAAATGAGTTAATGGAAAATAATACTTTGCAAATCTTAAAAAGTTATATAAATGACAGTTGTGGCTGTCATCATTATTATTAGTAGACTATAATCACCAGTCAAGAGGGGTACAGGACTGCTCTGGGAGTCACATAGGACAGAATGTCTCTTTAAAAACAGTTGTGTAATCTTATTCCCCAGTAGATTGTTAGAAAGTTGTTTTTTTATCCATCATTGCCATAGTCACAGTCCATTAATTTTCATAGCTATACTTCCAAGAATAGAATGATAGTAAACTTGGAACTTTAAATCTTTCTCATAAGACCATGAGACTAGTGACCCTAAAAGTTACACAAGAAATAGTTCAGTCTGATAGAGTTGATTTTCCCTTTTCCTACCCTGTGACTCAGTTGTAAAATTTGTATTCTTTCATGTTTAACACATCCCATGTTTTTTACTTAGTTCACAACACGGTGACTTTTCAGTTCATTAGTTGCATCTCTGTTTTTCTCTTCTGTTGACCAGCAGTTCTCTTCAGAAAAGGGTATGCTGGATAGCTGGCCATTTTATGATAACAGGAGAACAAATGTTCAAAGCATGCCCAGCTTCCTACTGAGCTTTGGCTGCCAAAACAGAAAACATTAAACCTCTTAGAAAAAGCAACAGACTAGGAGCTCTGAACAATTTCATCTCAAGCAAGTGTTCTCATTTTCATTTCTGAGATTGATTTCTATCTATAGGCCTAAAGTATAGGTTAGTAGAATGCAGATATGATAAGATACCAAATGGCTTCAAAAGTGTGAGATTGTCAAAGTAAGATTTTGTTTGTCCTTTATGAAAAAAGATGCGTGAGTGCCTGAACAGATAAAAGATACAATAACTGTTACAACAATATCTTTCAAACTCTTAGAAAAAATTCATTTTTTCTTTTTAAAATCTATTCTTCTTTCTCACAATTCAATCACTTCCAAAAATTAATATTAAACAAATTAAATGCACCAACCAGTGTGTGCTGGTAATATTAATCAACCTACCTAATTCTGTGAATTGATATTGATCACCACTGATTATTTCTCTCGTATTAGGCTTGCACTGAGGTTCTAATGCCACTCAAGAGGTATGGAATAAGGATGTAGGATAATGAAAATTTCTTGACCTCTAGCTTATTAGTCATTCCCTACCTAACCTTGGGGCTATAACTCAAAATACTCATTAAATAGATCATTGTTTTATCATGGCCCACATGACACTCTTGTAGAAAGGAAGGAAGCAGTTAGGTACAGTAGTGAGAGAGGAACATTTTACACACTTAGGATAGTTTCTCTTTAAGGAGGCAAGGAGGCCATTATCAGGATTCTGCTGTTGGTTTTGTTCAGAGGCCTAATGATAAACAAACAAACAAAAAATCATTCTATAAATAGTGGATATTCCTGAAGTTCAGCATCTTTATGATCAAGCACTGTTGTGCTTGTGAAATGCAGAGGAGGGAAAGCAGGGTTGGTTTTCGGTAATAACATATTTTTATTCCATCATATATTTTATTTTTTATAGCATTTCGTGCTCCACAAATGCTTTATAGTTTGCCAATCCTGAGTTAATCCTGGACTGGCCTGAGTACCTCAATCAACTAGCATTTATTAAGTACTTAGTATGTGCTGCCAGGGACAATACTAAATATTGGAAATTTTTTTTAGAGACAAAGAAGCTCACAGTCTAAGGATAGAGACAATATGCAGATAACTTTGTACAAACAAGATAGATATAGAATGAGTTAGAGATTATTTCAGAGGGAAGAAGATCAGAAAAGGCTTCTTGTAGAAAATGGGGATGGGGCTTGAAGAAAATCAAGGAAGCTAGGAAGTAGATATGAGGAAGAAGAGATACTTCCAGGCAATTAAAAAAAAGCCTGTAAAAATGCTCACTTAAAAGATGGCATATTCAAAGGACATCAAGGAGGTCAGTGTCAACAGATTGTAGCATTCTGTGGGAGGAGAAAAACATAGAAAGGGACCAGTTTATGGAAGGCATAAAAAAGACTCTTTTAAAAAAAATTACTTCTGGAGGCATTGGGGAATCACCTAAGTAGAATGAATGAGGGGATCAGGAGGTAACATGGCCAGATTTTTCTAGGAAGATCAATATAACAGACAAGTGGAGGATGGACTGGAATAGGAAGAGATTTGAATTAAGAAGACAAAACAACAAGCCTGAGGTTATGGGAAACTGCACTGGGGTGGTTGCAATGTCAGAAGAAAGAACTATACAAGAGATGTTACCAGGGTAGGAGTTTTAGGACTTGACAATTTATTGGATAGGGAAAGAGAGGTTGTAGGGTCAAGGATGACACCTAGGTTGCCAGCCTGTGTGACTGGGAAGATGGTGACATTCTCTAGAGTAATAAAGAAGTTAGGAAGAAGGGAAGGTTTGGGTGGAAAGATAAAGAATTATATTTTGGACATGCTGAATTTAAGACGTCTATAAGATGTCTAGCTTGAGATATCACAAAAACAGGTAGAGATGTGAAATTAGAGGTACTGAGAGGTTGGAACTACATATATAGATGTGAAAATTATCTGATAGAAAACATAATTGAATCCATTAGAGCTGATGAGATCACCAAGTGAAATGATAAGAAGGATGAAAACTGAGAATGGTCTTTCTAGTCGGTCATTAGAAGATCATTCTTAATTTTGGAGAGAAGCATCTTAGTTGAAGGATGCGGTTGAAAACCAAATTACAGAGGATTTAAAAGAGACTGAAAGGAAAGGAAGCGTAGGTAAAAAATAAGAGATCTAAGGCAAAGGGCAGCCAAGATGGATAGATCAAGGGAGGGTTTTTAAAGCATATTTGTTGTAAGGAAGCAGCCAGTAGACTGAGAGCAATTGAATAAAAATGAGAGAACAGAAGGCAATCTTCTGGAGAAGACAAGATGGAATAGGATCACTTAACCATCTCATTATTAGAAATAGAGATGAAGGAGGAGAAAGTGAAGAAAAGCATCTAAGTGATGGGAGATGAGGACAACAG
>CM053594.1:347985001-348002623 GCA_028646575.1 Pseudocheirus occidentalis
GGGATAGGAAGGAGAGACAGATGATCACTGTCACAATATGTCCACTATGAAGATGACCTCTATAATCACACATCCATAGCTTGTATTGAACTGAGTGTCCTTCTAGTGGGGGTGGGTGACAAGGGAGGAATCAAAAAAATCTAGAATTCAAAGTTCTCCAATGCCTGCAACTAGGAATTAAGATATACAGGGGCTCAGATAGAGAGACCCTCCCTGCCCCACCTGAAAATAAGAGAGCAGAGCAGAGAAGGGGCTTTACAGTGGGATTGCTGTTTTAGGGTTGGGACAGGGCCAAGATGGGGAAAAAATGTGTAATTCAAAAATGTAATGAAAATGAATAATGTAAACAAGAAAACAAATAAAAAATCAATTTAAAAAAAAGGCTGAGAAGCAAGGTCAATTTAAATGACAAAAATTTAACCCCTTATTTCAAGTTCATCTTTTGTGGGAAAAAAGATCAACTGTATTCATTATCAAGAAATTTCTTGCTAGAAACTATGAAGATAGTCATCCATTACAATTTAGATGCTATTGCAAGTTTTGTTCATTGAAT
Organism: Pseudocheirus occidentalis; assembly: GCA_028646575.1. Classification (NCBI taxonomy): domain Eukaryota; kingdom Metazoa; phylum Chordata; class Mammalia; order Diprotodontia; family Pseudocheiridae; genus Pseudocheirus; species Pseudocheirus occidentalis. The sequence continues at coordinate 347,985,555 of CM053594.1, forward strand.
GCAAACTTATCTTTTGTATCTTCCAGGTAAAGAGAGCAAAATAAATAAAACTAAAGCAAAACAAAAACTTATGCTGAAGGGCCATCTTAAAGCCTAGTGGATATTCTTATTTTATTAGATCATATTGTTCTTCTACTGTTATAATCCGTATCTCAAAAACCTGGAAAAGAAAGGATCCCTCAATGACAGACTATAATAGCTTACAAGTTCTGAGGCTTGTTAAACATATGAAAGTCAAACTAACATCTTTAACATAATATAACTCTGCTTCTCCCAGACTTGATTCCCGGCAGTACTGACCATCTAGCTTGTATGTAATTACTATGATTCATTCATTTTTTATTAAAGTATAATAGTTTAATTGTATATAAAACATAATATACAAAGATAACTAATGTTATAATATTTGATACAAAAAAACGTTATCTTCCATCACAGAACATTTTTATAGTCTGGTATATGTAGCTTAGTTTTGTATGAAGATATGCATATGTGTGTATGTATGTATGTAAGTATGCATACCTCGAACAAAATGCATTTTAGAGGGTGAAAAATTACTAAAGCTGAATGTATAAAGGTAACTAAGAGGAATGAAACATCATTTCTATATGAAAGGTAAAGGAAAGTACATAGAGGAAGTTGCCTTTGAGCTAACTAGAATTTGAAGAGTCAGTGAAATGGTCAAAGAAAATAGGAAATTTGAAAATGCTAAAAGAATTATTTGCATAAAATGTAAGGAAATTTGGAAATATTCGATAGACGTGATGAGTGGATGTTAAAAGACACACTGAAGTTTACTAGATACAGAAAAGGTAGCTCAGTTGAATTGTATTAATGCTTTATAGACATCTTTTTCAAAGAATGTCATTTTAATTAAGCAGACAAGGGGATGATGGTGAAAAAAAGAAGTGATATTAGGTTAAGTTGACTGTCTCACATAAAGAATTTTCAAGCCTCTATCTAAGAAAATGGGAGAAATGAGAAACACTAAAGGGGTAGTGGAAGGAAGTCTAGTTTTAGAATCAGAAAGCATGTCATTGAAGGTCTAGCTCAGACAGCTGTTTCTTGTATGATCTAGGATAAGTCACTTAAATCTTCAGTGTCCCAAGGAAATTCCAAAGACTATACATTATTTGATCTTTATCAATATAGGTAGTTTTAATACCAATAATTCTATTTGATGAAATCACAAATCCGCATCCCCTCCCCTTAAAAAGAATACAATCCAGAAATATATATGAAATGCATTATTTTGTTTTATTTTTGTGTTTTCCTTTTAAACCATATCCTGTTAATTCCAAACCCCACACATAAATGCAGCTAAGTAAAACGTATAAAAGATCCATAGTTCTATATCTCTCCTAGGGAGTTATTTCCTTTTCAGTAAGAGAGGATGCAGAACGATTGTTTTAATATTTATAAGAATTAAACTGATTTTTATTATTTAGGTAAAAGAATGGTGGTAAAATGAGAATGAGGTTAATTACTAGTTTCCACCTTATTTCTTTTATTGAGGGAGAAAGATAGAAAACTGATAAAACTTTGTATAGTGTGATGGATATAAGAGTCACAATGACTCAAGTTCAAATCCTATTTCAGGAACTTAATATTTATGTGGCACTGGGCCAGTGACTTAAATCTTTTTCAACTTTAATGTCTTCTTCTGTCAAGTGGGGAAAATAATGGCTCTTTTTTGGAAAGGTTGTTGTTAAAATCAAATGATATAACTATAAAGGACTTGACAAAATTGAAAGTATTATATAAATGCTCATTATTATTGTTAATATTACCACCTCTATCACCACCACTATTGTTATTATCACCATCTCCAAAGATGTCTTACTAAGGGAAATATATCTAAATTATTTGCAGTCTATACCTAATGTTTATATACTACTTTAAGATTTGGAAATTACTGTGCATATGTCATTTGACTGACTGAACTTTCTGTGATAGGTGCCGCTGTTATCTCCATTTTATATGAAGCAAATAATTCAGAGAAGTTAAATTAATTTTTTACATTTACAGAGATAAGGAGGTTTGTCTGAATCTAACTCTAGAACTCTTAACCATTGTGTCACCACCATTTATAATCACAAGTGAGTAAAGCAGATGAGAAAGACTAAGACAGAAAGAGAGGAGACACACACACACAGAGACAGAGAGAGAGAGAGAGAGACAGAGAGACAGAGAGACAGAGACAGACAGACAGACAGACAGAGAAAGAAACAGAGACAGAGGGAGACAAAGAGAAAGGGATAGAGAAAGAATAGAGAACTTCTTTTCATTCCCCAAGCTTTCCTTTTCCTTTCACTTTACTTCCAATGATCAATTATCTTTTTCTAAGACATACAATCAGACATCTGTAAAGCCAAGCACAAGCAGCTCTCCTGGGGACTGCTGTTGTGAGTAGCTTTAAGTTTGTGATCACATAGTACAGTGAACTCTCTATTTATTCAATAGTAAACTAAAACAAAACATTCATAGAAACCATAGTAAACCATTCCCAGCAATGCAACATAACAACTTACTACTAAAATGGTAACATTTTCTTAAACAAAAGATATCATTCAGGAAGTCACAATCTCAATCAATCAATGTGAAATACCCATCTAAAGTCTTCTTTCATTTTGGTTGGAGGCTGGCTTCCAATCATCCTTAAATCAATCATCCTTAAGGAGTGATCATCCTTAAGGGCTACAAAGTACAAAGGTCTCCAACCCCTATATCACAGAAAACCATAGTCTTGTCAGTCAACACTAAGTATCTAAGGAAAGGTCCTTTCATCTTGCCTGGAAGCTGACTTCCAAACTCCATGGCTCCTCTTTTCCATGTTCCCAGCTCTTGCATTAATTAATCCAACTGTCACCTGGATTTAAAGGTAGGCAGCTCCCAGTTTCCATTCCAGCTCCTGTTCTAGTTCTTGTCTGAGCTTCTGTCCCATATCAAAGCTCATGGTGACTACTTTAATTCCAGCCCTTTGTAGTTTCTGTTTCAGGGGAGACAGCTTAATAGAGCCACCACAATATTTACACACATTAAGCTTAGCAGAGTTACAACAATATCCACACACATTGCCAGCACCATCATCTCAATTCACTTTCTGCCTGTGAACTGAACAAAAATCAACAGACAGGGCACTTCTGTCTGATAAAGTAACACAAATAAACAGATAGAATATTTCTATCTGACAAAGTAACACAAACACAAATCAACACAGACATAACAGAGTGCTAACCCAACAAGTATTCTCCCTCACAGTTTTTCTTGGTTCCAGCTCATGCTAATGCTTTTACATTCTCTTTTGACAAGTTCCTCTCACTGGCAGCTCCATAAAATGGTGTTAGTTTTCAGCAAAGACTTGACACAATCAAAGGCAGGCTCAAAGGTACTTGAATAGCTAAAACAAGGAGCTAAATGCTTGAATAGCTGAAGGAAGGAGCAAAGTATCATTTTGCTTGTCACAATAATGTCCCAAGAAAGATTATTTTTAATATGAATCATTTTGTTGCAATGGTTTTGGTGAACATATTATATGCATTGCTACAATTTTGATATTATAATAAGGACCTTTTCTCTCAAATAAAGTTATAAGCCATAAACTTCAAGTCTTGATGGCATGTTGCTTTTACACACTGCCTAGAGAACCTTAATGCTTCCTGGCTAGGATTCACACTTTTTAATGAGCAGTAATCAGTAACAAACAGATTACTCGCTTCTTAGGTTCATATATAGTCCAATACTCAATATTTATTCACTATAGAAAAATTATGTTTAGAATTAATGGAAGTTTAATGGTACTTACAAATATCCTCTCCACACTCTCCATTTTCTTTTTCTATTTAAATTATCCTTCATCCATTCTTTTGCTACATTTTTATCTGACTCTCTTCTTTACATAATTTTCTCTCTGCCTACCTTGCGTTCTCATTCCTCCATTTCTTTTCTTTTCTTTTTTTAAATTTTTAGTTGACAAGATTCATTTCTACAAGGTTTTGAGTTGCAATTTTTTCCTTCTCATCTTTCCAATACTCCTACTCCAAAATAGCAGGCCTACTGAATATCACTTCCCCCAATCTGTTCTCTCCTATATTCTCCCTCTTCATATCCCTAACTTTATAGTAGGACAAGATGGGTTTCTATACCCCAGTACCTGTATATCTTATTTCCCAGGTGCATGTAAAAAATTTTTAAACATTTATTTTTAAAACTTTGAGTTCCTTATTTTTCCCCTTCTTCCCTCCTCACCCACCCCCACAAGCTATAGTAGAACTTCAATATTAGATTGTACACGTGTAGTTACCCAAATCATTTCCATAGTAGTTATATCATAAAAGACTAACTATATTTCCCTCCATCCTATCCTGCACCCTATAATTCTATGTTCACCTTTGACCCTATCCCTTTCCAAAAATGTTTGCTTCTAACTAATCTCTCCCCCAATCTGCCCTCCCTTCTATCCTCCATCCTCTTATCCCCTATCCCCCCTTTTTCCTATAGGGTAAGATACCAAATTGAATGTGGATTTTATTCCCTCCTTTGGGCAAATTCAATGAAAATCAGGTTGTCCCATTTCCTCTCACCTTCCTGCACTCCCCTTCCATTGTAACAATTTTCTTATTACTCTTTTATATGACATAATTTACCCTAACCTATCTCTCCCTTTCTTCTTCACCCAATTAAAATCCTCTCTCATGAGCTCTAAATTTTATTTTTTAGATATCCTCCCTTCATATTCAAACCATTTTGGGCCCTCTGTCTATGTATATATAAACATACAAATGCCCACACTTACATATATATTTATATACACTTATATCCTCCCCTATATACCTGTATGTATACTTACATACATATATGTATATACATATACATACACTTTATATATTCCCTTCAGCTGTCCTCATACTGAGAAAAATCTTATGATTTATAATGATCATTTTTCCTTGTAGGAATATAAATATTTCAACTTTAATAAGTTCCTTATGATTTCTTATTCCATTTTACCAACTCATGCTACTCTTGCTTTTTGTATTTGAAAATTAGCTTTTCTGTTCATCTCAGGTTTTTAATCAAGAATGTTTGAAAATCATCTATTTCATTGAATGAACATATTTCCCCCTGAAGCAGTATACTAAGTTTTGCTGGGTAGATGATTCTGGGTTTTAGTCCTAGCTCCTTTGATCCCAAGACTATCATATTCCAAGCTCTTCAATCCCTTAATGTAGAAACTGTTAGGTCTTGTGTTATATTGATTGTGTTTCCACAATACTCAAATTTTTTCTTCCTGACTGCTTGCAGTTTTTTTGGGATCTTTTTCAAGAGATAGTTGGTGAATTCTTTCCAATTCTATTTTGTCCTCTGGTTCTAGAATACCAGGGCAATTTTGCCTCATACTTTCTTGAAATTCAGTTTCTAGGTTTTATTTTTTTTTATCATGACTTTCATGTAGTCCAATAATTTTAAAATGATCTCTCCTGGATATATTTTGCAGGTCAGTGATTTTTCCAATGAGATATTTTACATTGCCTTCTACTTTTTCAATTGTTTGGATCTGTTTTATAGTATCTTGATTTCTCATAAAGTCATTACCTTCCAGTTGCTCCAATCTAATTTTGAAGGAGTAATTCTCTTCAGTATGTTTTTGAAATTCCTTTTTTTTGATCTGGCAAATTTGGCTTTTTAAAGGAGTCTCCTCATTGGCTTTTTGGCCTTCTTTTGCCATTTGAGTTAGTCTACTTTTAAGGTGTTATTTTCTTCAGTGTATTCTTGGATCTCTGTTAGCAGGCTGTTGACTCACTTTTCATGATTTTCTTGTATCATTCTCATTTTTCTTCCCAATTTTCCCTCCACTCCTCTTCCTTGAGTTTTAATATCTGTCTTGAGCTCCTCCATGGCGTATAACTAATTCATATTGTTCTTGGAGGCTTTTGATGCAGGAGTTCTAACTTCAATGTCTTCCTCTCACTCCATGCCTTAATCCTTTTTGACCCTGAAAATGGATTTTATCATCTATTTGTGCTTCCTCCACTTGCTCATATCGGCAGCCAATTACTTGATTTTTGGAGCTCTTTGCCATGGTAAGTACTCTGCTTCCAGAATGGAGAGAGCTATGTATAAAATCACTGAGGTTTTTGCAGCTGCTGGAGCTCTTAGATAGGTACCCTCTCTACGGCCCCCACACATTCTGGTCACACATCCCTGGATCATCACCAAGACTGCTACCTGTATCCCAGAAGGTAAAAGCAAGAGCAATTACACTCTGAATGGTAGATTGACCCTCCTAAAATCTGTAGATCAGGAGCTCTGAAGCAACCATGTAGCAGCAGCTGAAGCCCCAAGCCTCCACCACTTCTCACTCTGGGGATAGGAACCAGACCACACTCTTCTATCTCTCATGGACCAACAATGTTCCACAGTGACCTTTTACTTTGTCTTTGGCATTTATGGATTGAGAAATCTGGAAATTGCTATAGCTGCTGGTGATACACTCTCATGAAGGCTGCTCCAGCTGAGGCTGGCTGGGGCTGCACTGGGGCTAAAACTGTGGCTCAAACAGGACTGTGCTCAGCTCCTAGTGTGCTCAGATGGGCCTTTCCTGATGGCCTTCTGGGCTTCCTTCAGCAGGAGATCTATTTCTGCCTGTCACTTTGTGGGTTCTTCAGCTTTAAAGTTTGTGTAGAGTCATTTTTTTAACATGTATTGGAGGAGGTGGAAGCTGGTGTAGCACAGAAGTGCTGTTTCTGCTCCACCATCTTAACTATGAACTCCTCCATTTCTTTTCACTGGCACAACATTAAGGATGAAGAATAAAGGATATGCACACATCTGGTGTGTGTGTGTGTGTGTTCAAAGACATACATATACACATGTACGTGTGCATATATATAATATATGTATATATATATAATGGACTTACATGAATACACATATATACAGCAAAAAAATGACTTTATTTTATGTATACTTTGATACCAATTCCATCTCCATCATCATGATTATCATTCCTCCATACATAAGGAAAATATAAATAAGTGATTTGAATACAGTGCATCAAAGATAAACAATTATAGAACTGAAAGAAAAAAAGAAATGAAGGTCCTGTGACAGTGGAAGAAAATATTAATTATGAAGTCAAAAGACCTGAGTTTAGAAAACATTTATGTTTCTTAACTATCTGTGTTTCAGTTCTCTAAGTTTCAGTTTCCTCATTTGAAAATCCATTTGATTAGATGACATTTCTGGGTCTGAATTGTATGATGCAAAGGTCTAAAATGAGGTAATTAGAAAGAATTTGTAGTATTTTGTTGGTTTCTGTAAAAATGAGGAATGTGCCTATGTCAGAAGCATAAGGATATTAGATATACCAATAGTTGTCTGTTCCATATTACCCCCACCTACATCTGAGTCTGAGAGTTCTGGCAGTCAATTTCAAAGATGGAATTTGAATTATTCTGCTCCTCACACTGGAAAACTTTTATGAAGACAGAAATTGATAGGAATACTGACCAAATGAGAAGTACTCATTCAGTTAGAGGAAGCTCTTAATCAGCTACTATATGTTTAAAAATATGAATTATACAGTTGAAACTGTATGACTTGCTAGAAAGGGAAACTCTTCAATGTCTCTTTCCCATTGAGGCAAACACAATACGTAAGGAATGAGAAAAAAATCCCTTTACAGAATATCTTCATCTTGGCTGATCAAAAAACAGTAGGACAGACAAGAGAGGGGTACCTAGTGTGATATCTGATGAAGGAAACTTGCAAGCGCAGAATGAACTTTGTCAGTCACATTGGGAGGGACCAGGAAGTTGAAGAGGCTCATTTCAAGCAACTTAAGTGACACTGAGACTTTGTATCTATCTTTAGGACTAGCCACTGCTGATTCAAAAATTTTCATTTTGCTTTCTTCCTCTTAATAAAACTTACATTCTTATGTTTTACTGTAAACATCATGCTTGAACACGATGAAATGTTTTTCAGTATTATTGGGAGGACCAGGTGTACTTAACAAATGATTAACAGGGTGAGGGCTTTGATCCATAAGATTATAACTATTTCCATTTCTTTTTTATTTTAGTCCTATATGTTGTGAGGTTATATTGCATATGTGTTGTACCTCTGCATCATCATCATGAGTCAATCTTCTCAAGGTAAGTTGTGTGACATAAATAATGATTTGATTTATCTCAGTCCTAAAATAAAAACAAAGGGATAAAGCTATTATGTGAAACAACTGTAACTTATAGCCTCAGCTTCCCCTGATCACTTTATATAGTAGCTATCTCCAACTAGCTAACAAAACAGATACTGAGCACAGGCACTTATAGAACTGCTTTAAACTTTTTATTTGATAGGATGATAACTTTCTTAACTATTTTTATTTAAAGTAATATTGTTCTTGAAAATCTAAAGTCACACAAGTTATTTTTTTTCTTGATAAGGATAACTTAGATCATACTCTTTTGAAGGAGTACATTTTAAAGGTGGCCAACATTGCCAGTTTAAAAATTCACTTACACTGTATATAAAGTCAGTCTAATTTCTTTGAACAAAAAGTTTCTGATTGATAAGGAAAAATGATAAGCATAGATTTCACTTCATGCTCATTCAAGAAATATTTAACATCCCATCATCAACTTGATAGTGATGTTTAGTTATTTTAGTCTGAATAACCATGTCCATTCATCATCAACCCCATGATTACGTGACTGATGGGAATGTAATCCCATCAGTTTGAGAATGGAGTGTAGTTGAATTTCAGTACAAACACCAATCCAATCTACTTTCTAGTTTAGTAATTTTTGCCTGAAAAAGCAGTTTTGATACTATGTTATTTAACCATCTTACTTCAATCAATGTTATTTTCTTAATATATTTTAATGTGCAGGATGGGTCACAGAAACTCAATAAATATGCTTATATTACCCCAAAAGGATTTTGTGAGGACAAAATTTGACAGGATAACTGACCAAATGAGGGAAATGGATCACTCAGTGAGAAGAAACTCTTAATCTGCTACTCTATGTCTAGAAAGATGAATAACAGCTGAAACTACATAACTTGATAGAAAGGGAAACCATTAGAGGGATGCCTTCTTTCCCATTGAGGCAAATGCACTATCTAAAGAAAGAATTCTACCAAATGAGGTGATTTCATTTTATCTAAGCAAAGTAGATAAGTTAGACTGGGTAATTCATCCAAAAAAAGTAATCTCTCAGGTATGAAAATAAGAAAAATTATATATTATATATGTATGCAAGTTTGTATATATGTATGTAAGTATATATGTATTTGTAATCTCCATATGAGCACAATGAACTGAAAGTTTAATTTATTTTACTTAGTCTAACATAGAAGTGAATTAAAACTGGAATTAATAGTCTTTCAAGTAACTTTTATGCAACTGAATTTCCCAAATAATGAGGGGTTTAAACTAAATGTTTTCTAAAGACCCTTCCAGTTCTAATGTCCATTGATCCTACAAATCTCTCAATTTGTCAAGACTGAACAATAATGTAGATATTTTATCTATTTTAACTGTGCCACATAGTCAAAGTTTCCCTCTGCAAGAGTAATATCCACAACAGAGGAAACTCTCTGATTTTGCCCTTCAGGAGTACATTTATTTGTTGTTATACCTGGAGATACATTCTAAAATAAAGTCAGTGAAAACTAAACTAGCCTTGCATTAGTTTGGAGGTAAATATTTTCTATCCATTTCCTTTTGAATAATAGTGCTCATTGATTGGTTGTTCAAAGGTGAAGACTAATTCTACTTTTGTTTCAAGGGCAAATCAAAGATATATTTCAAAGAGGCTTGTCAATTGGAAAAAAATGGAAAATAAAAACTACAATAGCAGAAACCTTATACAAAAAGGAAACATAAAAATAAAATCATTTACATTTGGACTGAAATAATTACAAATACAAAATACTGCATAATATTGAGAATTCATCCTGCCTTGTCAAATGTAGTAATATTTATTCTTTAAACATCACGTCCCAAATATCAGAGTCTAAATCTATCAACAAAAACATGTAAAAGAATTTCAATAGGTATTTCATAAATCATGTTGAAATACAAAGTAGTCTTACATATAACTTTCAGCTTTGAACTTATACAGTTCTGAAAATAAGTCAGAGATTTGTTATTAACATGTTGAAAGCATACTCTAATTCACCAAGTAATTGCACAGCAAGAAAAAAATCAAACTGTAGTAATAATCATAACTTCTAATCAGAAAGGACATAAAAACATTCATTCAAATGAAATATATTTGCATGCCTAAATTAAAACACACATGTGAATATATATTTTATGCCTGGATATATGATTTCTTATATAGGGGAAACTTCTGGTCTGAAATCTTTCCCTACTTGGTGAATATACTCTGTCCTTTTACAATGGATTATATGAGATCACTTAGAGATTAACTTGTTCAGACTAAACAGCTAGTAAGAGTCAGAGGAGGAACTTGAATCCAGTTTTTCTTGACTCCAAAGTTGGCTGTCTATATGCCAATCTGCCCCACCTTTACTCTCTCATATACATGGTTATAATTAGTTATATATGTATAGTATTTGCATGCCTTCATACATAATTTCTACATACACAAGACTTACATTTATAGTACATGCACACATAAAATTATAATGTACCCAGAGATAGGCAGGGAATCAAAAATGTTAATTGTCAATAAAATTTAGTTTTCTGTTTTCAAAAAATTTTGCATGTGTATAACAAAATGTACATGAAATGTTGACTAATTCTGATAATCAACATTAATTGGACTAATGAAAGTTGAGTGACAACTTTTTATATTATCTAATGTACATCTAATTATCTAATTATTTAATATTATCTAATATCTAATCTAATACACAGAACTGAAAAAAAATTAAGAATCAAAAATCAGTTTTAATTATCTTATATTTTAAAAATCCATTTGATGTAGATGAAGCAGTCTACTGTTTGTGTAGTTATTATTGGACTCTGACCAAAGAACTGTGGAAGCTAAATTGTCTCATTCAGACCACTTCATATACCTTTACCTCTTTTACTAGGTCATTTCTAGATAGGTTCTAAAGTTGCTTACACAAAAAAGAAGGGAAGATGGTCGAGTAAAAAGTAAATTTTTCTCATTCCCCCTTAATGATCTTTTAAAACTCAGAAAATATTGCTGCAGGAAAAGCCCTGGAACAATCAAGTCAGCAGAAAGATGGGGTACAGTGGTCTGGTAGGCCAGGAAGCTTGGGGTTAACAGGAAAGGCCCCTCTTGCCTTGTGGAAGGGCAGCAGTACAAGATGGGAGGTGTCTCAGCAATCCAGCGGCAAGCCCCACCAAAGCAAACCTGCAGGAGATGCTGAGCCCCATGGTAGTGGAACAGGCAAGTGCCCAAACCAGACCCTCAAAATTCCTTGGCACAGTCAGGGGAGCAGATAGTCTCCATCTTGGGAAACAATAATTTATGCTGGTAAGTGTCCTCCAGAATTGAAAGCTCCCCATGGTTCAGGAAAATTCCAGGAAGCACAGCTCCAGGTGGGCAGGCATTCTTCAGCAGCCAAACCTCCCAGTGCTTCAAAGCAGCCCAGGTGAGCAGGAATCTTCCAGGGCCCAGATCATGCCCTCTTCCCCCTACCCCACACATACCCTGAGAGCTTCAATGTTACTGACTCCAGCTCAGCACCAGGTCAGTTGCCAGATACCTACAGCCTCCTGCTATCAGCACCTGAGGCCCCAACAAACAAAGCCTGTGATGAGGTTGCTGACTCCTAGCATGAGAGGCTTGGTTTAGTATCCTCTGTCTTCTAGAAGTAAAGTTCAGTTTTAAAAGCCAGAAAATAGGCAAACATTCTAAGCAAAAAGCTGAAACAGACAACCACAGATTTTTTATGGGGATAGGGAAGGTCAAAATACAAATCCAGAAGAAGACAATGTTATCAACTACATCTAAAATCTCAAAGGGGAATATGAAATGGTCTGAAACCCCAAAAGCCTTTTTGGAAGAACTCAATAAGTGTTTTAAAAGTCAAATAAGAAAAATAGAAGAAAAATTTAGCAAAAGAAATGAAAGGCATGCAAAAAAGAGACAACAGCTTGGAATAGGAAGGACAAAACATAATTGTAGAAAACAGGTGCTTGAAAAATACAATTGTCCAAATGGGGGGAAACTTCACTGAAGAAAACAACTCCTTAAAAGTACAATTGGCCAAATGAAAAAGGAGGTGCAGACTTCAATTGAAGAACACAATTTGTTAAAAATTAAAATTGGGCAAGTGGAAGCTAATGACCCTTTGAGACATCAAGAATGAGTCAAATAAAATTATAAGAATGAAAAAAATGGAAGAAAATGCAAAATGCCTCATTGGAAAAACAACTGATCTAGAAAATAGATCTAGGAGAAATAATTAACTTTTTAGCCTACTTGAAAGCTACGATGATTAAAAGAGCTTGGACAGTGTCTTTTGAGGTAGCATCAAGGAAAAATTGCTCTGAGGTCAAAAAATCAGATGGTAAAATAACCATCAAAACCATCTATTGGTCACCTCCTGAAATATATCCCAAATTGAAAATGCCAAGGAATATTGTAGCCAAATTCCAAAATTATCAGGTCAAAGAAAAAATACTTCAGGTAACCAGATAGAAACAAGTTAAATACCATGGAACCACTATTAGAATTAAATAGGATCTTGTAGCTATTATGTTAAAAGATCAGAGGGCTTGGAATATGAGTAAGTAAGGCAAAGGAGCTTGTATTAAAACCAAGGATCAACTACTCAGCAAAATGGAGCATAATCTTTCTGGCTAGCAGATGGACATTCAATGAAATAGTGGACTTACTGATGAAAGACCAGAACTCAATGTAAAAATATGATCTTCAAATATAAGAATCAAGAGAGACATAAAAAGGTAAACAGAAAAGATAATAACAAAAATGGTAAGAATATGTTACTCAATAAGGACAAACTATTTAAATCCCTATAAGAAAAATGAAATTTGTAGCTACTGAGAACCATAGGACATTTAGAAGTATACATTGACAGAAGGCATGGCTATAGGTTGCCTTTGATGTGATGACAAAAATAAAAACCCTAATTAGGTGGTCAAAAGGGATTGTAGTGAAATAACAGGCAATGAGGAGGAAGAAAAGGGTAAAATGAATAAGATGAAGAGGCCCAAAGTTATATTACAGTAGAGGGAAAGAAGGGAGGCAGATGAGGATTGTTTAAGCCTTACTCTCATCATATTTGTCTCAAAGAGGATTCAACATAATCATTTAGGTATAGAAATGTAAGATACTCTCTAGGAAGTAGTAGGAAGAAGAGGAAAGAAAATTGAAGGGGGGTAGATAGGAGGGCATATTGAGAAAAAGGCCATGGTCAAAAACAATAGTCTAATGAGGAGGGGAATGGAGAACAGAGACAGGAAATCACAAATGGGTACAGGAGGCTTAGGATTGAGAGAAAGACACAGTTAGTAATTATAACTGTGAGTAGGAGTGGGATGAAACCCACCACAAGATGAAAACAGCATAATTATAGCATAATCCTACAATATCTTGCTTATAAGAAACACCTTTGAAGCAGAGGGATACATGTAGAGTAAAGGTAAAAGGCTGGGGTTGACTGTATTATTCTTCAGCTGAAGAAAGAAAAGTAGCAAGAGTAGCAATCCTGATCTCAGACAAAGTAAAATCAAAACCAGATCTAGTTAAAAGAACCAAGAAATGAAACTACATTGCGCTAAAAGGTACCAGAGAATATGAAGTCATATCATTACTAATCATCTAGGCAGATTCTTAGAAGAGAAGTTAAGGGAGTTACAGGAATAAATAGACAACAAACTGAACAAGGGGAACCTCAAACTCCCTCTCTGAGAACTAAATAAGTCTAACCACAAAATAAAAAAATAGAAAGAAATTAAGGAGATGGATAGAATTTTAGAGAAGTTATATATGGTTGACCTCTGGAAAATATTGAAAATATATAGAAAGGAATAGATTTTTTTCTCATCAGTACATTGCATCTACACAAAAAGTGACCATGCAATAGGGCATAAGAATCTCATACCCGAAAGCAGAAAGGCATAATTGTTAAATTCATACTTTTCAGAACATGATGCAATAGAAATTACATATGATAAAGGGCCATGGAAATATGGACTAAAAATTAGTTGGAAACCAAATATTCTAATACTAAGAAAGGAATGGGTCAAATAACAAATTGCAGACATAATCAATAATTTCATCCCAGAGTACTGCAATAATGAGACAGTATAACAAATCTTATGAGATGCAGAGAAAGCAGTTCTCAGGGGAAGTTGGGTGACTCTAAATGTTTTCATGAATAAAATAGAGAAAGAGGACATAAATGATTTGGGCATGAAATTTCAAAAGCTAGAAATAGAACAAACTACAAAATCTCAATTAAAGGGGCAGCTAGGTGGTGCAGTGAATAGAGCACCGGCCCTGGAGTCAGGAGGACCTGAGTTCAAATCCGGTCTCAGACACTTAACACACACACAAAAAAACTATCCATGTGACCTTGGGCAAGTCACTTAACCCCAACTGCCCTCCAAAAAGCAAAAAAAAATCTCAATTATATATCAAACTAAAAAATTTGAAATCCAATAGAGAAATTAACAAGACTGAAATTAAGAAAACTACTCAACTAATAAATAAAAGATCTGGTTAAGTACTGGTTTTATGGGAAAAAACAATTGTGTGTGTGTGTGTATACCATTGGTTAATTAGATTAATATAAAGAAAGAAGAAAACCAAATTACAAGTGTCAAAATTGAAAAGGGTGAATTCACCACCGATGAAGAGGAAATTAAACAATAATTAGGAGCTATTTTGCCCAACTATTTGCCCAAAGATTTTGACAATCTTTGTGAAATGGATGAATATTTACAGAAAATATAAATTGTCAAAATTAACAAAAGAGAAAATAACTTACTAAAATAACATTATTTCATGAAAAGAAATTTAACAAGCCATCAACCAACTTCCTAAGCAAAAATCTCCAAGACCAGATGGATTTACAAGTGAATTCTATTAAATAGTTAAAGAGCAATTCATTTCAATACTACATAAACTCTTTGGAAAACAGGCAGAGTCTTTTCAAAGTCTTTTATGAAACAAACATTTTTTTGACACCTAAACTGGAAACAACCCAAAGAAAGAAAAAAATAGAGACCAAATTCCCTAATGAATATTAAGGTAAAAAATTTAAATAAAATGTGAGCAAAGAGATTACAGCAAATTATCACGACAATAATATACTATGACAAGGTAGGATATATACCCAGAATGAAGAGCTGGTACAATATTAGGAAAACTATTGGCTTAATTTATCATATCAACAACAAAACTAACAGAAAACACATAATTATATCAGTAGATGCCAAAAAAGCTTTTTGATAAAATACAATATGCATCCCTATTAAAAATATTAGAGAGCATAGGAATATATGGAGCCTTCCTTAAAATGATAAGTAGTATCTACCTAACACCATCAGTAAGCATTATATATAATGGAGATGAGCTATAAACATTTCCAATAAGATTAGGGGAGAAAAGGGATGTCCATTATCACCACTATTTCTCAATATGGTACTAGGAATGTTAGCTTTACCAATAAGTAATGAAAAAGAAATTGAAGGAATTTGAATAGGCAGAGAAGAAACAATATCATCCCTATTGGCAGATGATATGATGGCATACTTAGAGAATATTAGAGAATCAAGAAAAAGATTATTTGAAATAATAAACAAACTGAGCAAAGTTACAGGATATAAAAGAAAGTCACAAAAAATCATTGAAAATTCTATATATCACTATCAAAGCCCAACAAGAGATAGAAAGAGAACTTTTATTTAAAGTTAATGTAAACATTAAAAAATTTCTTGGAGACTACCTGCTAAAAACAAGCCTAGGCACTATATGAAGACAATTATAAGATACTTTTCACACAAATAAAGTCAGGTCTAAATAATTGGAAAAATATTTATTGTTAATGGGTATACTGAACTAACACAATAAAAATGAAAATTTGACCTAAATTAATTTACATATTTAATGCCATACCAAATAAGCTACCAATATATTTTATAGAGGAGGAAAAAAATAATATCAAAATTAATCTGGAAAGAAAAAAGGAGCAGAATATCAAGAGAATTAATGAAAATAAAGGCTAAAGAAGGTGGCCTAACTATACCATATCTTAAGTGGTATTATAAAGCAGGAATCATCAAAACAACTTGGTAATGTTTAAGAAATAGAGGAGTGGATAAGTGAAATAGGTCAAGTATGCAAAACACTATAGTCAATCACTATAGTAATCTGCACTTTATTAAACACAAAGACTTCAGCTTCTGGGAGAACTCGCTGTTTGACAAAAACTGCTGGGAAAACTGTAAAATAGTATGGCAGAACCTAGGGACAGATCAACATCTTATACAACATAATGAGATAAAGCCAAAATGAGTGCATGATTTAGATATAAAATTTGATACTATAAGCAAACTGGAAGAGCAACAAAGAGTTTACCTGTCAGATCTATGGAGAAGGGATGAATTTATGAACAAACAACAGGCAACAAAATGCAAGATGTATTAAATTAATACCATTGGTTAATTAGATTAATATAAAGAAAGAAGAAAACCAAATTACAAGTGTCAAAATTGAAAAGGGTGAATTCACCCTTTGTATTAAATCGAATAGTTCTCACAGAAAGTTAATACAACCAAGGTTGAATGGGAACCAGAAAATTTGGAAATATTTTTTACACACATGCTCAGATATGTATTCATACCTATATATAGTCTCCTATATGGACATATAAATATACATATATATGTATATATATGTATACGTTTGTAATCCCTCCACCTATCCTCATACTAAGAAAAGTTTCATAAGTTACTATTATTGTTTTTCCATATTGGCATGTAAATAACTCAAATTTGACAAGTTCCTTGTGATTTCTTTCCCATGTTTGCTGTCTCATGCTTCTTGTGTTTGCTTGTCAAATTTTCTGTTCAGCTCTGGTTTCTTCAGCAA